>CANTUR010000037.1:2442500-3642500 GCA_947683625.1 Mallotus nudiflorus
TTAAATATTACTTTTATTGTGAATTGTGATACTCGTTTGGGAATTGTATAGTTTGAGGTCCCAACCTGAGGTGGTGAACATTTGTGAATTTTGAAGTGTTTTTCTGTACAAGGTTGGCTCTACTTCATGTAGAGAGATGTCCATTTTACAGAGGAAACTTTATCAAATTTTCAGTAAATTTCTCGTAAAATGTGACATCGGATCTATTTTACTGGAGTCGTATTTCTTTAGTCGATTCTTTCCTTAGAAATCTAGAATTTTTAGGAATTCCATTTTTATTTATTTCTTCTCTTTAGTCATGCCTCCAACTAAGTCTACTGCTCAAGGTCGAGTGTGACTGCACAGAGGAGTGCATTCCAACTATAAGTTAATAATTGAATTGTGTATAGGAAAATGTATATAGTTATATTAGCATATTTATATTAAATATTCACATGATCAGTGAAATTTATTTTTATTTTATTTTATTGTAATCTCCCTTGTTTATTTTTATTTATTTATTCATTTATTTATTTAAAAAAAAACTATGGTAGAACGAACTACCTAATGGATTTCATTAGGACTGTGTGTGTACTGGTAGGATTGAGAGTGAGTGTTGGTGGTTATAAGGCTCGGTGATACTTTGCTCTCGGGCATGATTTTGTGAAAATATATATATAGAGCTCGATGATGCTTTGCTCCCGGACGTGATTTCTATATTACTGGACCAGTAGTTCGGTGATGCTTTGCTCTCGAGAATTGCCAGTAAATATTGGTTTAAGTGAATTGACTGTGGCTGGTAGCTCGGTTGATGTTTTGCTCTAGGAAATCAGCAGTCCTTGGATTATAAAATAGCTGAAAGGGCTATTAGATTTATGGACTAGAGTTCTACCTATTTTTTTTTTTATAAAAATGATTTAACAAGGCTTGTCGTATTTTATAAAGTATTTTATGATTTTAAAATACTGTATTTCTGTAAAAGAGGATTTCAATAAAACTAAATAGTTTAAATGATAAATTATAAACTTCTTATATGCATAAATATATTTTAAATGAGGTTTTTGTACTATATGTATTTCTTTTATTGATTTACTCAGTGAGGTATGACTCCCCTCAATTACTTTTTTAGGATGTCAGGAGTCACTTATCTGTCAGCCTACTCTACGCCGGATTTATTCTTTTCCAGCTATTTTATTTAGGTTTATTTGATAAATTATTATCATATGTGTATTTTAAATCTAGAATACCACAGTAGTAGTGGAATAGTTAATTATTATGTTGTATTTTGAATTGTCATATGTATGAAAAATATGTACTAAAGAACATGATTATATATATTATCTAAATTTGTGTTGGATTTTAATTCATTTGTGCTTTTTATTTTTATTTAAATTATGTCATTTTATTATCGTCTTTATTTTCTTAAAATTTTTGTTAATGCTTACTATGAGTTTTGGGTACTTTATATATTTTCATTCCCTAATGCCGGCTATGTGCCCTTTTTGGGTTCGAGTTGTAATAATTTCAATGATTGTTTTGGTTGAAAAAATTTAAAGTGTTGTTTGTTATTTTATTTGGTTGTTTTCATCAGTTGTTTTGATAATTTTGATGGTTTCGGTTATTGTATTTGTTTTGTTATTTTATTCAATTTTCAATGTATTTTTGGAAAAAAAAAATGGCTGGACACTGTTTTTTTTTTTTTAAAGTCGGCCATGCTTTTAAACTTTTTTTCATTTTTTTGAAAAGTCCAAAATTAGCCCTTTGACCAATTAATTATAAAATTTCCTTTTTTAAAATATATTTAAAAATCTATTGAGGGTATTTTTATTTAGTTGTTTAAGTAGCTAATAGATTATGGTAGTTGCAGATAATGAATAATTATTAGCTGATAAAAATAAATTGTTTGGTAAAATTTTATTATCTGATATTGGTAATATGTCAAATAATAATTATGGGTTTAATTTAGTAAATATAATTTTTTATATTTCTTATAAAATTTTTTAGTTATGTAAATTATTTAAAAAATATATAGTAATAAATAATAATTTATTGTCTTAGATTTATATATTATTAAAATAATTAAGAGAAATTATTTAAAATGAATTTCAAACTATAAATGCTATTCTATATTTTAAAAAAAAATTATGGTATGAATATTATAATTATTCAATTATTAATTATAACTTATATATACAACTTATTTAATTATGAATTATAAAAATTTAATTACATACATTTAATTTAAATGAAGTTATTTATTATTGGTTATTTTTAATAAGAGTATAATAGTTTAAATAAAAAATTAATATAAATTAATTATCAACTTATGAAAAAAAAACTTTAAAATATAATTTATCAAATCTGTAACTTTAAAATATAAGTTATCAAATAATTTGAATAAAAACATGTATCAACTTATCATTGAGCTAAAAACATACTAGTTTTTTTTAACAAAAAAATTTCACAAACTATTAGCATAACATTTATAATAATTAATATTGAATATAATTTTATTCATAAAAATTATTTTCAATATCATTTTAAACATTATATGAAAATTGATATTTGGAATACAGGTAATGATAATAATATTTTACCATGTAAAAAATTGTTTATTAAAACTTTTTTTACATTTATTGCTAAATATATAATATTACTTTTTAATTATAATTTAATTCCAATTTAATTTAAATTTGTTATTCTTTTTCTACACCGATTCTATAATCCGATCGATTTTGACAACCGTCATAAAGCATGCTTTGGTTTGGTGTATTTGGCATCATCGCATCTTCCTGATCTTGACATGAACTATGAAACACATAATAATATATTATTTATATTTTGGCATGAACATAATAATATATTATTTACACAAACAACTCGTCACTAGAGGTTAAAATAATACCCAACTACTCGATTGTCACCGCTAATTAAAGAAAAAACTACACATCAAATAAGATAATATATTGACTGACGAATTTATATCAGAAATTATTTATGCGGATCTCATATTTTTAACATTCTATATTTAAAATAATATTTCATATAAATAAATTTCGATTTTCTAAAACCTATTGATATAAATAAAAATTATAACCTTTTTAATATTTTATATTTGTATCAATTTCTAAAATTTTTCATAAATAATTAAATATAATATATTAATTGAAATTTTGACACAATTATAATTTGATTAAAAATTAAAAAGTAGAATACATGCATCTCATTTGAAGTTGATTAACTAACCTTGTTAGTATAGTCATATATTCATATAAAAGTTTAAAATTAAATAAAGAGAGATAAATATAAAGATAATTATCATAAATAAACCAAAAATTTTTAAAATTTAAAATAGCGCTGATTTTTAAAAATTTAAAAGGTAACTTTACAAAACTAATTATTCAATTTTAGACCATTGTGTTGCTACCAGTCTGAGCTCATATTACTAATGGTTCCTTTGGTTGGTTGATTGTCGTCTTTATACCAGATTTTACTAATTTGTTATTATTTGTCATCTTTTTTTTTTCCTTGTCTATCTCTGGATTGTTTGGATTTTGAAGAAAATTAAGGGTTTGGATTTTCACCAACTCTCTCTCTCTATAGATTGTTTGGGTTTTGGAGAAAATTATGGATTTGAATTTTTTTACCAAATGTTATATTGGCAACGGTATTGAAACTTGAAAGCTATATGTCATGAATCCTACATTGGGAAGTTTTAGAGGGGATCCTAACCTTATAAAAATAGGCATTACACACTCTAAAAGGTTAGTTTTTTAAGGAGAGAGTAATCGCCCCGTGATATATAGTATCAAAGCTAACTCTACTCTTCTCCAATGTGAGGTTCTTACGAGAGACACTAGAATCGAGATAGGTCCATACCAAGTGGATCCCTATCCTTTCTTGGGCGAAGAGCAATTGCAACAAGGGTGTCGCACAATTGAGTGGGATAGAATGTCACGAATCCCATATTGAAAAGTTGTAAAGGGCATCCTAACCTTATAAATGTGGGCACTGCACACTTTATCAAGCTATTGGAAAGAGAATGATGGTGTCGTGATAGCTGAAGCTCTTTTTCACCAACTTTAGTTCCAGTAGCTCCTTGAATAAAAAAAGGTCTTTGTCCTTTCGTCCTTTCATAATTTTAATGGATGCATAGATGACTTGTGAACAAGTAATATGGTTATGCATTGCTAGCAATTTCAAAGTCACTCCACAATATAACTTTGTTTGTCCACAAATCATGAGGATGGAAGCTTTATATGCTTAGATTAGATGCCACTTTGTTTTCACCAACTTCAATTTCAGTAGCTCTTTGAATAAAAGGTCTTCATCTTTGTCCTTTCGTCCTTTTATAATTTTAATGGATGCGTAGATGACTGATGAACAAGTAACATGGTTTATGCATTCCAATGGCAATTTCAAAGTTCGTCCACAATATAACTTTTCCTGTCCACAAATCATGAGGATGGAAACTTTATATGCTCAGATTAGGTGCCACTTTATTTTCAATTTTGTTTCTTTATAAAGTTATTTTTGACTTTCCTTTTCTTTATGGGAGTGGCTCCCCTCAGGTTCATTTTTTCTCAAATTTTCTCAAGTCTACCATTAGGTCAATGGCACCCCATTAAAAGTCAATCTAATGATTCATATCATTTTAAACAATATATATACATGGCTAGAAACAAAAATTAAAATTATTATCAAAATAAAAAATAGGGTTAAGTACAGAAAAATACCTTGTGGTTTCATATTTGTAGCTTTAAGGGTTTGTGATTTTTTTTTTTTTTTTTGCACTTAGGTGACCTACAGTATCTCACCATTAGCATTTTAGTGACAAATTCTGTAATACCATTAAGTAATCTTACATGGTAGTTGACGTATCGTCATGTGGCTACTGACGTGTGCAAAGGAATAACATGGCACAAACATGTGGTAGATGACATGGCGCCATGTAGAATTACTTAATGACATCACTAATTTGTTATTGAAGTGCAAACGATGGTATACCACATGTCACCTAAGTGCAAAATGGAAAAATCACATGGTACTTTTTTGTACATATATTCATCAAACATAATTAGTGAGGATTTTGTGTAGTAATGATCCAAACCATACTAATAATTTGTTGCCTTTTTTATAATCTTACTTTTTAAATTTTAATAAAAAAAATAATAAAATATAACAAAATAAATTTAATTCATGTTATTAGTTATCATTAATATTAATCATTACAATATTTTTCAAATTAATATTGAGTATAGTTGCATCCATCTCTATTGATTAAGAGAAGTAGTAATGACTGAGAATGACATTTAGATCAAATAGCGTAGATTAAAGTCTTAAAACCTTTTGAAAATTTTTAGTTAATTAGTTCAATTATTGAGGATTTAAGGATCTCCGTTTAAACAATAAAAAATAATAAAATATGACAAAATAAATTTAATTCATGTTATTAGTTATCAGTAATATTAATCATTACAATATTTTTCAAATTAATATGGAGTATAGTTGCATCCATCTCTATTGATTAAGAGAAATAGTAGTGACTGCCAATGACATTTAGATCAAATAGCGTAGACTGAAGTCTTAAAACCTTTTGAAAATTTTTAGTTAATTAGTTCAATTATTGAGGATTTAAGGATCTCCGTTTAAACCTCATTCGTAAGGCAAATGAATGGTATATACATGTACAATACCTTTGATGGTTTCAGCTACAAGAGTTGGCACATAAACTCTAGTAAACAACTCGCCATCAATATAAAATGGATTTGAATGAGGTTTAGATAGAGTTCCTTGAAACTTCAATAATTGAACTAATTAACTAAATTTTTTTTAAAGGTTTTAAAACTTCAACATACAATGTTTGATCTAAATCTCATTGGCAGCCATTACTTCTCTTAATCAATAGAGGTGGATGCAACTACATTCAATAATAATATGAAAAATATTGTAATGATTAATATTAATAATAAACAATGACAAGAATTAAATTTATTTTTTTTATATTTTATTATTTTTATTAAAATTTAAAAAGTAAGATTATTCAAAAATGCAAAAAATTATTAGTTTGGTTTGGATCATTAGTATACAAAATCAATAAAATTTTGACTAATTATGTTGGATTAATATATGTACAAAAAAGTACTCTGTGGTTTTTCCATTTTGCACTTAGGTGACATTGTGGTACACCATCGTTTGCACTTCAAGTACAAATTAGTGATGTCATTAAGTAATCTTATTTGGCAAATGATGTGATGCCATGTCATCTACCACATGTTTATGCCACATCATCCCTTTGTACACGTTAGTAGCCACATGGCGATACATCAACTGCCATGTAGAATTACTTAACAACGTTACAAAATTTGTCACTAAAGTACTAATGGCGAGATACCGCAAGTCACCTAAAAAAAAATTACGAATCCTCAAAGCTAAAAGCACAAAATTACATGGTACTTTTATGTACTTAATCCTAAAAAATATTTATTTATCTTTAACTGAATTACATATTCTTAGTTAAATGAACATGTTGTGCTCTTATAGTTTTAAAAAATACTTAATTTTTTAATTAGCTCAATATATTATTGTCAAAATAAAATGGGTATTATTAATATATTTTTACTAAAAATATATTTTCATTTTGATTTATTGTAAAAATATAAATATATTATGCTAGTGATTGTTTTATGATAAAAATAGTCATGTAAATATATTTTTTAGAATAAATATATATTGTTAGATTAATTTTTAATGAAGTGTCATTGATCTAATTGTGGACTTGAGGAAACTTGAGCAAAAATGAACTTGGGATATATATATTTTTTAGATTCTTGTTAAATTTCGTAATTTTATTCTCACAGACACTCAAAATAATAATTAATGAGATAAACAATTTTTTGTTTTTCTTACTTTTGGATATCTATTTATTTCAAGGGAAATTAAAGGCAGCAAAGGAAAAATCTTTTGAAATTTGCTAGGATTAAAGCTTAATATTTTATTAAAGTTTACACATTTGTTGTTTTTGATTGTTTTCATTTTTTTATTTTGTTGATTTTTGTTTTTTTCAATTTTTTTCTTATTTTGTTTATATTTGTTGTTTTTTATTGTTTTTTTTTGCTGATTTTTGCTTTTTTATTTTGTTTTTTTGTTATTTTTGTTGTATTATTTTTATTTCTCATTGTTTTTGTTGTTTCCGTTTGTTTTTTTTTTTTCGTTTGTTTCTGAAAAAATAACAAACAACAATAGCAAAAATAACAAACAACAAATAGCAACCAAAACAACTAAAAATAACAAAAAATAACAACCAAAAGACTACAAAAAAAATTATGAAATATATCAAAAATTAAATTATTTTTAATAATAATAGTAATAATAAAAGTAAAACTTTTATTAAAAATAACTATTCAAGACTATGGATAATTTTTAGTTTAACTAGTCTATTTTTTATATTATAAATAATTTAAATAATTATTCTAAATAATGATAAGTTTCAAATTTGAAAAATATTTGTAAATAATTAGGCTATATAATTATAATTTAATAAAATCCTAATTATTCTAAATAATGATAAGTTTCAAATTTGAAAAAATATTTGTAAATAATTAGGCTATATGTAATACCTTACATTTTAATTGAATAAAGTAATTTTGAATTTGAATTTTTAATAAATACTTTTAGGTTATATTATATAAGTGATAATTATTTTGCTATCTAATGGAGATATATATATATATTTATGTTAATATTATTTTAGGGTTATTAATTTATGTGAGTATTATTTTATTATTATGACATTTATTATTATTATTATTATTATTATTATTATTATTATTATTATTATTATTAAACTACATTAATTTCATGATTCTTATGTGTGTGTTTAGGGTTTATATCAAGTATAAGCTTAATATAATAGTGTATATATATATATATATATATATGTAAATGTATATATTCAATGTATGTATATATATAGTACATACAAATAGGATTAAATCTATACACACACACACACACACACACACACACACACACACATATATATATATATATATATATATATATATATATATATATATATATATATATATATATATAGGTACCCTATTTCAGCCCTCACCGAAGTCCCTCACCCTCACTGTCTTCTTCCCCGCTCGCCATCCTCACCAACCCTCCTCTCTCTGTGTTGCTGCCTCCACCGCCTGGGACTTCATCTCTGCTGTGGACAGGCGCTCACGGGTTGCTGCTGCTGCTATTCTCCTTCTTCTTCTTCTCTTCTCGCCTGGCAGCCAACTCTCCTTCCTCACACGACAGCTGCTCTTCCAGCTCCGCCTAGCTCCAGTCCCCCACCTCCTGTGCTGCCTCTCAGCTACGATCTGCTACTCCTTCTTCTCCATTCTTTCTGGTGGCAGCAAGCTTCCCTTCCTTTGCCCTTCAAGCTTGATAGTAAGTGATGCTCATCGATCTCTTTCTTCCTTCCTTGATCCGGTTAGTCTTAGTAGTTTTCTTTAGTTATTTATGGTTGTGTAGAGATTTAGGAGGTTGATGTTAATTTTTGTTAATTTTAGTAAATGTGTGATATTTTTTCAGAATTTTTATTTGAATTTATGTGATTTTATTTTGTAATTAGTTGGTTTAGTTAGTTGTTAATTGAGTTAAGTAGTAATTAGGTTAATTAGTGTTAATTGTTTGTAAGGTATTGATGTTTTATAAATTATGGAGTTAATTATAGATTTTGTAAATTTTGGGTATTTAATTAATATTTTTATTAATTTCAAAAATTATTTGTAAAAATTATCAAATTTTGATAATTAAGGTTATTATTAAATGTTATTAATTTTATAACTCAAATTATAATTTTTGTGATTTTTAAACTATTTTTTTTATAAATATTTTTGAGTTTATGTCAAATGTGATTAGTAGGTTAAATTATGTATTTATTTATTTTAAAAGAAATTATTAGTTGATATTATGTTTTAATTATATTAAGAAGTTTAATTTTGAAAAAAAATAATAATAATATAATAATAATTTTTAGATGATTAAATAAGTTTAAGGAATATTTTTTTAGTACTAATAATACATTATGTAATTTATGTATTTAGGGGTAAAAACGTAATTTTATGCTAATTGTAGTTAAATATATATTTTAGTTAATTTTATCATTATTTAAGAGGTTTAAATAATTTTTATAAATTAATTGATATTTTTAATTAAGTAGTGTAATTTTGAATATTAATCCCAAATATTATATATATATTTATAATATATTATTTTGGTAATAAAAGTTGAGTATAATGGTTTTAATTTAGGCTTTAATTATATTTTGATAATGAAGGCAAATGGAATTGTTTAATTTTTAATTGAGATTTTATATTTTTAGTATATATGTATGTGTAATATGTATTTTGAAAATAAATGATAACATTTCTTGATGTTATTTTGAGTTGTGATCTCGGTCGGGGCTAAATGTAGTTTTGGGAGCCCGACTCAAGTGTGTATGTCTGTGGGTATTAGAAGTACGTTTTCTATGCAGGTTTGGCTCTACCTTTGGTAGAGAGATGTCCGTTTTACAGAGGAGACTCTACCAAAATTTCGATAGATTTTCTCGTAAAATGTGATATTTGTAAAAAAAAATTCTACAGTTAGTTAGGTTTTATCCTGTCTATCGAGTCTTGTCTGGTCTTCCTCGAGTCAGCTTGGAAATTCATTGTTTTGTTGATTTTCAATTTTATTCCATAGTTATGTTTTAAAATCGATTTGTTATTTTCTTTCTAGAGCATATCGGAGCAAAAGCTGTGAAACCAAGGCAGACGCATGGTCGTCAGCCTTCGCATTCATCTTGTAAGTCAATAGATTGATTTGTACGTGTTTTTACTTAAAGAATGCATGCGCTCATATTTTATATTTAACATATGATTTATTTAATTTAGTGATGTTATTTAAGACTTAAAATGCATTTTTATTTATGTAAAAATCGATTTTGAGAAATTTTGGTAGAATGGGCTACCTGGTGGGCCTCACCAGGACCGTGTGCACATGGTAGAGATTGAGAGGTGGATCTGAAATATTTATGATGGGTGAATGTTAAACTGGGACCGGTGCCTCGGTGGAAGCCTATGCTCTCGGGGATCGCCAATGGTTATAAGGTTAAAAATGGACTGGAATGGGTGCCTTGGTTGATGCCCTAGCTCTCGAGGACCGCCAGTACCATATATTTGGATTAAGTGAATGACTGTGACTTGGTGCCTCGGTTGATGCCTTTGCTCTCGGGGACCGGTAGTCTGATTGGAACAAGTGGGCCCGGTTGGCCATTTAGATTTTTGGGTTTAGGGTTCTACCGAGATTTTTCAAAAGCTATACCTATACATTATAAATTATTTTCACTATAAATATATAGTTTTCAAAAAGGTTTTCAAACCGTACAGCTCTTTTATTGACTTACTCAGTGAGGTCTGATTCCCCTCAATTTATTTTTTTTCAAGAGCTTAGGAGTTCGACCTCAGACTACCTCCACGCCGAATTTCTTCATCACTGACTATTTTATGTAGGTCATTGTAAGCTATACTGTTGTATTATTCTAGGGTGCTGCAGTAGTGTATGTACTAAGAATTTTATTGTTTAAGTATATTTGTGTATTTATTTGTATGAACCACACTTATGTATAAAGATTTAAGTTTGATTTATTATAAGTAACGTCGAAGCATATTTTATTGAAGCATCTAATTTAGTTATTTATGAGAAAAATTAGTTTGATAATGTGTTCTATTTTAAAATAAAGTTTTAAATTGTAAGGAGTTGTTTATCTTTTCTTTAAGGCTTACTACGGGTTTCGGAGGCCTTATGCCTTCCCATTCCCTAGTGTCAGTCACATGCCCTCGGGTTCAGGTCATGACACTATAAGTATAATTTAATCAAATCCTAATTATTCTAAATAATTAGGATAGTTTTAAATTGCTCATTCAAAATTTTCATGAGAAATTAAGCTAATTAAACTAAAAATTAAAATTATTTAGAATATAAAAAATAAATAAATACATACAATCAACTTTAATTAAAAATAGGAATAAATACATAAAAAATTAAATAAATACATACCAATGAGTTACACACAAAAAAAAGCCAAAACTAAAAAAAATAACAAAAGTGAAAAAGGGGCACTAAAACATAGAAACAATTTAGAAAACATGGAGGTCGCAATGGTCATTGACTGTAATTCTCTCTAAATATAATTGATTCCCCAATATCATTATTTAGACACAAAATGAGAGTCCAACAGTCTAAAGTCTATGAGGGAGTACAAATCCATGTGAGAAAAGAAAACCTACTTCTTCCTCGATAAGGAAGACTAGTCCTAAAAGGATAAGGATAGGAGTCCAAATCTTACCAGGTTGGAGCTATATATCTATATATATCTATATATATAGATATATATCTATATATAGCTCCCATTTCTTCCTTAACTATTCTTTCTCAATATTCTCAATTATTTCAATATTCTTTATATTATACGTTTTTCCTCAAATACTATGCTAACTTAAGCAATGGAGTCCTTATGGAAGAAATTCCATAAGCTCACCCTAGATCTACTTGTGTGGGTGCCGAATATGGGAAACAAATTCCACAACTCACATTTTACGTATATATCAAACGTTATTTTATTTCTCCTCATAAAAAATGATAATTTTTATTTCTCGCACTTTATTTTTAATTGAAGGCATACAACTATATAATATGCATTTAATGCATTGTAATTTTTAACATATTCTATCATAAATAATATTTCAATAGTAAAGCTTTGTTTGTTAGTGGAAAATACTTTGTCTTTGGAAAATATTTTATCTTTCTAGAAAAATATTTTCCAAATAAAATATTTTTCGATATTTGGCTGCAACACTGAAAGAAAATAAATGATCAGAGAAGGCATTGGGAAATAAAAGAGAAGGAAATAAATGAGGAGAGAAGACATTGGAAAAGGTAGTGGAAAATAATTGTTAGATGAAGAATGAGAAATCATTTTCCCTTATTTTGAAGTTATTTTCCTTTGACTTATTTTCTTTGGTAATTCAAACACTAAAAAATAAGGGAAAATATTTTCCACAAACAAATGGAGCCTAAATACTCAATAATTTTTAGTATAAATATTACAATAAGTTGTGACTGTTCATATATATACATTTAGATATATATGTATATGTGCATTCACCTACTAGTTTTTGACATGGATTTCTAAGTATATCTATTAAATTGCACATAAATAGCATTATTGATTGTACCAAAATTTGAATTCACTTTCTTATAGTGATGGTAGTAGTTTATTAAAGTTGGTGCATGTCGTAAGCCTATGTTCATCTCCAAAGAATTTTTTCTTGGTGATTATATGGCTTAAGGAGGCAAAGTACACATATAACATTGCTTATGACATCCAAGTTTTATAATAGAAAGATTAAAAGCAGCTCTAGAGCCTTAAACACACCAATAAATGAGCTATATTTTTTAATCTCATAAGAGTAACAATAACTCATTAAACAAGCATACTCATATAGATGCACATTCATTAAAATAAAAATAAAAAATTCATCATCAATAAAATCATAGTTCTATCCATGGAGTTTGAAAAACATGTACTAACCATATTAGTATATCTTTATGAATACATCAAGTACTCACCATTAATTGCTAAAGGAGATCAAATGATCCTAAAATTTTTATTCTTCTTTTATTTGTTGTTATAGTTAAAGAAAGCACATTCATTGGCCATGAGCATGGATGCAACTTTAAGCATCTTATTAAGGCTACATTGCTTAATTAACGATAGTCTAAACAATCGAACACCTTAACCACCTTATTTGACATCAACATAGCATTGATAATGCTCAGTTTCAATATCAACATTATACTAACCATACTTAGAACTGTTAGATGACATTAAAAATTATACTGAGTTATACTAATGTAAAATTGTTTGGCTATTCATTATAAACTAGCCATGATTCATTTCAGGTGCCTGTCATATGGGTGTGTAGTAAATACTCGATGCTCATTAGCACTCTACGTGTGCTCAAATCTATAATCAGCACTACGTGTTCATAACACTATATATGCCTACCAGCATTATATGTGTGCTCAGTCTAATGATTACCATCATTGATTTATGCTTGGTTTGACACTATACCTAGTGCTTAGAAAAATAATCACTAGCACTCATTCATGCTCAGTTCGACACCATGCCTAGGGCTTTAAATAAAAAATCACTATGACTTATTATGCTCAATCTGACATTATGCTTAGCACTCAGAATAAAAATCACTAGCACTTAACTGTACTTAGTTCAATACTGCACTTAGTGTTTAGAATAAAAATACTAGCACTCATTCATGTTTGGTTCAACACCATGCCTAGCACTCAGAATCAAGAAATTCTATGACTAATAAGGGATAAGTAGATAATGAGGTGAAAGCTAAAACAAATAAACCAACATTTTTAAGAACATTTTCCACTTCTTCATAGTAACTAAGACTCTTTAAAGTACTTTTTAATATGTATCTAGTGAGAATGATGTTCCTCTTTTCGAAGGTAGTAGTTTTAGCTTTAATCTCACTTGAAGAGTATGACATAGGAGGTTGTTTCTTTACTTGCTCTTTGGTGGCTCTTCTAGAGGCATCACTTTAAGAGGAAAAAGGTATGACGACTTTCTTTGGTGCCATTAATATGGTGGAGAAAACGATTTAGAATGAGTGAAGAATTCAAAATAAGAAAAGAAGCACTTGGATAAAAGAAAAGGTGGATATCCACCCTAGGATGTCTCCTTGGACATTTGGGACATGGAAAACCAAAATTGAGTTAAAAACGTGTATTCATTTAATGAGAATTCAAAATAAATTTATTTTCCTAAAACTATCAGAATGCCCCCTCACGATCGTGAGCATCCTATCACGATTGTAAGGGCACGATCATGATACTCCTTATGGTCATGAGCATCTTTATGTTAGAGATGAATAGGTGTCACAATCGTTATGGGTTGTATGTAACGGTTGTGATGAAAATTCATTTCAATCTTTGAGCTTTTAGAAAATTTTCAATTGAATCCTAAAAAATTTTAAAATATTATTCAATATTAAGTCATTTCAGGACTAAATTGACACAATTAAAAAACTTTGGAGAATAAGAGTTTTCGGTTGAATTTTCAAATAATTTTCAATCATAGAAATGCACCTAACTGTCTTGGACATTCTAATTATGCAAATTCATTTATAAGTTAAATAAATAAATTTTATTAATTTATCAATGATATGCTTTAAAGGATAACAATCACAATTAAGCACACAATTAGATAATTAAATGTTAAAATAACCATTTAATCACATAAGCATGCATATTCTATTGTTTCAAGCTAGCACCATCTAGTATACAAAGCACAGGCTTAATGAAGTTCAATCTTTATTCATTAAGTGGTTTGGTGAAAATATCCATTAGTTGGTGATTAGTCTCAACAAAATCAACCACAATGTCACCATTTTAAACATGGTCTTTAAGAACATGATATCTAATATCTATGTGTTTGGTTCTAGAATGTTGGATGAGATTTTTGCTCAAACTTATAGCACTTGTATTGTTACATTTAATGGGAATATGATTAATGTTAATGCAATAGTCCTTCAATTATTGTATTTATTATAATACTTGTGATCAATAATAACTAGTCGCCACATATTTAGCTTTATTGATGAATAA
Organism: Mallotus nudiflorus; assembly: GCA_947683625.1. Classification (NCBI taxonomy): domain Eukaryota; kingdom Viridiplantae; phylum Streptophyta; class Magnoliopsida; order Malpighiales; family Euphorbiaceae; genus Mallotus; species Mallotus nudiflorus. Next base: position 2,457,213 of record CANTUR010000037.1, read on the forward strand.
AGCGACCGAGACTTATTTCTTACTAAACTAAGAAACTAAACATTGTCTTAAAAGTTAAAAAGTTCTGAAAGTGCTTTTTATATCAAGTAAACTACCAGAAAAATCATTATTCAAATAGCTACCTAGTTTAAAAGATGTGTTCCTAGGAGACCAAAGTCCTAAGTTAATTGATCCTATGAGGTACTTAAAAATTCTATTAATGGCATTCAAGTGTGATTCCTTAGGACAAGATTGAAATCTAACACATAAGTAAGTAGCAAACATAATATCAAGGTTATTTTCCATTAAATAAAAAAAAGGAACCGATCATATCCCTATAGCACTTTTCATCAACTAGCTTTCTAATTTCATTCAAGAAAATTTTGGTGATGGTGCTTAACAGGGTTTTATTTATTTTAGCTCCATCCATCCTAAACTTCTTGATGATGTCCTTTGTGTACTTTGCTTTATTAATGAAGATCCCATTTTCAATTTGTTTAATTTGGAGGCTAAAGAAGAATTTGAGCTATCCCATCAAGCTTATCTCAAATTCTCCTTGCATGAGTTTAGAAGAGTCCTTACATAAATAATGGTTAGTAGCACCAAATATTATATCATTAACATATATTTGAAGTAGATCATCATGACATCTTTTGATAAAGAGTGTTGTATCAAATTTTCATTTTAAAAATCATTTTTCTAAAAGAAAGATGCTCAACCTCTTATACTAAGCTCTTAGAGCTCATTTTAATCTATAGAGTGCTTTAGTTAGTTTAAAGACTTGATTAGGAAATTCATGACTTTTAAAACTCAAAAGTTGTTCAACATGCACCTCCTTTTGAATGTATCCATTCAAGAAAGTACTTTTCACATCCATTTGATAAAGTTTAAAGTTCATATAAGATGCTAATACAAATAATATTCTAACAGCCTCTAACCTTGCAATGGGGGTATAGGTTTCATTATAATCAATACCTTCCTCTTGATTATAACCTTTGGCCACTAATATAGCTTTGTTCCTAGTTATAATGTCTTATTCATTCATCTTATCTTTAAACACCCATTTGGTGACTATAATAAGATGATTTCTAGGCCTAGGAACTATCTTCCACACTTTAATTTTCTTAAATTAATTAAGTTCTTCTTGCATTGCAAAAACCCAAAACTCATCATATAATGCTTCATCAATATTTTTAGGTTTAATTTAAGAGATAAATGAAAAATTAATTATATTTTAATAGAAGATCTAGTGGTTAACCCATTTGATATATCTCTTATGATGAGCTCCTTGGGATGATCTTTCTTGAAGTGTCACTCTTTTGGAAGTTGCTCTTTTAATGTGAGTTGAGGTGTCTCCTCACTTTCTTCCTTATTAGGTCCTTCCAACTCTAAAAGTTTGGTAGTTTAACTTTCTTGAACATTCATTTTCCTGAAGTCATCTATAACATCATCAATATAAACAAAATCCTTTCTTATATCAAGTGGGTTAAATTCATCGAATACAATATGCATTGACTTTTTTTAGCACTAGAGTTCTTTTTTTAAACACCTCATATTCTTTGCTAAAGGTGGAATATCCTAAGAAAATTCCTTTATTGGCTTTCAAATATGATTTTCTAAGGTTTTTCTTAGTGTTTACTAGAAAGCATTTATAACCAAATACTCTAAGATACAAAATCTTGGGCTTTCCATTATTTTAAAGCTTAAAATAAGCTTCATTTAAAATAGGTTTTTTAAAAACTCAATTTGAAATGTAACATATAGAGTTAATAGCTTCCACCCAAATTTTTAATGGCAAATTACACTTATAATGCATTATTTTAGTCATTTCAACTAATGTTCTATTTTTTCTTTCAATTATTCTTTTTTTTTTGTATAGTTCTAGGAGAAGACAAAGTGTCAAAAATATCATTTTCATTGCAAAAAGCATTAAAGTGTTCATTTTTAAATGTAGTTCCATGATCACTTCTAATACTAATAATACAAAAACCTTTTTTTCTTTTTGAACCTTTTTTAGCATAACTTTTAAAAGTATCATTCTTTTTAGCCAGAAATCACATCTAAGTAAATCTAGAGTAATCATAATGAGTAAAAATGCATAATGCTCTCTACCTAAACTAGCAACTCTACTGGGTTTAAACAAATTCATGTGAATTAGTTCTAAGTGCTTAGATATGGACACTTATTTTTGAGTTTGAAAGAATACTTACCTTATTTTCTTTTTTGACAAGCATTATACATTGTGCACTTAATGAACTTGAGTTTAGGTAAGCCATCCATAAGTTTACATTTTCTATATTCATCTAACAACTCAAAATTAGCATGTCCTAACCTTTTATACCAAGTCCAAGTATCATGGGATATAGTCATCATGGGATATATTCATCATGGGATATAGACATCAAGCATTTAAAGTCTTTATTATCTACTGTATTCAAGTTAATAATATAGGCATTGTTAACTCTTTTAGTACTAAAAACCACTTTGTCATCATCATGCCTATTAACAAAAAAAAAATTAGTATAAAAGGTTACTTTATCTCCCATGGCACATGATTGACTAAAGCTAAGCAAATTATGTTTTAGACCATCAACTAATAACACGTAATCAATACACAGAGTTTAAGGGTTGCCTACTTTGATAATTCCCACTATTTTCCCTTTAGCATTATCTTTAAATGTCACACTCCCTCCGTCTTTTACCTTAAGGGTGGTGAATGGGCCTTTATCTCCTATTTTATGTCTTGAATAACCATTATCTAGATACCATTGACTTTAGCCTTGGTGGACTTTAAGCACATTTACACAATAAGAAATTAAACATTCTTTTAAACTAAAAACATAAGTGGTCTAGGTTGGTTAGTCTCAAATTAATGTAAATATAACAATTACAAATGTAATATTCTATAGTAACATACATTGCTAGCATGTCCAAAGGTCATATAATGGAAACATCTTATATTTGCAAACCTATTAAATCTAGAGCTATATACATGCTTCACATTTCCATATTGCAAATAGTTCTACTAAGCACATTACTTTTATATTTTGCATATGAATATTATGTGTCTTCTAAACTACTTAGAGGAACTAAAGGGTGCATGAGACAAACATTTATAAGTATACAAGTGTTTATGTGAAGTGACACACTTAGGTGCGTATTTCTTTGTATACATAAAAGCATGCTTAGTTTGAGGTCTTTTGGCTTGAGCCTTTGGCCTTTGACCTTTGACCTTTTACCCATATGGGGTGAGCATTAGGAGGCTTAATATTGACTCTTAGTGATTAAGAATTTTTAGCTTTAGTAGCTTAAGTCCTATCACTTTCATTAGAAGTTAAAAAAGAGTTATTTTTATCTTTAACAAATTTTGTGTGAGTTGATGGTGAGGAGTCTCCATTTGAGTATCCTAACCCATAGGAATCACCATGAAGTTTATGAGAATCTAAAAGACTATTAAGTGTGATTTTTCCCTTTTAAAATTTTAAAATATAAGTTTTTAAATCCAAAACTTCTTTTGAAAGCCTTTTTTTTTAGCTTTCTCAAATTAATATTTCAAAGGAGTAGAAAATTTCAAATCTTTAACAAGTTGCTCATTAGGAAAAATAACTTTTGAAAATTCATTTTTCAAAATTTAAAGTTCTTTAGACATTTTGAAAAAACTCTAATTTGTAAAGATTTTTTATAGAAAGCAAATTTTTGCATTTTATTATAAGCTTAATCTCAATAGAGTTCTCAAAATCATTATCATCATAATCATCACCAAAAGTATCACAATCATTATAAAAAGAGTGAGAAGTAGAGGGTACCTTTTTATTATCCTTAAAAGCCATGAAGTAAAAGCTTGGCTACTTTTTGTTGCTTATCTTCCTTCTTCAAATCAAAGGAGTCATCCCATGTAGCTTTAAAGACTTTCTTTAAGTCCTTGCTCCTTTGCACTGAAACTTCAACTTGGGCACTCATTCTAATATGACCTAGTTTTTTACATTCATAGCAATTAACTTCTTTGGTCTTCTTACCATCATTCTTCTTATTGTCTCTTTTTCCTTAAGAAATTTTTCCTTCTCAATGGCTTCTTAAAGCTTTTAGTGATCATAAAAATTTCATCATCATCTTCACTAAATTCAATAAGACTATCACCATCATTTGCTTTGTGGATGGCTTTTAAGGCGTGTTTCTTCTTCTCATCGTTCTTTTGTTTCTCATCCTCTCTTCGCTTTAAAGTGAGCTCCAGTGTTATAAGCTTTCTAATAAGAATGTCAGTAGAAAGCTTTGGTAAATTATGAGCTATTTCCATAAAAGTGATTCTAAATTTCAAATACTTCTTAGGTAGTATTCTTAGAATATTTGTGCTTACTTCCTCCCTTATGTAATGCTTCATAAGCTTCTTTATAATGAGGAGTGCATTACGCTAGTTGTTTATCTCAATAATGGTTTCTTAAAGCTTCACCTTGAAAGGCTCATATTCATATAAATGAAGTTAAACTTTTTTGCTTCTTACTTGTATGTTGCCTTTATAATGGTTTTCAAGAGTTTCTCAAATTTCCTTTATAAATTAATAATGTTATACCTTGCCTCATTCTTCTCTTAACATGGATGCAAGTTATGGCTTTCTTATTTTTATGGCTCTTATCCTTTTTCTCTTATGTCCATTGACTTTTATCATTGTGAACTCATGATTATTAACATTGGCTTTAGGATGTTCTTAACCATCTAAAACTACATCCCATAACCCTATTGGATCACAATTAAAATGTAGTTCCATATTGAACTTCCAATATGGGTAGTCACTACCATCAAAGAAAGGTCTTAGAAAAGAAAAATTAAAGGATTCACTCCTCATGATCTTAGCTCCTTATAATGAAGTAGCAAGAAGTTAAGCTCTGATACCAAATGAAAAGGCCCTAAAGGGGGATGAATAGGGCTAATTGAAATTTTGAAGTGAGATTAATAAGTAAAGGGAAAATTTTCAAGAACAGAAAATAAAAACAATTAAAACAAGTAATTCAAGGAGTTTAACTCTTCAATGAACCTACATCTCCATCTAACTTATCCTAAGTTAGGATTTTTAATCTGCCACTCCAATCTTATTCTTAAGATTAAGTATATAAGAGTTTAAAGGCTCAACTCTAACTCATAGAGCTTTTCTTGGCTTAGCTCTAATCAAAATCCTAAGTTTTCAAGTGTTTTGATGGACAACACTTGACCAATGCCTCTAATTAAGTTCCTTACTTTCCTTTTTAACACATAACCCACACTTAAAAGATTTAAAGAAATACAATTAAAGCTTTGAATGCATAATAAATTTTAAGAGAAATTTATTCACTTGATTATCTAACTTCTAAAATGCAGTTTTAAGTGATGCTTTTATAGTTAAATATTAAAATATGGCTACTGGAGTGCATTAACTTCATCCTTAACCTTCTTCATGCTCATTTAATAAACTTTCAGCTTTTTAAGTGAAATTCACTATTCATGATTATGACCTCTAATAAAAGTAGTCGTTGTAGCTCAAAATTGCCCGTTGAAGAGTTGATAAGTGGATCATGACCATCATCATGATCGTGACATTGGATTGTGATCACCATCTTGATAATGACTTTAGATCATGAGGGTCACAATCTTCAATCTTTGGTTCAACATCTATATTGATCAAGCTTATGAATTAACTTGTGATAGCTTGACCAATGTGCCTCATGATTATGAATTGGATCATGAGGGTCACTACCTAATTTTTGAAAAAGGGTTCAATGGACTCCCTATTGGGATCATATGCTCCCGATCATGATAATTTTCATCAATATCAATATTATGATTGTGAAATAGATCATGAGGGTCTTTGTATCTTTTCTCTACTTAGGCATTTAAAAGGATTTGGATCATGGTGATGCTCACGACCATGACCTTGCTTGTGAGCATCACTATCTTTATGAGAAACTTCATTTTTCAAGCTTGAATGTGCTTTGTTTTGAACCTATCTTAAAAACACTTAAATTACATGCATTATTGACTTAAAATTAAGTTTATTAAAGTAGAAAAAGGATGATCAAAACTTGATCATGCAAATGGTCAATATTATACAATCTTCTACACTCGCCTCAAATTGGTGCATAGAAATTTCATATGCCCAACTTATCTAAAATTAAATAAAAGATGTTGGTTGATACTACCTCAGTAAGGATATGAACAATCTGATCTTCAGATAAAACATAAAGAACTTTAATTATCCTGTTATCATAGTTTTCTTCTTTTTGCTCATTATTCCATTGACTTCTTACAAGAGCAGTCTTCACACTATCAATTATAGCTTTAGCTAGTTCTCAACCCTTTAGGATAACATCCTAAAGTCCAATGGGATCACTATCTAAATTTAACTCCATTTTGAACTTCCAAAGTGGATAGTCACTACCATCAAAGAAGGGTCTAAAAGATAAAAAGTTTAGAGAGTCACTCCCCATTATCGTGAATTCTATCAATTAAATACCTAGAAACTAAGCTCTAATACTAATTGTAATTGCCCTAGGAGGGTGAAGAGGGATTTTGAAAAATTAAAAGATAATTAAGAAGAGTTAAAGAAGAATTAAAGAATAGAAGACACTACACAAGATCCTAAGGAGTTCAATTAATAAATGAATCTACATCTCCATTTAACTTATCCCCAAGTAAGGATTTTTAATCTCCACACCAATCTTATTCACAAAGATTAAGATTATAAGAGTTTTAAGGATCAACTCTAAACCATACAATAATGAGCTTTTAATAAAGGCTTAGCTCTGACCATAAACCCAAGTGTTTTAATGGATAAACACTTAAACTAATTCCTTTAGAGAATAACCTCACTTCCCTTCTAATCTATCCTAAGAATTAGATGAAGTAGAAGTCCTAACTCTAGCACAAAACCAACTCTTAAAAGAGTTAATAAATTACAAAGAAAGTATAAGAGAATTTTTAATGCTCAATGAATGCTAAGAATAAATTATTCATCCACCAAGTGTATAACTTGTTAAATGAAGTTCCAAGGGTTGATTTTATAGTTTAGAATAAAAAATATGGATGTTGGAGCCATTAATGTCATCTTCATGCTTCTCAAGCTTCAATAAATAAAATTCAGCTTTCTACAAGAAGAAGGTCAGTCCCAATTGGGACATCCATGGGACCCTTGTCTGGGATGAGCACTATCCCAATTTTCATTTAAAGGAAACTTATTGCAAGCTTAGTCTCAGTCATAACCTAGCTCGTAATAGTTGTTGCGAGGCCTTTTTTCTTTAAGTTTTTTGTTTCTTTCATGATTAGCTTTTCCAAGAGTCCTAACTTATACACACTTGAAGTACATTTATTAGATAATCAAAATATAATTTGTTAAGATCAAAACAAGGGTGATTATGTTTGATTATTACAAAAGGTCAATAATCTCTCCCTTTTTTAGTTTGACAACCCTATTTTTAGTTTGAAAAGATAATTAAAAGTACAAGTGTGTCAATCTTTAAACTCCCCCTTAATTCATGAGTTTCTTTTTAATGTTGCCCCCCTTAATGTGTGCACATATGATTGATAAAGATATTGACATTCAATTTTAAAATAGTTGCAATAATTTTAGTAATCAATTAAAGTGAACTTAAGCAAACTAGACAAACTCAAACACTTCTCCCATTTTTGGCAAAAGCAAACAAAAAGTAAAATAAACATTGCATTAAATAAGAAAAACAAGTACAATGATAATAATATAGATGAAAGCAGTAGACATAACAAGATATGGAAAATAACCCAAAAAGAAACTAGAGTGAAAGCATATAAACTAAAAATAAATCAAAGGAAAAACTAAAGACAAGACATAACTAAACATAAACAAAAAACACATAACATATAGAAAGAAAATATTATTCGTTATAAGGAGCATCTTTTTTATTTAAAGGAGGAGGAGGAGAATAGGTGAATGGAGCACAAGTGCATGCATAGCCTTATTGTTCATACAAGTAGTGCACATCATGTTGGAGGTGGGCAATATGCTCATATACTTGATTTGAAATTGGTTTCCACTAAGGAAATTTGATAAAAAAGTTAACCCACCCATTGTCGCTCATTACCAAAGGCTTGAGGGCCTTAAGAGGAAGTTCCTTTATGTCTAGTCCTCTTTCTTTAAGGAGCACCATAGGGTTAAGTCTCAAGTTCCTCTTCACCCTTAACTTAGCCTTGAATGTCCCTAAATATGTCTTCAAGGTCTTAGCCTTCACTTTAAGTTTGAATAAGATCATGCTTCCATACCCACTTCTTATCAACCAAAGTAAATTTTTTTGAGTTTTGTTATAAAGGTTTCATCAAGAAGGATGGGTTTGGTAGATGGAAAAGTAGTAAGGTCAATGCTATAGAAATTTTCTAACTTAGTGACAATGTCCCTAACACAAATAGGGCCGGTGGAACTATCAATAATGAGCCAAAGTCTCCATTGCAAAAACCTTCCCAAAGCAATAGGTTCATTGTCAATAAGGCAATGTAGGATAAAAAGATCATTAAGAGAGAGGGTTTCATTGCTAAGGCCTTTAGCATTTATAGAATAAGTGAGAAAATAATACATGTCCCACAATGCCTTGTATTAAAGGAGTGAGGCTTTAGTATGACTGACAAAAAATTTTAAGGCTTAAGGACTTTAAACTTTGATCCAAAAAGTATAAGGAAGCCAATTTTCTTGGACTTGAATGTGACCTTCTCTTGTAAAACCAAAGAGAGTGTCAAATTCAAGGTTGGTTATAAAATGTTGTTTCCCACCCAATTTGCATCTCATGGAGAAATAAGGATTAGCATCATTAAAAAGAACATAGTAGGGGTGAATGTAAAGAGAAATTTAACAATCAAATAAGGGTAGGAGGGTAAAGGAGTGAAAGCAAACTCATATAAACTAACCTTTAGGAGAAGTTCTTTTACCTCTTTATAACAACCAAGTGCCTTGAGTGTTAATTCACTCATGAATATTGAAGGAATAAGGAGCCTTTTTGAAAGAGAGCAATTCTCTTTTGGATATCTTGAGAAGAATAAGTGAAAGGAGGATGAGATTTCTTAGGTTTCTCCTTTTTGGAGAGTGCCTCATAAGAGGAGGAAGGAGCTTTAATGGGCTTTTTAGGAGCCATGATTAAAGAGAACAAAAATTTACTAAAGAGTAGAAGTAAGGAAGAAGAGAATGACAATAGAAATTTAAGTGATGAATGGGAAGTATGGTATTTATAGAGCGAAAAGAGAGTAAAAGAAGAAGAAAATTCAACTTTAATTAAAAAGAACTTCAAAAATCATAATTAATTTGGATTGATGTGCCCATTCAATGTAAAAAATTTAGTTTTCCAAGTGCTATCAGGATCAATGTCACGATCGGGACATAAGTTATCCCGATTGGGACATCTATGTCTTGAACAACATCATGATTAAGTCAAAGATCGAGATCAGCACCATCAGGAAAATGGACATGTGTCCTGATTTGGATAGAGGGTAGTAATGGTCTAGATAAGAGTTTGGGATGACCCTTGAACTTTTAAAAAAAGTTCAATTAGGTCTAGAAAAGTGTGCAATTTAGTATTTATGAATTAAATGTGCACCAAAATTGAAGTAATTGAAACATAAATCAAATTAAATCTAAACCAAGATTAAGATGAATATAATTAAGAGTAAAGGAGAAAATTTTAAAAGAAAACTATTTTGATAATAATTCAAACAATTAATTAATTGAATGAATTTCAATAATTAATTATTGAATAGCAAAAATAAAATAATTATGAGCAAGGAATAGAGTCAAAGATGAACAAGTAAAAAAATGTCAAGCGAGGCATGCAATTATTCTAAAAAAAGAGTAACTTAAAAACAACTAATATAATTATTAAATATGCATGATGCTCTAATTCATGAAGAATTATATCACTTTATGCACTGTTGCCTTAAATTCAATTCATTAAACATGTAAATTGAGTTCAAAGAGGATTAAAATCACATAAGATTAATTAAGGTACATGCATTAATGCAAGTTAGAACTATTTATCATCCCAAGTTCATGCTTAATGAAATTTGATCTCTCCTCATTAAGATTTTTGGTGAAAATATTCATAAGTTCATTATTTGTGTCAACAAATTCAAGCAAAATATCACCACATTGCACATGATCTCTAAGGAAATGATGTCTAATGTCTATATGTTTGGTTTTAGAGTGTTGAATAGGATTTTTGTTAAGGTTTATAGCACTTGTATTGTTATATTTAATTGGAATGTGATTAATATTAATGTCATAGTCCATTAGTTATTATTTTTACCATAAGACTTATGAGCAACAATAACTTACCGCCACATATTTGGCTTTAGTGGTGGACAAGGCTTATTTGGCTTTAAGTTCTTCTTGATTTATAGTCCAAGAAGAACTTAAGTTCGTCCATCATGCTCATTTCAAATTCCCCTTGCATTAACTTAGAAAATTCCTCACACAAGCAATGATTAGTAGCACTAAATATAATTTCATCAACATATATTTGAACAATAAGTAAATCATGCTTGGATTTCTTTATGAAAAGAGTTATGTCAACTTTTCCTTTAGAGAATCCTTTCTTTAACAAAAAGGTACTTAATCTTTCATACTAAGTTCTAGGATCTTACTTCAATCCATACAATGCTTTTAAAAGCTTAAACACAGTATTAGTAAACTCAAAGTTTTCAAAACCTATAGGTTGTTCAACATAAACCTCCTCTTCAATGAAACCATTCAAGAATGCAGTTTTGACATCCATTTGACAGAATTTAAAATCCATGTAAGATGTAGATGAAAGTAGCACCCTAATAGTTTATAACCTTGCAACGAGGGCAAAATTTTCATTATAATCAATGCCTTCCTTTTTATTATAACCTTTAGCTACTAGTCTAGCTTTATTCCTAGTTATGATACCTTATTCATTCATCTTATTTCTAAACATCCATTTGGTGCATATAATAGGATGATGTTTAGGTCTAGGAACCAAAGTCCAAACCTTATTTCTCCCAAATTGATTTAGCTCCTCTTACATATCAAGGACCTAAAATTCATCACTTAAAGCATCATCAACATTTTTTTGTTCAATTTGAGAAATGACAACTAAATTAATAATGGATTTAAAATGAGATCTAGTAGTTACCTTTTTTTTAGTGTTTCCAATGATGAGATCTTAAAGATGAGCTTTCTTGAATTTTCATTCCTTTGGAAGTTCATCCTTTAAGGTGAATTCAATCATTTCCTCATTATCCTCCAATCTATGACCTTTAAGCTTGAAAGGTTTGCTCGCATTTTCTTCTTGAATGTTCATATCCATAAATTCATTTACAACATCATCAACACTACCAAAATCCTTTCTAGGATCAAGTGGGTTAGATTCATTAAATACAACATGCATTGACTATTTAACTACAAGAGTTCTTTTGTTAAAGACTCTATATACTTTGCTAGTGGTGATATAGCCTAGGAAAATTCCTTCATCGACTTTAAAGTCAAATTTTCTAAGATTATCCTTGATGTTTAATATAAAGAACTTGCATCCAAATACTCTAAGATATGATATTTTGAGTTTTCTATTATTACAAAGCTTATAAGAAATTTTGTTTAAAATTAGTCTTTTAAAGACTCTATCTACTATAGAGTAAGAAGGGTTAATGGATGTTGCGTAAAATATAAATGTAAACTATACTCATGAAGTATAGTCCTAGTCATTTCCACTAGAGTCCTATTTTTCCTTTCAATAACACTAAAGTATTCAAGGAAAAGAGAAAGTATATGAAATACTATTTTTAATGCAACAGGTTTTGAAAAATTCATTTTTAAATTCAATTCCATGATCACTTCTAATAGTAGAAATACAAAAACCATTTTCTTTTTGAACTTTTTTGAAAAACTTTTAAAAGTTTTAAAAGCATAGTTCTTATGAGCAAGGAAACATACCCACGTGTATCTAAAGTAATCACCAACCAAGAAATATGCATAGTGCATTCCACCTAAACTAGCAACTCTAGTAAGTCCAAATAAATCTATATAAATAAGTTCAAGTGGGCTAGAAGTAGACACTATATTTTTTAGCTTAAAGGAAGATTTGGATTGTTTTCCCTTCTGACAAGCATCACAAGTCTTGTCCTTAGTGAACTTTAGTTTGGGTAATCTAACCACAAGTTCATGTTTAATAAGGTCATCCAAAAGCTCAAAATTTGCATGTCCTAATCTTCTATGCCAAGTCCATGTGTCATGGGAAATAAACATTAAGCATTTAATGTTTCGTTATTAACTTTATTCAAGTCAATGACATAGACATTGTCAATTCTTTCATTATTAAAAATTACTTTGTCTTCATTTAAGCTACTAACAAAGAAATTTCTAGGATCAAAAGTGACTTTATTTCCTATATCATATAATTAACTAATACTAAGTAAATTATGCTTAAAACCATCAACAAGTAATACATGATAAATTGATAAGGATTGATGGTTATTAATTTGTCCAATGCCTATTATCTTTCTTTTGGCATTATCCCCAAAGGTGACATGTCCTCCATCCTTAGCATCAAGCTTGTTGGATTATTCCTTATCTCTTGTCATATGTCTTAAACATCTACTATCAAGGTACCACTTGCTTCTAGCTTTTTTGGACTTCAAGCACACCTTATTTTTATCTTTAAGAGCTATGAAGCAAAGCTTGGTCACTTCTTATTACTCCTCTTCCTTTTTTGATTTGGAGGAATCATCCCATGAAGCTTTGAAAGCCTTTTTCTTATCATTTTCTCCTTTGTTCTTGAATTTGAGCTTAGGGCACTTTTTTTAATCTGTCTCAGTTTCTTTCATTCATAGCAAGTAACCTTTTTATTCTTCTTACTATTATACTTTTTATTGTCTCTTTGCCTTGAGAAGCTTTTGCTTTTCAAGAACTACTTGAATCCTCTAGTGATTATAGCTATCTCATCATCATCTTCACCAGTGTCCATTAAGCTTTCATCTTCATTAGCTTCTTGTATGGCCTTTAATGTGATTCCTTTTTTCTTCTCTTCTTTCTCATCTTTCTTATCTCCTCTTGACTTTATAGTGAGCTCATGTGTAAGGAGCTTCCCAATAAGAATATCAATTAAGAATTCATGAGCTTATTTAATTAAAGTGACCCTAGATTTCTAATCCTTCTTAGGTAGGATTCTTAAAATCTTATTATTCACTTCTTCCTTGGAAAAATGTTTTCCAAGTTTCTTAAGAGTAGTAAAAAGAGTATTGAGGTGATTTGTCATCTCTATCATTAATTCTTGTGCCTTTATTTTGAAAAGTTGATACTCATACATATGAAGTTAAACTTTCTTACTTTTTACTTTTACATTTCCTTCATAATGATTTTAAAGTGTTTCTTATACTTCTTTTGAGGATTGGTAATGTTAAGCTTTGCCACCTTTTTCTTTTGACATAAAGGCTAGCAAGATTTTCATGGCTTTCTTATTCTTGTAGTTTTCTTCTTTTTGCTCATTGTTCCATTGACTTCATACAAGAGTAGTCTATACACCATCCATTATAGCTTTAAGTGGTTCCCAACCCTTTATGAAAATATTCCAAAGTATAATAGGATCACTATCTAAACATAACTCCATTTTGAAGGATAGTCACTACCATAAAAAAAGGGTCCAAGAGATTCAAAGTTTTGAGATTCACTCCCCATGATCTTGAATTCTAGTAATTAAGTACCTAGAACCCAAGCTCTTATACCAATTATAATTGCACTAGAGGGGGTGAATAGGGCTTTTGAGAAATTAAAAGATAATTAAGAAGAGTTAAGGAAGAATTAAAGAATAAAAGACAATGCACAATAACTTAAATAGTTTAATTCACAAGGAAATCTACGTCTCCACCTAACTTGTGCCTAAGTTAGGATTTTAAATCTCTAAACCAATCTTATTCATAAAGATTGAGATTATAAGATTTTTAAGGATCAACTCTAAACTATACAACAATGATCTTTTAACAAAGGCTTAGCTTTAACCACAAACCCAAGTGTTTTGATGGACAAACACTTAAACCAATTCCTTTAAAGAATAACCTCACTTCCTTTCCAATCTATCCTAAGAATTAGATGAAGTAGAAGTCCTAGCTCTAGCACACAATCAACTCTCAAAAGAGTTAATAAATTACAAAGAAAGTATAAGAGAATTTGTAATGCTCAATGAATGCTAAGAAGAAATTATTCAACGACTAAGTGTGCAACTTGTTAAATGAAGTTTCAGTGGTTGATTTTATATTTCAACATCATAAATATGAATGTTAGAGCCATTAATGTTGTCTTCATTCTTCTAAAGCTTCATTAAATGAAATTTAACTTTTTACAAAAAGAAGGTTAGTCTTGGTCGGGACATCCACAGTCTCGATCGGGACCTTTAATAAAACTAACTGTTACACTCTAATCAGACCATTGCTTGAGTGAGGATTGTCTCATAATGATACATCCCAATTAGGACTTTACTCATGAAGCTTGTCCCAAGTTCAGTCTTGATTGGGACTATTATTCGAGATTAGCACTAGGCTAAGAGCTTCCTTTTCTCTTCAATTATGATCATGGGTAGGTTAACTATGGTCATGATTAGGATATCTACTCATGATATTGTCTGAAGCTTGGTCCATTTCGGGACAAGTTCTTATGAGGAGCATTGTCTAAAACTTATATTGCTTTGCTTAAGCTTACGAGCCCTTTGCTAGTGGTCATGATCGAGTTATTATTATCCTAAGTTCTATCCTAATTTAGAGATAAGCATTATCCCAATTTTCATTTGAAGGAGATTTTTCATGAGCTTGGTCCTAGTTATGACCTACCTCATGATAATTGTTGTGAGGCCTTTTTTTTTAAGTTTTTTTTATTTTCTTCATGATTAGCTTTTCCAAGATTCTTAACTTATACACACCTGAAGTACACATATTAGATAATCAAAATATGGTTTTTTAATATCAAAACAAAGGTAATTATGTTTGATCATTTCAAAAGGTCAACACATGTCCTATCACAATCATATCATCAACATATATAATGAGCACTATTAGTTTCCCTTCCTTATGTTTTATGAATAAAGTATGATCAGAATTACTCTATCAATATCTAAATGTCTTTATTGTACTTGTAAATTTATTGAACCATGCTCTTGGTGACTGTTTCAATCCATACAATAATTTTCACATCCTACACACTTTTTTACTTCTTTCAATTTTACAACTTACATTCCAGAGGTAACTCATGTATACTTCCTCTTAAAGATCTCCATTTAGAAATGTGTTCTTTACATTAAATTAACAAAGTGACCAATCAAGATTTGTAATTATTATAATTGATTTATATAAAAGCACACTCTTTTTAATCCAAGTTTAAGATGGAATAAGATACAAATGTACTGGTTAAAAAGGAAATTTTCTATTTATTTTTTTCCTCCCTTTTGATAAAAAGATATGTACAGTATTTATTTTAATAACTAGGATAAAAGTTTCTATATAATCAATACCATATGTCTAATTGTACCCTTTAGCAACTAATCAAGTTTTTTATCTCTCAATGACACCATTTGCTTTGTATTTACTTATAAAGATCCAATGACATCCAATGAGGTTTTTTCCTTTAGGTAAATCAACCTCCCCCATGTTGCATTTTTTTTTAAGAGATTTCATCTCTTCATTCATTGCATCTTTCCACTTATAGTCTTTTATGGATTCCTACACACTATTCAGAATATATACAATAGATAATTGATTTGTAAACAATGCACATGTCTTTGATAATCTTTGATAAGATACCTAATTACTTATAGGGTGTTTAGGAGTAGAATTCAATATAGTTTCCTAACTAACTTTAGGGACTCCTCTTGTGGTGCGATTAGGAAGTATTTAAATTGAAGGTTCAAGATTTACTTGAGATTTAAATTATGATGGTGACTTTTATGGACTGGAAGCATCAAGAAAAGTTGACAATGGTTGCGGTACTTATAGCTCAATTCCATTATTTTGATCACATGATTCCAGTTTAGGTTTTATAGAATTAGTTTCAACTAGTTCATATTCAACAAAAGTAAATTCATTAGTGTTATCCATCTATTTAGGTTGTTCAAGTTTGTGCTCAAATTCAAGTAAAATGTGGTTCATATAGTAGAGTAAAATTTGATAGCTAAAAAATTACAAGTCATTACTTCTCTCCCCTTGACTTATAGTTAAGAAGGAAAAATGCATCTAATATTCATGGAATTGAACATCTATAGTCACATACATCTTCCAAGTAAGGGTGGTAACACTTATATCCTTTTTAATGCAAACCATAATTGAAAAATACACATCGAAGGGCATAAGGTTAAAGTTTATGGTCAGTATGATATAGTATATGGACAAAGGTAGTGCAACCAAAAACTTTTGGAGGTAGGTTTATTGTTGATGGTGAGGCCAAACTATGATTTAGTATTTCAAGTAGGGTATAAAAGGCCATTCTATATAATAGAATATGATTTATTAAATGTGATGCAATTGCAAGTGATGTATTGGCTTAAAATAGCATAGCTTGAACCAATTATAAAAGATGTCAGTTTTTCCTTTCTGTAACCTTGTCTTGTCAAGGGGAATAGGAACATTTATTTTAATGGACAATGCCATGAACTTGTAGTAATTACTTTAATTCATGGTTGATAAATTCCTTACTATTGTCAATATAAAGAACTTATATGGCTTATTTATATCGAGAACCATTAAATGAAATTGTTTGAATAATGGACAAATATCCTATTTAGTCTTCATCAACCGTACCCAAGTTATACAACTGTAATCATTAATGAAAGAAACAAACCACTGAGATCCATTTAATGTTGTAACTTTTATAAGAAACCTAATATTAGTGTCATAAGCATAATTGGTAATGGACACTTATTCAAACTTATAAAAAAAGGAACACATTAGCGTTTTGCCAATTTATAAATTTCATTTGACCGATGATAGAGATTTTTTGAAAAAAAATGCAAGAAACAAACAATTTAGATATCCAAACCAAGTATGTCCAAGTCATTTATGCAATATCCAAATATCAAAAGTACATGTTGATTTAGTGGACAATTCTGCCTGAGTTACTATGATTAAGCTAGATGGTGTAAGATTAAGATAATAGAGCTTCCCTTTTCTAGTATCACGCCCAATCATCTTCTTTGTCTTAATGTCCTTAAAAACATAATAGTTAGGCAAAAAACTCATGATACAATTTAGTAAGGTCATAATTTATGAAACATAAATTAGATTAAAGTTAATACATGGAACTATGAGAACAGAATCTAAGTTAAGTTTATTGAGAGAGAATGAACTTTTACTAATAACATTAGCTTCAGTACCATTGGTCGTGGATACAATAATTTTTCAGATGGTTTCCATTTTAACCTAGATTCTATATTAAAAGACATTATTAGTTAGTCTAGAATTAATAATCCACATACAAGACTTAATAAGAGTGGAGTCATAAAAAAACATACCTAGTGGATTTGAAGAGATGTGTAGAGCAACAACATCTAGTGAAGATAATTCAACTATGGTTATGGTAACTGAAGCTATTATTGTTGTTGCTTTAGACTTATGTTTTAAAGCTTTTAAAGGATTCCATCATTCAAGGTATCTGATCAAATCATAGCATTAACTTTGAGTGTGTCCTGTTCCACCACAATAAATATATTGTCTAAATGAACTAGGTGCTTACTTCCAATGTCAAAGCTATAAAATATTGTCACTAAATAAGGTGGTACATTATCAATCTTGGCTAATTGAGTAGACTGCTTATTCCCTTGGGCTGATATAGTTATAGAATCAATTGTAGCCAAGTCACCCATTAGGATAGTCTTATGGTTTGTTTTATGGTGAACATATGCATATTTATGTTCAAGATCCAAACTCGGATCCATGTGAAGAATTTCCACTCATATTTATTCAAATCCAGCATCGAGACAATTCAAAAAAATGTGTGTCCTTAATTTCTCAACAAATGCCTTATATATAATGACATCATTAAGATCCTTCATTTTAACTTTATCATGATGGTCAAGTTCTTGAAATATTTCAAAAAGTTCACCATAACAAATGGGAAAAAAACAACTTGATTAGCAAAGTGAAAAAGCTCATTGACTTAAGGCAAGGATCTATGTTTCATCTGATCCATCATAAAATGCTTTAGATTTTATGGGTAGTTTGAAGGCAAAGATATCTTTTCATTATTTAAATTGTCATCAATGCGAGTAGCCAACTTTTAACTTTCTGATTTTTAGCATATCATTTTAAGTAAGAAGTATCATTTGTACTAGGTTAAGGCAAGTTCCTAATAATATAATTAAGTTTCTCACATCTACTAGTATGCATTTTAATAATTTGAGGCCATGTGTCATAGTTGGTTTCAATGAGAATTATGCCAATCTTGAAGTTAAAAGTTTCAGACTGAACATGAATAATAGGGGGGATTATACAATAATTTATTTTGTGAGGGATTCTATTGGTTCAATAGCCATATAATTTGATTCAAATTTAGGAGGCTTGCAAGGATTATGCAGTATGCTTTGATGCCATAAAGAATTTTTAAGAATTATTTTTCATGTATTCATATGTGTATCATAGAGTACAAAACCATTTAAAGACATTTTTGTACAACTTGTTCCTAAAGTCTAAGGATCAAAATTAGAAAGAAATAATTACATGAGATATTGATAGATACATAATCACAACATTTAAAGAAGATTATGCAATCTTCTGCTGCAATCTTCTATAGTTTATATTTCTATTCATTATAAAGAAAAAAAATAAGAGTTTACATTATTTAGATACAAATTATTGTACTATATTGATTTTTTATATTTTATCTCAAACAAAATATCTCTTTGTATAATCTCTGCTGAGAAAATAAAGAAATGAGTTGAAAATACAACGATTGAACTTTTGTCCTACCCAAATGTATAATGCTAGACAAACTTGCATTGTGAAATTTTTTTTGAGATAAGCCTAACCATGTGGTGAAAAAGAAGAATGTTTCAATTAAGAAAAGAAAATAAATGAATTAAACAACTACTTTATTTTAAATCATTTGTTCTTTTTGTATAATTTTATTGAGAAAATGAAAAAAGACCAAAATATACTGAATGAATTTTGTCCAACCTAAAACCTAAAATTAATAGTGGCTTAATGAATTTGGATGGTGAAATTTTCTTTTAAGATGGGTTAGACCACACAATAGAGATTAATAAGTTGGTCGAGAATACACCAACTGAATTTCTATCCAACTCAAAAACTTCAAATTGTTAAGTGTAAGTATCTCATTTGTATATAAACCTACATAAGTTTATGTAAATGGTGTGAACTTAATTTTTGGGTGGCCACGGTTCAGCGAACTACCAATTTTGATTCTGAACCCACTGTTCACGGTTCCAAAGGTGGAATTGGAATAGAACCAGTCCCATCTAGGTTCAAAGACAGTTTCAATTTGATCAGTTCCGATTCTGGTTCAATTCCAATTTGGTTTGCCTTTTGGTAAATTTATTTTTTTTTTTTAAATTCGATTTAGAACATGAAGTAGTAGTTCTAATTCCATAAGGGGAATGAACCGGCCCTAAATGGTCATCCCCATATTTCAAATATGTTCAAGACTAGTTTCAAATTTAACCAGTTTTGATTTCAGTTTTGACCAGACAGATTCTGGACTTAATCTGGCTCATGGCCAACCCTAGATATTTTTATATTAACTATCTCAATTTTTACTAATAAAATTTTATTTTCGACAAAAAAAAATCATCACTCTTGTCAAGAACAAGACACTTCCAAGGGGAAAAAAATGCTTACATTGAAATTTGGTAATTAATATTTGAACAAACAAATTTATTTTTTCAATTTTGATAATTTAATCATTAAAGAATAAATCAATGTTCAAGCATTAGTACCTCCACCGTTCATTCCATTCTACTTTGTAATTTTAAAATTTGCTAAAAGAATAAATTCTTATGTCTCACAACTGGTGAGAGTTTAAGCATCAAAGTGGTTGAGTGCATCGAATTTAGATGGTCATATTAGTAGTACACTTACTCCTACTTTTTTTGTTTTTTAAGAAATAAATTGAAGACTTAAACTTTTTATAAAGAAATAAATAACATCATAAAATTTCATGTTGAATTAATAAAATAAAAAATAAATCCAATAAACTAAAAAAAAAAAAAAGGACTGCGTTTACATTCATAAAATATTAATAAAAAGTTAACATTAAAATAGCTGGACTTTTTGTTAACCCGATTTAATTATTTATAATTTTTTCACATATACATATTCTTTTTAATTATCTATTGGCTAAATCTTCTACAAGCGTTGTGGGCACCGACTCTTCACTTTCTCTTCCTCAACTCCTCATATACAATTTTTTTTTAAAACTATGTTGATATAAATTTTCTATTAATATTTAAGGTTTGTTTATTAAACTGTTTTCTTTAAGACTCATTTGGTTTGTTTTTGAAGTACGTGACTTTATCAGTCTAGTCTAATTTATAGTGGTATTTTTTAAATAAAATGTTTTAATTTTTCTTATTCCTTTTAAGGCAAAACTATATCCAAATTCATAAAGTTTTCATATTTTTAACTTTAAATTCCTTAAATTTTATTTTGTATATGTAAACCCTCGTATTTTATATGTGGAAAATTTTAAAACCTTCTCTCAGTTTTTTAATGCAAATTATTTCCTTTTACCTTCTAAAATTTTATATTTCTAATATTCATATCATTTCTCACACTTTTTTTAACAGGTATATCACTCTTAAAAACTTTTAACCAATAAAAAATAAATTTACTTAATTTAATTTTAATATTTAATTTAAAAATATAAATATGAGTTTTTATATAAAATAATTTTTGTATTTTAAAAATAAAAATATAAGTTTATGTATACATCTTTAAATAATTTAAATTTAGAAATAAATAAACAACATAATGTTAAGATATAAAAAGAAGATTATAATAATACTGCTACTTTCACAATATTTTAAATTATACAAGTTTTATTTTCAATAAAATTTATATTTTTCATAAAAAAATTCTATAATAAGAAAAACACTATAATTAAAAGACATTTAATTAAAAAAAAATATTTTATAAGTCTTTAAAATCTAAATTTTATATTTTTAATACTTTTCGGTTTTATTTTTATAGAAAATTTTAATTAAATTATTTTGAATAAATTTTTATAATATAAATTTTTAGTAAGCATCAATTTTTTTCATGTACCCTAAAAAAATTAAAAAATAAAGATTAAGATAATAGTCATAAAAAAATTTGAGTTGTTTGAAAAAATTATCATGTGTTGGACAAGCATGTATATTAACACATGAATCTATTTACTTATTCAAGTGTTTTCACAATCCACTTGAGTGTTGCAAATGATGAAAATAGGAAAAGTAAAGCCAAGAGATACACATGTGCACACACATAAAAGGGCACATCAATAAAATAAATA
This sequence comes from Mallotus nudiflorus, assembly GCA_947683625.1. Lineage (NCBI taxonomy): Eukaryota > Viridiplantae > Streptophyta > Magnoliopsida > Malpighiales > Euphorbiaceae > Mallotus > Mallotus nudiflorus. The sequence goes on from CANTUR010000037.1 coordinate 2,478,670, forward strand.
AGATAGAGGAGATCTTATAATTTAAATGATGGCCAAAGGTGCAAATTGAAACCTCACATATTATTCTAATTTTACATTAGACTTTTCCATTTTTTTTAGAGAAATTAGAACTTCTCTTTAATGAGTACAATCGAATTCTATAAAATTTTTTAGTACAATTAACTTCCATAAATTAATAAAAAATTAATTTTAACAGTTAGTCAACAAATAAAACTAATATATATATATATAATAATTTTTTAAAATTTTAAAAACTTTACAATCAAGTTATATAAATTTCAAAAAAAAATGGCCAATTTTATTCATAGATAGTAAATTAAGAATTATTCCAAATTTTGATTTTAACAGTTACATAAAAAATTTTATTTATCAATTATTGTGTAGATTTAAAAATTAAAACCAGTGAATGAATTTTAAAGAACTATAAGAATATTTTTTAATATAATATCCTTTAATTATGTTGTTATTTTTTATCATAATATTTTATTATAAAAATATAAATTTTATTGAAAATAAAAACTTGCATAATTTAAAATATAGTGAAAAATAGTAGTATTATTACAATCTTTTTTATATTCTTAACATTAAATTTTTTATTATTTTTAAAATTTAAAATTATTTAAATATGTATATGTAAATTATATTTTAAATTTAAAATATTAAAAATTAAAATAAATAAATTTATTTTTATCAATGTAAAAATTTTAAAATAATGTAAATATTAAAAAGTAAAAAAATAATATAAATATTAAAAATATAAAATTTTAAATACTACAATGATATAATTTATATTAAAAAAATAAAACAAAGGATTTAAATTTTTTAAACCGTATAAAAATTTAAATATACAAAATAAAATTTGAGAAACTTAAAGCTTAATATGTGGAAAGTTAAAGGGACTAAACGTACGTTTTGCCCACCTTTTACCTTCTCTTACTTTCGAACGATCGTAAGGCCCAAAATGGTGTGATAGCCACAGGTCCCTCTATTAAACCTAACCAAAGTTGCAAGAGATTTAAATTAAACAACCAAGAGGTTATATATGCAACCTCCAAAGCCTAAAACCAGAATAGTCTGGCCCTACAAGTAGTCTGTTGGTCCCCAGTCTTCACCAAGATAGGTCTGTGAGCAGCAAGTTCAATTACATGCACCTAGGCGCATCGATTGGCTGGTTTCAAAACCATATAAAACCAAAGTAAAATGTGAGGACTAAAATGTAATTTTACTTCAAAAGTGGAGTTTTATTTGATACACTGGCTTTTTTTTTTTTGAACAAGATTTTTTTTTTAAAATCCTTGAACAAGTTTTGATACACTGGAATTTGTGTTTATACACAAATGGAACCACAAATTGTTAAATTAGTTGCCTTCCCATCTAGAAATGAGTTGGCAAGATGCCCATCCAACCACAGGGAAGACATGATAGAGGGGAGATCAAATCCTCTCTCTCCCTCCTCAGTGTTAAAAAAAAAAAAACCGTTGAATTGATTTTTGTTTAATTATAACTGTCTACAAATAAAATTTGTAGGCAATTCTATACTTATTTTGATTTATAATTACTTTTATTTTATTTTGTTTAAATAATCATTAGATGATAATGTATTTTATCATCCAATAGTAATTATTAATAATATATAATTTACTTTATAAAAAACAAAGTAACCATAGAATACACTATAAATCCATAACTTGTAATCATTATAATCGATCAGTAATTTATTATATTATTAAAGGTAAAATGACTATATATATATATATATATATCCCTGTTCATTTCACTTCTGATCTATCCTCCTCGTTTATCCGAAATGTGGATTATAGTACAAATATAGTCAAATTTGTTTATGTAGAACCCAAACAAGAAGAAAACCCTTCTCCTCCTACTTCTCCTACTGCTTCAGCCATAACATAAAATATGGCTCATCAATTATCTGTTTTGGATAAAGAATTTACTCATGATAAAACTCTTTTACATAAAGATTTTTATGCATCCTATAATAAAGAAAAAAATTGGTTTTTTTGGCATTTCTTAGAACAACGAAATGATCTTCAAAGCCAATTTTACAATTTTGTCCAAACACATAAAGTTAATATATTATTTTTTGAATGGTTTGAAATATATGCATCAGAAAATGATATTTCTTATCCTTTTAAAGTTTTGAACCCTGTCATTATAAGAAAAAAGGTAACTATTTGGGAAGCATCAAATGGTCAACAAATAGAGTTTGAACATCCTCCTCTTAGAAACATTAAGATCTCTATCGGTAATGAGACTATAGAAGCTTGTCCTTATAAAAAACCACATGATAGTGACTCCCAAAACCTAAAAAATATAGTCTCCCAGAATAACTTTACCAATGTCCATTTTTATAGCATAGGTAAATTGTTATCTAGGCTTGAAAACTAGACCCATAAAATTGTTGAGTCTTCTAATACTGTAGCCATGACTAATAAAAACAACTCAAGAACCTCATGTTTAAACCTTATCATATCTCTACTAGTGCACAACAGGAAATTAGGAGTAACCACAATGAATTCTTATATGTAGTTAGAAAATGGCTCAGTAGACTTGACCCTTCAAGTTCTAGAGACCTAATTGTCCCTGATACTCCTCCTTCTGTCAACCAAACTGTTAGTGTTCTCGATAAAGATATAGATTCCTCCTCTTCTGAAACTCAAGAATAATCCCTTAAAATAGCTAAACTTCATTAGCCTTCTCCTTACCCTGGATATACCTAGACTAGATTTCCTAAACTTGAGTTAGATAGTCAACCCAATACTCTTATTCAGCCTAAGTTTAGTGTCAATTCTATCTATGAATGGAATATATATGGTATGTCTGAATATCAAATTCTTAATTCCCTTCAGCAAATGACCATGGCTCCCAATGCTTATAAAGCCTAAACAGGAACCTCTAATAGATTTATTACTGAGCTTATTATAGCTGGTTTTTCTGGCCAACTAAAAGGTGGTGGGATTATCATCTTATCAAAGAACAACAATAAGAAATTCTTCATGCTATCCAAACAGATGATGAAGGAATACCTATTCTTAACCAAATAGGAAACCCTATTCAGGATGTTGTTTGTACTCTCATCTTAACTATAGCACTTCATTTTATAAGAGACTCTTCTTACTTTAAAGATAAAAATGTTGATCTTTTATCCAACCTTAGGTGCAAAAAGCTCAGTGACTTCCAATTGTATAAGTCAACCTTTTTTACCAAAGTTATGCTTAGGGAAGATTTCAATTAACCTTTTTAGAAAGAAAAGTTTCATGTTGGTCTACCTACCCTGTTAGGAGAACATGTCAGAAATACTATTAGACAGTCTTTTGGAACTCATATCATTCCTTACAACCAACTTACCTATGGTGAACTGATTAGTACTACTCAATAATAAGGTCTTAAAATTTATCAGGATTTAAAACTTCAAAAGTGTTTTAAGAAAGAAATAAAAAAGACTAGACAAGAGCTAGGATCTTTCTATAAACAGTTTGAATATAGTATCACCCAAACTCCTTCATGTAAAGGAGATTACAATAAGAAATCCTTAAAACCTTCATCTAGGAAATTTTCCTCTGAATATAAGAAACCTAACAAGAGAATGGATAGAGAAGAAGCTTACTACAAAAAACCCTATAGAAAGACTTCTAAGAAACCTAAACTAGATAAAACCAAGAAAACTAATCTTAAAAATGTCACTTGCTTTAAGTGTGGTAAAACAGGCCATATCTCTAAGTATTGTAAAGTATCTAAAAAACTCAATGAGTTGGGATTAAAAGAAGCTACCCTTAATAGGCTTACAACTCTTCTTATAAATACGTCAGAGTCTGATTTTGAAAGTTTCATAACTCCTCATATTGATGAATTTGCTACTTCTTCTCCTTCTTCTGATTCTAGTATAAATTCTGATATAGGAATAAGGCAACTCAATGTCTTTACTAAAGAATAGAATCTCATCCTTGATGTCATACAACATATAAATGAACCTGAGGTTCAAAAAAATATCTCAAACAGCTTAGACAATCTGTAGAAAAGGATCCTGAACCTAAGGATATTGAGTTACCTTCCACTAGTACAGGAATATATGACCTGACTACCATTCTCAATAAGAAAAGGCTTAGTAAAAAACCATTAGGTGATATCCAAGAACTTCAAGGTGAAATCAAAACCATAAAGTCTGAAAAATAGCAATTGAAAGAAAAAAAAAGCAAAAAGATTCTGAGTTAATCCAATTCCTTGTCACCAAACTAGTTGAATAGTCTAGTGATAGTGATGATGTTAAAGAATTAAAACTAGGATCCTTAACTAATCTTGATAAAGTACCCCATGATTCTCTTTGTGCCTTAAATCAAATTACTTCAAGAAAATATCTTATAAAAATCAATATTAGTTTCGATAAAGATTTTCAACTAGATACCATTGCTCTTTTTGACACTAGAGCTAATTTAAATTGTATAAAAATTAGCATGGTTCCACATTGTTTTCAAGAACATACCACAGAAAAACTTTCCTCTGTAAATAGTTCTAAAATGCATATAGACGGAAAAATAGCGACTAGTATTTCTAATAATGAATTTTTTTTAAAACTCCATTGCTTCTTATTTCTAATATAATTTATATGGTGATTTTAGGGACACCTTTCATTAATTTGATAGCTCCCTACTTAACTACCTATAACTCTATTGATTATAAAGATGAGAACGTTCATATTTCTTTTCCTTTTTTGGCAAAACCCATAACCAGATCCTTGAACCTTATTAAAGCTCATTCTATCTATAAGAATGAAATCAATGCTTTAATCAAGCAAAGGGAAATAGAATTATATGATTTAAAGCAAAATATTCATTTCCAAAAAATTGAACAGTTAAAGTCTGAACTGGTTAAATTCAAGATTTCTAATTTTCATGATATTGTGTTAAAATAAGTCTGTTATGATTTACCAAATGCTTTTTGGAAAAGAAAATAGCATATAGTTGATCTGCCTTATGAACCCAGGTTTGAGGATAAAAATATTATTACTAAGGCTAGACCAATTTAAATGAATGCTGAATTGGAAAAGCACTATAAGGAAAAAATCCAAGATCTCAAATCCAAGGATTAATCTCTAAATCTCGGCCTCCATGGAGCTATGTAGCTTTCTATGTCAATAAAGCTTCTGAAATAGAGAGAGGCACTCCAAGGCTTGTTATTAATTATAAACCTCTAAATAAAGCTTTGAAATGGATTAGATACCCTATTCCAAACAAAAAAGATCTTATTCAAAAACTCCATTATACATTTGTATTTTCAAAATTTAACAAAAAATCTAGATTTTGACAAATACAAATCCATAAAGATCATCATTATAAAACTGCTTTTACTGTCCCTTTTGGACAATATGAATGGAATGTCATGTCATTTGGTTTGAAAAATGCACCATCAGAATTTCAGAGAATAATGAATGATATATTCAATCCTTATTTTGATTTTTTCATTGTTTACATTGATGACATACTTATTTTCTCAAACTCCATTGAACAATATTTCAAACATTTAAAGACTTTTCTCTATATAGTTAGACAGAATGGACTTGTGGTCTCTGCCAAAAAGACTTCTCCTTTCCAAACTAAAGTTAAATTTGCCTAATGGTTGTCCAAGTAGATCCTATTGCGAATGATTAAGATGATGACCTGAAAAAAAGAAATAATTAAAATACACTTTTCTTTTCTTTTCTTTTCTTTACAAATGGCCTTACTTTTGCATGGGCCGTCCTGAAAGGATTTTTAACCCATATGGCTAGAAATAAAATATTTAAAATTTAGGCTTTATAAGCCTATGGGATTTATAGGAGAAATAATCCCAAAACAATCATCTTCGTTATCATTACCCAAATCAATAAAAGGCTCAGAATCCTAAGAGGCTTGGGACTGTGAAGGAGAAGGTTCTTCAGACTGGATAAGTTGCTGCATAATCTTGAAAATACTCATCTTTTGTTTGAGTAGCAACAAGAAGTGCATTGGAATGTGATTTTTGAGCCAAGAAGATAGGTTGGGCCTGAGTTTGGGCACAAGAGAACCTAAGATATCCATGTTGTGTTAGCTAGTCAGTTATTGCTTGCTTGGAAATTTTTTAGGGAACTTTATAAGATGTCCACCTTTTTACTTTAAATTTTCTTTAGAGGACAATAATATCTTTATGAACATAAAATTCAAGATACCACTAAGTAACCTAAGGGAAAAATAATTTGGAACAATATAGACAAAGAGAGGAAAATTTCTTTTCAGGGGGAGAAGGTTTATAGTGGGTGGAGAAAAGATTATATCCTTGGCGAATATCAGGAGGGAGGATATCAGAGATCGGTCCATAGTTATGCCACCAACGAGTGAACTATGCTGGAAATGTGGAAATATCAGCACGATCACTTAAGAAGAATAGCCACGTATGGGTATATAAAGAATTTTGGATAAGAAAAGTATTAAACCATGCTTGTTCATAATCCCAGTAGGAAAATGAGCGGCAAAAATCTAATTTTGAATTGAAGTTAATGGGGAAGACTTTTGGTTTAGAAAGATCTTGTCCCCAATCAGAAGGTTGAAGAATGTGGAGAATTTTATAGGTAGAATAAGAAGGCTGAGTATAACCTTTATGGTAAAAATGTTTGAACTCTACAGAACTAATATATTCCAAAATTGTTTAGTAAAATTCCTAGATTTTAGAAAGATCTCAGGGTTTAAAAAACCAGTTTGTTGGAAAATGATTTTGCATAGTAACAAAAGGATATTTATGGAAAAATCCATCTTCAATGGTTAAGATATTTTGAATTGAATTTTTTATAAGAAATTCTAAAGGTGGAAGTTTTGATTGAGATAAAACAATCTGTGAGCTACTTTGAGTAGTCACAGGAGTGAAATCATTTTGAGAAAGGGTTTTTTTAGAAGAAGAATCTCCTTTCTCAAATTTAAAAATAGGTTAAGGAGCCTTACCTAAGAAGCCTTTGTTGTTGTCATTCTGAACAATGGCAGGAGGCTGAAGAGTATTTTGTATAGCTTTGAGGAGTTTAAAAGATTAGGAGATATAATCAATTCATAGCTGGACTTAAGATGCTTTATCAGAATTTGCTATATTTTGTTCTTGGTTAACTATATTAAACCATGACTTTATAGGTTTTTCAGCAGAAAAGGGAGGAGGAATAGAAGGAGTTTCCATTTTATCTTTATCTTTCTATTTTTTACGAACCATATTTACTTGTTTAATAAAAATTCTCTAATCATAAAGTCTGGTAGAGAGTTTTTATCTCCGTTAATAAATTCTATATCAAAATAAAAATACTCAAAATAGCTTGTCATCTAGCAAAAATCTGTTTTGATGCAATATTTTGAACATCTTTTTGCAAAATTTCTTTAGCAAATTTGCAATCAATACGAAGCAAAAAATTTTGGTTAAGCAAAATAGTTTGAAACTTTGAGATGCACATGACAATGGAAAAAACTTCTTTTTTGATAGTGGAGTAGTTTTTTTGTGTATCATTCCAATGTCTTGAAGTATGTTGGACAACTACTTCATTATCATATGAAACTTGTTTCAGAATACCTCCATATCCTATATCATTAGCATCAGTTTCAACAATTTTGGGAAGAATTGGGTTAGCTAGATGAAGACAAGGAATTTTGATGATTTCCTTCTTTATATATTGGACAACTCTAGAATGCTCATTAGTCTAAGGGATAGGGTTTTTCTTTAATATATAATGCAAATGTTTGACGATCCTATTAATATTAGGACGTAAATCTAAAACATAATTTAGACTTTTTAAGAACTTTTATAACTGAACTTTATCAAGAATCTCTTATCAAGGAATTTGTTATCAAACTCTAAAAATCTTTTTATGAGAACTATGGTGCCACATCAGATATAATGTCTTAAAAATCTGACTTTATGACATTATAAAGTTCTATCTACCTGAACAGGTAGATGAATGCATCTTTGATGTATGAATACTAAAGTCACTTGGACTATCACCAAAAGAAAAGAATGCATCTTCGAATACCAGTTCATAAAAGCTTCGTTCAAAAAAAAAAAATCCTTCAAAAGTTAAGGAAAATTCTATTAAGTTTTAGAACCAAAAGAGTGTAAATTTTGTCAAAATTTAAGGAGATTTTAGCAAATTTTTCCTTAAAAAGCAAATAAAATAATTTAATAATAAAAAATAATAATAATAAATTGGTCCAGCAATAACCCACACCATACATATATTACTAAAATAAATTGCAACCATCATCATAGATTTTGTTTAAAAAAAAAAAAAAAAAAACCCAATGAAAAAGATATAACATTTTTTTTATCCGGTACATATATGTTTTTATATAAATAAAATTAAAAATGACTAAATTAATTATAATTGTGAATATATATTACATCCATAAATATAAAATAATTGTAGTTAAATAATAATTAATTTAACAATTTTTATTTTAAGTAAGTAATTATATTTATATATAAAAACAAAAAGGAATTAGATAAAAAGTTTGAAGGAATATGAGCTAATCAATATTGACATTAACAGGCCAAAGCTTTGAAAAATAACACAAATAAAACAAATTTTAATCATCGTACCCTTCAAAAGAAAAAAAAAATACTCAATTACATCTCCAATACATCAACTTGAAAATCTGATAACATTAAAAATTTATTCGACAAAAATTTAATTAAGCTAAAACCCACTTGCTATCATTTGCTTCTCTACACGAATTCGTCCGTGTCCCTCTCAGTCCATGTCTTTGTCCACATAGGAAACGTGATTGCTGATGTGGGTCGACCTTTTATCAACTGTGTGCATTGCCATTTCCATCACATCTTTGCAAATTTTTCTTTCATGTTCATGTGAGATGTTATATTACATGAATCTCACATGAATATGGAAGAAATGAATTCTACTAATTTTTTTTTTTTTTTTTTTTACAGAAGGATAACAATTCATTAACTGCTCTTTAATTTGATATATTTTATTAGTTTGACTTTTTAAATTTTTTTAAAATCTCAACTTGCAAAAACATAAATTATAAACATTTTCGGCTAGTTTAGATGCGTAAATAATTTTAATTCAACTTAAAAAATATTATTTAAACATCTTAAATAGCGTTTAAAATGTTGATAAATCTTGTATTTAATAAGTTGAAATGTTTATATGGGTAAATTGAAAAGACAAACTAATAAAAATATCAAAATTTAGAGGACTGCCAATGTATAACTTCCCCATAAGGTTGGCAGGATCAAAAAAGCTGCCACAACCGCCAAACTGCCGCCAAAATGGTAAGGGTACCGCCAATGGCATAGGGTGACGTTCTTCTAGCGGCGGTTGAGAGTTCAGCAGCTTGCGGATACTGCCCATCTGCCGACTTCAGACTGCAACCACCACCATCATCAATTCACATTAGAATACTATTTTTGCAAACAGAGAAGGTATGTGATCTCACAAAAATAATATTTTTCTTTAAAAAAAAAAAGGGGACGTGCGGACCATATCACAAGTTAGAGAATGATCCCGTAGTTTAATACACGACCGCCCTTTAGGAGGTCAAATGATATGTTAAAAAAAAAATGGCAGGACTATGTGCAATACTTCAAAAAAAAAAATTTAATCACACAAGAACAGGCATCAACTCTGATTTCTCAGTGAAAAAAAAAAGCAATATTTGAAAATGTTACCTAGTTGAAAGTGAGGGGCAAAGCGTGATTAGATAATCGGCTCCTGCACATGTAAAAGTGCTAGTTCCATCGTCATAGGCATAACTATAAGCTCGAGGACAGGCATTTTTAAAGAATTCTGAGTATGAGCTAGGCTTGCAAGTGTTAGGATTGGCATATTCTCCACTACAACAATACTCCGGATTCCCAAACGCTTCGCACGCACTCTTACATGCCATGCTCTCCCCATTTTCGCTATTCATAACCTTGAGTTCAGACGGGCATGCATTGTTCAACTCCTCAGAGCAACCGGTAATTGTACAATTCCCACCCGTGCCGCCCTGTGGTGATATTAGCATTGGCAGGTTATAACCATCGACAAGACTAACATCATAGAAGTCAAGGCCATTAGCTCCATTGAGAGTGAATTCTGCAAGAGTTGCAGGAGGGGCAGCACCATCACCAGAGCATTCAATTGTGGAGGAGCCACAATCACCAGTCAGGCAAGAGAATTTCCCAGTTGTGGAATCTTGTGTGCAAAGCGTTCGACCCCATAAACGGCCGGACCAAGATACTGGCACATCGAATGAGTTCGATTCCCCAGACTGCAGAGCAAAGCCAGTTTTGGGGAGTTGCGGGGTGCCAGCATTAGAGAGTATGCCAGGCCAGACAGGGTGGCTGCACTTGTTTGTGATTGTGAATGTAGATGAATATGCACATGAACATAGGAGAAATAAACTAAGGAAGACAAGAGGAGCAGGAGCCATTGAGAGATTCTTCCTTTTTTTTTCCTTGTTTGTGTTTTTTGGGGTATGGGGAGGGTTTAATTTAAGGTATAAAAAGCTTGTGTAAAGTGGAGATCATATGGGGGGAGTATGGAGAATTGGGGCCTATTTATAAGCAAAGCACATGCACCTCAACGCTGAGTAGAGTCGGACAGAGTGTGTGTGTGCATATGTATGTGCTTTTTGTTGTTTTATGATTATTAGAGTGCTTGCTTAAGCGAAAGGGAAAAAGATGTTTGCTCCTTATACTACTACTGCCTGACTCATGCCAGCATAGGAAAATGATAATAAAACAATGCACGACTTCTGCCAGGTAGGAAAATTACAAACTAATTTAATAGGAAGATTAATATATTACAAAGGAAATTTTATTTTCTACCCCTAAAAAGTAGTTTGTGTTTAGCAAATATTCCAAATAGTTTTATATTCCTCAATAATACTTAATCAGTGTTTAGGCTCTAAAATACAGGTAATAATATATATTCCTAAACAATTTTTATGAATAATTATTCGAATCTAGCATAATTGCAAGTGTGTTAATTAAATATTTGAAATGATTTTTTTGTTCTTAAATAATTTTTTCTCGTAAATTAATAAGATAATTTGTACTTTTTTTGTTTACGGGACATGAACTGAAAAGACGACCTTGAATTTAATCCATTCACATTAATTATGAAGACTGAATTATTTTCCGTGAAAAAATCATTTAATAGTTACTTTTCTTCAAAATAATAGTGAACTATCAAATTTTAACATTGTTAATTTGTAGAGTTGAACCCTGTTGTTATTAACTTATAAAACTAATTTTTATTTAATTTAGAAGGAAAAAATTGATTTGCTATCGTACAAGCTGTTTCCAATGATACTCAAATTCTGACTTTATTTTATTAATAAATATTAATAAAAATGTTCAACCTCTTCTTATCAATAAATATTAAAAAAATGTTTAGATTAAATGCCGACTCTTCATAATTTTTTTTTTTTTTTAAATTGAATTTCTTGCTAAACATTCAACACGACCTGACATATCTGTATTTTTAAAAGCTGGCGATGTTGAAAAAGGAAAAAAAAAAAAAACACGAATGAGTATATTGAATATATTATTTATAAGTAAAGATAAGCTTTTGGAAGTAAGCAGAGGATGCGTTGAGATTCTGCAAAAACATACACTTGCAGAAGGGGCGGCAGGATCCTCCAAATCTATGGAGTGCGTGCTGCCATCATGCATTCGCAATTGAACAAAAGAGGTCCTATGAGATTAGTACAGTACTAGATTTGGATTTGTTCATTTGAACCCGTGCAGAGGTCAAGCAGAGCAATAATATTGTCTTCTGCAGGTTTGACCACTCAGTCGAAACTTCACATTTCTGATAATGAAATTAAAAGAGTTAAAGCTTGCAATGTTGTAATGAGACGGCTCTTGGACAAGTCGAAAAGATTGGCCAATATACATTTTTGTTATCAGTTAACTTGTGTATTAATAATATGATGTAACTGAAAAGGACATTACTTATTTCAATTATACAAGCAAGCAACTTGATGAATTCCAGGCATGCAAAGCCATCCTAATCTTAGTTTTGCGTAGGAAGCAGACTTCATAAACCTATTGACGGTCAATTTGGCCCAAAACCAGTAGAACAAAAATTAGTCCACTACAGTGTAACTAAGATCTGCGTAGGTTATCAGTCAACCATGACCCAGAATAACTCAAGCAAGCCCAAAATGCAATTCCTACAATTCCAGCTACCATCAATCGAACTTTATTGCAGACACAATTAGTTCATTCCAAGACCGCGGATGTTTAAAGTTCTCAGGTTCAAGTTGGTGACAAAGATGAATGAATCAAGTTTGTAAGATATTAGAAAACCTTTCATCAAACTTTAAAAACAGCTGAGAAAGGATGGACAAGAAAAGAAACAGTGAGTTGAGTCCAGCAAAATTATATTTTCACACGTTATAGAGATCCTGATTCTAAAATGAAAAAGCTACTTGCATGTATCTGAAATGCTCATACAAGTGCTAGCACATCAGAGTCAAAAATTCTTGAAACCACAAATGCCCCAAATCTCAATCCTTTAGCAATGGAAGACCACCTAGCAGGAGTGTAACTAAAGCATTCTACATTTATCCAAAAAACTTTAGAGAGAAAACCAGCAACCTAACATCGATTCTTGCCATTGCTGGCTAATTAACCTAGATGGGGCAAAAAGGTAATTTCAAAAGGTCATTCTCTAGAGAGACATAAAAAGCAACCATCATTACAGTTAATAAGTCCCCATTCTAAGGCGACATGCAAAGTAAACTATACCTCATGAACAGTCACCATTCAAAAATTTTGCAAAATTCAGCTAAGCAAAAGCAAGATATCAAAGGAAAAGAAAAACAGCAATGATTAAAAGCAGCACCTATACTATGTTGAACAATGAGATCTTGAACACTTCCTGTATCAAAAAAATTCAAAACTTCTGCATACCTGTCACATTCCACATTGCATAATATTCAAAGATCACCAGTCTACCAGTTCTTCGTTTGCTATCTTGTTAAGTATGAATGCAATGGCATCCCTGTCATAACAGGTGAGCACCATAATCTTAGCTGTTTGTTTTGGTGATTTTGTTGCTAGTGTTATAGAGCAACAAGTTTCAGTACTTATGCTAACTCATAGACATTTTAACAGCAACAAGGGTTCACAGAGTTGAAAAGATAACTACAGTAAATCGCAAAACTAAAGGACAATTACAAGATTTCAGACACTAGTGCAAAAGAAATTGACAAGACTTTGCAAAAGAACAAAGCACTTCTTTGAACTGGAATTCATACACTAATCTTATATAAGAACCTAACTACACTGTAGAAGCAAAATCTGCATAAAAGACCAACGATACTTTCACATTTTATATAAACAGTGTCATAAGCCTCTATAACTTAACATGATTTTTAAAGTGGATATCCCTAAGAATATTTTCAAAATAATGGATATCAGTTCCATAAGCCTCTGTAACTTAAAACATGATATTTGAAGTGGACATACAAAGAAAATGTTCAAAATAATGGACATGTTACTACGTGCATTAGTACAGCAAAATTGTCCAAAAGTGGCAATATGTTACCCTAGCACAAGATAGGTGTTATTGCCATATATGATTGGGCCCAAACCAGCCAACTAAAATATAATAAGCTCCGCCAGCTGCTTGTCAATGAAAATTAGAAATGACAGCTCAAAATTTTATGTACTAATTGTAGAACACTTATAATTTTACCACCAGTTTTTAAACAGAAGTACAGCAGTACATCAGTTATCAACAGCCATTTTTCTATGAGAACAGTAGCACAAGAAGCTGTCTTCCACGGCTAACAGACACCCGCAAGAACTAAAACAGTAACATAACGGAGCACGCATACAAATCCAATAATAAATACAGCTTATGTTCACGTTGTCCGATTGAATTGCTAATATGAGCTAAAATTTACTGATTCAAGCTAAATTAAGAGCTGTATAAAGGTCTAAGTTCAGTGTATGAGTAAAAACTGATAATGATTAGTGAATGGCCAACTCTCTGCCTAAACCTTATGGTGTCTCTTATAATTCACCACAACAAATCTCATATTTAATTGGAATACTTTACTATATTAGGGGTTCTGAATATATACTCCAACTGTCAGTCAGCATCACAAAAAAATAGACCGCAACGTCACTGCACATATTTAACATGTAAATATGAATCTCTTTTAGGAAGGAAAATATGCAATAAAAGAACTAATTTTCATTAAATATAGGACTCAGAATTCCAAAACTAACAGCAAATCAAACACAAAAAAAAAAAAAAACAACTCGATTGATTAGAAAATATCAAAGGGTCATTAAAAGCCTAATTCTTTAGGCTAAAGATATGTATTTGTCAAAACTGGGAAAATTTCCTCTAAGCAAGTGGAGGACATTACTGACTTTGATCAACCCAATCCTATGTATAAATTGAAAATATAGAGAAAGAAAAACAAAAGCCCAAAAAAGACAATAATGAAAAAAAGAGAATATGTACTATTACTCTTTTTTCCCTCTAAGAGTTGTTTGGACACTCTCTAGCAAAATGCCCTTCCTGGCCACAGCTAAAGCATCCACCACCACTGCCGCCTTTACTGCCAAACCGACCACCACTGCCGCCACCGCTTACTCTGGCACTAGTACAGTCCCTAGCCAAATGGCCAAACCCTCCACAGTTGTAACACGCCCCACTGCCACCTGCACAATCCCTTGCCAAATGCCCATACCCTCCACAGTTAAAACAACCGCGGTCACGATCACCTCCACCAACACCATTATTATTCATTCCTCGTTCAGTACAATCCCTGGCAAAATGTCCAGTATCACCACACTTATAGCATCCATTGTTATTATTAATACTATTATTACAATCCCTAGCAATATGGCCACTGCCGCCACAATTATAACACCCACCACCACCACCACTGCCGTTATTCCTCCGGCTATTCCAAGAACCACCAAATCCGCCGCCGCGTTTTGCAAAACCATCGGCAAGGCCGCGGCCTCTCTTGCTATTAGTGTTCAAATTACCACCTTGGACAATAGGCCCACCACCAAGAGCAGTAACATCAACAGCTTGATACTTATTATCATCAGAAAGAGAGACGGTGAATTCAACCAAATCATTCTCAGCAAGAGAACGATAACCGCCGTCTGATCTGATAGCAGTGTGATGAACAAACAGATCATCACCACCATCATCTGGTTTGATAAAACCAAAACCTTTCCTGTCGCTAAATCTAACAACTTTACCAGTAGATCTCACTGCTGATGCTGATGCTGCTGTTTGTTCCTCCGCCATTGATTGAGCCATTAGATTTAGATTCAAACTGAAAAAAGAAGACCGAAATAGGGTTTCGGAGAAGCGAGATCTAAAATTTTAGGATTCGATTTTATAGTGTGTTTTTTTTTTTTAGCCCAGCGCTCTCTCTCTCTCTCTCTCGTTTTGCTCCTAATTATATTACATGTTTTTGTCCCCGTGCTGTTTTCCTCTAGGGTTTTATTGTAAGCGATGCGTCTTCTGGGCTCTTAAAAAGCATTTAGGCCCAAAACATGATATTGTCAGCTTTTCCTCGAATATATCAATTGTTACAGTAATATTTTTAAATGTTAGCATTCAAAAAATCTCAAATTTTATGTTTTATAAATTTACTTTTTTTTATATATATTTTTAAAAATATATCCATATTTTTTTTATTTTTTTACAATTTTCCTTCCTTTTATTATTTTTTCTTATCTTTTTACCCTTTTATAAATTTTTATTTTATCATTTTTTTATATTTTTCTCCTTTCCTTCTTTTTTCTTTTATTTTTTATTTTTATTTTCACTTTCTTTTTTTCCCCTTTTTTTATAAATTTTTTATCTTTTTCTCTTATTTTTTCTCTTTTTTATTTTTAATTTTTGTACTTTCTTTATTTTAATTTTATGTTTATTTTTTATTTCTCTCTTTTTTCTTTTTCTTTTTAAATTATTTTCCTTAATCTTCTCTCTTTTTTTTTATTAGTGAAGCATTAATCAATATATTTTTTAAAATTTTATTTGATAAATTTCTCAAGTGAATTATAAGAATACACAAAAATTGATGGCTAAAATACAAGCAACTAACATGCAATAAATTTTCTATACATAATTTATTATTAAAGTTCTTAATTTGTAAAAGATGTAACATTTACTATAATTGAACCAACATGGTTATTTTTAAAAAGCAATAATATAATTTTGGGTAAAGAAAATAAAGTTATAATTTAAATTTCTAATGATTCTAAAATGGAATAATTTTATTAGTATATTTCAAGCACGAAAAATATAATTTTAACATCTTTAAAGTTTTAAATAGTCCAATGTGTTTGTAAAATATAAAATAATGTCTTATGACTTCAAATTGAACAACAAATCCTGAAACATATCATAACATAATTTAATAATGTGTCAGTAAATGAAAGATGAAGATGGGTGCAGCTCAAATGTTAAAACACTTGCTTTGCATGCTAGAGGTACAAGAATCGATACCCCACATCTACATTCTTTTATTATGAAGCATGTATTTAATTTGTTGCTTTTTTATTTACTTTTAGTTTTTTATCTTATTTTAAAAGTGTAAGCAAAGGTGGATGTGTATTTGGTGTTTCTAGTTCTGATGTTGGAGATGTTACTGGTTATGAAAAAGATACTTATGATTCAGAGTTTGTTGATACTGTTGGCGGTGGTGATAAGTTAAAGGATTTTTGTTGAGGTATATTTTGTTTTATTATTTTTTAATCATTTTGGTTTTGTTTGGTTTTTGATGCTTGGTTTTGTTTGGTTTTTGATACTTGGTTTTTTATTTTTTTTAAAGGATCAAAAGAAATTATTTGAGTATGTTGGTTTTAATTCCAATATTAAAAGTAGTTCTGTTAAAGATGGTATTGATGGTGATGAAGTGTTGAAATATTCTAATTTGGTGTGTTTTTTTATATTGATTTATGTTGGTTTTTATTTTCTATTTTTGGCTTTTTATTCATTTTTTGTATCTTTTTGGTTTATTTTTGGTTTCTAATTCATTTTTTTGTATCCTTTTGGTTAATTTTTGGTTTCTGATTCATTTTTTTGATTTTAGTTTTTTTATTTTAAGAATGTATATGAGATTTTTTGTTTTGTCCTGCAATATTATGCATTCATTAAATAATATATAAGAGATGATTTGGTCAAATCCACACATGAATTGATTGAGTTAAATTAAATAGATAACAATCGCAAAGATTCTTTTTTTTTTGTTTCCTTTTGGTTTATTTTTGATTTTTGATTTTTTTTTTGTATCTTTTTAGTTAATTTTTGGTTTTCAATTCATTTTTTCTAATTTTTTTTTTGTTTTGAAGAATGTATCTAATTTTGTTGATTTTTTGTTTACTTTTAGTTTCTGGTCTTATTTTAAAAGTGCAAAGAAAGGTGGATGTGTTTTTAGTGCTTCCAGTTCTTATTTAGGAGATGTTATTAGTTGTGAAAAGGGTGCTTATAATTCAGACGTTGTTGAAACTGTTGGTGATGGTGATGAGTTAAAAGATTTTTTTTATTAGATAGCATGTATTTAATTTTATTGCTTTTTGGTTTACTTTTAGTTTTTAATCTTATTTTAAAAGTACAAGGAAAAGTAGATGTGCTTTTGATGCTTCTAGTTCTGATTTAAGAGATGTTACTGATTGTGAAAATGGTGTTTATGATTAAAAGTTTGTTAAAACTATTGGTGGTGGTACTATGAGTTAAAGAATTTTGTTAGGGTATGTTTTGTCTTATTATTTTTGTATCTTTTGGTTTCTGATACTTTGTTTTGTTTTTTTATTTTAAAGGTGATAAGAAATTATCTGAGGATGTTGGTTTTAATTCTAATATTAAAGATAGTTATGTTAAAGATGGTGATGAAGCATTGAAGGATTTTAATTCGGCGTGTTCTTTTATATATATATATATATATATACACTAATTTGGTATCTTTTTGGTTTCTAATTTTGATTTTGATATGTTGTTTTATTTTTAGGGTGAAGAGATCGTACTTGATGATGTTGATCATTTGTTTTAGTGTTATTTATTCTACTATAAAAGTTGTTTGTCGTTTGAGTGCATATGTTTTTTTTCTTTTGTATTTTGTTTATGGGTGACCTTTTTTTGTTTGATTAGGTTGTTAAAAAGGATGATTATGTGTCTCTTTCTAACCAATATGGTGTTATTTGGTGAACAGAGTGTTAAGCATGTTGCTATGGTTTTTTTTAATTTATGTTGCTCTTTTGTTTATGTTGGGTTTTAAATTCTATTTTACATAGGCAGATGATGATGATGATGATGATGATGATGATGATGATGATGATGATGATAATAATAATAATAATAATAATATATTTAATTGAAAAATATAATAAGCTGAATAAAAGTGTAAGAGATTGTAGTATTTTTTTTTTTAGTTTTTTATGTATGATTTATTTATGTAGCTTTTTGGTTTATATTTGGTTTTTGATGTTGTTTTACATATGTAGATGATGATGATAACAATAATGATATTAATAATATATTTAATAAAAAGTAATGAAAATATAATGACCTGAATAAAAGTATAAGAGATTATGGTATTTTTTAAAATTTTTTTGTGTGATTTATTTTTATTATTTTTTATTTATGTTTGGTTTCTAAATAATAATAATAATAATAATAATAATAATAATAATAATAATAATAATAATAATAATAATAATAATAATAATAATAATAATAATAATAATAATAATAATAATAATAATAATAATAATAATAATAATAATAATAATAATAATAATAATAATAATAATAATAATAAAGCTTTTTGACTAATTCATGAACTTTTAAACTTGGCTTAAAGCCTGAAAAAGCCTACTTTGTGCTATTTTTTTTTTCATTTGAAAACAAAAGTCTAATTTAGTAAATCAGTAAACAAAACATCAAAAAAGAAAGGAGGGGAATAGACTCCCAAACTCTTTGACCAAGTTGCGACCCACATGAAATTGCATTTGACAAAGTATTTAGATAAACGACAACCATCATTGATAGAACTACTAAGTGCCTACTGTAATAGAAACCAATCAGTTTTAATTTCCAAAGATGTAACATGCAAAGCCTTTAACCAGTTAAGCGCTTTTATACATGACAAAGCCTCTACTTTACTTGGATCAAAGGGAGCCTAAAGTAAACCATTAGTTGCTGCAATAAAAGAACCATTCTCATCCCTTAGAATACAAGCATATCCCACACGATTAAGTGAGGCAAACAAAGCAGCATCGAAATTGCATTTAACCAGGCCTTGGTTGGGCTTTTACTAGATGGATAAAGACAAAGCTGAGGTAACAGACGTGCCTTTAGAAGAAAGAGTCTACCATTAAATCAAAGTCGAGGAGGAAAGCCTAATAACATCAATAGTAGTGATTAAGGAAATAAAAGGGACACCAACTTTGAACACTCTACACTAGCAAATCCATTCATGAACAGTAAGAGAACTAGAAAATAAGCACAAAGCACACCCATTAGAGAAGCTACGTTAGTGATATTCATTTTTAAATATTTTCCAAGAAAGTTGTTATTGTTGCTGCTGCCACAAACAATTACAAATTAACATTGTTGCAAACTTAATATGATGTGACCAATTTGATCTTAACAAGAGAGTTATATACAAGCCCATTAAAACTAATGAAACTTGAAATCAATCAACACCATAACTCAATAAAAGAAGAACATGAACTCGGCATTTGCATACCTATAAAAACTATAGTCATTGCACTGAAAAAAAAAATATATTACCTCTTAGATTAAAATAATAAGATTACACATACAAGCCCAATAAATAAAGCAATCAAAGATCCTAAAGAATCACCTAAAATTAACTCAATGCAATTGCAATCAAACTTAATAATAAACCACAACAAATCAGAACCCATGGAAAAATTACCAATATCATTCACTACCATTGCTGTCGATTTACTGGTAGGTATGGGGTAGATGGAAAACACAGAATCGGCAGAGGAGAGTTGTTTATTAAGGTGAGCGAGGAGAGGTTTTCCAATTATGAAAACTAAAAACATGAAAGGAGAAGACGAATCAAGGCAGAGGGTAGAACAACAAAAATAGATGGCTTAAGGTAGAATAGCAACGTTTTTATGTTAGAGAAGAAAAGAGTATTCACGTAAATATTTTCACGCTATGGGACATGCATGTTATTTTTAAAAACTTGGGGTATTTTTGTTCTTTTGCCACTGTTTTCCGGTATTTATGGAAAAACTGCATTGTTATATTATACATCAGTCCATATTATAATATGAATTAGAATTCCATCATAAGTACGCCTTTATTATTTTTTATTTTTACTATCGCCTTCTTCTTCTTTTTTTATAGCTTTAAATTTTACTAAGTTATGTTTGATTTTTAACTTAAAGATGATTTTCATACTCTTTTCTCAAGTATCTTCAAATCTCTCTGGCTTTAAGTGGTTATTTTAAGTTTGATCATTAAATTTAGCTAGATTGTTATAGAATTACAATTAATGGATGCATCCATAGTTTTAAATAATGGCCATTATGTAATGTAACGACCATTATTTCTAGGTTTTTTAAGGTGTCGTGATCGATTTCATTGATAAATAACGATGAAAAAATAATTGAAGAATAACGATCGTGCGACAACCGCAATATAATGGTAAAGACCGTTATTGAATGATATTCATTATAAAATAACATGACAATTGCAATTATTATTTATTCACTAATTTTTTCATATTTTTATTCAAATCATAAAAAAAAAAGGTAAATAAATATGGTCAAAATTTTAACCTGAATAACCAATCTAAGATTCTAAGTATATCAAAAAATTAACATAATAAAAAATGAAAATTGTTAAATATTTATACATATACCATATTAAAATGTTGCTGAAAAAAATATTTGGAGTTTTGGACCATTAAAAATAGATCATAACTTCATTGTTAGATTGAAAATTATATGCAGTTGAGTTTATATGTACCTAAATTATTAAAAAATGACAAATAAATATTTAAAATAGAAAAATATATGTCGAAATTTCAATGATAATATATTTGAACTTGTTCATTATTTTTTAAATTATAAAAAAATTAAATAAATGTAGTCAACAAAAAAATTATATAACTCACTTATATAGTTATATATCCCACAATATTCATAGAGAATCTTATGCAAATAATAATGTTGTCCTTTAATTGAATGAATAATTTTTTTATTTCCTCTAAAATCATATCAAACTTCTCAAGCTCAACATAGAAGTGAAGGTCGTAGTGGTAGAATATCAAGATTAAGTCCTAGTGCTGGCAATGGTCATAGTGTTGATAGTGAGGACAACGATAATGATGATAATAGCCATTCTACTGATGGTAATGATAATAGTGGGCCACCAAATACAAGTGGAGAAACATGTATACCATCAACTTATCTTTATGATCGCGATGCCTATTTTATTCAAGGTGATGTTAGTGTCTCCACCCATAATCTTACTTCTTCTTCTCCTCCTCCTCCAATAGACCATACTTATTATCAATCTCATGGTGATTTTTATCCAATGCCAAGTGCTGATTCTCAAGACAATGATAATAGATATGATTATGGTGATAACTTTGACTCCACTACTAACTATGGACATGGATATGGTTATAATGTTAATAGTTCTAAATCAAGCTATTATAACCCATATTCATTTATAACTATGCCTCAACCTTCACCTCAGCCTCAACCATATCCATCTATAGCTATGCCTTTACCTCAGCCTTAGCTTCAACCTTTAAATCACCAAGATCATTATAATGATCAAACTAATTTTGGGGATGCTTTGTTTGGGCCTTCAAGAACTACATTCTTCTATCATGAAGATGGGAGTGCAACTTAATTTACACCCTATAAGCGCTCTTTATGGCACTAAACTATTAATAATACTATAAATGTGTAATTTTTAAACACTTTTTCTTATTTTATAGTATATTATAAACTTATATTAGTGTGTGTATGCTTATTATATTATCACGACCCAAACTCGAGAGACATGATTGGCACTAGGGAATGGAAATTCGCGAGAATCCGAAACAATTAGTAAGCTTTAAAATAAAAACACAATAAAATATAACCATAGATATGCTTAGAATTAAAACTTTTAATAATAAAGAAGAATATTTTATAAACAATATCTTAATAAAATATTTTATAATATTCAAAATACATAACCAACAATAATGACAATCAAAGAATAAAACAAATATGTAATACTACTGCAGCATCTAATACTACAAGGAAAGAATAATTTAAAATTTACATAGGTCAGTCGAAGAGGAAAGGGTCCAGAAAAAGGAACTATTATAGAAGGTTTGATAAGAAAAATCTTGAAAAATAATTGAGGGGGGTTAGACCTCACAAAGTGAATTATTATTATATATATGCATGCAAGCTAAGGATACAGAAATTCAATCATCAGGGTAATAATATTTATATATTTATATTTATTTTAATTTACACATACATTTCATATGGATGCTCAAAATCACATTTTCGATAAACAAATATATGTAGTAATATTTAGGTGGATGATTGGAGCAGAACCCTAAAATATTTCGCAACTTTGATCGTTATATTTCACTAGCCAATAGGCTTATTAACTCTAAAAATATTTCCTTATCCAACTTTGGCAATGGACTAGCCTCGAGTACACAAAAAGGTTAACCGAGGATTCGCAGTCCCACTACTAGTATAACTGGCCCTAAGTACACTATAGGTCAACCGAGGATCGGCAATCACACCCCTTTTATCCATAATTCTCAATAACCATTTATCCATATCTCAAAAAAATAAAAAATTCATAGCCTAGCATTTAGCGTACTGTTGTACAATAGCTCTAGTGTAACCCACTAGGTAATATGTTCTACAACTATCCTCCAAAATAACATTTCATAAATAAAATAATAAAATCATATATTAAATATGAACAACATCCAATTTATACAAATAAATATTCATTTTTATATATATGCAACATAGCATAATAAAATTCATATTTATTAAAATTTGTGGATGCCAATATTATTTCTACATGCAATACATATATATAATAATAACTCACAATTTGAGTGTGCTCCTCTATTCCGATTCGACTGGCCCTATCCGATAGGCCTAGCTTGCGATGAAACTAATTTTATAATAATGATAATAATGATATTAGAATTAAATTCTTAATTTTATACATCTATAATTTCTAAAGAACAACTTGATCTAGGACATGATTTGATTAAAACTCAAAATTTAGGACTGATTCGATGTCACATTTTACAAGAAATCTACCAAAAATTCGGTAGAATCTCTTTTGTAAAATGGACATCCCTCTATAAAAGTAGAGTCAATCCTGCACGCAAACACATTTAAAAATATCCGTAAAGTTCAACTTCTCAAGTTGGGCCTTTGAATTACAGTTATTGCTCAACCGAAAACCAACACAATCTACTAATAATAAAATAATATAAATTTCAATTATTCATCAAAAATCATAAAAATTCATTTAAATATCACAAATCAATTTATTTACATAATAAAAGTATAAAAGATATTTATTTCCATAAAAAAAATAAAAAATTCTAATTTGTAATTAAATTATGCTAATAAAATCCATTCTTCTCATTTCACAATTAAATAACATTAATTACAATTAATTATTTAAATTGCTAAAATATATAATAAAAAAACCAAAAAATTATTTCAACTTAAAAATAATAAATAAAATCATTATTCATATATTTTCTAGAAATTACTAATAATAAGCTAAAAATAGGAAATAAATTATAAAAATTATTTTAATGTTATTTATTACTCAAATTCTATCAAAAACATAATAATTAATAATAATTTCAACTAAAATATAAAAACTACTAATTTATACTAATTTTTCCAAAAATTTATTTTTCACATAAACATTCAAAAATTCATAATTAAAATTCCACACATAATTTCAATAAACTTCCTCACAAAACTTACTCAAAATAATCAGTAGAATTTATTAAAAATATTACCTTCTCGATCTCGAAACAGTGCTAGAATAGTAACTCTGAACTCAGAATAGTGCCTAAATTGAAACCATCTCCAAAATAAAATCTAAACATATTTTTAGAAAGCTCTTAACTTCTACAACAATAATCTAAAATCAATTTAACATTAATCAACTAAATTTAAACTTAATTTCATAAAATACTCAAAATTAACCTAAACACAAATTCAAAAAATTGAGAGACTTGTTGGAGTTGAAAACCACAATTGATTGAGGGTTAAGAAGCCTAGAGGATGAGGATTAATTTAGGATTAGCAGCGAACTCAGAGGTCAATGGAATCGTTGGTGGCAAGTCTTGAACCAATCTAGCAAGTATAGAACCTATGAGTAAGAAGAAGAAAAGGGAGGGTGGTGGTGCTACTATCGATGTTGGTGAGTTGGTGGTGGCAACAACACCATATAGTGGTTGTTAGTGGCTAGTGGCGGCGGCGACGACGGGCATTGTTGGGAAGAGTAAAAGAAGAAAAGAAGAAATGAAGAGGGAGGAAAGAGAAAAGGAAAGAAAAAAAAAGGCTTTTGTATATATTTAATATAAAATAATAATAACTTTTAAATTAAAAATAATATTCTATTATTTTAAAAATCTACATATCCCCAAGTTAATTATATACTAACAATTAATCAATAATTTAAATAAAACTATACGAATAATAAAAAAATCTCATATATAATTAAATAATAATTAACTTTAATTAATCTCACACTTAAATTAATAATTATATAAAAATTTGGGTTATAGCAATCTTTCCCCCTTACAAAAATTCATCCTTGAATTTTAATAAATAAAAAGGAGTACAAAAACTATTGAGGAAATAAATAAGGATATGCCACTCGTATTCCAGCCTCAGTCTCCTACATGTGCTCTTCCACATTGTTGCTCCTCCACAAGACTTTGACCATAGAAATTTGCTTAGAATGCAACTGTTGAACTTGATAGTCAATGATAGCCATAGGTTCTTCCTCGTACGTTAGGTCTTCACTCACTTCCATACTCTAAGGTTGCAAAACGTGCGAATGATCCAAAATATACTTCCTAAGCATCGACACATGGAACACTAGATGCACCTGAGACAAATTTGGAGGCAAAGCCAACTGATACACAATCATGTTAACTCTCTCCAATATCTTAAAAGGTCCTATGTATTTAGTGCTAATTTTCCCTTCTTACCAAATCTCATAACACCTTTCATTGGTGATATCTTCAAGAATACATAGTCTCTAACCTGAAATTCCATATCTTGGCACTTTGAATCTACATAACTCTTTTGTCTACTAGCTACTGTCTCTAATCTCTTTTTGATTAATTCGACTATCACGGCGTCTTGGATAATTTTCTGTCCAGTTAATTCTCTTTCCTTGACTTCATTCCATCACAGAGGAGATCTACATTTTCATCCATATAAAGGTTCATATAGTGCCATCTTAATACTATTATGGTAACTATTATTATAAGCAAACTCTACTAATAGTAGATGAGCATTCCAACTACCTCCAAGATCCATTACACACATTCTCAATATATCTTCAAGTGTCTGGATTGTTCTCTCAGACTGACCATTTGTCTGAGGATGAAAAATAGCACTAAAATCAAGTCTAGTGCCCATTGCTTCTTGCAACTTCTGCCAAAATTAAAAGGTAAACACTAAACCTCTATTAGAAATAATAGAGATAGGCACCCTATAAAGACACATAATATTCTTGATATATAACATTACCAACTTAGCTATTAAAAAAGTAGCTTTTACTGGTAGAAAATGAGTTAACTTGCCTAGATGGAATCATATCCATCTTTAGAATAAGGCAATCCTGTCATAAAATCCATAATGACTCTTTCCCATTTCCGCTTAAGGATCATAAGAGATTGAAGCTTTCCAAAAGGCTTTTAATGCTTTAATTTTACTTGCTGACAGGTCAAGCACTTAGAAACAAATTCAACTACATCTTTCTTTATTCCATCCCACCAGTAAAGATCTTTAATATTGTGGTACATCTTAGTAAAACCATGATGTACACTATAGGCTACAAAATAAGCTTCCACCAATATTTTCTCTCTCAAATTATCCATATCAAGAACACATAACCTCCCATTGATCCATAGCATACCTTCATCATCGAGGCTAAAATTAATGAACTTCCCTTCGTGAACTTTCTCCACAAGTTCAACCAAATCAGGATCTTGGCTCTAAGTTGCTTTGATCTTATCCCTTAATACAAATTTAACTCTAAATTAAGCTAACAATGCTCTTGATCTAGTTATTTTCATCATTAACCTTTGGTCCACCAACTTGTGCATCTTTTGGATCAACGGTCTCCTCTTCACACTGATGTGAGCAAGACTACCTGAGGACTTATTGCTTAAGGTATCTGTTACGACATTACCTTTGCCTAGATGATATAAAATCATAGTCATAATCCTTCAAAAGTTCTAGCCATTTCCTATGTTTGAGATTTAAATCTCTCTGCTGAAAGATATACTTCAAACTCTTATGGTTAGTGTAGATCTCATATGTTATCCCATACAGATAATGCCTTTAAATTTTGAGAGAAAAGATAACAACGACCATCTTTAGGTCATAAGTAGGATAGTTTTACTCATACTTCTTCAACTGCCTAAAAGCATAAGCCACCACCCTTCCATTCTGTCACGACCCAAAACAGGGGCCATGACCGGCGCTAGGGAACGGGAATTCTTTCGAATCCGGAACCCGTAGCAAGCCTAAAAATAAAATAAAGCATGCCACAATATCAATAAAAATATAATATGCAGCGGAAAATAAAAATCATAATATCATAATATTATCCATATCAACTGGATTAAATAAAAATCTCATCACATAGATATATATAATCTTTAATACAATCCAGTTTCAACATAATACATCTCTTTAAAATAAAATACATGAAATCCAACATTGTTATTCATAACTACTGCAGTGTCTAGATAAAATAAATAAGACTCAAGTAGACAATTTACATAAAGTAGCCGGGGCGGAAGAAATCCGGCGTATCGACCTGCTACTGAGGTCTGAGGAAGTTGACTCTCCTGAAAAATAATCAACGGAGGGGAGTCAGACCTCACTGAGTGAATTACTATAGTATATATACATACACTCTAAGTGATAATGCATACAGTCAACAGTATATATATAATATGTATATATACAGGCAAGTTCATACAGATGCAGAAAAATCATTTTATATATTTTGTCTGAAAATCAACTTTTATGAAGGATCACATAGAACCCTAGAATATCGCAACCTCAGAAAAATAGTGTTAAACAACACTCTAGCCATACAGGCTCACTGATTCCAAATATATCCACTTAATCCATATGGACAGTAGACTGGCCCCGAGACACTAAGTCAACCGAGCTCCAGCAGTCTGACTGCCAGTGTGATTGGCCCCGAGACACTTGGTCAACCGAGCTCCAGCAATCACACCCACAAACCACATCTCACATATCAATAATCATAATCAATTCAATATCCACAAATAGTCAGTAATAAAGCCTAAATACTATAGGCGTACCGGTACGTACTCGGTCCTAGTGCTGCCCACTAGGTAGCACGTTCTATTGATATCCTTCATTCTTAAATATAAAACATTCATTCACAAAAATAAATGATGCATGGATATAAATGAAATAGCAATATAAATCATATATATACCGAAAATATACCAAACATAAACCAGGTATATGTTGAGTATATATATGTCAAATTAAATCCAATCAAATCATGAATTAAACTAAAAATATATTTAAAAACATTTTAAATATATTTTATTAATAAAACATGTATATAATTTATTATATACCAAAAATATACTTGAATATAAATCATGTTATTTATGCATATTTAGTCAAAATAAAACATGCATTTTCTAAATCATGCATCCTAAGCATATATATATAATATAGTAACTCACCTAATGCGCTCCACGAGACAGGTCCGACGGGCCTGGTCCACTAACCCTCGGTCTCGGCGCAACTAAACAAGAAATAATTAATCGACATCAGAATAACCCTAACAGAAATCCTAGAATTCAATCTAGAGTATTAAAATACGGAAATAGAATTAGGGTTCGACTGGATATCACGTTTTACGAGAATTCTACCGGAAATCCGGCAGAACCTCCCTTGTAAAACGGACATCTCTCTACTCAAAAGAGTAGAGCCGACCCTGCAAAGAAAATACACTTCAAAAATAAACACCACAATCAATCACAACCCCTCGGTCGGACTCCAGACTACAATCTGTCGACCGGGGTCCACAAACACAGAATATATATTCAAATATACCAAAAATATCCTTAAATCATAAAAATACATTTCATACGTAGAAATTACAAAATAAATCTTGAAACACTGTAAAAACCGATTAAAACTCATTTTATTAGAAAAACCGTATATTATATATATAATTGAAAATAATTCCCGGAAAATAGTTTTAATTAGTTAAAAATACTAGATATTTTGTAGAAATCATTTTTATACCTTAAATAAATATTAAAACCAATTAAATTACATTTTTAGACAATTTAGGGTAAAATTACCAAAATACCCCTATATATATATATATATATATACCTAAATTACTTCAAAAATTCATCAAAAATCATACAATTATCCAAAATTAATTTTCTCAATATATTTATCAATAATATTAATAATTAAACTCAATTAACCAATTAAATTCAATTTAAAACACAATTAACTTAATTTTACAAAATCACATAAACTTCAATAATTAAAAATAAATACTTAGAAATTCATAAAAATTCCAAATAAATTCCTATAATTCATTTCAACACCTAATTCAACCATAAACTCCAATTTCATAATTTAAATAATTAATTTCCGAAAATTAGAAAATAATATTAAAATATTCAAAAATACCCAAAAATCCAAACAACCTCCAAAAATTCTGTAAAAATTCATACATGAATATTAAGCTACCAGGAACAACATTTGTGAAGGAAGTTTCCATGAATCATCCAAATCAAAGCTCAAAAAAATCGAAAACTCAAAGAGGCCGAAAACTTCAAATCAAAACCTAAGCAATTCTAGACCATTTTAGCTCAAACCAAAGCTAGAATAACACTCACCGGAGCTCAAGGAGAAGATAGAGACTGGCGGTGTCGAAAACGGTGGCCGGAGGAGGGAGAAACGGCGGTGAGGAAAAATGGTGGTCGGCGCCCGCGGGAGAAGAAGAAGAAGAAGAAGAAAAAGAAAAAGAAAGAAAAAGGAAAGAGAAAGAAAAAGAAAAAGAAAGAAAAAGGAAAAGAAAAAAAAAGAAAAAAAAAATAATAATAATAAAATAAAATAAAATAAATTAAAATAATTAAATATTAATAAATAATTAATAATAAAATAATAAATTTTAATAATTTAATAATAAATAAAATAATCAAATAATAATAAATAAATAATAAAATATTAGGGTAATAATAAACCCTAATTAAATAAATATACACACACAGGCTTTATTTAATAATTTAAAAATATGTATGAGTTCATGCAAACCCGTAAATACATTTAAAATAATTAATAATACATTGTTTACGTGAAAATTTCCCCGAAAATGAAAGTCCCGGGAAAATTTTACGTAAAATACTGAAAATAATAGACAGTAATCAAAATAGGTTTAAAATACATATCAACTCGTAAAAATATCATATAAAATACAGAAATCATTAACTCTGCATATCCCGGTACAGTGTAAAAATATTTTTAAAAACACGGGATATTACAGTCTTCCCCCCTTACAGGAATTCGTCCCCGAATTCTAAAAACAAGATTACAGAATCAGGAAGGAAAGAGATACGGGTAAGAAGCTCGCATCTCAGCTTCAGTCTCCCACGTATGCTCTTCAACTCTGTCGCTACGCCACAAAACCTTGACCATCGGAATCTGCTTCGATCGCAACTGTTGAACTTGAAAATCAACGATCGCCACAGGTTCTTCCACAAACGTCAAATCTTCACTCACTTCCACACTGTCGGGTTGCAACACGTGTGAAGGATCTGAGATATACTTCCTCAACATCGAGATATGAAATACTGGATGCACCTGTGACATACTCGGAGGCAAATCCAACCGATATGCAACAGTACCAATTCTCTCCAGAATCTCAAACGGTCCAATATATCTCGGTGCTAACTTACCCTTCCTGCCAAATCTGATCACACCCTTCATCGGAGATACTTTCAGAAAAACGAAATCTCCAACCTGAAACTCCACATCTCTGCACCTAGGATCCGCATAACTCTTCTGTCTGCTTACTGCGGTCTCTAACCTGCTCTTGATCACGGCGACTTTCTCTGCAGCATCCTGAACCATCTCTGGTCCAGTCAAAACTCTCTCACCGATCTCATCCCAACTCAACGGGGATCTACACTTCCTTCCATACAACGCCTCATACGGTGCCATGCCAATACTGCTATGGTAGCTGTTATTATATGCAAACTCAACAAGCGACAAATGATCATCCCAGCTACCTCCCAAATCCAAGACACACATCCTCAACATATCTTCCAGTGTCTAGATCGTCCTCTCAGACTGACCGTCTGTCTGAGGATGAAAAGCAGTACTGAAATCCAACCTAGTGCCCATCGCTTCCTGCAACTTCTGCCAAAAACGAGAAGTGAACACCGAACCTCTGTCTGACACAATGGACATAGGTATTCCATGAAGGCACACAATATCCTTCACGTACAACTTCGCCAATCTAGCAACTGAATATGTGGCTTTCACAGGCAAGAAATGTGCAGACTTCGTCAATCTGTTTACAATCACCCAGATGGAATCGTATCCATCCTTCGAACGAGGTAAACCGACCACAAAATCCATAGCTATCCTTTCCCACTTCCACTCGGGAATAGGAAGAGGCTGAAGCTTCCCAGAAGGCTTCTGATGTTCGGCTTTCACTTGCTGACAAGTCAAGCACTTAACAACATAATCAGCAACATCCTTCTTCAATCCATCCCACCAGTATAAATCTCTGATACTGTGGTACATCTTAGTAACACCAGGATGAACGCTGTAGGCTGTAGAATGTGCTTCCTCTAGGATTTCTTCTCTCAAATCATCTACATCAGGAACACACAATCTACCACTGATCCACAACACACCATCATCATCGAGTGTGAAATCAGTGAACTTCCCTGCTCTGACATTCTCTGCAAGCTCTTCCAGAATAGGATCTCGGCTCTGAGCTGCTTTAATCCTATCCCTCAGTACAGATCGTACTTTAAACTGAGCTAACAATCCACCTGATCTACTGATCTTCATCATCAGACCTTGATCCACCATCAGATGCAACTCCTGGATCAATGGTCTCCTTTCCATACCGATGTGAGCAAGACTACCTGAGGACTTCCTACTCAAGGCATCTGCTACCACATTAGCTTTACCCGGATGGTAAAGAATCTCGCAATCATAATCCTTCAACAGTTCCAACCATCTTCTCTGCCTTAGATTCAGATCTCGTTGCTGGAAAATGTACTTAAGGCTCTTGTGATCAGTAAATATCTCACAAGTCACCCCGTACAAATAATGTCTCCAAATCTTCAAAGCAAAGATCACTGCAGCCATCTCAAGATCATGTGTAGGATAATTCTGCTCATGCTTCTTCAACTGCCTCGAAGCATAGGCTATCACCCTTCCATTCTGCATCAACACACAACCAAGACCAATTCTAGAGGCATCACAGTAAACTATGAACTTATCCACACTATTAAGCAAAGCTAATACTAGCGCTGTGGTCAACTTCTCCTTCAACAACTGAAAACTATTCTCACAAGCTTCTGACCACTCGAATCTAACATTCTTCTGAGTCAAGCGAGTCATAGGGGCTGCAATCCTGGAAAAATCCTGCACAAACCGCCTATAATACCCGGCTAAACCCAGAAAACTCCGAATCTCAGTAACTGAAGTAGGTCTAGGCCACTCAGATACTGCTTCAATCTTCTGTGGATCAACCTGAATACCTTCTTTAGACACTACGTGTCCAAGAAAAGAAACACTCTCCATCCAGAAATCACACTTCGAGAATTTAGCATAAAGCTGATGATCTCTCAGTGTCTGTAGTACAATCCTCAAGTGATATACATGCTCTTCCATACTCCTCGAATATACTAGTATATCATCAATGAAGACTACCACAAACTGATCCACATACGGTCGGAATACTCTGTTCATCAGGTCCATAAAAGCTGCTGGTGCATTAGTCAAACCAAAAGACATCACCAGAAACTCATAATGACCATATCGAGTGCGGAATGTTGTCTTAGGAATATCAGCTTCACTGATCCGCAGCTGATGATAACCCGACCTCAAGTCGACCTTAGAAAAGAATTGTGCATCCTGGAGCTGATCAAACAAATCATCTATCCTCGGGAGAGGATACTTGTTCTTCACTGTCACCTTATTCAGCTCTCTATAGTCAATGCACAGTCTCAGGGTACCATCCTTCTTCTTCACAAACAAGACTGGTGCACCCCAAGGAGAAACACTAGGTCTGATAAAACCCTTCTCCAACAACTCTTGCAATTGCTCCTTCAACTCTCTCAACTCTGCAGGAGCCATACGATAGGGTGGCATAGATATAGGAGTAATACCTGGAACCACATCTATACAGAACTCAATCTCTCTATGAGGTGGTAAACCTGGCAACTCCTCGGGAAAAACATCAGGAAACTCACAAGCAACAGGAACATCTGTGAGTGACAACTTCTCCACTGACGTATCCCTGACCAATGCCAAAAACCCCTGACAACCTTTCCTCAATAACTTCCTAGCAAAAATAACAGAAATAAGATTCTGAGGTGCTGAACTCCTGTCACCAACAAACTTAAATTCTACTTCACCAGGAATTCTGAAAATCACCTCCTTATTCCTGCAATCAACCACGGCAAAGTGCTGAGACAACCAATCCATTCCCAAAATAACATCGAACTCCATCACATCCAACAAAATCAAATCAACGGGTAATTCTCTATCTCCCACGAGAACTGGACAACCAGAAAGAACAATATCGGTGTCCAAAGAATCACTCAGAGGAGTGGCAACAGACAAAGGAAAAGCCATCCTCGAAGCTTGCCAACAAGATTTAGAAGCAAAAACAGGAGAAACAAACGAATGCGTGGCACCCGGATCAAACAAAACCAAAGCATCCAGGTAACAAACAGAAAGAATACCTGCCACGACTGCATTAGATGCCTGAGCATCCTGCTGAGTCAGATGAAAAACTCTGGCCTGGCCTCGACCTCCCTGCTGACTGGTAGAAGCCTGGCCAACACCTCGAGTACCTCCTCTCGTACCTCTACCACGACTCTGCTGTGGAACAAACTAAGTAGAACTCTGATGCTGGGCTGGTGGTAACTGAAATGGCACGGGTGCTGCACTAGCAATCGACTGCTGTGGGAATCGCAGAATCTGCTGCTGCTGATATCCAGGGTAAGGACACGATCTGGCAAAATGTCCTGTCTGTCCGCATCTGAAACATGTCAACGGTGTCAGATAACACGGTCCCTGATGGACTCTACCACAAGTCTGACAAACACTGGCCGCTGATCCAGAACTACGACCACTGCTGCTGCTCGAAGCACCTGACCCGAATCTGAATGATCTACGCTGACCTCCACGACCATGTCTACTGCTCCGATGCACTCGCTGCTGCTGTCTCTGACTCTGCTGAGTCGAACCTCGCTGCTGACTACTCGAACCAACATGAAAACTCGAATACGGAGTAGCCTGCAATCCACTCGACTGAACTCCCAACTGGTAATAATCAGGCATCGCTCCCTGCCTAACTAACCTCAGCTCAATCTCCTTAGCTAGCTCAATCACAGACTCTAGAGTAAGACCTGTTGTAGGCATACCAGCAAAAGCTGAACCCAAACCAGTAACATACGTAGTAACAGCGAAATATTGATCTCGCATCAGATCCTCAGCATATCTACCCAGACGAAGAAACTCTCGGGTATACTCCTCTACAGATCAATCTCCACGAGAAATACTAGTCAGACGAAGACGATAGCTCAAACGAAGAGGCTCTGGACAAAATCTCCTCATGAATCGCTCTCGAAACTGAGCCCATGACATCGTCATCATATAAGGCTGGATCATCTGAATGAACCAATCTAAAGCTGGTCCCTCAACAGACAACTCGACGATCATGATCCTCTGGTACTCGGTATGAGCAGTCCGAGTCCTAGTCTCAATCGCATGTAGAAAATCTAAACGATCAGAAGTCCCATCAAAAGCAATCCTGCCAACTCTGGCATAGAACAAAGCTGCCTCAGGGTCAGACATACCCTGTTGATAGGCAGGCTGAACAGGCTGAACAACTGGAGGAACAGGAACATCAAACTCAGGCTCAACAGGCTCCTCGTCCTGTAACTCTCTCTGCCTACGGCGACCTGCCGCTCCTCGAGGTCTACCCCTGCCACGACCTCTACGTCTAACTGGCTGCTCAGGAGGTAAAACCTCATCCTGAAAAGACTCATCATCCTCGGCCTCAACGACCGGTGGAGCGACACGTGCTCGCCTCCTCATTTTGAAAAGACAAACGGAAAGATTCAGACAAAACAGACAACGGAGGAATAACGCTGAAAACTACAGCAAGGAATACTCATCAAGACATACTCGAACCTAACACACTGCAGTAGTCCAACAGAAAACACAACTTTAAAAACTAGGGCCACAACTCACACAACTAAGCCCTGACACAGAACTCCACTCTGATACGAACTTCGCTCTGATACCAACTTTGTCACGACCCAAAACAGGGGCCATGACCGGCGCTAGGGAACGGGAATTCTTTCGAATCCGGAACCCGTAGCAAGCCTAAAAATAAAATAAAGCATGCCACAATATCAATAAAAATATAATATGCAGCGGAAAATAAAAATCATAATATCATAATATTATCCATATCAACTGGATTAAATAAAAATCTCATCACATAGATATATATAATCTTTAATACAATCCAGTTTCAACATAATACATCTCTTTAAAATAAAATATATGAAATCCAACATTGTTATTCACAACTACTGCAGTGTCTAGATAAAATAAATAAGACTCAAGTAGACAATTTACATAAAGTAGCCGGGGCGGAAGAAATCCGGCGTATCGACCTGCTATTGAGGTATGAGGAAGTTGACTCTCCTGAAAAATAATCAACGGAGGGGAGTCATACCTCACTGAGTGAATTACTATAGTATATATACATACACTCTAAGTGATAATGCATACAGTCAACAGTATATATATAATATGTATATATACAGGCAAGTTCATACAGATGCAGAAAAATCATTTTATATATTTTGTCTGAAAATCAACTTTTATGAAGGATCACATAGAACCCTAGAATATCGCAACCTCAGAAAAATAGTGTTAAACAACACTCTAGCCATACAGGCTCACTGATTCCAAATATATCCACTTAATCCATATGGACAGTAGACTAGCCCCGAGATACTAAGTCAACCGAGCTCCAGCAGTCTGACTGCCAGTGTGATTGGCCCCGAGACACTTGGTCAACCGAGCTCCAGCAATCACACCCACAAACCACATCTCACATATCAATAATCATAATCAATTCAATATCCACAAATAGTCAGTAATAAAGCCTAAATACTATAGGCGTACCGGTACGTACTCGGTCCTAGTGCTGCCCACTAGGTAACACGTTCTATTGATATCCTTCATTCTTAAACATAAAACATTCATTCACAAAAATAAATGATGCGTGGATATAAATGAAATAGCAATATAAATCATATATATACCGAAAATATACCAAACATAAACCAGGTATATGTTGAGTATATATATGTCAAATTAAATCCAATCAAATCATGAATTAAACTAAAAATATATTTAAAAACATTTTAAATATATTTTATTAATAAAACATGTATATAATTTATTATATACCAAAAATATACTTGAATATAAATCATGTTATTTATGCATATTTAGTCAAAATAAAACATGCATTTTCTAAATCATGCATCCTAAGCATATATATATAATATAGTAACTCACCTAATGCGCTCCACGAGACAGGTCCGACGGGCCTGGTCCACTAACCCTCGGTCTCGGCGCAACTAAACAAGAAATAATTAATCGACATCAGAATAACCCTAACAGAAATCCTAGAATTCAATCTAGAGTATTAAAATACGGAAATAGAATTAGGGTTCGACTGGATATCACGTTTTACGAGAATTCTACCGGAAATCCGGCAGAACCTCCCCTGTAAAACGGATATCTCTCTACTCAAAAGAGTAGAGCCGACCCTGCAAAGAAAATACACTTCAAAAATAAACACCACAATCAATCACAACCCCTCGGTCGGACTCCAGACTACAATCTGTCGACCGGGGTCCACAAACACAGAATATATATTCAAATATACCAAAAATATCCTTAAATCATAAAAATACATTTCATACATAGAAATTACAAAATAAATCTTGAAACACTGTAAAAACCGATTAAAACTCATTTTATTAGAAAAACCGTATATTATATATATAATTGAAAATAATTCCCGGAAAATAGTTTTAATTAGTTAAAAATACTAGATATTTTGTAGAAATCATTTTTATACCTTAAATAAATATTAAAACCAATTAAATTACATTTTTAGACAATTTAGGGTAAAATTACCAAAATACCCCTATATATATATATATATATACCTAAATTACTTCAAAAATTCATCAAAAATCATACAATTATCCAAAATTAATTTTCTCAACATATTTATCAATAATATTAATAATTAAACTCAATTAACAATTAAATTCAATTTAAAACACAATTAACTTAATTTTACAAAATCACATAAACTTCAATAATTAAAAATAAATACTTAGAAATTCATAAAAATTCCAAATAAATTTCTATAATTCATTTCAACACCTAATTCAACCATAAACTCCAATTTCATAATTTAAATAATTAATTTCCGAAAATTAGAAAATAATATTAAAATATTCAAAAATACCCAAAAATCCAAACAACCTCCAAAAATTCTGTAAAAATTCATACATGAATATTAAGCTACCAGGAACAACATTTGTGAAGGAAGTTTCCATGAATCATCCAAATCGAAGCTCAAAAAAATCGAAAACTCAAAGAGGCTGAAAACTTCAAATCAAAACCTAAGCAATTCTAGACTATTTTAGCTCAAACCAAAGCTAGAATAACACTCACCGGAGCTCAAGGAGAAGATAGAGACTGGCGGTGTCGAAAACGGTGGCCGGAGGAGGGAGAAACGGCGGTGAGGAAAAATGGTGGTCGGCGCCCGCGGGAGAAGAAGAAGAAGAAGAAGAAAAAGAAAAAGAAAGAAAAAGGAAAGAGAAAGAAAAAGAAAAAGAAAGAAAAAGGAAAAGAAAAAAAAAAGAAAAAAAAAATAATAATAATAAAATAAAATAAAATAAATTAAAATAAATAAATATTAATAAATAATTAATAATAAAATAATAAATTTTAATAATTTAATAATAAATAAAATAATCAAATAATAATAAATAAATAATAAAATATTAGGGTAATAATAAACCCTAATTAAATAAATATACACACACAGACTTTATTTAATAATTTAAAAATATGTATGAGTTCATGCAAACCCGTAAATACATTTAAAATAATTAATAATACATTGTTTACGTGAAAATTTCCCCGAAAATGAAAGTCCCGGGAAAATTTTACGTAAAATACTGAAAATAATAGACAGTAATCAAAATAGGTTTAAAATACATATCAACTCGTAAAAATATCATATAAAATACAGAAATCATTAACTCTGCATATCCCGGTACAGTGTAAAAATATTTTTAAAAACACGGGATATTACACATTCTACATTGACACATAACCTAGGCTAACTTTGGAAGCATCATAGTACATAATAAATTTGTCCACTCCATTGGGTAAAGTCAATACTAAAGTTATAGTCAACTTCTCCTTCAATAGTTGGAAGATATTCTCACATGTATATGACCATATAAACTTCACATTCTTTTAAGTTAGGCGGGTCGTAGGTGTTGCAATCCTTGAAAAATCTTAAACAAATCTCCTATAATACCCATCCAAACCCAAGAAACTCTGAATTTTAATAATTGTGGTTAGTCTAAGCCACCTAGACACTATTTTAATCTTTTATGGATTAACTTGAATGTCATCTTTAGAAACTACATGCTTAAGGAATGCTACACTTTCCAATAAAAAAATCACACTTT
Source organism: Mallotus nudiflorus (assembly GCA_947683625.1). Classification (NCBI taxonomy): domain Eukaryota; kingdom Viridiplantae; phylum Streptophyta; class Magnoliopsida; order Malpighiales; family Euphorbiaceae; genus Mallotus; species Mallotus nudiflorus. Next base: position 2,517,033 of record CANTUR010000037.1, read on the forward strand.
AAGAACTTAGCATAAAGTCGATGTTCTCTCAATGTTTGTAGCACTGTCCTCAAGTGATATACATGCTCGTCCATACTCTTCGAATACACCAGTATATCATTAATGAAAACCACTACAAATTATTCCATAAATGGTTTGAACACCCTATTCATCAGATCCATGAAGGCTACTGGTGCATTTGTTAATATGAAGGACATTACCATAAACTTGTAGTGGCCATATCTACTATGAAATGACATTTTAGAAATATCAACTTCACTAATCCATAACTGATGATAACCTGACCTCAAGTCAATCTTAGAAAATAACTGTGCACCCTGAAGTTGATTGAACAAGTCATTTATCCTTGGAAGAGGATACTTGTTCTTAATAGTCACCTTATTCAACTCTCTGTAATCAATGCACAGTCTTAGAGTATCCTTCTTCTTCTTCACAAACAAGACTGATCCCTAAGGGGAAGTACTAAGTCTTATGAAACCCTTATCCAGCAAATCTTGTAACTACTCCTTTAATTCTTCTAACTCTACAAGAGCCATCCTATAAGGTGGCATAAAGATAGGAGCTGTGCCTAGAACCATATCAATATAGAACTCAATATCCCTGTAAGGTGGTAAACTTAACAATTCATCAGGGAAGACATTTAGAAACTCACATGCTATAGGAACATTTGAGATAGATGTCGATTCTGCTGAAGTATCCCTCACCAATGTCAAGTATCCCTTATACATTTTTCTTAACATCTTCCTTATTATATTAACAAAAATAAGATTATGAGGTGCAAAACTCTTATCACCCATAAACTTGAATTCCTCAACATTTGAAATTTTAAAAATCACCTCCTTACTATGATAATCTGTAATAGCATGATGCTGAGATAACTAGTCCATACCCAGAATTACATCAAAATCCATTGCATCTAGCAACACTAAGTCTATAAGTAACTCTCTACCTTCCACAAACACAGGACACCTAAAAAGAATCATGTCAGTGTCCAATGAACCACTTAAAGGCATGGTAACCAATAAAGGAATTATAATCCTCGCAACTTGCCAACCTGATTTTGAAGCAAAAATAGGAGATACAAAAGAATAGGTAGCACCCTAATCAATTAAAAATCTAGCATCAATAAAATATACCAGGAGTGTACTTACTACCAATGTATTGGATGCCTGAGCATCCTATTGTGTGAGAGTGAAGACTCTGGCTTGTCCTTTGCCTCCTTACTAACTAGTGGATATCTGACTAAAGTCTCTCATACTACCTCTGCCTCTCCCCTGTTGGGCCACAAACTATGAAGTACTAGGATACTAAGCTGGAAGTAGCTGATAAGGAGTTGGAGCTACAATGGCAATAGAATGTTGCAAAAACTACTGTTGATAATCAGAATAAGGACATGCTTTAGCAAAATGTCCCATCTATCTACATCTAAAATATGCTCCTAAAGTCATATAACACTATCCCTAATGGACTCTCCCACACATCTGACAAGCACTGGCTGTTGATTCCATGCTACTATAATTAAAACTCTAGTCCCTACTACTACTAGTAGCACCTGAATTGAATCTGACTAGTTTGTGAACTCCATAGTGGCCATGTCTTTTACTCTTGTGGATCATATATTGTAGTCTCTGATCTTGCTGAACATATCCTCTTTGTTGATTGCTAAAGCCAATTGGAAATGTAATTTACTGGGTGCTTTGAGATCCTTCTACTTGGACACCTCCCATCTAATAATAATCAACCATAACTCCCTGCCTGATCAATTTGAGATCTATCTCCTTGGCCAACTCTATTACAGACTTAAGATTCAGGCCTATAATAGGCATCCCAATAAAAGCATAATCGAATTTAGTGATGTATGTAATAACTTCAACGTATTGATCTCTTATCAAGTCCTCTACATACCAACCTAGTTTGAGGAACTCTCTTGTGTACTCCTCTACTAATGTTAGTCAGCTGGAGTCTTTAGCTCATCTACATAGGCTTTGGGCTTAAACATCTCATAAATCTCTCTTAAAATTAAGCCCATGTTATAGTAGTCATATGGGGCTAGATGAACTAAATGAACCAATCTAATGCTGGCCCCTCAATAAATAGCTTAACTATCAGAATCTGCTGATACTTGGTGTATGCATTTTGAGTCCTCGACTCAATCACATAAAGAAAATCAAGTAAGTCTGAAGTCCCATCAAATGAAATCTTACCGACTTTAGCGTAAAACAAGGCTGCCTTTAGGTCTGACATACCCTGTACTCCCTGTTAATAAAAAGGTTGCAAAGGCAACATGACCTAAAGTAGAACTGTTGCACCCTGCTAAACCTCTAGTGCAAAAGCATCTCCCTCAAAATCCTGGCTTGTAGGTTCCTTATCTTGTAACTCTCTCTATCTACGGTGACCTATCGCTCCTCTAGGTCTACCCCTACCTTTACCCCTATGCCTAACCGACAACTCAAGATGTAAAATCTCGCCCTACAAGGACTCCTCATCCTCGGCCTCAATAATTAGTGGAGCAACTCGTGCTCTCCTCCTTATTTTGGAAAGAACAAAAACATACATCCTAATGATTACGCAAAATTCTAAACCAATGAAGACTTTCAAAGACATAATCTAACCTAATTACTCTAGTAGTTTTAAGGAAGACTTAAACTCTAACAACCTATGTCCAACAATACTAAACCTAGGCTCTAACACCAACTTGTCATGACCCAAACCCGAGAGTCATGACTGACGCTAAGGAATGGGAATTCGTGAGAATTCAAAACCTGTAGCAAGCCTTAAAATAAAAACATAATAAAATATAACCATAGATATGCTCAGAATTAAAAATTTTAATAATAAAGAAGAATCTCTTATAAATAATATCTTAATAAAAATATTTTACAATATTCAAAATACATAACCTCTAATAATGACAATAAGAGAATACAACAAATATGTAATACCACTGCAATGTCTAGTAATACAAGGAAAGAGTAATTTAAAATTTACATAAGTCAGTTAGAGAGGAAAGGGTTCGACGAAGGGAACTATTATAAGAGATAAAGATCCTAAAAATAATTGAGGGGGTCAGATCTAACTGAGTGAATTATTATTATATATATGCATGCAACCTAAAGATATAGACATTCAAGCATCAACATAATAATATATTTATATTTATTTTAATTTATATATGCATTTCATATAGATGCTCAAAATCACATTTTTGATAAATAAATAAATGTAGTAATATTTAGGTGGAGGACTGAAGCAGAACCCTAAAATATTCTGCAACCTCGATCACTGTATTTCACTAGCCAACAGACTTATTAACTCCAAAAATATTTCCTTATCCAACTTTAGCAGTAGACTACCCCCGAGTACATAAAAAGGTCAACCGAAGATCTACAGTCCCACTAATGGTATGACTAGCCCCGAGTACACTACAAGTCAACTAAGGATCCATAATCCCACCTCTTTTACCAATAATTCTCAATAACCATTTATCCATATCTCAATTAATAAAAAATTCATAGCCTAGCATATAGTGTACTATTATGCAATAGCCCTAGTAACCCACTAGTTGGCATGTTCTACAACTATACTCCAAAATAACATTTCATAAATAAAATAATAAAATAATATATTAAATATAAACAACATCCAATTTATAAAAATAGATATTCGTTTTTGTATACATGCAACATACCATATCATAATAAAATTCATATTTATTAAAAAGTTGTGGATGCCAATATTATTTCTACATACAATGCGTATATAAAATAATAACTCACAATTCAAGTGCGCTCCTCTATTTTGGTTCGGCAAGCTCGGTCCGGTAGGCTTAGCTTGTACTGCAACTAAGGAAAAAAAATGATATTTGAATTAAATTCTTAATTTTATACATATAGAATTTCTAAAAAACAACTCGATTTAGGACATGACTCGATTAAAACTCAAAACTTAGGACCGACCCGATGCCACGCTTTGCAAGAAATCTATCAAAAATTTAATAGAGTTTTTTTTTTTGTAAAACGGCATCTCTCTAATAAAGTAGAGTCGATCCTGCATACAAACACACTTCAAAATATTCACAAAGTTCAACTTCTCAAATTGGGCTCCCGAACTACAATTATTGCTCAATCGAGAACCAACACAATCCACTAATAATAAAATAATATAAATTCCAATTATTCACCAAAAATCATAAAAATTCATTTAAATATCACAAATCAATTTATTTACATAATAAAAGTATAAAAGATATTTATTTCCGAAATAAATAAAAAAATTCTAATTTGTAATTAAATATACTAATAAAATTCATTCTTTTAATTTTGCAATTAAATAGTATTAATTACAATTAATTATTTAAATTGCTAAAATATATAATAAAAATAACCAAAACCTTATTTAAACTTAAAAATAATAAATAAAATCATTATTCATATATTTTCTAGAAATTACTACTAATTAGCTAAAAATAGGAAATAAATTATAAAAATTATTTTAATGCTATTTGTTACTCAAATTCTATCAAAAAAATAATAATTAATAATAATTTCAACTAAAATATAAAAATTACTAATTTATACTAATTTTTTCAAAAATTTATTTTTCACATAATCATTCAAAATTTCATAATAAAAAGTCCACACATAATTTGAATAAACTTCCTTCACAAAACTTTCTTAAAATAATCAGTAGAATTTATTAAAAATATAACCTTCCTGAACTCGAAATAGTAGCTCTGAACTTGGAATAGTGCCCAAATTGAAATCATCTCCAAAATAAAATCTAACCACATATTTAGAAAGCTCTTAACCTCTACAACAATAATATAAAATCAATTTAACATAAAATCAAGTGAAGTTAAGCTCAATTTTACAAAATACTCAAAATTAACCTAAACATAAATTCACAAAAATTAAGAGACTTATCGGAGTTAAAAACTATAATTAATTGAGGGCTTAAAAAGCTCAAAGGATGAGGATTAATTTGGGACTAGTGGCAAGCTCAGAGTTCACCGGAATCATCACTGGCAAGCCTTGAACCAATCCGGCAACTATAGAACTCGAGAGGCAGAAGAAGAAAAGGATGGTGTCAACGTTGTTGTTGGTGGCTGGTGGCACGTGGTGGCGGCATCAGTATCGGGTGCTATCAGGAAGAGAAAAGGAAGAAAAGAAGAAAGGAAAGAAAGGAAGAGGGAGAAAAGAGAAAAGAAAAGAAAAAAAAAAGCTTTTGTGTATATATATATACACATAATAAAATAATAATAACTTTTAAATTAAAAATAATATTTTAATATTTTAAAAATCTACATATCCCCAAATTAATTATACACTAATAATTAATCAATAATTTAAATAAAACTATACAAATAATAAAAAATCTCATATATAATTAAATAATTTCACACTTAAATTAATAATTAAATAATAATGCATTTATGGTATTGTATATGTAAGATGATTATATGAGGCTATGAGCCAATACAATTTTTTTTTTATGGCCAATATATGAGGCTATGAGCCAATATAATTTTTTTATATGAGGTTATACTTATTAGATAATTTTATGTTTATATTCAAATGAACACCTTCAAATTCTATTTGTTCCAAATATTTGAATTTTTTTTTAAAAAAATTCACTTTGACAAACTGTTACTATTATGTTGTCATCGCGACAGGTATAATCGCGATTGTGACCGCTACCGTTGAAACCATGGCTGCATCTCCTAGTTTCTTTTCTTGTACTGTTAATTTTTTATGGTGTTTAACCTGATTAATGACAAGGGTGCCATGACATGAAGTTCTGGTTGTTGGCAAAACTTCGTTAATTAGATGGGTGTAGATAATTTTAGGTGCTAATGTGGGCAATACATTAATTTTTTTTAAAACAACATAATTAATTAAAATCAAACTGCAGTCATTCGTTGGTAGGGTACTAATCATTGTGCTAAATGCTAATGGTTTAACTATTTTTCAATATTATCCTATAATGATAATCCATTAATAGCTTAGAAATATAATAATTCATTACTTAGTATATACCATGAAAATGATTATACTTGTCTAATTTCATGAACTGTCACTTACTTTATGATTTTATTTATCAACTTTGGAATTATTTAAGCCCAATTATATTAATTTGTAATAAAATAAACAATGCTTTGAAAGTTTTTGATATATATATATATATATATATATAGAATAATGAACTAGAGCATTAAAAGTAATGGTCATATAGTTGATAACTAATGAATTTTCATGATTTAATCACTTAATATATATTATTTGACCAATTAGTTTATTAATTTTTATAATATTAATATTTACTTAATATTAATATATTAAATTAATAATATATATATATATATATATATATATATATATATATATATATATATATATATATATATATATATATATACACACACACACTTAATAGGTAAATTGTTTGATGAATCACAAGTGTATAGTTACTGAACATGTATATTGTGTTCAATGAACTTATAGTTTTTTTTTTAATTGATGAACATTTATAAAATAATAAATTAGAGTATTAAAAGTGACGAACTTATAGTTAATAACTAATGAATTTTTATGATTTAATCAATAAAATTATATTTTTTTCTCGTTAAAAATTATATTATTTTACCAATTAACCTATTAATTTTTACTTAATACTAATTTAAATTTAAATTTCTATTTAATATTAATTATTTCTATTTAATATAAAAATTAATTTTTATAATATTAATAAATGAACTTTATGTGTAAAATTAGAAATTTGGATGATGGAACAAAATTTGTTATAGATGATCTTAAGATGGGATGCTAAGCAGGAGGGTAAATTAGATTTGAATGAGTGTCTTAGTTTTGAAGAGTTCTAGAGGGCTGTTGGACTATCTCCTTTGGTTAAGTGACTTTCGCGTATCTTTTTAGATGTGTAATGATCTCTACTTCATATTGTAATATAGACAGACGGTCTAAGATATAATTTGCCCAAATAGATATAAAGGATAAGTAAAAGAATAATAATAATAACTTTAGAGGCATTTTCATTTAAAGCTTGTAATTTTTTTTTTAATATGGAAAAGTACGTGATTTTATTTTTTAATACTTTAATATCCTATCGATTAACATCATTATTATTTTGTAATAAAATTATAATATAACACTTCCTTTAATAAAATAAATGTTTCCATATGAATTACCATCAATGTAACTATTTATATACTTTTAAAAATATTACAATTTTTTAAAATTATTTCTTTTTATTTTTAATAAAATTAAAAATACATCTTATTTTTATTTATTATAATTTATTTTAGTTAGTTGAATGCTTTATAACTTAGTAAATAATTTTACTATTAAAAATTCATATTATTTTAACATTATATCATGTATTTTTAACAATATTGCTAAGTAGGCTATCAAAATGCAAGTCGAACCAAACTACAAACTTTTAAATGTTACAAAAAATACTATAGTCTTCTAAGTGAAAAAATATCTAACCCCAAGGTATTTTTATTATACTATTTCCTAGATATAATATAGGAATTTTTTAAGAAATAACTAAAAAAGGGGGAAAAATCTGAAAAGAAGGTTGATTTTTTTTTCTTTTAAAAATACTTTATTTGACAATAATTATTTCAAGAATATGGTGGTTATTTTAAATAATCAAAACAATTGAAACAATTGAAATAATCAAAACAATCAAATAAAATAACCACAAAAAACAACCAAATAAAACTAACCATTAAAATAACCAAAACAATCAAAACAACCAAAAACAATAGAAAAAAAATCACAACACACACTCATCAAATCAACAAAAACCCATGAATTGGCAAATTTTATTAATATGCATAGTATCAGAAACACAAATCCAATAACAAAATGAGGAAAAAAAACTCTTTTAATATCCATAGCACCAGAAACACAAATCCAAAAACAAAATGAGAAAAAATAAGAATAAACAAAAATCCAACTCTAAGAAGCACTCATCATATTTAAAAAAAAAAAAAAAAAACTTATGAATTGACAAACATCTATTAACACCCATAGCACCAAAAATACAAATTTAAAAATAAAATATGAAGAAGAAGAAGAAGAAGAAGAAACATCAATGAGAATGGAGTACGGGTGAATGGAGCATGGTTGTCTTCAGTCCCTTGCAATGAGAATAAAGTATGGTTTAACACAAGTTTAAAAAATATAATCAGAAAAAAGAAAAAAAGAAATGTAAAACTAAAAACGAAGCTATATATTTGAAAATAATTAGGTCAAAGTTGATGTAAGGTGTAATTTTTCCTATAATATATGCATATGGAACAAAGGTCAATTTGACCGTTGAACTTTTTGCTCATGGTTAAATGAGCTCTTTTACATCTTTTTAGACCAATTTAACACAAAACTTTGGAATAAAGGCTTAATTGACCCCTAAAGATTGTATTTAACTCTTTATTTTTTGACAAATTAACAAAACACCTTCTATGTATTTACAAATACTTCCCTAATATTTTAAAAGTTCACATATTAGTCCTTATTTTAGTAAAATAAAAAGTTTTAATTAGAAATTTTAAAAATTAATTTTTAAATATTTAAAATATAATTTGTTTATAAATTATAAAATTTATAATTGTGATAATATATTATGGTAATATATCAATTTAGTTATTCAGTAATAATTTTAGTGGTTTTGAAATATTGAATTTTTATTTATTTACAATTTTTTTAAAAAAAAATTTAAATTCATATATGATTGAAAAAGGCCCTAGAAGGGGATGAATAGGGCAAATCAAAAATTAAGAAAGTATTAAGGATTAATTAAAAGCTAGAGGATGATTTAAGTAGCAAATCAAGAAAAGAACTTAAAGAACATAAGAGTTTAAGGAGTTCGATTCACAAATAAATCTACGTCTCCACCTAACTTATCCCTAACTTAGGATTTTTAACACCCACACCAATCTTATTCACTAAGATTGAGTTTACAAGAGTTTTTAGGATCAATTCTAACTTTTAAAACATAAAGAGCTTTTCTAGGCTAAGCTCTAACCCAACAATAACTTCAGGTGTTTTTTAGGCTAACAATTGAACCTAATACACTAGTATTAACTCATCACTTCCCTTTTTCAACTAAGAAAGAAGATGAAGAAGAAAGCTAACTTAACACACAACCAACACTCAATTATAATGAGAAATTTTGAGTATGGAATAATGCTCAAGAGTTTTCTAAGAAATTAATTTGCTCAACCAACTTGTCTAACCTATTAAATGAAGTTTTAGGTCTTTAATTTATAGTTGGAGAGTGAAAAATAGTTGTTGAGAGTCATTAATTTTGTTTCTAACTCCTTTCTTCTTCATTTAATGCATTTTTAGCTTTTTGCAATGAAATGCTTGCTCAAGATCATGAGCACATCTTCAGGATTGTAAGGATCAAATAAAATAAACATTGAAGCTACATAGAACCATTAAGGTTGTGTCAAGGCTATCTCAAGAGCGTGAGAATCATGCTCACGATCATAAGTAGTAGCCTTATGATTGTGAGCATGCGATCTTGAGCAAGGCAGAGTTATCATGGCTTGAAGGGCTTGTCTTGTGGCTTAGCAACATTAGTCACCTCAAAATCATGAGGGGCTACTCAGGATCGTGAGCAACATTTGACCAAAGTTGATCGTGAGAGAAATTTTATCCTTTCCAAGTACATTGAAGCTTCTTTACATCCTAAGTTGTTGCTCCACTTAGGGATACATAAATGAGGAGCACTTCAATCATTTAAACAAAATTATTAGTACATAAATATTGTTTGTTAAAGTCAAAATAAGAACGGTGATTAAGTTGACCATGCAAATATTCAACAATGACACATAAAGTTATCTATAGTTTGAAAATATAAATGCAAAATCTAATATGTTCACTAATATATTATTAACTTTTATAATTTTTAATGTTAAAATAATACAAATACATTATTTAACTAAAACTTAAATTTTATAATAATAATAATAATATGTTAAAAAATATATCATAATATAAATATTTTATAAAAACTATCTTTAGTTTATTTATTACATTTTTATATTAATTTAATAATAATTATTATAACATTATATATATTGTACTAATAAACGTATTAAATTCTGTGTTTTTACTTTCAAAAAACAAATAAATTTGAGTACCATATATAATTTTTAAAACAAAATTAATTTATAAATAAATTAAAGTTTAAAATTCAAAACTACTAAAATTATTGGTGAATAACTAAATTGATATATTAATATGATATATTATTATTTATAAAAAAATGTTACAAGTTATAAATAAATTATATCTTAATTATGTTTTTTAAAAATTAAAATTTTAATTAGAAATTTTTAGCTTACTAAAAGAATGACAAATTTGTAAACGGACAAATGCTCCAATTGCCCCTTGAACTTATATGAAGGGGCCTGATTTTAACTTTTTCAACAAAAAAAATCCAATATTTTCAATTATGAGGCCAAATAAATTCAAATTGTGACCAAATGTTGCGCGTCATAAAAACTCTGTGAAAATGGAGTGAATATCTATACTGAATATTCTTTTAATATTCAAAACTAAATTAGATTAAAAATATTTAAAAAAAACTAAAACAATTAAATTCAATTTCTCTTTTTATTCTTAGTAAATAATCACCATTATCGACCCTAAAACTATCATCACCTGTACTAGTGCTACAACTACCATCACCATAACAAAACAACATAATTTATTTTTAGGAAAAAGTGCACCAATGGTGTTTGAACTTTTTAAAATTTGACAATATGGTGTCCAAAATTTTCTTTTCAAATGAGTGTCTGAAGCATAAAAAAATAGCTAAAGTATGTGCTTCTGACTAGGGCTAAGCATGAGATAGAGCTATATTGAACCGAATTGAAATTTCGAACCAAAAGACATTAAAACCGTATCAAACAGAATAATTTTAATCTTGAACTGAATCGAACCAAATTGTATGACTAATTTGGTATGTTACTGGATATTTACTAAAAACCAACCGAATCATACCGAAAACCGAATATTAATTTAATAAGTGATATATATATATATATATAATAAAATTAATGTATTTTGTGATTAAAATATAATAAACAAATTGTTAACAAAATTTTTTTGTAATGTTATTATTATCAATATTATCATTATTGTTACTACTGGTACTAGTTTTAGTGCTACTACTACTACTACTATTATTATTATTATTCAATTAACAAGTAAAAATGTGAAATGTCTATTATATTACAATTTGAACTTAAAACATAAATATAAAAAATTCATATTGCATAGTTTCAAATAATTTAATTGACAAATAAGAGTGTGGAATGTCTATCACAACACTTTTTAAAATTAAAATATGAGAAATAAGAAAATTATTATTATTATCAATAACAAGTAAAAATGTGAAATTTCCATTATATTTCAATTTAAGCTAAAAATATGAAAATATGAAAATTAACATTGTATGATTTCAAATTTTATAATTTTTAATCAAAATATGTTGTTATTATCATATTTGATAACTTATAAATTATTATGTTTATTAAGCAACCTAATCTTATTGATGTTATTTAAAATTAATAAGCTAAATAATATTATTATATTTACTTATTAATTATTATTTTTATCAAGTAGTATAACCTTGTTGATATTATTTAAAATTAATGAGCTAAATAATAGTATTATAATTGTTAGTTTGCTACATAATAATACATAGACATATATTATAGATAACCAAAATGATGTAGTGTTTCCCAAAATTGTGTCAAAACTACATCGTTTTTATTAAAGTAAGTAGTTATCTTACAAACAAAAATAAGAGAAGATAGGTCATTTTTATTAATTAAAATATATGGCCATTATTATATTTAATAACTTATTAATTATTATTGTTATTAAGTAATTTAATCTTATTGATATTATTTAAATATAATGAGGTAAATAATATTATCAGAATTATTATTATGATTATTATTATTATTATTATGACTCTGTATATATATATATATATATAACCACAATGACATAATTTTACCTAAAACTATATCGTTTTGATTTGTGGATAATAAATATAATTTTTATCTTTTTTTTTTTAAATAAAATTGATCTAGCACTAATTTCAGGAGGTGTACGAAGAAATCTCAACTAGGTTGGCACTTCAATAGCACCCTCATCACTAACCCGATAAGACCTATATATAGAAATAAAAAAAAATGACAAAGACAATGCAACCTATGAAAGGAGATAAAAAATTCTCTTTTCCTAACATGTCTCTCATCATCAAGTCATTACACTCAAAAGGATGAAAATTCTACCATTTAATTTATCTGAGATCAATCCCCATATTAGAGAGTTTATCAGCAACACAATTTCCCTCTCTATAAATATGACTAACATGAACTTGCATAGTAGATAATACATTAAGACAATCTTGCCATTCCATGTGAGGAGGCCAAGGATCATTAGGATCTTATTAAAGAAGATGTTGCACTATATACAGGTTGTCACATTCAATCTAAAGAAAAGCAGGCCAAAGCTCTTTAACTTTAGCAATTACAATAATGACCGCATATAATTCTGCTTCAAAAGCAAATTTTACACCAAGAGGAGAGGCAAAACAAGAAATTGAAGAAGCTATATGATCATAGAAAATACCACTTGCTCCTGCTAAACCTGGATCTCCTCTTGCTTGCTCGTTCATTTTAAGCTTGAGCCATTCTTGTGCTAGGGCAATCCATCAAACATCAAACACACAGGGAGGCCGACGAGGAACACCAGCAACATTAAATGACATAACACTCTCAAATCATAAAGATCATTTGTCATATCCCCAATCTTAAAACATAGATGCATGAGATATAGCATGACAAATCTTGCTTATGGAAACAAAGATAAGAACAGTCTAATTATAAAAAATGGCATGATTACGAGCCTAGTAAATGCAATATAAAGCTTCCAATAATCCCACATACCATAAAGCAAGAAACTAAGAAGAGAATTTATGAGACCAAGTTAAATGAAAAGCTTGAGAAAACCCATGAGAAGATCAATAGTAACTTCAAAAAGACTTGCCAAAACCATCCAAATTGTAACAGCATACTGGTAGTGACAAAAAAGATGATTAATTGATTCTGTATAGTGAGAGCAAAGATAGCATCTAAAGGTAGTTTAAAAACCTTTTGAGTAAAAAAAATTATCTGTAGGAATTTTACCATGAAGTAGCCTTTAAACGAAAAAGGATTGAGAGGGAGGCAAGTAATGATACAAACTGCTTTACCCCACACCACCTTGGGAGAAGGATGGCGAGAAATCAAATATAAAATCTTTCATGTTAAGGCCCCACTTGAAAAATGATAGTAAATTAGGCTATCTAAGGGAAGATGGGAGAAAACCAAACTTTCAATATCATTACAAATATCAGGGAAGACACTATACAAGAATTTGTAAGTCATCAAACATTATTCTAAAACAAATATGAAATTGTAGCACTAAGATTATTCTGAAAATGATGAGGGATACCAATACGATTCGAGATCACATAAGGAAGCCATTTATCATTCCAGAAGCTAAGCCGAGAGCATTTGTTAACCACCCACTAAGAATTTTGAAGGAGATTCATATAATAAACCTAAATGGAAGACCAAATAAAAGAATTGACATAAGTGGTATGAGCAGCTTTGGACTTATATAAATAACGAGAATGTAAAAAAATTGAAAGTAGGACTATCAAGGCTTAATAATTTCCAAGGTAATTTATTAAGCATCACCCCATTTACTAAGCATCGTCCCATTTAAAAGATGTAATCTCTTCAAATTTAAACCACCCTCCTCCAAAAGAAAGCAGCAAATGTCATAACGAATCGAGACAAGCTTTTTTAAGAGAAAATTTCCAGTCCATAAAAAATTTTTAAGACACCTTTGCAAATATTTCACCAGGGAAGTTGGCCATTTATACACCATTAATGAATGTATAAAAGAACCATAAATGATGGAATTAATCAAAGAGAGCCTACCCGCTATGGAAAGTGTAGAACCTTTCAATTTATCCAACTTAGAAATAATTGCATTAGTAATGTTTTGAGGCCAAGACCTTTTAGGAGAATTTTTAAATAAAGGAATACCTAAATATTTAAATGTAAAGAGCTAATGTTCATACTTATGAGAGATTTAAGAGAAAGAGCTCTATTCAAAGTCATATATTTTCTAAAAAAATAAATCAGATTTCTCCTAATTAGCATATTGACCCGACATATGACTATAAATAGAAAAAAAATCATGAAAACTTGAATGTTGGATTTAGAAGCCTTACAAAAAATTAATATGTCATATGCATAAAGAAGGTGTGAAGAGCATCTAATTCGGATATTAGAATGCATTGGAGATAAACTACCATTCACTATAAGCTTTAAAAAAGAATGATTCAGGAACTCCTCCGCTAAGTAAAAAAGAAGAGGCAAAAGTGGGTCACCTTAGTGTACACCAAGAGAGCAAGAGAAATAGCCCATAAGATAACCATTAATAAGAATGGATAAATGGGCAGAGTGACAAATAAATTGAATCCAAGCATAAAAAATAGGAGAAAACCCAAAACAGGATAACAGTTCTAAGATAAAATCCCATTCCATCATATAAAATGCTTTTTTAATATAAACCTTTAGAGCCATATTACCCTCATAAGAATGATAGTTAAGTAAGTTAACATTCTTTGAGGCAATAACAATACATTCCTATATATGTCTACCTTGAATGAAGCCAACTTAAGGAGGGGCAATAATAGAAGAAGTAATTTTAGCTAACTTATCCGCAAGAATTTTGGAGACTATTTTAAAACCATCTAGACTAGGGAAGCTCTAAGGATCCATGGCTATGACTATACTTTTAATATCCTTATTAGAGGAGATATGACATAACATCTCATTCTGAGCACTTGAAACTATCGATGGAATAATATCTTAATTCCTGGATAAATCTCTCACCATCCCAGCACTAGAAAAGAGAGAAGAATAAAAATCAATGATGTGCTAGTCAATAATTCCTTGATCTTCAACAAAAGACCCATTAATGTGAAGACTATGAATGCTAGATTAAGTAGAATGCCTAGCAAGCAAGGCATGTTATAATTTGGTATTTCTATCTCTCTTTTTGATCCATCTAATTCTACTTTTTTCCTTGAGCAAAGAATCTTGACTTGTAAGCAAATAAGAAAGATGAGCATGACATTGGAGCTCTTGTGAATGAATAGAGTCTGAAAACCCCTGAGAACTAATGTTGGCTTGAATAAGATTTAAATATTACTTCACTAAAGAGATGGCAGAATTAAGATCTCTAAAAACATGACAGTTCTACAAACGAAGATAGGATTTAAGCATTTTGAATTTTTAGGAGAGAACAAACATGGGATGACCAACCACTAGAGTATGGCACTCTATAACATTCCAATTTCAAAAAATAAAAGCACTATAAAAAGCTCTGTCTAGTCTAATATCAACACGATGAATACCATGTTGATTATTTGTACAAGTGAAAAAGGAACCCTTTATCTCTAGACAAGTAAGATCATAAGTAGAAATTGCTGAAATAAAATCGTAGCAAGAATGGTAAATGGGAGGTCTACTAGTTTTCTCATGTGCCTCAAAACATGAATTAAAATCACTAATGACAAACCAGTCTGAGGAAATAAGAGATTATAAATAGATAAGATCAATCCACAAATGTTTGTGACTAGTAGATAACATATTAGCATAAACACAGCTCAAAGTGAATTTCTTAGAACCTAAAGCAAAATCCACTATAACATATTAATCTAAGGATGAGAGAATTGAAATATTGCATGCACTAATAGAATTAGACACCAATAGCCAAAAAGGAGGAAAAATTAAATCATTGCCCACTATAAAGGACATATTAATTGAGCGCCAAAAGAAGAGTGGATACTATCAAAATCTACTTTAGGCTCTACTAAACATAGAAAATCTAGTTTGTGAGAACTATAAAAATTATGGAGGATACATTGGATAGATGAATTCCTAATTCTTTGAAAATTCCAATATATAACCTTTATTGGGAAGATTGGGAAGTAGCTCTAATAATAAGTCTGTTACCAATTAATGATGGAAGCTCTTTTTGCTACTTAACTTGCTTTTTGTAATGAATAACTTTATGCCATTGGTCTTTGCATTCTGCATCATCAGCCTAAGGACGTTTACTGATTTCATCTATCTCAATCAAAGCGTTAGAAAGAACAACATCTTTGTCAAAATGAGGAGAAGAAGTAGGAATATTATCATGGTCAGATTGCTCAAATTCTAAGATAACTAAAGCCAAGGCTGTATCAAATTGCCAAGATCCTTTGGAGCCATTTGAGGAACATCAGTAGTTGAGTGAGATTTTTATTATTTTGATTTATGGATAATAAATATAATTTTAGTTTATTTATGGATAATAAATATAATTTTAATTAAGAATATAAATGTGTCCATTACATAAATTCTTGAATTCCCATTTTGGACAATACCATACTGATATGTTTTGATAGAATCGAATCCCTACACTGAACTGTCCTAAAAAATGGGATGATACTAGTATGGAGATTTTAAAATTAGGTACTGATATTAAAGATTTTATTTTAAAATACCCAAAATATGGTATGGTTTTAGAGATTTTAAATCCTTGGATTTCCCCAACCCGTGCTCACCCCTACTTTTGATCAATTTTCCATATACTTGGTGCAGTGAGTAAGCAAATATAAGACTTATTTTTTATAAGTCAGCCTCCATGTCATAAAAAAATAAGAAAAAGACGATAAAGACCTTAGAAATAAATGATTTGAGGACACATATGCCCTAAGTAAAGCTAATATTACATTTATAGCTTTCAATTGTAGTCAAATTGGGAATTGGGCTATTTTGATTGAAGAAACACATTTTAGAGGGATAATAAGTGCAAAAAAATTTTGGGCAACACAATGCTTAAATTTAAAACATTGTGTGGTCAAAAGGATCCTTAAATCTCATATTGTTCTTAAGAAGAATCAGTGTTTTTTTTATCCAAGTGCATTGAGATTATAAAAGGATGCATTATAGTTGAAGAGTGTTGTCACTTTTGATATAATTGTGCAATGTAAGCTTCTCATTGGTTATTCTTTTTATTTTATTAGGTTTTTATAGTAAATAAAGTAATGGCTTTAGTGTTGCATGTTGTTAATGATGTTATTTTTCATGTTTATTTACTATTTTTTTCTTGTTTATACATAGAATTTCAGGATGAAGGAGCTTATGGTTGATTTTTTTTATGGTGGAATCTTTCTTGTTAATACTATATAAAGAGAAAAAAATTATGTCGGGGGTGCTAATATGGAAGTAGGGATAGATATAGACTGGTTTGTCTTAAGTGAGCTAGTTAGGTCTTTTAAGGATATATTTAGTAATATAAAGACTCTTAAGCTCCATTTTAGGAAACCAAAGAAATCATTGTCACATGGCTTGATGTTTTTATATGAGGAGACCACAATAACCTTTATTGAACTGTTGAAAAATTTAGAAGGGTAGAGCTATATCTTGAGCACAACTTTAGTAGGTATGGGACAATGTTTGAATAGTAAAAAATAATTGATCTGACTAGACTTAATGTTGAAAATATTATGGGCTATAAGAGAGACATCAATGGTTGTAAAAGTTTAGTGGATGATATAATGAAGATGTTAATATAACACAGGACACATTAGGTGTAGAAATTGGCATAATTTTAGGCAATTTAACATGACAAGAGTGATAACCTAATTTTTATTTTAGGGATGAGGTTTTAGGTAGTGTAGTAGAGGAGATCCTTAAGGGGAAGTCAGTGAGGGTGCTGTAACTGATGGGTTGCATCTTATGGTGCTGTAACCGAGGGGTTGCATCTTATGGTGTTGTAACCGAGGAGGTTGTAAATTATGGGATTGTAATTAATGGTGTTGCATGTAACAGTCATAGTTATAACATATTTGTTGATGTTCTTATGAAAAATGTTGAATGTGTAGAATAAGGTGAAGAAGCAAAATAAGTAAATTATTCATAAGAAAAAGAAGAGATGTAATGCTTAAGTGTGAAGGCTTAAGTTATGATGAGTTACAACAAGCAACACAAGCATTGAGGGAATTTGTAAAAAAAAAAGTGAAGCTAAAACTTTATTTGCTCCTTAAATTAACCTTAGAGGTTGAAGTTACAACTTATACTAAAAGTTTAAAATTTTAATTAGGAAATTTTCAACATATATTTAAAAAGATAAGTTAATAAATGAAGATTGGGGACTTTGATGATGACTAGAGTTGCATTTATACAGATGGAAGTGATGGTGATCATGTAGTGAGAAGAAAGGGCATATTTCCTTTTATAATCCTAAGACTAAAAAGGTATTATTTTGTCTTGGCATGAATTTTAAAGGCCCTTGTGAATTTAAAGAAGTTATTACAATATATTGAATTCAAGAAAAAAAAGAGGTTAATTTTGTTAGGAATACTAATGGGCTAACTAGGGCTAATTGTGTTAAGGGAAATTACCCATGCTTGATATATGCATTTAATGATAGTTTAGTCAATCATATCATATCAAGACCTATGTTAATGAGCATAATTATGGACTTTCTTATAGAAATAAAAGAGTGACAACAAAGTAGTTAGCATTTAATTATTTGAATAAATATAAATGCATTACTTTAATGTCACTTATTGATTTAAACACTTTGGTTAAGGAAGATTTAAAGGTCGATTTGACATTATCATAAATGAAAAGAGCAAAGCTATTAACAATTGTAAAACTTAATGATGATTTGAAGGATAAGTATGCCAGAGTTTAGGATTATTTAGCGAAGATTGAGAGGCCTAACCCATGTTCTACAACATGTATGAAAGTATAAAGACCATTGCCAACTAAGCTTTTGGTGTTTGAGAGATTGTACATGTCATTTAATTGCCTTTAAAAATGGTTATTGGAAGGATGTAAAAGGGCGTTGGTTATTTTTTGAAGGACTAAATGAAGGGTGAGATCATAGATGTAGTTGGTCATGATGGGAACAATCAAATGTTCCTAATTACATGGTCTGTGGTCACTTGTGAAAATAAAGTGACATGGACATGGTTTATTTAATTACTTGTCAAAGATTTGCACTAAATGATAAGGAAGGCTAGAATTTTATAACAGAACAATTGAAGGTCATTTAAATGTCATCAAATTATTTTTATTGATAAATCATTCTTTAAAAATATTTAATATCAATTTGGTTTTGTGTTTTTAAGGATTACTTAATGTAGTGAGCACTCTATTACCAAACGCTGAGCCTAGGTGTTGTGCTAGACATCTTTATGGTAATTAGAGGAAGAAACACATAGATTTAAGTTTGCACAAGCAGTTTTGGAAGTATGTGAAGTCCAATAACATGCCTGATTTTGAGAAGAATATGAAAGAAATAAAGAGGCTCTCCCCATAAGGCTTTGAATATATATTAAACACCTACCTAAGTCATTGGTAAGCATACTTCAACACAGAGGTAAAATGTAATGATGTTGATAATAATTAATAGAGGAATTTAATGAAAAAAATGTTGAACATAGGACAAAGAACATTTATACTATGTTAAAGGGAATTAAAAAGTTAGTTAAATATAGACTTAGAGATAATAGATAGTTAAATGAGAAATGGTTATATGACTTTAGGCCTAAGATTAGAAAAAAGTATTTGATAATTACTTGGAAAGCACTAATTGTCACATGCTTTGGAATGGGGAAGATGGCTTTGAAGTTAAGTATAAAGGAGACACCTATGTGATTGATCTAAAAAAAGGCTTGTGCTTGTCAAGGTTAGGACTCAATAGGAATTTCATGCCATTATATTGTGTGTGTGATCCATTATATAGAAATTTTTTTAAAAAATTATATGCATAGTTGGTATATGAAAGATAAATGTAAATAATCATATGGACATATAATGGGAAGCATGAACAATATGAAGTTTTAGGGTAAAAGAGAGGTTGATCCACTTCAACCATTAAAGGATAAAAGAATGTCTGCCAAACATGCAAAAATAAAAGAAAAGAGGTAGGTAAGATGCAAATTGGTCATAAACGGTTAAGGAAAGGTAGGCAAATAACTTGCCAAGTGTTCTACCAAGTTGGACATAATAAGAAAACATGTCCATCATTGAAAAAAGGCAATGAAGCAGATTTGAATACTACTAAAACTTTATACCTTGCAGATCAGTCCTCCTCTTAGCCACCAAGACCCTTAAGGAGCTATATGTAAGTACCTTTTATTGTTTGCATGCATAACTTTATATCCATAACCATTTTTTTATTGTAATTTATTGAAATTTTCTATTTTTTTAGGTTGTTGGTGGTAAAAATGTTCCTGAGCAACACAATTTTGATGATATTGTGCATAACATTGATGAGAATTGCTTTGTGTAATAGACAACTAATGATAATGTGCAACTTGATATACTTATTATACCTTCAAGAACATGTACACCACTTGATGTACCTATTACACCTTCAAGATCAGCACCTTAAGGTCCTTTTACATAACTAGATGATAGATTCACCATTGCTTATCATATTAAAACAAAGCACATATATGTTGAAGTAACAACACTATTTGTAGCTTTTGGTTGAATGCTGCTTATAAATCCTTCTGGATTTGCTATTCAACCCCCTATGGCTATAGAGTGTATATATATCTTAATACTTTGAATATAATCATCAATATAAGTTTTGTTCTCCTTAAAATTCATGTAATTGATTATAAACATCAATAAATCCATTAATTTATCTATCACTTTTATGTAGCCTTAAATTAAAATTCAAAGAATACTTTGGAATAATAGCAAGATAAGAAAAGGTAATGACCCTGAACCAACTTTCATGATAGAAAGGATAAAAGATTTTATGAAAGGTGGCAAGTGATTTATCACTATTGCTCAACTTCATATATTCTTTCATTTGTGCCATTGTTGCATTAATAAATTACTATATTTAGGTTTTTCTAACACCTAATGTTCATTGTTGAAAACCATTTTAGGCCAAAAGACATAAAAATTGCAAAAAAAGAGAAGAAGAACTCGAAACCAAATGTTAAAAAAAAGGTTTAAAGTAATAAGTGAAAATTATATTGGAACCTTACCCAACTACCACTAGTTATTGCAGAATAAGATATATTTGTAACTTAAGACTCAATAATAAGTCAACAGATATAATAATAAAATAGCTACAACAAATGGCCTGTGATATAATTTAACAATTCCAAGTCATAAGAATTTTTTTTTTGTGAACTTGAACTTTTTTAGATAATTTTTTTTCATGCGAACTTGAACTTTTTTGGATTAATGTATATTTTGGCCAAGCTCACAGAGACTTGGATTTAAGTATGGATTTATTTTGCTTTGTTATTGATGCTTTATGTATTTAAAATATATTTTCAGTATCTTAAAGTTTAATGTTAATATTTAAGTTTTTATATAACTTGAAGTTCATTGTTAAATTTCTTGTTTATCTAACAAATACATAACTTGATGTTTATTGTTTGTTCCGCTATCATATGACATTTTTTGTCATTTCCCCAGTTAGTGGTTTTTATCTTTTAGTAACTCTCTACTGTACCAAATAAATCTCTACTACCATTGTACATTACAAACATGACAACAACAACTAACTTTTTCTCGCCTCATTTAAACATAACCAAAGTGAACATAAACACAAACAACATGAACTACATACTTTTTTTTACTAGTATTACCATAAATCTTGACTCATTCAAACATAAACAAAGTCCCTATAATGTTATTCAGTACACCATTTAAAGTAAATTTCATTAAGAAGCAAGATGAACTTCATTTGTTCATAAAACTACACCATTTAAAGTTATAATATTTATACATAAGACGCATTTCTAATACATAGCAGAAAAAGATGAATTGCAAAATTTTCCAACACTAGCTTTATAGTTCTATCATAAATAAGAAAAGACATAATCTACAACAACCATAATATCACAATAAGCAATACAAAAACCAACACCCATAAACGCCTCTCTCTAACTTTACTTCTCTTTAACTTAATTTTAATTTTTGCTTTACATGTCAATAACCCAAAAATTATGCTCCTTTATCTTTCACATAGCTACAACTCAAACCACTTAAATGATTTATTGCAAAAAGAATTCTCACAAGACTATAACCTTCTTCCTAGATTCAAATGCATCCATGACATTCTCATAACTTGTCGTTGTCCACATGGGCATTTGCTATTTGTATCCATAAATCTATTAGAAAAAAAAAAGAATAAGAAGAAGAAGTAAAAAGTGGGTGATAGTGCTAAAAATGATTTAAAATCATAAAACCTAATTCCTAAATTTACTTTCCTCTGTTTATTAACCATCTAAAGGTTATTTTCATTAAATAAACATTATTGTTATATTTACATATGACATATAGGCTAACTCATTAAAAATATGTCTCACATTTGCTTAGTCACCACTCCAAGTATGTGGAAATCGGTCAAAAGCACTTGCTTGATATTTTTTTATGCTTCAAACACTTAATTGAGAAAAATAAAAATGTTTAGACACCACATTGTCAAAATTTAAAAAGTTAAGATACCATTGGTGCAATTTTTCCTTTATAATAGTACAACATTTTATTTCAATAAAAAAAAAGAAATAGAAATAGAAAAAAAATTTAAATAGAAGACAAAATTTTCATTCAACCAACTCAAGGTTTCATGAACTACCAATACCTCTGCCTTGAATGGATCCAACACATCATAAGATAATCTAGACCTTGGCTACCATATATGGTCCCCGATCACCTCCAATAGCATTGACAATTCCCATATAATTACTTGTTGTAAAGTCATGTGTGTAATTTTTACATATATTTAAGTTGATTTTTAATGAATTTTGAATAATTCATTAATTTAGTTTGGGTAGAATTAATATTTAATTAGGAAATATTTTAGTTTTAGTATTTTAATTAGTATTTTATTATTTTTAGTTTAATTTTGGAATATTTAGGAGTTTTTATTTGGTATTGATTAGTTTTCCCTTTTTATAGATAAGATTCAAAAGGAATCTTAAAAAGTCAAGGATTTGTTTGACATGGTCGTGCCATGGGCATGCATTGGCCCGTCTCATACACTAGAAGAGAGGAGTTAGCCACATGACTAGAGACATGACCATGTGCTAGGGCGTGTAACTTTTTATATGAATTGAGGAAGATATAAAAGATCGACATGGTCAAGGCATGACCATGCTGAAGGTCGTGCAAGCCTATGGTGTTTTGGCTTGAAGACAAGCATAATCATATGCCAAGCCATGCTGGAAAGGAGCAATTTGGCATAGGTAGAGACACAACTATATCGGATATAAAAAGGTTTCCTAATTGAAGAAGGCTTAGGAATTCGACAAGAGGGTTATCTTTCATGTATTTCTTATAAAAGGGGATAAAAAGAAGTATCATTATTCATTCTTGGTTATTTTTAGAAGACGCAAACAAAAGCATTAATAGAGATTGAAGAATGTTCGTGCAACATTCAAGAGTTTTATAAATTTTCTTCTTTTTCTTTATTCTTTGAATTATGTTTATATTATTCACCACAATTATGAGTGGCTAAACTCCCTTTAGGGTTTAGGTTAGAAGTAGTTATTCCAAAATGTGATTGAACACAAGTTTTTAATTTGATTTTCAGTTAATTCTATGAGTTGCACTTAATTTATGCTTTCATTCTTGGCCATCTTATTTGAATATCTATGGATAGATTTACCAACAAAAGTTTGAGGAATTTACTATCTTAAAACTCATAGGACTTAGACAACTTGACCACGAGAGTAGGCGAGCTCTTTGGGGATAAAATAATTGTTAAAAGAACTTAATGAGTTTTGATTAACTTCTTAATCATGAGAGTAGGTTAAACTTTAATCTTAACATGTTTAATTAAGCTTGAGGGAGTCTTTAGGTATTTTAGAATAATTACCCTTAATTGATATCAATGTGTTAAATGATTAAATGTTCATGATTGAATTGAAATAGTGAAACTAAACCTAGGTTCTATGCTTTAATCATTTGATTTCAATTTAGTTTAAATTGCTTTGATTTATATGTTTTTTGTTAAATCACTTTTATTCGATTTACTAGCTAAGATTATAAGTAAAAATATTAGTATTCAATATACAATCCTCGTGGGAATGATATTCCTTAGAATATTAGTATTCAATATACAATCCTCATAGGAATGATATTCTTTACGCTGCAATTCATGATCCGTACATTTGCAGGTTTTGAACACAATATAAAGGCTGCAACATCAACATTTAGTTTGAGCCAATCCCTTCCCGGAGCCTTTCATTTAACCCTTAATTGTTTATAATAATCCATTCATATTAATAAGAAAAAAGAATTGAAACAAATAAATTTTTACAATTGAAACTGGCTAAAATAAAAATAAAACATTAATTTATTTTTTAATAAAAGTGTAAAATCTTGATCAAATTTTTCAAAAAAAAAAAAAAAACAAAATTCAAAAATTATAACCCAAGTGACAACACCAATAGAAATCATAATCCAAATCATTTAAAACTTATACAATCTCATACCTTTCTTTTCTCTTTTTTTTTTTTTTTTTTTTGTAAGATTTCACTTATCATTCACCAATTGGCTTGTTTGTTTTTTCTTCTTCTCCAATTTTACTACCCTCCGCTCACTTCTTTTGACATGTTTCATGCATTGTGATCCAGGCATGTTTTCATTGTTCAAAAACATTTACAAGAATAGGTGGTTTTTGCAACTCTAGAGCTAGAAATACTCACCAATGGCGTCGAAGCTAAATGGAAGAAGAGAAAATTCGGGCTATTTGACCTCTTGATGTAAGTTCAAGGGACAATTTGATCATTTGTCCATTTGTAAACTATTTTAAATATTACGGAGGTATCTATAAATATTTAGAGGGTCTTTTGTTAATTTGTTACAAATAGAGTTAAAGGTAAGTTTTGGAGGCCTATTTGGCCTTTATCTCAAAGTCCAGTGTCAAATAGGCCGAAAAGGTGTAAAATGACTAATTTGATCCCAAGCGAAAAATTCTAGGCTAAATTGATCTTTATATCTATATAAATAAGTTTTTTACTTAAATTTAAATTAGAAAAAGTGCTATATATTTCAGATATACTACAAACAATTATTTCAATGATTACAATTAAATAAAAAGTAATATAACATTTTTAAATTTTATTTATATAAATATATACATGTGTACTAAAAAAATACTAAATATGTTCATATACAATTAACTCATAGAATAAAGGTCAATTTAGCTCTCTACCTTGTCAATTTTGGCCAAATAACCCCAATTTCATTTTTTTAAAATCTATTCTTTTTTTTTGAATGACTATTAAAGGGAGCCAACCCCGTAGCTAGATCGAGCTAGCTCTAGATGGATGACTTTAAACTTTTTTTTTTTTTTTTTCTCTAAAGACGTTACTCCAAGGGATCGAATGAGTTCACCCTATGACCTAAGGTCATGGGTTCATCCCATTACCACTAAACCAAGTGGTAATGGGTTTTTTAGTTTTATTTCACCGATCCATTTTCTTTTAAGAAAATATCACTGTATACTAAGTTTGACCTTAAAAATATCAAGATTACAGTCTCTTATTTTTTTTTTCAATAATAACATAACAATTTTTTTTTCTCTTTTCATTTTTACGTTGTTGATTGTTGGCTCCATTCTTAGTGAAGGCAGGTAGTTGTTTAGACCAACAAAGAAGTCCATGCTCTTCATATGTTTCAGAAAAACATTTACATTGTTGTCTTTCTTGAAAGAGAACAAACTCATAGATTTTCAAAAACCAACATAAATTCTTTGTTTGAATTATCAAACATAAATTCCAATGGAATCCGTTGCTCACCACTACCATATAATTTCTAATTTTCAATTTCCACCAGCCGAAATTTAAAAGAATCAAACTAAGGTAAAAAATTGAGAAAGAAAAAAAAAGAAAAAGCCTAAACTTTCACATATCCAACATATATATTCTCATATACCAAAAGCATAAAATAAAATAAAATAAAAACTGGACAGAAAAAAAAAAGTATTCCCTCAAATGCCCATTGTTTTTTGTTGTCTTGATGGGGGACATCATGATCCTTACATCAGAGAGAAATTTCATATATTGATAAACTATCTAGCAAAAGGTATTCATGATAGGAAGAATGTGATTGGGGAAAGGAAAGTTACAACATCCCCATCGAATTCGGTTGTTGTGAGCTAATCGAAAGGAAACTTCCCCTCAAGCTTTTTTTTTTTTTTCTTTTTTTTTAAACCTGTTTTTTTTTTTTTTTTTGTTATTATTTGATTGTTGTCAGGTTATTTTCCTTATTTTAAGTTGTTTTTGCTTTAATTCTATTTTTGGTCATCTATTTTTTTAGACAAACTTATGATTAAACAGTTAGTTAAAATTTTTAAATCTGAAATATATGATGTTTTACTAAAGAAATTCAATGAATGTGTTTTTTTTTTTCTTGATTCTCATTGGTACGTTTTTGAGTTGTTAGAATAATTTAATGGTTGCAACTCAATTTTTTTTGTTGAGTTTTTGAAAAATAATTAATGATTTTATTTTTGTTAGTTTTTTAATAAAAATTTAAAATAAATTAAGTTTTTTATATTTCAATTTTAACCTTATTTTACTTTGATAATATTAGTGTAAATGATGAAATTAGAGCTATTCGAATTTGTGAAATTATTGTTTTATGTTTTGGTTGAATTTGTGAATTTGTGAAATTATTCGAATTTGTGAATTTGTGCAATTATTTTTTTTTTGTGAAATTATTGTTTTATGTTTTGGTTGATTCTTGTAGGATTGTTATATGATTTTTGAGTTGATGTTGAATTGTTTAAAGAATTTAATATTCGCAACTTGTTTTAAGTGGTTTTTTTTTAACTCCATTATTAGTTTTTTTAATTTTTTAAATAGTAAAAATTTATGTGTAAATGAATCAGTTAAACTTTGAAAAATTGGAAAAATAGTATAGGTTATTTGTGTTTAAAAGTATACATGTAAGGTGTAACGGGGCGACAAAAAGGGCCTTAAGGGTCATGCACTCTTAGAATGCTTAACTTATCATAAGGACATAGAGGGATAAAAAAAATATAATATGATCTAGTTAGGATGTGCGTGAAAGAAAAAATATATTGAAAGACATTTCAATAAATATGAATAAATATTATAAACTAAGAATTTTAAGCGTGCATGATTCCTAGGACCTTTTTATTGTCCCGTTACATAAAGTTGTTGTTGATATATTATTGTTGTTATATGATTTGTAATTGTTGTTGTTAGGGATGACAATGGTTTGAGAATTAATTGGTTTTGGTGTGGAACCGACATTTCACGGTTCTACCCTCGGTGTAACTAGACTAGAACCAATCTCTCCATGGTTTTAAATTGGCCGATTCTAGTTTAGCCATTTAATTTTTTTAAGAAAATAATTTTTAAAAAAATTAATACAAATTACTTTTAAATTAAAAATAAGAACATTTTCTTTCAAAAAACAATGATAATTAAAAAATTAATTGAATTTAATTTTAAAGGTATTCATCAACCAATATTAAGCACAAAACGACGATATTCTATATTCATCAAGAAATGGTTAACAATAAAGTGAAAAAATCAATACGTCATAATTGGACAGTATATTATATGACAGAGATAACTGTGTAACCTGTAAAGCCAAGATGTCATCATTTTTTTAATCAGAAAATGACAAAATTTGTTGGTCAGTTTTTACTTCTATAATAGTTACAAGCATAATAGTCATGAAATAATTTTAATTACTTTCTAACTTCAACTCCCTTGAATTTATGTATTCACGAAAGTATTTTGTAATAAAACTAAACTAATTGATGACAAGTGAATTGACAAATGCATCATCATTATGATTGTATTTTTAATATAGTGTATATATATGACGAAATACTTAAATCATCACCTCTTAAAGGTCATATTTATGGTAACAACGTGAAATTAAAAATTTTTTGCAAAATCTTAAAAATTAAGAAAAAATGTCTGTCATAAATGAACAAACATAGTATCTTAAATCAAATTGTTCAAATTCTAATAATTCAAAATAAAATTCTAATTTAAACAAATAGACCATAAATCCTTAAATTGTAATAACATTTATTTGAAAGAAAATATTTAAACTAAATGTTTTTTCCACTACCCTCCATAAAAGCCATAAGCTTACTAATTTTTTCAGCTTGTTGACTTAATTGATCCTTTAATCTATGAACTTCATTTTCAAATTTAACGACTTGTGTTTTCAGATCACTAACTTCTAACTCACAGTCATTCAACTTTTGTTGTCTGCTTTTAAGTTCATTTTTGAGATTCAAAGTCTCCAATTAATTTTCAGCATTCCATCTATAATGGTTTTGGACCATACCTAAAGCCTTTTATGCATCCACATCATTGCCGAAGGACCACTGACACAATTTCGTCAAAACTCTTATCAATTCGCTTTTCAGTGTATAGTTTCCACTTCTCAATCATCAAAGTCTAAACAAATTTAACATAACTAAAACTATTAGTGTTTTTAAAACTAGGTAACGACGATAGTTAGGAATTCTACATTTACAAATGCTTACCCAATTTTTTCTGCTTTTTTTAATGACCAATAAGAATAATGTGTTGCCTTATATAAATCAATTTTGTCACAAACATCTCCATTCAATTGCCTTTGTGACTAAAAAGAACATTTGAATGTTCAATTCAATTTAATACAAATGCAATGATTAATAATCTATTACTTAATTCATGCATTGATTATTTAATTTCATTGAAAAATATTTGGATGAATGTAACTGTAATATCTCGAGTTTTCAAATATTTTAATACTGCATCGGGATATGCAGTGTTAATAATTTTTGTATATAATATTGATGTTTTATGAGTTTGTTAAAGCTTATTATATTATTTTATTTTAAGCACTTTATGTAAAAAAATTTTGGGACTTACATTTCCAGAGAAATTGACACATAAATTATTTATTATTAATTATTTTAAATAAATTTTCATATTTGCATGAACTCATATGTACTTTTAAAGTACTAAATAACGTATATATGTATATTTATTTATTTAACTAGGGTTTAATTAATTTCCCTAATATTTATTTTATTTTATTTTATTATTTATCAATTAGTTTTAATATTATTTAATTAATTATTTTTAGTGTATAAATTATTTAATATATTAAATTATATGTGTGTGGTGTATAATTAATGTGTGTGAGTTTATATTATTTTAATACATAGTGTAAAAGTATATATATATACATATACATTTAATATTAAACAAAAATATAAAGTTTGAGTTATTTACAAGTGTGTCATTCATCCTCCTTCTTCATCCCCGATCGCCTCCATTGCCGTTCCACCGTCTGCCATCCCATTTTCTCACCATCGGTGTGCCACCTCCTTCCTCCAGCTGTTCCGTTGCCAGCAGAGTCCATTTTCGGCGTCGGAGGAGCTCGATATCGCCGGAAAGCCAAAATTCATTCTCACCGTCGTTCACGGCGTTTTCGGCCACCATTTTCGACACCGCCGGTCTCTTTCTTCTCCTTGAGCTTCGGTGAGTGTGATTCCAAACTTTTTTTTCACTTAAAATGGTCTAGATTTGCTTAGGTTTCGATTTTGGTAATTCAGCCATTTTAGGGTTCTTGATTGTTTGAACTTCGAATTGATTGATTCATGAAAAATTCCTTCACAAATATTGTTCCCTTAGCTTAATCTACATGTGTGAATTTTTGTAGAATTTTTGGAAATTATTTTGATTTTTGGGTATTTTTGAATATTTTATTATTATTTTCTAATTTTCGAAAATTAATTAAATAAATTATGAAATTGTGTTTTATGATAATTATAGGTGTTGAAATGAATTATAGAAATTTATTTGGAATTTTTATGAATTTCTATGTATTTATTTTGAATTTAATTAGTTTATGTAATTTTTGAAAAATAGAGTTAATTATGTTTTTAATTGAAATTAATTAGTTAATTGAGTTTAATTATTGATATTATTGATAAATATGTTGAGAAAATTAATTTTTTGCAATTATATTATTTTTGGTGAATTTTTGGAGTAATTTTAGTATATTTATATATATAGGGGTATTTTGGTAATTTTACCCTAAATTGACTAAAAATGTAATTAAATTGGTTTTAATAGTTATTTAAGGTATAAAATGATTTCTATAAATTATTTAGTATTTTTAATTAATTAAAACTATTTTTCGTGAATTATTTTCAAATTATATATATAATATACGATTTTTCTAAATAAAATGAGTTTTTATCGGTTTTTACTGTGTTTTAGGGTTAATTATATAATTTATACTTATTAAATGTATTTCTA
This sequence comes from Mallotus nudiflorus, assembly GCA_947683625.1. Lineage (NCBI taxonomy): Eukaryota > Viridiplantae > Streptophyta > Magnoliopsida > Malpighiales > Euphorbiaceae > Mallotus > Mallotus nudiflorus. Next base: position 2,547,486 of record CANTUR010000037.1, read on the forward strand.
TGATATAAGGGTATTTTGGGTATTTCTGTATTGTTTTGTGAATTGTGGACCTCTGTCGGTAAACTGTAGTTTGGAGTCCGATCGAGGGATTGTGATTGGGATTCTGTATCTATTTTTCGAAGTGTGTTTCTTTGCAAGGCCGGCTCTACTCTTTGAGTAGAGAGATGTCCATTTTACAAGGGAAGTTCTACCGGATTTTCGATAGGATTCTTGTAAAACGTGATGTCCGGTCAAACCTTAATTTTGATTCTGTGTCCAATATTCTAGATTGAGTTTCTAGGATTTTCTGTTAGGTTTATTCTGATGTCTATTATTTTTGTATGTTTAGTTGCGCCGAGACCGAGGCCTAGTGGACCAGGCCTGTTGGACCCATCTCGAGGAGTGCACTAAGTGTGAGTTACTATTCTATATAAATATACTTTAAGGCGCATGATTTAGAAATGTATATTTTATTTTGATTAAATATGCATAAATAACTCAATTAGTATTTCAGTTTATTTTTAGTTTATTCTTGGTTTATCTTTGGTTAATTTTGATATATCTTAAATTATATGCATGCTTTATTAAACATTTATATTTAAAATTTTTTAAATATATATTTAGTTTATTTTACGATTATATTGGATTTATTTGACGTATATATACTAGAAATATACCAAAAGTATATTTCTAGTATACTTGGTTTACTTTTGGTATATTTCTAGTATATATATGGTTTATGTTGCTATTTTATTTAAGTTCATGCATCATTTATTTTTATGAATGTATGCTTTGTGTTTTAATGAAGGATATCAATAGAACGTGCTACCTAGTGGGCAGCACTAGGACCGAATACGTACCGGTACACTGATAGTATTTAGGCTATATTACTAACCAGTTTGAGGATATTGATTGGATTTGATTTGTCTGATGTGTGATATGATTTGGGAGTGTGATCGTTGGAGCTCGGTTGACCCAGTGTCTCGGGGCCAATCACACTGATAGTCAGATTGCTGGAGCTTGGTTGACTTAGTGTCTCGAGGCCAGTCTACTGTCCAAATGGATCAGGTGAATATATTTGGAATAAGTGAGCTTGTATGGATAGAGTGTTGTCTAACACTGTTTTGAGGTTGCGATATTCTAGGGTTCTATTTGATCCTTCATAAATAGTGATTTTCAATAAAATATATAAAATGGTTTTATTGCATCTGTGTGTATTTGCTTGTATATATACATATTATATATATACTTTTGATTGTGTGCATTGACATTTAGTATGCATGTATATATATTATAGTAATTCACTCAGTGAGGTCTGACTCCCCTCCGTTAACTATTTTTCAGGAGAGTCATCTTCTTCAAACCTCAGTAGTAGGCCTATACACCGGATTTCTTCCGCCCCGGCTTCTTTATGTAAACTGCTCACTTGAGTTTTATTTTTATAATTTAGACACTGCAGTAGTTATAGATAAATTGTGGGTTTTATGTATTATATTTATGTGAGTTATGTATTTTAATATTTTGAACTGAAACTTGTATTAAAGGATTTATTTATATATGATATGAGAATTCCATTTAATTTCTTTTGACAGAATTATTATTTGACATTTATGATTTTATTTCCGCTGCATAATATTTTACTTAATAGTGTTGTTATTATTATTATTGCATGTTTTATTTTATTTTAGGCTTGCTATGGGTTCCGGATTCAAAAGAATTCCCGTTCCCTAGCGCTGGTCATGGCCCTTGTTTTGGGTCGTGACAGTAACTTACAATTTCATGTCTTCGAATAGTAAATGGTTTCGTACCTAAAATATAAGGCACTTTGACATTTTTTCAATTATTGCTATTAACTTCACTAACATGTTGAATAATATTATATCATTAAACCACATCATATAAGTATTTTTTGAACCTTAAATTTTACAAAAAAAATTACTGTATCACCTTAAATTTTGGTGTTGCAAAATATTCACATAAGGTCTCCCAGTTTTCTTTACTTGTAATAAAAATGGCTTGTTATTCTTAGTCTCTTCCAAACTATCAAACTTGTTGAAGTGTTTATGGAATTTGTATCATTTTTGCCTGCTATTGCACTTAGACCTTTCAATCAAACATTCATTAATGTTTGAATCTTCTACATTAACTTCCATGTGAATATGAAAATAATGTTACTTTACATCAGACAATCACACTAAAGGTTAATTTTGCTCATAATATACTTCACTTAAACATAAATACTTATGTTCAAGTGATTAAATGTTGGTTCCAAGTCCTTTTTTAATTTAAAGTCTTTCCATTCTGTTGGCACAGTGATGCATATCGAATTGCTATAGATTTTCTTAATGAATTTGATAGGAGAAAGTGGGCATTGGTGCTTCAACGGGCTCTAACTTTTGGATCTAGATGAGCCATGAAGCCCATAATATATTAAATCGAAGTTGATGTGAATAGAGGAGCAGTTTGAATAGATGATGGAACATGTTATGGAGAGGATGGCGAACCTAATGGAAAACTAGAATAGAATCAATATAGAGTAGTAACATAACAATAATAATCAAAATCATTAACAAGCACTTGTCGATGAGAAAAATGATGATGAGGAGGAGGAGTACGAAGAAGAGATGTCATGCAAATGGTGTAGAGCTGCTGTAGATGAGGATAATAGGTAAATTGAAATTCCAAAATTTCATGGAAGCCTTCAATCAGAGGAGTTCCTTGATTAGTTGGTTACGATTGAGGAGATTTTGGAATTTAAGGGAGTACCGGAAGATAAGGGTGTGCCTTTAGTTACCATTATATTACATGGTAGGGCTACTACATGGTAGCAGCAATTAAAATTGAATCGCACTAGACTGCGTAAAGAAAAAATTGCTACTTGGGAGAAGATGAAGAAACATATGCAAGTTGCAGAAGAGTTGCTGGGTAAGGGCCATATAAAGGAGAGCATGAGTCCCTATGTTATACTTGCTCTTTTGACACCAAAGAAGGATGGATATTAACATATGTGTGTCAATAAAATAACCATTAATAAAATCACTATAAGGTACTGATTCTCCATTCCTCATTTAGATGATTTAATTGACCAGATTAGTGGCTCTACTATGTTTACTAAATTAGATTTGAAGAGTGGGTATTATCATATTTGTTTTAGGCTTGAGGATGAATGGAAAATAACTTTTAAGACTAGGCAAGGGTTATATGAGTGGCTTGTGATGCCTTTTGGCTTTTCTAATGCCCCTAGTACTTTTATGAATTTGATGAACCAATTATTATGGCCTTTCATTAGAAAATTTATTATAATGTATTTTGATGTATAATATTGACCATGAAGAGCACATGCAACATGTTAGGGAGGTTTTTAGTGTGTTGCGCAAGAAGAAAATTTATGATACAATGAAAAAGTGTATGTTTATGGCCCCCAAGGTGCTATTTTTAGGGTATGTGGTTTCAGGAGCTAGTTTGGAGGTTGATGAAGCTAAGGTACAAGCAATTAAAGAATGGCAAACACTAATAACTCTAACAGAAGTTAGGAGTTTCTATGGTCTTGCCTCCTTTTACAGGTATTTTATTGCTAATTTCAGTAGTATTATAGTCCTTATTATAGATTGAATAAAAGGAAGCAGGTTTGCATGGACAGCTAAAGCAGATGCAGCCTTCAAGTTAATTAAAGAATGACTTACAATTGCATTAGTTTTAATGCTTTTAGATTTTTCACAGCCCTTTGAGCTACAAACAAATGCCTCAAAGGTGGGGATTGGAGTAGTGCTAAGTCAAAATAGTAGACTTATAGCATTGTTTATATCATGATCCGAACTCCCAAGGGCACATGACCGACACTAGGGAATGGGAAATCAATAAGCTTTCGAAACTCGTAGTAAGCCTAAGGAAAATTTTTATAATAAAATTAAATCATTTTTATAATTTTTAATAAAAATCCGATAAAATTTTCACTATATTGGGAACAAACCAAACCTGTAAATCAATGAAATACACTTCTAAATAAAATTTGCAATCGACACAACTTCAAATACTCTAATAATCCACATCCAATCCATAAGTACATATAACTTCATCTCAATACAAATCAATAACACAAATTATACAAATCCTTTAACTAACCACTATGGTGTCTAGAATTCAAATACATAATACTTTAATTAAACAGACATACATAAAGCAGCCGTTAAGGGATGAGTTCGGCATAAAGAAGTAGAACTAACTGTAAACTCCTAAAGGGAGTCAGACCTTACTAAGTAAGATAATATAAGGAAATACATGGTGTTTTAAAATCCTTCTTTATTAAAAGATTTTATGGAAATATAATAAAATATATATAACTTATATTTAAAACCATTATTTTTCCAAAATCATCTTTATAAATCTTAAAGACTTTTATGAACTCTCATAATATCTTTAAAATAGAAATAAAATTTCTTTAAAATATTCTTTAAGCGAAAAATCATGGTAAGTTTCTCTATTTATCCAAATGATTGCTGGTTCCCAAGAGCTAAGCATCCACCGAGCTATCAATCGCAGTTAATCGTTTATTCCAATACTTACTGGCAGTTCTCAAAAGCTATGCATCATCCAAGCTACCAGCCTAGTAAGTCATATATTCCAATATTTATTGGTAGTTCTCTAGAGCTACACATCAATTGAGGTACTAGTCCTAGTAAATAATCATTCATAATACGATCGAGAGCTATGTATTAACCGAGCTTCACAAATAAATTTCTTTATAAAAGCTTGACTCAAAATTATTACTTGTGTGGACACGGTCTTGATGACACCCATTAGATAGCCCGTTCTAATAGTTTTTTCAAAAAATATTTTTATATAAATAAAATGCACAAAAAATACAGTAATTGGAAATGAAGTACTCTTAATTTCTCACCATATCCTTAATAAAAATCATAATACAAATAACCAAATTAAAACATCAATAATCACCATAATAAAATAGTAATGGCAAAATAACACTAAATATAATCAAACTATAATCAACATATTAAATATCAAAATCAACTTTTTCAATATTTAAATATTGGAAATATAAATTCTTAAATTGAATCCTCCTATTAAATATAATAATTCAACAGTATAAATATTTCAATATTAAAATATAAATTCTTTAATTAAATTTTTCCTTTTTAAATATATTCAATCAATTTATACTTTATGTATAAATCCAACACACATTTCAAATAATTAATTTACAAATGGAGCAAGTAGGCTGACATGTCCTTATCTGCCTATTTCCCGATACCTTAACTCTAGTACTCTATAAACAATATATATAAATACTTATCAAAACAAATTCCTATTAACTCCCAAAAATTCTAAAAATTTATAAAAATAATGGAATCATGGAAATTGACGTAAGAACACCCTACATGATTAATTTGAGGCTTAAGAATTATCTCTCATAATTTAATTAATTTCCACTACAAACCTTCAGATATTTATTTTTCAAAATCCATGAAGAATTGGATTTTGGTCTAGTTATAGAAATTGATCAACATAATTTATCCTAATTTATAAAAATAATTCTTTAATTTTATGGACTAATCACAATTCTACTGTATTTCAAGTGGGACCCGCCATATCCTTGCCGAAAAAACATAACATCTGATAAAACCAAATATACCAAAATGTTCTCCACAATTTATGGAGTCTAGCCTCAATTGCACTAAAAACCTCATAGAATTCACAAATAAAAAGTAAAGGAAATTAAAAAAAATTCACAAAATATTCTACCAACATAGATCAAATGCGAGTTTAGTACCTATAAACTCCTAATGATGAGAGGAATGTAATGGAGACACCTGAAACAACTGGAACAATACAAATCGGAGAATTTAGGCTGACTAGTTTCTTATAATTTTTCACTAATATAAGCCACTCCAAGTAAAATGAACACCTCTAGGATGAAAAAGACAACGAGATGAGTCTACAGTTCAAATTTGAGGTCGATCACAATTCGTTTTGGGGTTAAACAAAGAAAAAGAAAAGTTTTGGACTAAAAGAAAAATTTCCACATAAAACAGCCTCTCACTTGTTGTTTTCCTCCTTTCTGCAGACGCTATTCCCTTTTTATAATGGTAGTGGACACCCACGTGTCCACTAACCATTGATTCCCCTTATATATATATATATATATATATATATATATATATATATATATATATATATATAGTTATATCAATAACAATAACAATAATAATAATATCAATACTAAAGGTAAAATAATGATAATAATACCAATAATTATAATAAGGATAATGATAAATAAATAATAATAAATTTGGGTTATTACATTCTTCCTCCCTTAAGAAAACTCTTCCTTAAATTTTCATCAATACTAAAACAAGTAGGGGTATTGCTATGCATATCCATCTTTGTTTCCTAAGTACAGTCCTTTACTGTATGGTTACTTCATAATACCTTCACCATAAGAATCTCTTTGGTACGTAGTTGACAAACTTAATGGTCTACAATTGCCATAGGATACTCTTCATATGATAAATCCTCACTAAGCTCCATTGTCTGTGGCTGAAGAGCATGTGAAGGATCAAAGATATATTTCCTTAACATATAAACATGGAACACTGGATGAATTCATGATAACTCTGGTGGTAACACCACTCTGTAAGCCACATTGCCAACTCTTGAACAAATCTCAAAGGGTTTAATATATCTTAGAGCTAATTTTCCTTCTTACTAAATCTCATTATTCATTTCATTAGAGACACCTTGAGAAATACTATGTCTCTAACCAAAAATGATATATCCTTTCTCTTAGGATCAACATAGCTTATCTGTCAATTATAAGTTGTCCTCAATCTCTATTGGATGATAGGAACCTTCTCTAAAGTCACTTGCACTAATTCTAAGCCTGTTCATTTTCTCTCCCCAACTTCCCAACACAGGGGTGATCTACACTTTATTCCATATAATGCTTTATATAGAGCCATTCCAATACTTGCATGATAACTGTGGTTATATGCAAATTCAATCAATGGCAAGTGCAAATCCCATTGACCACCAAAGTCTATAACATTCATTCTCAGCATGTCTTCTACAATCTGAATGGTCCTCTTAGACTGACCATCAATTTGAGGATGAAAAGCTTTGCTAAAATCAAGTCTCATACCTAAAGGCCTTATGTAATTCTTGCCAAAACACTAAAGTAAAAGTGGCTCCTTTGTTAGACACTATACTTTCTGGCACTTTATGCAAGCAAACAATTCGGTTAACATACAACCTTGCTAACCTGTCAGTAGAGTATGTCTTCTTAACTACCAAGAAGTGAGCTGACATGGTCAACATGTCAACTATCACTATATGGCATTATAACCTCTTTTTGTAAAAGGTTATCTAGTAACGAAATCCATAGCAATTATATCCCACTTCCATTATGGGATAGGCAACTACTGCAACAATCCTAAGGGCCTCTGATGTTCTAATTTCACTTACTGACATATGAGACACTTGGATACAAATTCTACAATATCTATTTTCATCCCATTCCACTAATACGTGTCTTTCAAATCATGATATATCTTGGTAGAACTAGGATGAACTCTATAAGTAGAAAAATGAGCTTCTTCCATAATCTCTTTCCTCAAGTCATCCACATCTGGTACACACAACCTAGCACCCAAACGTAACACACTCTTATTATCAACAATAAACTCTTGGGATTGACCCCATTGCACCTCTGACATTATTCTTTGCAACTATGGGTCCCTTCTCTGAGCTGCTTTCACTCTATCCAAGTACACTGATCATACTTTGAATTGAGTTAAAAGACATTTCTTAGTTATCTTTTACTGTAACTTTTGATTAATCAACTCATGTAATTCTTTAATAATTGGCCTCCTTTCTGAGCTAATGTGAGAAGGCTTCCTGCTAACTTTCTACTCAATGCATCAACTATCACATTAGCCTTACCTGGATAGTAAATAATGGAGCAATCATAGTCTTTCAAAAGTTCCATCCATCACCTCTATCTTAAGTTCAAATCTCTTTGTTGGAATATATACTTTAAGCTTATATGGTTAGTGTATTTTTCACAAGTTACACCATACAAGTAATGCCTCTAAATCTTCAATGCAAACACCACTGCTACCATTTCCAAATCATGAGTAGGGTAGTTTTACTTGTGATTCTTTAATTTATGTGAAGCATAGGCAACTACTCTCCCAATTTGCATTAATACATAACCTAATCCTACTCAAGAAACATCACAATACACTATATATCCTTCACCTCTTGAAGGTAAAGTCAATATTAGAGTTGAAGTCAATATATCCTTAAGCATCTAAAAGTGCTCTTCATACTTGTCTATCCATACAAACCTAGTATTCTTTTAAGTTAACCTTGTTAAAGGTGTGGCTATCTTGGAGAAATCTTTTACAAATCTCCTATAGTAGCCAACCAAACCCAGAAAACTCTTTACTTCTATGACTGTTGTGAGTCTCTGCCATTTTGTAATAGCTTTAATCTTTTTAGGATCCACTTATATGTTATCTTTGGATACTATATGGCCTAAGAATGCCACTTGATCCAACCAAAATTCACATTTTAAGAACTTGGCATACAATTGATGCTCCCTCAAAGTCTGAAGTACCATCCTTAAATGCATAGCATGCTCCTCTTCACTCTTAGAATATAATAAGATATCATTAATAAATACTATTACAAAGTGATCTAAGAATGGCCTAAACATTCGATTCATCAAATCCATAAAAGCTACTAGGGCATTAGTCAACCCAAAGGAGATCACCAAGAATTCCTAATGGCCATATCTCATTTAAAAAGCAATTTTAGGTATATCTCCACCTCTAATTCTCAATTGATGGTATCCAGACCTTAAGTCAATCTTAGAGAAACATTGAGCTCCTTAAAGATGATAAAAAAAGTCATCAATCCTCAAGAGTGGATATTTATTCTTGATGATAACCTTATTTAACTATGTATAGTTGATATAAAGTTTAAGACTAACATCTTTCTTTTTCACAAATAACATTGGTGTACCCCAAAAAGATGTACTGGTTCTAATGAAACCCTTATTAAATAACTCTTGTAATTGCTCTCCAAGCTCCTTCAACTCTGCAAGCACCATTCTATAAAATGGTATAATGATAGGATCTATACTATGTACAACATCGATACAAAATTCTATCTCTCTTTCTGGTGGTAATCTTGGTAATTCTTTAGGAAAAACATCAGGAAACTCGCACACAATTGGTACATTCTCAACCATCCCTTTATTAGCTTTTAAATTTCTGACCATAACCAAGTAGCCTTGACACCCCCCTTCTAAGCATCTTTCTAGCTGTGATCGTGGAAATGAGATTATAGGGCATTGAACTCTTATCACCTCTGAATTAAAATTCCACATCAATTGGAATTCTGAAGATCACTTCCTTCTTTTAACAATCCAAAAGTAGCATAATGTTAAGCTAACCAATCCATTCCTAAAATCACATTAAAATCTATTGTGTCCGATAAAACTATATCTGTAAGCAACTCTCTACCTTCCACTAACACTAGAAAAGATGGAAAGACTATATCCATTTCCAACTCATCACTAAGAGGAGTTCTATAGATAATGAAATTAACAACTTGGATGGTTGCCATTCCATTTTTGAAGCAAAGATAGGATATATAAAGAAATGCAATGCACTGGGATCATGCCAAACTCTAGCATCAAGATGACATATTAGAATAGTACTTATAACCATTGCCATCCATAATTGTCCCTCATCAAAAGCAGGCAAAAATATCTCAAAGATTTCTTTTTAAACTCCAAATAGGTCATATAAATCATATATAGCTAGATTAACTACATGAACCAATCCAGTTCTATAACTTAAATTGACAGTTTCACAATCATTATTCTTTGATAATTTGTGTATACTATCCTTGTCCATAACTCAATTATGTTAATAAAATCCAATGCATCTCTTGGTCCACCAAAATGAACTCTACCAATCAAAGAGTACAAAAGTGCTACGTTCACATTAGACATCTTCTGACTCCTCCATTGAAGCATCTGTTAAACAATTTTCATGCCTGGTTAAGTGCTACTAAGCCTTTATCAATCATTGTTACTCCATCAATAAATGTAGTAAGTTCTAGTTTAGAAGTTGCCTGTTTGACTTGTAGTAACTACTATGGCCTCTGAGTTACAATTGCCTCTGACCTACCCCTATGCCAAGTGGGTGGAGTAGAAGCTAAAACTAGAAATGGAACTTCATCTCGAAAAGACTGCTTATCCTTATATATTGTCTCTACAGTATGAGCAGTTCGCGTTCACCTTACTTTGAAAAGATGTATAAATTAATGAGATTCAAGACATGACAAAAAACTAACATATATGCGAAATTCTAGAAGCAATGATGATAATAAATGATAATTATTAACCTAATCATCATAATAGTTCAAGAGAAGATAAACACCAACAATCAAATGAACCATTGCTCTGATACTAACTTTGTCATGACCCAAACCCCCACGGGCACATGATCGATACTAGGGAATGAGAAAGCAATAAGCTTCTGAAACCCATAGTAAGCCTAAGGAAAATTTTCACAATAAAATTAAATCAATTTAAAATTTTTAACAAAAATCTAGTAGAATTTCCTTTGCACCAGGAACAAACCAAACTGTAAATCAAGGAAATACACTCCAAATAAATTTTCCAATCAACACAACTCCAAATATTCCAATAATCTACATCCAATCCACAAGTACACATAACTTTATCTCAATACAAATCCACAATACAAGTTATACAAATCCTTTAACTAACCACTGCAATGTTTAGAATTCAAATACACAATCCTTTAACTAACATACATATATAAAGTAGCTAGTGAGGAATGAGTCTGGCACAGAGAAATAGAACTAACTGTAGACTCCCAAGTTCTTGGAAAAATAATTAAGAGGAGTCAAACCTCACTTAGTAAGCTAATAAAATGTAATGCATGGTGTTATAAAATCCTTCTTTATTAAAAGATTTTATAAAAATATAATAAAATATATATAACATATATTTAAAACCATTATTTTTCCAAAATCATCTTTACAAATCTTAAAGACTTTTATAAACTCTCATAATACATTTAAAATAGAAATAACATTTCTTTAAAATATTCTTTAAGTGGAAAATCATGGTAGAACCCTAAACCACAAATCTAGTAGCCACTTGGCTCTCTTTATCTAATTAACTGCCGGTTCTCGAAAGGTAAGCATCTACCAAGCTACCAGTCACAATTAGTCACTTATTCCAATAATTACTAGTGTTTCCTGAGAGCTATGCATCAATCGAGCTTCACAAATAAATTTCTCTATAAAGCCCAACTTAAAATTATTACCTGTGTGCACATGGTCCTGATGACACCCATTAGGTAGCTCGTTCTACTAATATTTTCAAATATATTTTTATATAAATAAAATGCACAAAAAATATATGGCAATTGGAAATGAAGTAATCTTAATTTCTCACTATATCCTCATAATAAAAATCATAATACAAATAACCAAATTAAAGCATCAATAATCACCATCATAAAATAATAATGGCAAAATAACATTGAATATAATCAAACTGTAATCAACATATTAAAATATCAAAATCAACCTTTTCAACATTCAAATATTGGAAATATAAATTATTATATTGAATTCTCTTCTTAAATATAATAATTCAACAATATACATATTTCAATATTAAAATATAAATTTTTTAATTAAATTTTTTATTTTAAATATATTCAATCAATTTTATAATTTATGTGTAAATCCAACATACATTTCAAATATTAACTTACAAATGGAGCGAGTAGGCTGACATGTCATTGTCTGTCTATTTTCCGATACCTCCATTCTGGTACTCTATAAGTAATATATTAATACTTATCAAAATAAATTCCTATTAACTCCCAAAAATTCTAAAAATTTATAAAAATGATGGAATCAACACCTTAAATGATTAATTTGAGGCTTAAGAATTATTTTTGACAATTTAACTAATTTCCACTACAAACCTTTAGGGATTTATTTTTCAAAATCCGTGAGAAATTGAACTTCGATCCAGTTACAAAATTCGATCAACATAATTTATCCTAATTTTTAAAAATAATTCTTTAATTTTATGGACTAGTCCTAATTCTATTGTATTTTAGGTGGGACCAGTTGTATCCTTGATGGAAAAACATAACATCCAACAAAAATGAATATGCCAAAATGTTTTCCACAATTTATAGAGTCTAACTAAAGCCTTAATTGCACCAAAACTCTTGTAGAATTCACAAATAAAAAAAGTAAAGGAAATTAACAAAAAAATTACCAAATATTATACTAACATGGATCAAATGCGAAGTTAGTACCTATAAACTCATGACGGTGAAAGGGACGGAATGGAGGCAACCTCGTCACTTGAAACCTACAAAAATTGTGCAGATTGAAAAATCTAGGCCGACTAGTTTCTTGCAATTTTGCACTAATCTAAGGCACTATAAGAAAAATGAAGACCTTTTAGATGAAGAGGATAACAATATGAGTCTACGATTCAAATTTGAGGGCGATCGGAGTTCATTTAAGGTTTAAAAGAAGAAAAAGAAAAATGTTGGACTAAAAGAAAATTTGCCATATAAAACTGCCTCTCACTCGTTGTTTTCCTTCTTTCTACAAATGCCATTCCCTTTTTATAATGGTAGTGCCCACCTATGTGTTCACTAACCACTATTGTTAATATCATAATAATGTCATTGTTATGTATATATATATATATATATATATATATATATATATATATATATATATATATATATCAGCCAATAATAATACTAATAATCATAACAATGACAACAATAATAATATTAATATCAAAGGTCTCAAAATAATGATAATAATACCAATAATAATAATAAGGATAATGATAATAAAATAAAATAATGGTAATAACAACAACAATGATAATAATAAGAAATAAGATTAAGAATAAAATAATATTAATAATAAAAAATTCGGGTTTTTACATTTTACTGAAATATTATCTAGGTCAAAACTCAACTATAGCACTTAAGATGTTGAGTTTTATGCAGTTGTGCAGGCTTTGAGGCATTGACATCATTATCTATTTCATAAGGAGTTCATTTTGTATATAGATTCCTTAAGGCATTTACACCAGCAGGATAAAGTGTCACCTCGCCATGCAATATGGGTAGCCTGTTTAGAGCAGTTTACTTATATAGTGAAACATAAGTCGGGTATTACCAATCAAGTGGCAGATGCTTTGAGTCGCCAAAGTAGCTTGTTGGTTACTATGAGGGTTGAGGTTCCTGGTTTTGATTCTTTTTATGATTTGCTTACTACTAACTCTTATTTTTTTATGATAATACCAGATCTGTAGGCTGGGATGAAATCATATTTTTTATTGCATGATGGGTTCTTGTTTAAGGGCAATTAGTTATGCATTCTATATTGTAGCCTTCACTTATAAATAATTAAGGAATTATACAGTGAGGGTCATATTACAATTGGTTCAGGCTTCCTACTTTTGACCTATAATTCATAAAGAAGTGGAGAAGTATGTGCAGCGGTGTAAGGTTTGTCAAGTTTCTAAAGGGACAACCACTAATGCAGGGTAGTATATGCCTTTACCAGTCCCTTCTCAAGCTTGGGTAGACATCAGCATGGATTTTGTGTTGGGGTTACCACGAACACAACGAGGTAATGATTCTATCTTTGTTGTGGTTGATAGATTTTCTAAGATGGTTTATTTTATTCCTTACAAAAAGATTACAGATGCTGTTAATGTTGCATAATTGTTCTTTCGTGAGGTTTATCATCTTTATGGGCTGCCTAGCTCTATTATTTCTAATAGAGACACATGCTTGCTTAGCCATTTTTGGCACAACCTATGGAAGATTGTGAATACTACATTGAATTTTAGTAGTGCCCATCACCCTCAAACAAATGGGCAGACTGAAGTTGTGAATAAGTCGCTTAGGAATTTACTACATTGTCTAGTCAGAGATCATATGAAGAGTTAGGATTAAAAGTTATGTCAAGCTAAGTTTGCTCATAATCATATAGTAAATAGGAGCACATGTTTTAATCCATTTCAAATTATGTATTCTGCCCAACTTTAGGGACCCCTGAATTTGATGACTTTGCCTAACAAGACCAAGGTTCATAGCAAAGCAACAGATTTTATTAATTGCTTATAGGATGTTCACAAAGTAGTTCATGATAATCTTTTTATTGCTAACTCCAAATACAAGCAAATTACAAACAAAACATGAAGACGTTTGGAGTTTAACATTGGTGATTTTATATGGGCAGTCTTGAATAAGGATTGTTTCCCTAGTAAAGAGTACAACAAACTATCTACCAATAAGATTGGACCTATGGAGGTTGTGGAGAAGATCAACCTTAATGCATATCGTCTCAAGTTGCTTAACCATATTTGTACTGCTAATGTCTTCAATGTCAAGCATTTTATTCCTTTTTCTAATGATTCTTCTAATGATGATGTTGTGACAAATTTGAGGGCAAATTTCCTTTACTTTAAAGGGAATGATGCGAATCAGATTGTTATGGATTTTCTTAATGAATCTGATAGGAGAAAGTGCACATTGGTGCTTCAACAAGCTCAAACTTTCAGATTTAGATAAACCACAAAGCTTATAATATATTAAATCGAAGATGATTCAGAGACCTATATTTATTACTAGGTTTGCTTGTAACAACCTAAGTTTTAAGCCTAAAATCCACTGTTTAAGGCCTCAAAATTAGCTTTGAAGTTTATGTTCATTTTATTTTATTTTATCTTTTTTTACCCTTTTCGTTTAGGGTTTTTCTTAGATAGTATTTATTTTTCCTTTTTGAATGTTGGAGATAGTTTATTTTATTGAATTGGTAATCGAATTTTTATTTCCTTTCCTAATTTTCAATAATCTTTTGTGAATTAACGATTTTTGGATGCCTATTTCCTAATATTTATCATAATCAACATGTTATAAAAGATTAATTCTCTAGGATTCATTGGAAATCAATAGAGTTTTAATAATTATCCCTAATTACTAAGCTTCCGCTACGTCACATAGTAAGTACATCTTGCATTATTGTATCGATTTAACTTAAAAGCTTAGCGGATTCCTCACCACTTATAGGTCTTTCTATTAAAGGATCCACATTGATCTTTTTCTTCCTTTTCCCCTAAAGCTATGGATGATTTTATAATTCCCTTGCGCATATTTTGGCCACATCCCCTCCTTTTAATGTCCTGTTACATATTACAATATTAATATTATCAATTTTGTTCAAAAAATATGAAATGCTTTTGGTCACTAGACATGAATTTACCTATTAATGTTTTATGTTCTATGCTTGAAGAAATTTTATTAGCTACACTTGACTGCATTTGTGTACTTTGTAATGTACCACCAATTTTTTCAAATATAACATTTTCTAAGTCAATTGGTATTGACTCCAAATTTTTCTCCTCAACAGCATCATTATTCCCATTTTGTGTTCCAACATTGCTTTCAATAACTCCTTTATCACCTCTAACTTGTAATGGATGATTTGAAGTTTAATGTAGCTTCATTTGGTTCAAACCTAATTTAATTATTTTTAATCCTCCGGGTCACAACCTTCATAAATAGGTAAAAAAACATTCAAATTAGAATAAATCTAATGCTTAGTCACATTACATGGGTAACAATACACCTGTGCGTGTACACGTGTTAGTAACACAAATGTTTACCACATTGAACACGGCTAGCAACAAGGCCATGTACTTTGCTTGTAGCTAAATTAAATTACAAAAATATATATGGAAAAGCACACGGACATGTTCTTGAATTTGTACAAGTCTGACAGTTAAAAATTAAAAACAGACTCAAAGACATGACCACGTATCGAAGCAACATCTTCTTAAAAATTATTGATATTTCTAACTATTAATCATAATTAATAATTAATATGTTGTAAACATAACACAAAATATATGAAATTAATTCTATCAATTTAAATTTTAGATTAAAAATATGATTATATTAATTTTTCCTATCACTTTAAAAGCGAAGATTAAATGTTTATATTAATTCAATTAAATTCAAATTAACCACATGATTATATTAATTTTTCCCGTCCAAATGAATAATCATTAAAAAATTCAACAATTTCGTTGCAAAAATCACTTTGTGGTTGCGTGTGTTTATAAGAAAAAGGGGTTGATTTTTTTTTTTTGAAGAATACTAATAAAAAACTATATGGAGAAACAATGGTTAACACTAATAAAAGATGCCATGTAATAAACCCTAACTTGCTTGAAAAAAGAACCCTGATTTAAAAAAAAAAGGAATATGTCATGGTCAATGATAAAAAAAAAAAAGTCTTATAATTACTTTCCTTTATAGTTAACTAAAAAGGAAACATTATAATTGAACACTATATTTCCCTTCTATATATACGGTTCTATTTAAATACATGTATTGAAACAAATATAATTAATTGTTAATATTTATTCATTTTTTGTAATCAAAATATTGAAATCAAATAAAGTGATATTCAATCATGGCTTTTCACCAAACAAGTAATAATTTATTGGAACAAAAGTGTCACGACCCAAACTAGGAGTCATGACTGGCGCTAGGGAACGAAAATTCTTTCGAATCCGGAACCCATAGCAAGCCTAAGAAAATAAAATCATACAATAAATAAATAAATAAAAAGTACGATATAATTAAAATTTTTCGAATCAATATATAAAGTAAATTCTCCAAATCCTTTTATAAATGTATACATATGCATACAATGTTCAAATACAATTTCTCAGAGTATTTAATATCCAAACAAAATAATACACTTCCAATATAATAACACTACTATTGCAGTTTCTATAATACAATTCAAAGTTCAGAACATACATTTGCATAAAATAGCCGGGACTGAAGAACACCGACAAGAAACTCTACTACTAAGGTCTGATGATATAGAATCTCTTGAAAAAAAAAATAATTGAGGGGGGTCAGACCTCACTGAGTGAATTATTATACTATATATACATGCAATCTAAACCATAATAATTAGGCATTATTATATATATGTATGTATATACACACAATTCACACGAATGCCAAACTCTGCTTTTATAAATATACAGAATGTAGGAAAATGTTTAATTAAATTCATGAAGGATCCATAGAACCCTAATAATAACAACCCCAATCAATCCCATCATCACTCTAGTCATACAGGCTCACTTGATTCCAAATAAAACACTTATCCCAAATTGGACAGCAGACTGGCCCCAAGACACTAAATCGACCGAGCTCCAGCAGTCTGACTATCAATGTGATTGGAAAATCTCATTAAAATAAATTTTATGGAAATATAATATAATATAATTTTATTTCAACCGTTTGATATATATATAATCAAATCATTCATTTTTTTTAAAGAGAAGAAAAAATATTTAAATATCTTTTAAGATCATTTCAATATAAAATTTTTTTGGTAGAACTCGATTTATAAATTTTTAACAGTCATATGACTCACTTATATCCAAGACTACCGGATCCTGAGAGCAAGACATTACCAAGATACACAATCGCAGTCATATCTTTTAATCCAATATCACTGGCGGTGTCCGAGAGTAAAACATCACCAGACCATCGGCCCCAGTGATTTAATAAATATAAATTAAAATTATATTGGCGGTGTCCGAGAGCGAAACATCACCAGACCTTTGGCCCCAGTAATATAATTAAATAATCACATATTTTACCGGTGCACACACGGTCCTGATGAAACCCATCAGATAGCCCGTTCTACTGTGGTTTATTTAAAAATAAAAGAAAATAAATAAAATAATGAAAATTACAATAAATAAAATAGATAAATAAATAAAATACAATAAAACAACTATAAATTAAATCATGCAAGATTATATGAATAATGCTGACTAGAATCTCATAAAATTAAATTCATAAGAATTTAATATAATTTAAATTAAAAATCCGACATTCAAATCAAATATTAACTTACTATTTAAACATATAATGAAAATGAAAAATCCTAAGTTATACATCCTATATGCAATGCATATATATATACAGTATAATAACTCATATGTTACCGCTCCACGAGACAAATTCGACGGGCCTAATCCATTAGGCCTCGGTCTCGGCGCAACTAGACAAACAAATGACAACATGAATCAGAATAAATTTAACGAAAATTCTAAAGACTCGATTTAGATTTTTAGACACAAAATTATAATAGGGATTTGACCAGACATCACGTTTTACGAGAATTCTACCGAAAATCTGGCAGAACCTCCCCTGTAAAACGGACATCTCTCTACTCAAAGAGTAGAGCCGGTCCTGCAAAGAAAACACACTTCGGAATAACACCAAATTCACAACCACAATCCCTCGGTCAGACTCCAAACTACAATTTACCGACCGAGGTTCACAATTCACAAAATATACACAAAACACATTTAAATGTCATAAATACCAAAAATACCCTTGAATAATCAAAATATAGTAAATCAGATATTTAAAATACTAAAAATAATTATTTCACTGATAATTATAATAAAAATCCAAATTTTAATAAAAATTTAACAAATTCTCAATAAATTCATGAAAATCAACTAAAATACATTTTATAAATCCAAATTACATAATTAACCCTAAAACATACTAAAAATCAATAAAAACCCATTTATTTAGAAAAATAGTATATTATATATAATTTGAAAATAATTTACAAAAAATAGTTTTAATTAGTTAAAATTACTAAAAATTTTCAGAAATAATTTTTATAGGTCAAATAATTATTAAAACCAATTTAATTATATTTTTAGCCAATTTAGTATAAAATTACCAAAATACCCCTATATATAAATTTACTAAAATAAATTCAAAAATTCACCAAAAATAATAGAATTACTCAAAATTAATTTTCTCAACATATATTTCCATAATATCAATAAATATACTCAATTAACCAATTTATTTCAATTAAACACATAATTAACCCTATTTTTCAAAATTACATAAACTTAATAAATTTCAAATAAATACATTCAAATTCACAAAAATTACAAATAAATTTCTATAATTCATTTAAACTCCTATAATCACCATAAAACACAATTTCATAATTTAATTAATTAATTTTTGAAAATTAGAAAATAATAATAAAATAATAAAAAATTCACAAAAATTAAAATAAATTCCAAAAATTATAAAAAAATTACAGCATGTAGATTAAGCTTCCAAGAACAAAGTTTGTGGAGAAAGTTTTCATGAATCAACCAAATTGAAGCTAAAAAAAATTCGAAACCCAAAATGGCTGATTTGAAGAAATTTAAACCTAAGCAATTCTAGACCAAATCAAGTGAAACAAAGCTTGGAATCACACTCACCAGAGTTCAAGGAGAAGATAGAGACCAGCGGCATCAAATTTGGTGGTCGAAAAGTGCTTGATCAGAGTTGAGATTAAATTTGGCCTCTACTTGATTTTTCGGCCAAAACACACCGGAAAAGGGAGCTTCAGGTGGTGAAAATGGCTGGAGGTGGAGGAGGAAGGCTGAAGGGCATAGTAACAGCAAGAAAACCAGCTTAAAAGTGATTGGAAATGGTGGAATCCATTTGGGAAGAAAATGAAGGAGACAATAGCATTTTGGTAATTTCTGCAAACTTTGTTTTTTTTTTTTTAAAAAAAAAACGTGTATATATATATATATATATATATATCCACCTTATATATATTATAATAATATAATCCCACACACAAATGATATTCACCACACAAATATTTTATTATATTTAATAATTTATACACATAAAATTAATTAATTAATACAAAAAATTAAATAATAAAATTAAGAAAATTAATTAAGTTCTAATTAATTAAATAAATACACATATATACATTTTATTTTAGCACTTAAAAATTATGTATGAGTTCATGCAGATTCATAAAACTAGTCAAAATAAATAGTATTAAATTATTTACGTATCAATTTTTTTGAAAATATAATTTTCGAAATTTTTTAACGTAAAGTACTTAAAATAATATAAAATAATTAAAATTAGTTTTAAACAAATAACAACTCTTAAAATATCATAAATATATATACAAAAATTATTAACACTGTATATCCCGATACAGTATAAAAATATTAAAAAAAAAAACTCAAGATATTATAAAAAGAAAATTTAGGTTCTAAAGCATGTAAGTATATTTACTTTGAATTTATTTATTTCATATGTATACAAAATTTTGACAATCGTTATTTGCATTGACAACAATTGTAGATGATCATTGTATTGGTACAAATAATCACACTGGCGTGTGCTCTGAGAATCAAAACTCATATGTGAACAATGAAGGTTAAAACATAATCCAACAATCTATCTTATTATATATATTTTTATGATTACGTGTATGTCTAATATTAATTATTACTACAACAAATTTTTTTTTTAAATAACATTTAAAATATAACATTTTTCATAAATTTTATTTAAGAAAGCAAAGATTAGATATAAACAACATTTTAAAATATGATATTTTATCTTTTATTTATATGACACTTATATAACATTAAAGATAATCATTATTTAAAAATGTATTTTATATAACATTTCTTTTATCATTAACAACATTTGCATAATTCTTTTGTTAGAAAGGTATATATTATGACATTTTTACTAAACAAAAGTATATATTATGTCATTTTTACTAACATTAACATTAAGAAAAGTTGTTATTGAAATATTTTAGGATCAGTTTAAATGCATTTAAACTACTCTAAGGAATTTTAAAAAAATATTATAAATTAAATTTATTATTAATTAAAAATTAAAATAAATTATTCACTAAATAAAATGTAGTATATTTTTTTAAAAATCATATATATATATATATAATTGTAATAGAAAATATATAATAAATATATATTTGATAGACATGAGAATATATAGATTGTGATATCATGTTGTAATGCTCCCTTTGGTAAAAAAAGAAAAATAAATTCTTAACTATTACAATGTGTACACACATTGCAGTAGTTAAGAATTTATTTTAAAATTTTTATGTGTAGATGTATATGTATTATATAATTATAGAGTTTCATTCACTTTCTCACTTCACATTTTTTTTACATATGATGTTTCTAATATTTAATCTAAGAATTCTAATTATTTTAAAATTAAATTGAACAAATTTATAAAAAAATAAAAAAATTTCAACATTTATTTTCAATAAATATTAAAAACTGATGTCCCTCTCTTAGTATTCAATGTCCTTTTTTTTTTTTTGTAAGTTACTTCACTCGACTTACCTTTCTTTAATTATTAATAAGTGTCTACCGTTGAAAGTTGTAATTAATGCAATGATTTTTTTTTTTGAAAGGATAATTCATTAAGAGCAAATTACAAGATTACAACTTGCCAAATAAGGCTAAGCAAAGAAGGGTGAACATTGAAGCTGTTGCTCTCAAAAACAAGAGAAGACATGTTTTTAGTGAACTAATAAGTACCTGAGCCATAATTCTAGAAATAAACCTCAAAGAAATTTTAGGGGCTAATGTTCTTAATCTATGAATCTCTTTAAGGACACATTCAACTTCCCATGAGATGAAATCTTCACTTGAGTTGCAAAGGTCAACAACTTGCTTACTAGCTGACTTTATCAAAAGATCTATGTGCACATGGATAGGAGCAAATTTCACCACATTTCTAATGGCTAATAACTCGGCTTGAAAAGGAGAGGACACATACTAAGAATCTATATCGTTGTTGATGACTTGGCCTTGGTGATCTCTGCATATATAAGCTAGTTGACTCTTATTATTGTCTTTTTTAAAAGAGGCATCATAGTTGATCTTCCAAGTTCCTGGAGTTGGTTGAGTCCATATGTTCCTCTCATTTACTACTATGGTAGTAGTGGGATTCAAGTTGAGGGCAGACTCTAATCTTTCAGCGAGACCATTTATCTTTACCCAGGTAGTCTTGATTTTGTTTAGAGTTTGTTTAGGATCTTATAAAGAGTTAAACTCCATCTTATTTCTAGCATTATAGATGTTCTAATAAATCAGAGCCGATAAATTCATTAACTCTGGGCAATTTTCATCTTCAAGCATTTTCGTTATGGCTAGCCACCACTCCTTGAAAGACATAGCATTATCCAAATGCAAAAGGTACCCAAATTGGATAGCATGCTAGATGTGCTAAGAATGATCACAAAAGAAAATAAAGTGTTTAAGAATTTCCTCATGGCTATTACATCTTTTACACAACTCATTCAATCCACAACTTCTTCTATACATATTTGCTTTTAAAACTACTACATTCCATGCATACCTCCATATGAAATTTTTATGTTTAGGAGTAACATCAAGCTGCCAGATGGAGTTCCGCATATCTAGTTCACCGTTAGATGAGCTCGGGTTAGTGCTACTAACTCTCTCTTCTCTAACTTGTTTCAAGCATTTATGCCCATATTTTATAGTTTAGTTTCCAAATTTGTCAAAATGCCAAACTAATATATCATGCCTATAAAGGGTAAAAACATGAATGCATTGTATAGCTCATCTTTCTCTCTCAGAGAATAAATTTGCTAAAGTATCTTTTTGCCAAATCTCTAAATCATTATCAATTAAAATCTCTAACCCAAAAACAATTATTATCAATAGGCATAGGTGATAAAGTTATAAATTTTGCAAACCTGGGATCTAGGCCATATCTAGATATCAGTGCCAAAACTAACATTCCATTTATAGTCCTTAGTAATGACTTTCATACCATAAAGCAGACTATTCCATATCTAAGAGGTCTTATTCCCCATGCTAGCATAGAGAAAGAAGGATAAAGGGAAATAAATGCCCTTCAGTAATCTGGCACAAAGAGTATTTGGATGGTTTAAAATATTCCACCCTATCATCCCGAGCATGGTAATATTTAATTTCTCTAACTCCTAAAACCAAGCCACTCCATTTTTTATTTCTGTAAAATTCTCCCATTTGACACAATAGAGGTGTCGCTTTTCCATGTTTTAATGCCACCAGAATTTGTGTATCAATTTTTTGATTTCCTAGATAGTGCATAAAGGAAAGCAAAAAATAGACATAATAAAGGCCGATAAAGCTTGAAGAATGGCTTTGATAATGATCTCACACCCTGCTTGGGTAAGGAATTTACATTTCCATGATTGAGTTTTCTCTAGAGGTCTTTGAATTAGTAGTTTATCGTATATTTCTTAGTTCTACCCTAGTCCATGGGAATGCCGAGATATTTGATAGATTAGGAGGACTCTTTGATGCCAAAGGCTCTTGTAGCACATTCTTTAAAAGCCTTACTTATATTAGTGCTGAACATAAGTTCTGACTTATGTGCGTTTATTTTTGCCCAGAAGTTAGGGCATATTTTGAACGAACATTATTATAAGCTTATATTTCATTATTGTTATTCTCTTCATAGATTAAAGTGTCATCTATAAAGAGAGACTAAGAGATTATTAGATAGTGTGTAGTAACTTTAATACCTTTAATGTTGTCTAGCTAGAGCTCATTAGTTATGAGGCATGAGAGGTAATTTGTAGTAAGTATAAATAGATAAAGTGAAATAGGATCACCTTGACGGAGCCCCCTCCCTAGGTGGAAGGTTTGGGTTAGTTCTCTATTAATAGACCAAAAGAGAGTTATAGTTTGAACATAGGCCATAATCAAATTAACCCATATGTTATCTAAACCTAGTAAAGATTAAATTTGCTTAAGAAAATCCCAGCTGACTCTATTATAGGCTTTTTCAATGTTAAGTTTGAGAGCAAAACATCATTGCTTCCCCTTAAATATATGTTTTAAAACATAAAAGACCTCATGGTTAATTATAATATTTTCTTGGATGTACTACCACTCACGAATCCAGTTTGTTACGAGGTTTATCAATTGGGGAAGCCATCTTCTTAGTCTATTTTCCATAACTTTGGACACAATATTATAGGCATAATTGCAGTAATTAATGGGTCTAAATTCCTCAAAATTTTTTAGGTTTTTAGTCTTTAGCATAAGGCTATAGTGGTGTGGTTCAGGTTTAATGGAAAGGTGCCTGTTTGGAAAAAAGATCAAACAACAATAAGAAGGTCATTTTTTTAAGCTCCCAATGAGTTTGATAGAATAATCTCGAAAAATAATAAGGGCTAGGGGAATTAAGTTTTCCCATCCCAAAGGTTATTGCTTAAACCTCTTCTAAAGACTTCTTTAAGAAAAAGTGATTGATTTCTTTTATGATAAGTTTAAGGATAACACTTTATAAATCTTCTCTTATGATCATTGTCTCCTATTTATACAATTGCTTAAAGTAATTAATGACACATTCTCTAACTTCATTCTCCCCTGATATCCATTATCCCTAAGATCTTTTTATTCTTTTAATTTTGTTTTTGTTCCAACATTACACCACCGAAAGATGGAAGAAGCAAGTATTTCTGTCTCTTTTTTTAGCAAAAAGATTATAGATCTTTGTTTTCATTGAATTTCCTCCACTTTCCATATATCATTTAAATCCCTTTGAGCACTTTTGCAATTGCTATTGCTTTCGAGCATTGAAAGTTCCCACTATGGCTTCTTCTGCATGTGATTAAAGAGTACCAAAGTTCTGGTTTGTATTGGCCATTCTCATTTTGTTCCAACTTGTCAACTTCAAACTCAATTTATTTAGTTTCAATCATAGCCCTTCCATTCTCTAGTTTTCCTCATTATCTTCATTCTAGCATTTTCTCACTATTTCATTATACTCTGGTTATTATTCCTATTTTACTTCATACATGAACCTTTTTTTTCTTTCTTTTTCTAATTAGATATAGGGTGAAAGTTAGGAGTCTATGGTCCAAGCCTAAGAAGTTACCATGAGTGACCACAGTAAGATTAAAATTTATAGTCTAATTAGCATTAGCTATGGCTTAATCTAATGTAACTAGCACATTTTATCTCTTATTTATTTATTATGCCATGTAAAGCTCCTTCCTTTGAATCCCAAATCAACAAGTTCCAGATTTAAGAGTAGTTCATTAAAATCTCTCAAGTGTCCAAGAGTGAGATCCTTTAATCTTTTCATCTATAGTGAGGTAGGCATTAAAATCCCTAATAAGGAGCCATGGGATTGAGCCTTTTAGACCTACCTTTCTCAGCTCATTCCATACCTCAAGACGCTTTTCCTTCTTTGGACTTCCATAAACCCTTATAAAATGCCATTCTTTGCCCTCAGCTTTTACCCAAGCATCTATGAAGTTTTTTGAGCTGTTGAGGATCTGAATATCCTATTCCTTAGTCCACCATAAAGCCAGCCCTCTTGAAAGTCCATCTAGTTCATTATACATGCCATTTTTGAAGCTAAACTTGGATCACATTCTCTCTAATATGGCAGATGACTATTTTGTTTCGAATAAGAAGACAATGGAAGGTTTTTCTTTTACAATGAGGTTTTTTAGGGTTTTGAAGGTGAGGGTGTTTCCTAATCATTAAACATTCTAAGAAATGATGGCCATTTCGCTATTAGCTATGAACATTCCAACTGCTGTGAATAAAGCCTTCGAAAACAAAGGAGACCACAAAGCTATCATAAAAGAATTATAGTGGATTAGGATTAATGCAATGATTGTTTGACAATCAATAAGGAACATACAATCTACTGCATTATCTTTTTTTAGAAAAAGTAAATTTTTTGTCATTAAAAATTTAAAATATATCTTAATAAAATAATAAGAAAGATAATAGTAAATTGACAAAAAAATAATAGTACAATTAAAAATATCAAATTAAATATTATTTAAAACATAAATTTTTTTAATATTCTTTTTCAATTGCATTGATAAAATGATTTTGATTTGCATCTTGATGATCCATACATTGTACTCAATAATTTTATTTTGCCATAATTAAATTGATTTTATAATCTTTAAATGAATGCAAATGCATAAATATTCATAAAAAATTTCATAATTTTAATAAATTATATTGATTTTTAATGGGTCGTGTCATGTTGGGTTGACACAACCCAACATGATATATATAATTAAACATGTTGTAAATTGGTTTATGTGTCAATCAGTAACATGATTTGGCTAAACTATGTTATAAATGAGTTAATCCATTTTTAACTCGAACTCATTTAACCTCAACCATGATTTTCTAATTTGCATGTCAAGCAAATCATATTCACGTGTATTACACATTTTGACACCCCTAATTTAAAATCATAGCCAAATTATAATCGTTCTTAAGAGTTATTGAGAAATTGCCTCTTCAAATTATTAGACATTTAATAATATGAATATGAACATTAATAAAAACAACCAATTATATACTTATGTAAATATTAATATATAAATTTGAGATTTATTTTAATATATACCAGTGTATAGTAACTTTGGAGGCACCATTATTGTGAACATTAATATATATAGTATAACCTTTGTTGACATATATTATAGGTCCTAGAAGACTATCATTCATAACCATAGTAATGCTTTTGTACTGCACAGTCTTGTAAACTGTTTCTCTTAAAGTTAAAAAATGTAGAAAGAACATTATTATAACATATGAATAGTTAAAGAGGATATTTATAATTTTTGAGTTAGTGACATGAATTTTATAGAGATTTGATAGTTTTTATTAACACAATAAGACTATTTTACAACACTTTTTTAATTTGTTATTAATTTGTTACATCTTATTACTTGTTGTTTATCTTTTTGCATCTCATCATTGTATAAATAATTTACATGAAGTACTGCACTCTCAATTAATGAAATACAATTCCAAAATACTTCCTCTTTATTAGTTTCCACATATTATTAGAGCACTATGGCTTCAAATGTTGAAACTTAAATTGTTCCGATCTCCTCTTCATCATTATCATTCACAACTTTAACCCAAATCAATTTTTTTATCAAGCTTACACCATGAAACTACCCTGCATGGAAGACTCAACTCATTCCCCTTCGTAATTCCTAAGATCTTATGGGATACATTAATGGTTCAAAACCTCCTCCATTGGTAATGATTATGAACACAGACACTCTTCCAAACCCAAAAATTCAAAACTGGTTTAAGAAAGACCAAATGCTACTCTCATGGATTTTCTCTTCTCTCACCAAATGCATCTTCCCTTATGTTGTTAGTGTCACATCTCTTAGTAGGCTTAGATTGCTCTTGCCAACACTTTTGGTGCCACCTCGCATAATCGTTAGCTTCAGCTTTATATTGAGTTACAAGAACTCAAGAAGAATGATAGAACTATTACCGAATATCTCCACCAAGCAAAATCAATTATTGATGAGTTAGTAGTAGTCGAAAAGAGAATGCATGCTATAGAATTCAATACAATCATTTTTTGAAACATTGGCCTAAACTATCAAGGTACTATTTCTTCTCTAAATATGTGAGTTGAAACTATAACCTTCAATAAATTACATAGTCAATTAGTCTCACATGAGATACTACTTAATAGCAAATTTGAATTATACATAACTCACATTGCCTATAGACCTCCATTATTGCCCATACCATTATCCTATTCTTATAACTAGACCTTTATCTCCATATAGTTAGTGCCTTGTAATATGCCACTTTAATTTTACCTGATATAGCATTCTCTATAATCCTCCTCTGCCAATTTACTCACTCACCAGTTGACATCCATTGGGCAGTAGTTAAGCTTTTATTTCAGTATATCAAGTATACCATTCATTACTCCATTTTGGTGCACAAAACCAACTTCTGTTTTAGTATTACTCAAATAATGATTGGGGAGGATGGCCCAATACTCATCCCTCAATAAGTGGTTTTGGCATCTATCTTTACAATTCTTTAATTTCATGGAGTGCCAAAAAGCAATTGACTGTGGCTTTATCTTTTTTTAAGAGTGAATACAAAGCTCTAGCCAACACCACTACCAAACTTCTTTGGATAACATCTATACTATCTGAACTTGGCTTCACTTGTGCATTTACACCCATCTTATGGTGTGACAACATCATAGCAATATACATGTCTTCTAATGCAATTTTCCATGGTCCTACTAAGCATATCACACTTGATTTTCATTTTATTAGAGAACAAGTAGCAAAAGGTTCAATTAAAATTGGCTTCTTATCATCCAAGGATTAAATCACTGATATCTTCACGAAGTCTTTAGGAGTTCGGCCCTTTCAACATTTTTATTCCAAGTTCCATCTTCAACCTCACTCTCCATAAGCTTGTTAGGGGGTATTAACATAGTAAAACTATTTTACAGTACTTTTGTAATTTATTATTAATTTGTTACATCTTGTTACTTATTATTTATTTCTCTATATCTCATCATTATATAAATACTTTACATGATGTATTGCACTCTCAATTAATCAAATACAATTCCAAAATACTTCTACTTTATTAGCTTTTATAGTTTTGAAGTTTTGGGTCATGCCACGACCTTGCTTAGGCTGTATTAAGGTGTTTGTCATGTCTAGAAGCAAGCACGACCTAAACATGGTCATGTTGGTGCCTATGTTAGAATTTTTCATTTTGTATAGAAGGTGATATGGCTAGAAGCATGGTCGTGTCATGGTTGTGTCAGGATTTATCATTGTGTCCAAAAGGTGGCATGGCCTGAAGCACGACCATGTCATGTTTGTGACATTAGTCCCAAAAGGAGCATGGCTTGAAGCACGGGCATGACATGGTCGTGTCATGAGTAGTATTGTTGGCCTCAATTAGGAAGCCATTTTTTCTCCTTATTTGGACTCATACCCTATTTGTATAAATAGTCGCCCTAACATTTTTTTGTACGCTCTTTGACAATATAGTGAAATCATCTCTTATGCATGTGGTTTTTTCCCATCTTGAGATTGTTTATATAAATCTTGTGTATTATTTCTCTACTTCTTTATTTTACCATTATTTTTTTTGTTAAATTGTTTGTTTGTGCACTCTAATCTAATCACTTTCGCTTTGCAACAATAACATTGTAAAATTTATTAGTTGAGCAGTTATGTTTAACTCAATAGTTTTATACCAATTTTTTTTATACAATTTGATTTGATATTATTTATTACTTAATATAATTTTAGAAATGGAGCTTGAGGAATTCGAAAATGTCAAATCAGATAAAAAAAATTAAGATAAAATATGGAATTAAATAGTATCTTTTATTATTTTATGATATAAAATACTAAAATATTTCCTTTCATAATTATTTCACGTCCACAAGTTTTTGTTTGATAAGCATTATTTCATTAAACAAAATAGCCAACCATTATAAAGATCGACCGAAGACAAATTAAGCACTAATTCAAGAACATGGTACTTACCACAAAATCATAGTAATCAACCTTTCCATCAACAATTGGAATTAATATAGCAGACAAAGCTAACACAAGAAAAAGAACTGTCATCTTCCCTAATACCCCCCCAACCCCCTCCCCCTCCCCCCTACAAAGAAATAAACAATAAGTAATAAGATGTACTTTACATGATGTACTGCACTTTCAATTAATGAAATATAATTCCAAAATACTTCTACTTTATTAGCTTTTACAGTTTTGAAGTTTTGGGTCATGCCACGACCTTGCTTAGGCTGTATTAAGGTGTTTGTCATGTCTAGAAGCAAGCACGACCTAAACATGGTCATGTTGGTGCCTATGTTAGAATTTGTCATTTTATATAGAAGGTGATATGGCTAGAAGCATGGTTGTGTCAAGATTTATCATTGTGTCTAAAAGGTGGCATGGCCTGAAGCACGACCATGTCATGTTCGTGACATTAGTCTTGAAAGGAGCATGGCTTGAAGCACGGGCATGACATGGTCGTGTCATGAGCAGTATTGTTGGCCTCAATTAGGAAGCCATTTTTTCTCCTTATTTGGACTCATACCCTATTTGTATAAATACCTACTCTTAGGGTTTGGCAATTAAGTCTTTATATTGATAGTCACCCTAACATTTTTTTGTACGCTCTTTTACAACATAGTGAAATCATCTCTCATGCCTGTGGTTTTTTCCCGTCTTGAGATTGTTTATATAAATCTTGTGTATTATTTTTCTACTTCTTTATTTTACCATTATTTTTTTTGTTAAATTGTTTATTTGTGCACTCTAATCTAATCACTTCCGCTCTGCAACAATAACATTGTAAAATTTATTAGTTGAGCAGTCATGTTTAACTCAATAGTTTTACACCAATTTTTTTTTATACAATTTGATTTGATATTATTTATTACTTAATATAATTTTAGAAATGGAGCTTGAGGAATTCGAAAATGTCAAATCAGATGAAAAAAAGAAATTAAGATAAAATATGGAATTAAATAGTATCTTTTATTATTTTATGATATAAAATACTAAAATATTTCCTTTCATAATTATTTCACTATGAAGGGTCCATAAGTTTTTGTTTGATAAGCATTATTTCATTAAATAAAATAGCCAACCATTATAAAGATCGACCGAAGACAAATTAAGCACTGATTCAAGAATATGGTACTTACCACAAAATCATAGTAATCAACCTTTCCATCAACAATTGGAATTAACATAGCAGACAAAGCCAACACAGGAAAAAGAACTGTCATCTTCCCTAATACCCACCCCCCCGGTTTTTTGTCTGATTGGGAAGGCAGTACAAAACAATGCCTTTTTTTATACAACCACATTAAAGTTATAATTTAGAGGCATTAGCTGACTTATGGTTGTAGTTAACCATCAATTGCATAGTAATCCCTTTGTTGACTTATGGTTCTATAATCTATGTATTGAACACAACAATATTATAAATATTGTAAATATTGTTTTAGTTTATAAATATATTGTTTTAGTTTTAGAATTAATTAGTATTTTTGTATTGATATATAAAGAAGTAAAATTTTTTATATTATTGCAGGACATCCTCTTTAGTCAATGGACTGAATTTAAACAGAAATCTTGACTTATTTATTAGATCTAGTTCAAATCTTGAGCCCAAATTTTTTTAATGAATCCGCCGTGAATTCATCCAAACCCAATCCTAATAAACAGGTCTCGCCGAGTTTTATTTAAAAAAAAAAACAGGTGTT
This sequence comes from Mallotus nudiflorus, assembly GCA_947683625.1. Taxonomy (NCBI): domain Eukaryota; kingdom Viridiplantae; phylum Streptophyta; class Magnoliopsida; order Malpighiales; family Euphorbiaceae; genus Mallotus; species Mallotus nudiflorus. The sequence goes on from CANTUR010000037.1 coordinate 2,578,598, forward strand.
GCTTGACTAATATTATGTCTTCACTCTCGTGTTCCTCAATCTTTTTTTTTGAATCGTTCCTTGAATTTATTTTTATTTAAATTTTATTTGCTGATATAGATCAAATTTTAAAAATAATTTAATTGATAAATAAATCATCTGAATAATGTTTTAATTACAAAAAATATTTTTATCATTTTAATTATTTTTATAAAAACCTTACATATATGTCTTTATATAATAATCATTACTTAATTATAGCAATTGATTAATTATGTGTATGAATACATGTCATACATATCGACTATTATAATTAAATAAAAATTAATGTACCAATTTTTAAATTTATTTATATAGATATATATTTATTTAATAGAATAGATAAATACAAGTTTGTTTTTAATTTTTTTTAGTAACTGTTGATGTACATCTCCTGTAACCACTTCTATTGTACTTTATTAACAATATATAAAGTAAGGGTGTACTTACTTGAGGCTATGGAAAAACACTCATTTTCATGGTATTAGAGCTGAAAAAAAAAATCAATCATGACTTCTTCTTTTTCTTCTTCTGCTTCCTCTTCCTTATCATCCTTACTTTCTTCTTCCTCCTCTTCCTTAATGAACACCATAACTGTTGCTGTAAACACCAACCCTTCCCTCTTTTCTTCAAATATTTTGAATGTTCACAATATTAAGAATCATATTTCTGAAGTTCTTGATTTCTCAAACTACCTTGTCTGGAAGACTTTGTTTGTTAATATTCTTTGTTGTTATCAAGTCTATGATCATATTGATGGTCATGTGTTGTTTTTGTTAATCTTGCTTATCTAGCATGGAAACAAGTAGACTATGTCATCCTTTCTTGGCTACATGCAACAATCTCCTCTTCATCCTGGTGAACCCTTGACTGCACATGAGACCTGGAGTCAGATTGCAAATCTTTTTCATGACCATGTGAATGCAAAATATCTTTAACTTAAACTTAGTTTCAATCAAGCTTCAAAAGGGAATTGCTCAATGGGGGATTATCTGAATCATATCAAGTTTATATCTGATTCATTATACTTCATTGGTCATCCCATTGATGACAATGATCACATTTTGCAAATCCTTACAGGTCTTTCTCCTGACTATTTTGATGTTGTCATTGTCACATCAGTGTAAAAGCCCCTTCCAACATTCCTAGAGTTACATTCATTTTTATTAGCTCATGAGAGCTGTCTTAATGATAATCCAAGCACCCTAGCTGCTGATAATTCATAAGCCCTTTTGGTATCATGAGGTTGAGGCACTTATAATCGTGGAAATTGGCGCAATACTAATCCATGTGGTGGACGTCAAAGGGGTGGTGACTTGGATATTCTGATGCTAGAAATCAAGGATACATGGCTCCATTTCCTTTCGATAACCATGGATTTTATGGCTCTCTTTCTTATGGCTGAAATAATTTTTCTACACCTTTTTCTCCTCACCAACTATGGAATCCTAGTTTTTATAATTCTTATGGGTCTTCCACTTCTCACTTTACTGGATCTATTCTTGGTGACAATCCTGTTCAGCGTCAACTCTGTGATGAATATTACCATGTTGCCAAGAACTGTCCTTGCCAACATACTAATCTCAGTGACAAATAGCTATATGTCGGCATACATCTACAAGAGCCAAATCCCTCAGTTTTAATATGGTTAGTTGATACTTGTGCTACTCACCACATGACTCCTTCCACATGTACTTATGACTCCTTCACTCCTTACACTTGTTTTGCTAATGTTCGAATTGGAAATGGTTCTTAACTTCCCATTACTCATACTAGACTAAAAAAGATTATTGGTACTCATTCTCAATTTTCACTACAAAATATTCTTGTTGCTCCTCATAATCTTATTTCAATTCATTGATTTACAAATGATAATTAGTGTGATATGATTTTCAACTCTAATGGTTTATCTGTGAAGGATCAAACATCCCAGACTCTTCTTCATCATTACAATAGTTATAGACCACTATACGCATTGACTAGTCCTTCTACTCACCTCACGCCTTCTTTACTTCAAAAGTCTTATCATTATTATGGCATAGGCGAGTGGGTCATCCAGGATCTTCAATTTTTTCTAAATTTCTTAGTTTTCATTCTCATCTTTGTTCTATACGACAATCAAATTTTAATTGTAATGCTTGTAAACTTGGCAAGCACATCAAACTTTGTTTTTCTGGTTCTAATAATAGTGCAACTTCTCCTCTTTCTATCATTCATTCTGATGTTTGGCAATCCCCTATCGCTTCTTTTTTTAGGTATCGCTATTATGTCCTCTTCTTAAATGGTTATTCTAAGTTTTGTTGGATTTACCCTTTAAAGCATAAAAGTGAAGTCTTTGATAAATTTATCCATTTTAAAAAAGAAGTTGAAAAATAATTCTCCATAATAATCAAACAATTCCAGTGTGATGGAGGAGGTGAATTTTTGAATAATAAGTTCCAAAAATTATTTCAAGATAGTGGCATCATCACTCACATTTCCTATCCACAAACCCCTAAACAAAATGGAATGGTTGAACGAATGCATCATACTTTGTTAAATATAGTTGAGCTATGTTGATTTAAACTAATTTGCCTTCTCAATTTTGGGTTGAAGTCTTGTATTCTGCTCTCTATATTCTCAATGAATTACCATATACATCTATTGCCATTAATGTTCCATTTGACATATTATTTTGTAGACAGCCAGATGTTGCAGGCCTCCGAGTGTTTAGGTGTCTATGCTATGCTCATATTACTCATCCCATACCTCATAAGTTAGCACCATAGTCTGGACGATGTATTTTCATTGGCTATACTATCAATATGAAAGGCTATTGGTGTTATGATTTATCTATTGGAAAATTTTATACATCCAGACATATGACTTTTGTTAAAGATGGATTTCCATATTCCTTGAATTTTTCAACTGCTCCAAAAGAGTCCAAATTGAAGCCTCCTTTTGGTCACTTTTCAAATCCAACAACTTTGGACTTTTTACCGTATCTTCCACTACCGGACTCCTCCACCAATACATCTCTTTTAAACAATTAATCATTAATCGTCCCTATTTAACTTATACATCAAACTGATCTTATCTCTTCTCCATCATCAATCTCTTCCACCTAACAATAATTACCCTTGTCGTTATCACCTTCACAAGCTATTGTTCAGTCCCCTACATCCTTTCTTATTCTTGATTCTCTCTCATCCAAAACTTCAAACTTTGTCCAACCACCAACTAAAAATATACACCCAATGATAACCCACACACATGATGGCACTCGAAAACCAAAATATATCCACTCTTTACTCTCTACCTTGCACACTGCTCAACATCCACTTACTGAACCCAAACCCAAAACCTTTGCTTTTGCCATTAAAAATACATGTTGGAGACAAGCCATAGATGAAGAATATGCAGCTCTCATGTCTAATAACACTTGGACTCTTATACCTAAACCATAAATAGTAAATGTGATTGGCTGCAAGTGGGTGTATAAACTAAAACACAAAGCTGATGGATCTATTGAGCGACATAAAGCTTGCTTAGTTGTATAAGGATTTGACCAATGACAAAGTGTGGATTTTGTTAAGACATTATGTCCTATTGTTAAGCCTGCTACAATTCAAATGGTACTCACTTTGTCAGAAAGTAAAGGATGGCCAATTCATCAATTTAATGTGAAAAATGCCTTTCTTTATGGTACAATAAATGAAACTATGTTCATGCATCAACCTCAAGGGTATGTCAGCTCTCAACATCCTGATCATGTTTGTCAACTTAATCGTGCTCTTTATGGTTTGAAGCAATGCCTAAAGCATGGTTTTAATGATTTACATCATTTTTTGGAACACTTAGTTTTATTGGCACTACTTCTGATTATTTAATATGTTTATACTCTTCTACTCGTGGTATGGCAGTTCTCTTGTTATACTTTGATGATATCATAATCACAGCTTCCTCTTCTAGCTTATTGAATCAATTAATTAGTTCCTTAAAAATTGAATTTCGCATGATTGATTTAGGACATCTTCATTACTTTTTGGGTGTTCAAGTTCAAAAACTCAGCAATGGCTTATTTTTTACTAAATAAAAATATGCTTCATATATCCTAGCCAAAGTTGGTATGGATCGCTCTAAATAAGTTTCAACACCATTTCCAAGCCATCCATTACTCACATCTTCTAGAGCTCCATTTTTTGATCTTACTATGTATTAGAGCATTATTGGAGGTTTGCAATATTTAACTTTCACTAGGCCATATTTAAGTTATGCAGTTAATTTGGTTTATCAATTTATACATAATCCATAAGATTCCCATTGGTAATTAGTGAAAAGGATCATTTGTTATGTTAAAGTAACAATCAATTATGGCTTGCCTACTCGAGCTACCTCTTTAGATATAATGGTTGCTTATAGTGTTGTTGACTGGGCTGGTTGTCCGGATATAAGATGATCCACAACATGATTTTATGTGTTTTTCAAAAATACATTGGTCTCTTGGTGTGCTGAAAAATAACACACAATTTCAAGGAGTAGTGCTGAATCTGAATATCGCGTATTGGCTGCAGTTGTTGCTAAAATTTGTTGGTTACAATCAGTTTTGAATGATTTACATATCATACCTCGCCTACCAATTAGAGTTTTTTATGATAATATCTATGTTACTTACCTTGCCATAAATCCTATAAATCATGCCCAAATCAAACACTTAGAAGTGGACCTTCACTTTATGCGCAAGATAATTCACTAGGGAGATATTTTGGTTCACCATATCTCTACTCATAGTTAGCTTGCTGACATATTTACAAAGAGTTTATTAACCACTTCTTTTTGTAACTTAAGAAACAATCTAGGCATCACTTCTTATGCCTAGATTAAAGGGGGGTAATAGAACAGATAAATACAAGTCTGTTTTCAATATTGTTTTGTAACTGTTGATGTATATCTCTTATAACCACTTCTATTGTACTTTATTAACAATATATAAACCAAGGGTGTACCTTACTTGAGGCTATGGAAAAACACCCTTTTTCATTATTGACAAAAAATGACTATAATTGAATGTAATTAGAGCTTGACAAATATTACTTATGATACAATTTTATTCAATTATTTTAGAAATAATTCACTTTGATACTTGTACTATTAATATTTTTTTCATATTTTAAACTTCTATATTTGTGTTCACATATTTCAACACATTGAACTATTATAGAATGGAAAGAGATAATGACAATTAAAAATATTTACTTTAATTTCTATAATTTTAAAAAGGAAAAAGGTGCATATAGGTTCTTGATGTTTGGGCCATATATCACTTGGGCACTCCAAATTTTTTTGAACCAAAGGACCTCCTAACATTACATTAGGAGGCCAAACACACATAAATTAATAGTTATTTAATTCCTAACATTACAAGAAAAATATTTAGACTGCTTGACACTGCCAGCACTCTCTGACCCCATTACCACCTTGACTTATCTCCTCTTTATATGAACAAAAAACATTATGTATTGTTTACATTAAGGCCTTTTCTTCTTATCAGGATTTAGGTGGACACAAAGATAGCTGGAGGTGTCGGCAGTGAAGATCAATCAACTTCAACAACTACCATTACCACCACCATTACTGCTACAGAGTCGATACATACATATTAGTCTTACGCTTTCTTCTACTTTTTTTCTTTTTCTATAATTACATCTCTTCTTCTCCTTATTATTCTTCTTTTTCTTCTTCTTCTTTTATGCATAATTATAAATTAAATTCTTCTTTTTCATTTTGATACAGCCAAAACCGTTACATTAATTAAGTGGACAAATATGCCATATATGTAGAAACAATGTTGGGCTAATAATACATGGAGAGCTCTTTATCACTTGCAATGAGTGTGTCTTTCCAATTTGTAGAACTTGCTATAAATACAAGCACAGAGAAGGAATTGTTAAGACAATAAAGTTAAAGCTCACTTGGTTACCGGGGATAAGTGAATTAGTTAACATCTTACTTGTGAAGATATCTCACTTGTAGAGTTTGACTATCTAATAATAAAGAAAAAGTTTTTTTGCCTATGGGAACCTTTATTTTATTTCCTTAGATGTGTTCAGTTTGTTCGTTAATATGAATTGAAAATTGCTTGTATTGAAACTTAATCATTGAATTTTATTTTAACAATAATAAGTACCCAATTTCAGGATGACCCGAGTGTGGATGTGACAGATGATCCGATGATGATAATTTGTTATAAATAGGTCTTTATATTTTGATTTTTGAATCTCAGGGCTTAATTGTAATGCTTTTAAGGACCTAATTGCAAAGTTTTGATTCTATTAAAGGTTTTTTTTCGATCATAATTACATATTTTTTTTATTGGCAATGTGTAATTCCGACTGGAATTACACATTTTCAATATGAAATGTATAATTCCAATTGGAAATATGTAATTCTTATTGGAAATGCATAATTTTGATTGGAACTATGTATTTCTAATTGGAAATACACAATTCCAATTGGAATTGCACACCTCTAATCCGACTCCACTCTGAATTTTCAATTTTTTTAATTTTTAAAAATATATTTTTTTGAATTTTGATTGGTTTAAAATAATAAAAGAAAAAATTAAAAAAATCAATATCTTTTAATTGCAATTTTAAATGATAATTATGCATTATTGTTTCTTTAAAAAAAAACAAAAGATAATTCAACATTTTATCTCCTATGATTATCATAATCACAGAAGAGGAGGGGTTGTTCCTTAATAAAAAAAAAGCCTACAACTTTTATTAAAAGAAAGAGGCTTCTTTTTTTAAAAAAAGCCTAAGAGTAACATATAGATACTTTACATGAATACAACAACTTTGGACTCTTTCAAATTAATTAAATAAATAAAGAGTCTGAAAGCAGAAAAAGTTAAAAAGAAATCATTTCCTTCCTTCTATATTTAACGTTCTTAAGTTCCTTTATATTAAAAAAACACAATACGCATGAGACTAAGAAATTCAAGTTTGTAGATCCTATTCTAACCATAGTACAACGAATAAATCAATACATCATTCATCAGATTTCATCCCTTTTCTTATTTTTCTTTTCTTTATTTCTATGTGATTTTTATTTTTTTATTTTATTTATTCCTTTTTTCCTAATCATTTTTCTTTATTTTTTTATTGATGATGATGGGAGTGACTAGGGCCATGGAGTGAACATAATTGAATGAGAAAAATCCATGAAGGTCTATAGGATGCTATGGATAAAACCTTGTTAAAATCACATAGTTTTTTAGGATGTCTTTATTTTATTCATTTCTATGTCTTATTATTTGATGGTTGTTTTATTTTGTATTTTTGCTTTTGGGTTGTATAATTTTGTTCATTCTTGTACGTAGAACTTGTAACAGCCTGATATTAGGAATAAGGTGAAACCTTTATTTTTCTATCCACTTAAAATCAATTAGTAAATTAGGTTCAATTTGGTAAAACTTAATTAAAATCAATCATGGCAGTAGATTTAATTAGGTTGCATGTAAATTGAACTAGGGTTAGAAATAGAATTTGTATGTTTATTTTATTTGATGTGGTTATTTAGGCTTTTTGCTTTTCATTTCGCTTTGGGCTCACAAAGCCTTAGTTTAGGTCTAACTCATAAAATAGGTCCATAAAATTGGATTAGGTTTAATTTAACTTTAAAATGAATTTAGGCTCAATTAGATTAATTTAGATATAAGCCTATAATATAATTAAAATTAATTTAAACATAGCTCAGGCCATTAAATAAGCCCAATGTAAAATTAATAGACTTAAGATTATTTTAAAAGCTAAAATAAATTTAGAACTAGGCCCACTAATTCAATCCAATCCATTTCCCATAAAATTAGTACACTTTCCTTAAAATTAAAACTTATTGATTTAGGCTTATTAAATTAAAATGTAAGCTCAACTTTAGTTTCCAATTCACTTTATAAATAAAATATGTAGAATTAACTAACTTTAATAAAATCAATATAGATTATACTAATTTAGGGATGCCTCATCTCAAATGAATGCAATAATTATATGCTCTTTCATATGACTAGTTGTATGGAGTTTATTTTTTTTAAATAAGGGTTTGTATGAAATTGCATGTAAATAGGAAATAATATAGTAATTCATAAACTAATTCTAAGTGAACATGAGACTAAAATAGTTGGAATTTTGTGCCTAGAATCCTTTTGGTATGGTGCTAACTTTCTTTTAGAGAATCGAGTTACCACCACCTTTAATTTATCCTAGTTATTACCCTAGATGGCAACTGCTATCTTCACACCATGTCTTTATGGTATGGTTAACATGTTCTCTAGAGCTCTAAGCTCAAACAATGTTGTGATTGTTAAAATCTTGGACGTGCACTAAACTCCATTATCTACAATAATAAAATTTAATCATTGAATTTGATTTTCCATTTAAGTACATATGAATATACATGACTAATATTTTATATACTTACAAGGTTCAACCCTTTTTTTTTTAGAAATCGATGCAATTTGAAGAAGGATAGAGTTTCTTTTATGTGCTTACCTATACACCAACGGGGAGACTGCTACATTGTATTCAAAACTTGTAAGAGCATCGATCGTGAATTATAGTGATGATTGAATATTGAATACTAATATATCTGCTTATGTTTCTATTTATTAAATTAATAATATAAATCTAAACAATTGAAATTAAGAGAAAATCAAGTGATTAAAACATAGAGCTTAGGTTTAGTTTCACCATTACAATCAGATCATGAACACTTTAATTATTAAACACCTTGATTTTAGTTAAGGCTAATTCTTCTAAATACCTAAAGACTCTTTCGAGTTCAATTAAGCATGCTAATATTAAAGTTTAACCTACTCTAATGGTTAAGAAGTTAATCAAAAGTCATTAAATTCCTTAATAATTAGTTTACCATCGAAGAGCTTCCCTACCCCCTAAAGAGCTCACCTACTCTCGTGGTTGAGTGGTTTAAGTCCTATGAGTCTTAAGTTGGTAAATTCCCCTAGCTCTCATTAGTTAATTTACCCATAAACATGTAATCAAATATGCCTAGAATGATAACAAGACATTAAGCTCAACATATATAATTAAATCAAAATCAAATTAATAAAAGACTTATGTTCAACTACATCATATAATAATTGTTCCCAACTTAAACCATAAAAAGAATTTAGGCACATATAATTGTAGTGGCAAAAATAAAAACTACAAACAAGGAAATAAATAACAAAAGAATGAAGAAGAAGAATAAATAAAACTCGTTGGAGTGCACTTCAATCTTTAAACCTTGTTTTCCTTCTTAAGGTCTTATTTGTGGCTTTAAGGATTGCTCCATAAATGTAGAATGAGTCCCTAAAACACCTTTTAGCATCTGATTTTATAGGAAAGCCTTGATAGAAACCTCAATGCCTTTGAATTCCTCAATCCTTTTTGTAAAAGAAAACTTCCTTTTCTCTAACATGGCATCGACATGGCTATATTGATTGGTGTCACGTCATAAATTTTTAACATGACTTTGACATGATTGTGTTGTGTATTGAGTCTAAATTCCAAATCCTTATACAGTTTCAACACGCTTCAGCATGGCGATGCTTAACTTCAAACTAGGATTCTAGAATGTCACACTAGTTGCACACCTCTATGCTCACGCCTTGTCGTCCAATCCTTTGACTTTTTGGATTCCTTTAAAGAAATCTTCTATAAAAAAGGGAAAAACTAATTAGGCACTCAAATAAACTCCTTATTTATCTAGAATTAAACCAACAATAATAAAATCCTAAATAAATACTAAAACCAAAAGATTTCCTATTTAACTTAAATTCTACCCAAAGCTAAACTAATTACCTAATCAAAATTCATTAAAAATTAACTATACATATATTTAAAAATAACATGAATCAAATTCCCCCACATTAAAGCTTTGCTTTTCCTCAAGCAAAAATCAAATTTGAAATTTTAAGTGTATAACTTCTAAGACATGAAAACCAATAACAACGAGACTGAAAATTGTTTACTAAAGAAGGTAATCAAATAAAATACATCATATATGAACAATTTACTAATCATAATCCAAGCACATAACTTTTTGAAATCCAATGAAAAAAACTCTAAAAGAGAAACATTAAGGTCTATAACTCTTTTAAACAAAACTTTGGTTATGAATGCATTTTACGCTCCATTTCACAATAATTTTTTTCTTTTCCTTTTTTAAACTTTGGTGAGTGTGTTTTATGCTCCATCTCACCATTTTTTTATTCTCTCTAATCAAAATTTTCCAATCTTAGTAATCCCTCGTTGTTCCCATACTACAAAGCGTGGATACCGCAAAGTGGGTCCTTTGGATATTTTTACTTTAATTAGAGCACTTGAGTAGATTTATAGCATATAAAGATTTAGATTTAAGTACTACTCTAAAGAAAAGAGAGATTGTTTTTTTAGAATTATAAACCAATATACATTTTCTCCTAAAATCATGGTAAAATTCAATCTTCCAAGTTCATGCTTAGGTTATAAAAACTAAATTTTTCATACATAATGATCATGTTCAGCCATCTTAATTAATAAACTAATCAATATTTTGATAATTGAATTGAAAATGCATACTTGTCCACTACCACCCTCTAATTGCAATTGATCTTCAATTTTGCACAACACTAAAACAAAAAGGTTTAATGACAAGCATCACAATAAAAGTGGCAAAATTGAGTTAAAAGTTAACGAATCTTACCATTTTTTTAAATTTTTTTATTTTCTTAATTTACCTAATACACATGCAAAAATAAATAAAACACATAAACATAAAAACACACAAACATAAAAACATAATCCTAATATTTGGCATCTTCCCCCACACTTATCTATGGTATTGTCCTCAATGACAAAAATAGTAAAATTAAAAAAAGAAAAGGAGGACTTCCCTAGAAAGCTTTGGTCTTCCTTTTAAGCTCACTCCAAATGTTAGATTATATACAAAATAAAATAACAAAAACTAAGAAAAATAAAAATAAAAATAAAAAATAAACTTAAACAAAATAACACAGGAAAATTGATCATGAAAAATCCTAGGTCACTCTATATTTTTGTAAGTTGGTTGCCTTCCAATAAGTGCTAATTTTAAGTCATTAGCTTGATCCTTGAATATGAAGTGTAACAAGTGCAACTAAACATGAGGAAGTATTCTTGGAAGCATCTTCCTTTCATTTCTTTTAATAGGCTCCCTTATGGCCAGGTAATAAAGTGCAGACTTCATATGCCAAATCTTTAGTTCTAGAATTACTTGAAAAATGTAAGGCTTCTCATGTGGGTTCTTAGACAGTCTAACACCTTTCGTGGATTCCTCGTATATGATCGTAATAGGCCATGGAACATATGCACTATTACTTATTGATAGCTCATATTCATCTTCATCCCCTGTAGCTTTAAGAATTGTTATGATTTTCTCATCTAACTCATCTAGATATTAAGTTGAGTGAGGTTGTACCTTATTATCCTTGATGTCTACAAACTGATTCTTACATTTGAAGACTTCTTCAATTTCCTCAATGATCATCTCTTCTTTCTCATCATGGCACAACTTAAAAGTGACTTCATCATCTTAACTTAAAGTGATCTCATCATGCCATATACTTTCTCATTGTGTTGGTTGTATTGAACAATTTATGGGTGCACACATTTGAAGTTTTTAGAAGCATGCATGTTGAATTTCTACAATTTGATCTGCTTGCAACTTAAGCCTCATTAGAGCTTCTTTTTATGCAACTAAAGATTCTATTTATGCAATCATTTTAGACATAATTTGCTTCATCTTTATCTCCCATAATGGTTCTTTGATTCTCATAATCTCCTATTATTGATAACTCTAAGTATGATGTATATAATTGCTCCAGATGGGTTGTAGTGAGGTTGTGGAGGTTAATATGAATAATATGGGCAATATGCCCCATTATGGTTCTCTCCACACCGATTATAAACCTGAAAAGAAGATGGAAAATAATTAAATGGCATATGTTCTACATTGTATACAGGGTCATATGCATTAGACCTAAAAAATTGATAAGAAAATCTATCATTATTCATGACAAATTTTTTATCAATATTACAAAAAAATAAATTAAAATAAAACAAAATAGTAGTCTAAGATAAGTAAAAAATAAATCAATATCAATATTGGCGATCCCCGACAATGATGCTAAAAACTTATTATATTAAAAACTCGCAAGTGCACGAATTGTAAATTGTCATATAAAAGATATTATTCCCACAAGGATTGAATATTAAATACTAGTATTTCTACTTATATTCCTATCTAGAAAATCAATTAAGTAATTTAGAAATTCAAAATATAAATCTAAATAATTGAAATAAGAAAAAATTAAATGATAAAAACATAGAGCTTAGGTTTATTTTCATAAATCCAATAAGATCATCAACACTTTAAACACCTTGATTTTGGTTAAAGGTAATTGTTCTAAAATACCTAAAGATTCTTTTGACCTCAATTAAGCATGTTAAGATTAAAGTTTAACTTACTCTCATGGTTAAGAAGTTAATCAAAAGTCATTAAGTTCCTTAACAAATAGTTTACCACCGAAAAGCTTCCTTACTCTCCTAGTCAAGTGGTTTAAGTCCTATGAGTCTTAAGCTAGTAAATTCCCCTAACTCTTATTGGTTAATCTACCCATAAACATGAAATTAAATAGGCCTGGAATGATGGCAAGACATTGAATCAAATTAATAAAAAACTTGTGTTCAATCATATCATATAATAGTTACTCCTAACTTAAGCTCTAAAAAAGAATTTAGCCACACATAATTGTAGTGGCACAAATAATAAAATAAATAACAAAAGAATGATGAAGAAGAATAAGTAAAACTTATTTGAGCGTGCTGTAATCTTTGAACCCTTGTTTGCCTTTTTAAGCTCTTACTTGTGGCTTCAACGATTGCTCCTTGAATGTAGAATGAGTCTTTAAAACACCTCTTAGCATCCTTATTTATAGGAAAGCCTTAATAGAAACCTTAATGCCTTTGAATTCCCTAATCCTTCTTATAAAAGAAAACTTCCTTTTCTCTGACATGGCTTCAACATGGTCGTGTTGATATGGTGTTATATTGCAGCTCTTCAACATGACTTTAACATGGCTATGTTGTGTATCGAGTCTAAATTCTAGATCCTTGCATAATTTCAACATGGCTTTAATATGGCGATGCTTAACTTAAAGCTAGGATTCCAAAATGTCACACCAGTTGTACACCCCTGTGCTCAAGCCCTGTCATCCAATCTTTTGATTTTTTAGATTCTTTTAATGAAATCTTCTACTAAATAAAGGGAAAAACTAATTAGGTACTTAAATAAAACTCCTTATTTGTCTAGAACTAAACCAAAAATAATAAAATCCTAAATAAATACTAAAACCAAAATATTTCCTATTTAACTTAAATTCTACCTAAACTAAACTAATTAACTATTCAAAACTCATTAAAAACCAACTCTAAATATATGAAAAAATAACACACATTGTGCAATACCAGTGGATTCAAACATGTAAAATTTGAAGTGTAGAGAGATAATGTAACTGGAAAGGAAGGGCTACTTCAAATGTGATGCTCCTTTCATTAGACTTTCAAAGCCAATAGTTCTATTTGCAATCTTTGATGGCAGGTAGGCAACCTTATCAAAGTATATTAACTGGACCACTTTCAGGTCCTGAGAGTAAGTTGAACTACATGTTTTTATTGATTATTAGTAAAGATAATTGAAATTTTCAACTATTTTTCCTCCAAATGGGGGTGGTAGGTATGTATTAGAGGTTAGAAGCATACCATTCCTAGTGGGTGGTAATAGATTTAGGCTTCGCATGGTGTTTCATGTGAACTTTATAAGTTTATTTTATGGTGGCGACAATGATGGAGAAAGAGATGGAGAGTAGGAGGAGATAAAAAGGGAAATGATGCAGGCCATGACTTATGGGTGTCTTTGTTACTATTTATGGAGGAGAAGAGAAATAAGAATTGAGAGATGAGTTATTTTGTTTATGGTTTTCTTAAATATAAGAGCAAGAAGAAGAAGATTCTATGAGCAATCCTTGTTTATGGGTTTTAATGCTAGAAAGTTAAATTCAACTTTTTTGTAACATTAGGAATTAATAGTTTTGTTAATTTGTGTGTGTTTGGGCTAACTATTGGAACCTTAGGAGGCTCTTTGGTTCAAAAAAAATTTTGAGGGCTTAAGTGATCCATGGCTTAAACTTTAAGGGTCTAGTTGCACCTTTTCCCTTCCATTAATTTTTTATTATATGCTTATAATTTTATTTTATTTTTATAAATATTAGTGTATTAGTATGTCAGCAGCAGGAAAAAGATATTTATATAATCTGAACGAACCTTTACATTCACCATCCACTAAAATCCATTAAATCTCAAAAAATAAACAAAATAAAAAATGGATAATCAAATTAAGAATAAATATCTTAATCACCTATTATAATTTATAAATAATCTTTCAATAGTGGTACAATGCTAGTCAGGCCAGGTTGGGTTGATTGAATTGAGAAAGGGAGAGAGAAGAATAAACTTATTTATTCATTCTAGATTAAGTCTGAATTTAAATTTTTTAATAACAGGCTCAATATGACCCAACCTAAATCTATCCAAACTCATGCAATGAATAGGTCGCAGAGCTGCTAATGTTGTCCTTCTTTATTTTCCTAGCAAATATTTTTTAAAGAAAATTACAAAATTGGGACACTTTTATGGCTAATTTTCATTAAAATGTCATATTTTTTCGTTAATTACATGCATACCACTTCTATTTTCAACTATACCTTTTTTTCTCTTTTTCAATTTTGCCAATTTTTCCATTGTTCTCATTTTTTTTATCTTTTGTTTTAAAATCTTTTGGTTTGAATTGGTTAGCTTTTTATTATGTTACTTTTATTTTTATTTTCTCTTTTTTTTTCTTTTTTTTTCTCTAATTATTTTTTCCTTATTATTTTCGTTTTTCCTTTCCATTTTTTATTTTTTATTTTTTTCTCTTTATTTTTCACTCCTTTTTTTAATTTTATTTTTTCTCATTTTTTTCTTATTTCCTGTTATCCTTATTTTTTTAATTTTATTTCATATTTTTTCTTATTTCCTGTTATCCTTATTTTTTATTTCTTTTTATTTTTTCCTTATTTATTTTTTCTTAATCTCTATTATTCTTATTTTAAATTTTTTTTATTTTATCCTTATATGTATTTTTAAAATTTCTCTCATTTTTATTTATTTTTATTTTTCCTCATTTTTTATTTTCATTTTTTATTCTTAGTTTTTGGTTTTGGTTTTGGGTATATATATATATTAAAATTTTTATTAAGTAATATTTTCACTCAATATTAAAAGAATTTTATACATCAACACCACTTAAAAAATGTTTCCTCCCCTCAAGCTGGACAAAGAATGTCACCACCATCATCACCTTTTTTTTTTAGTGTAAATATTTAAAACTTAATTTACTCATTTGGTATGAAAATACAAAACTCAAATATAATACATGATTGTGTGTGTTTTGCATTAGTTATTTAGGTTGTTTTTATTATATTTTCTTGGAGAATTTATTTGCTTTACAATTGAATTCTAGAAAATCAGCAAGTTGAGATCTAAGAAATACAAAAGTAAATATAACTATTATATTTACACTTAGCAACTCTTAAATTTAGCAGACAAAAGGTAGCAACAAACATTTTTTCCTATTCTCTCTAGTATATTTTACCACTCTTAGCATCCCTCACCACTCCCACATTACTAAGCATGGATACCACTGAGTAGGTCACTTGAATACTCTTACTCTTTTTAAGAGCATTAGAGTAGTTTAGAGCATATAAAGATTGCAATTTAAATTTTAGCTCCTTATTAGAAATGATTTTTTTTTAATGTTATTCAACTACCATTTCATATGCTCAACCTAAGAGTCAACTAAAAATTCTAAATTGTAGTTCTACTTACAAACATCTTTCTTAACATTAAAAAGCCAAATTCGATCACTCAAAAACAAATTTAGCATTAAGTTCATTAAAATTTCAAAGGTCCTTAACTACAAGTTGTCAATTTAGGTTATAAATCACAACTTAGGCATTAATTAGAGATTATACCATAGGTGTAAGAAAATCACATTCAATATGCTTAACTTATCATAGTGATAGGCTTAAAAAATTTAAGTGTGTAAAACCTATATACAAACAATTCTATTGCCTAAATCTTAGCAAAGAAATTGAAAATAAAATAAAACAGCAAATTAAAACTTGACAACCTATAGATGCAAAAACTATCCCCCTTACACTTAATTTTAACATTTCCCTCAATGTGAAAAATTATGCATGTCACACAACAAGCAATGAATCTCTTGAGACAAAGCTCTTATGATCGCTAATGTATTAACTTGATGTTGGAGTTCATCAAACCTAGTATCCATGCACATTTCTAATTTATTAAAACAAGCAAGCACTTATTGCCATCTTGAAGCATCACTCGCCATATCACCCATTGATCTACCAGCATTTTCCATCTCCTAATCAGAATCTTCATCAGCTTCATCATTAGCATCACTCTCATTATCCACATTACTAACTTAATGGTGGAAAAGTGGATTAATGAAGCTTGTAACACTGCCTAATATTGATCATTCAATTGTGAACTCTTTATGATAATTTTAGCTTGAATAAATAAATCTCGGTTAATGGTCCTCGAGGTAAGGACCTTAAACCTGTGGTTGGTATTATCGAAATAAGTTAAATGCATAACTAATCTAGAAATAAAATAACCCATGGACAATCAAGCCTTGTGGTTTGTAATCATATGCAATGTGGTTTGGAAAACAAAGTCTATAGTGGAAATTTTTGTGCCCATGTGCAAACACTATAACATGAATAACTCCTAATGTGAAACTTTATGTTGTCCTATTTGCCAAAGGTAGTGTGTGCCATAAATTTATGTGTGATCAAGAGACAATGATTCAGAATTTAGCCATTAGGTGTTAAATGACCACCCTTTTATTTATCCCTACCCATGATTTTGCTTTACAATTTATGTGTGTTAAAATTAGAGGGTAGGTCATAAAGGCCTCCCCTATGGAATCCAAAAACCTTATGTATTCATTCATAATTAATCTAATTAGTTTTACAAAAAAAAATCTATAAAAGAAAATATAAGTGCTCTTGTCTACAATCTCTAAAGTAGTGTAAAATTATATCACTAATTTAATATAGACATCCAATTTCATTCCCATAAATATTTTCCAACCAATAACATCAAACATGTCCAAAATATCATCCTTAAGACTAATGACATATGAAGAATCGTCATCAAAATATTTTGATAAAATAAATTCCTTTTTTAACAAGAGATTCAAACCCTTTACCTTCCTTCTCACTGTGGATGAGAACGAATGCACCATAGTCTTCACAAAGGTCATCTAAATTAGAGAAATAATAATTAGTAAGCACTTATTTTCCTTTAGATTTCTTAGCTGCATGTTTTTGTCTAGGCATGATGGCAACATCAAAATAAGAGTAAAAAGTGTTTAAAAGAATGTAAAAAAGATGGGTTTGTGAAATTTGGTGATGGGTTTAGAAAATTAAAAAGAATTGAAAAGAAATTTAGAAGAAAAAAAAGAGATTTTGAAAGATTTTAAAAAAAGACATGAATTAGATTTTGTAATGAAAATTAGAAAAAATAGAAAAGAATGAAAAAAGAAAGAGAAGAGTTGGGTTTTATAAGAGAGAGGGTAAGAATTATAGCTTAAAAAATTAAATAAGAGCTATATTTTTTTAATATATGGTTTGGCTACGATCATAACCAAGAGTAGCTGAATCAGGTGAATCTCAGTTGTGATGGTAGCCATTGGCTATGATCACAATAGAGAGTTATGAAGAATTCATGAGCTACGATGTTGGGTTTTCATGATCCAAACACATCGCAAAAATTAAAAAAAAATAATCACGAAGCACTCACAAGATCTATAAAATTTGATTAAATTAATTAAGAGGTATTCCAAAAATTCATCAAGATGATTTCAAAGTAAGAAGGTTGGAAGGATCAGAGGGGGTTCACATCAGTGACACCCTACCTTGAGCTTTTTATGTCTTCTTGTTAAATTAAGATGTAGCCAATAAAACTATGTCCTCTACCGGTATCCATATGAACAGTGTATCTAAAACGGTATTGGTATGCTAGTACCTTTTTCTTTAAAACTCATTTTATTTGTTTTTCTTTCTATGTATATATATATAGAAACCTTAGAGAATAGAATTAATTCAGAGAATGAGCTCACCAAAAACCTTAGAGAATGAGATGTACATATATATATATATATATATATATATATATATATATATATATATATACATCCTTTTAAGGGTTTCACTTACCAAAATGATTTTGGTATGTTACACCTTTTATTTCTATTTTGATCCTTATTCTAATAATAGAATTAATTCTAATTTATTTAAGATAACACTTAACTTAAATAAATAAGGAAATAAGTATAAACCAAAATAGAATTCCTTCCTCTTATATTTAATATAACACTTACCTTAAATAAATAAGGAAATAAACAAAGATAATTATAGATATTTATCCATATATATATTTATATAAATAAATTTTTATTTATTTACCTAGAGAGAATTTCAAGTCTGATTTGGTATCATTCTAAGTGTATGACTCTATAGGTTCACACAACATTGCAATAGACTTCAAATTTCCATTTTAGCCCACAATTCATAAGTGGCCTCAAGCAAGATATTATAATAACCCAAGTTCTGTGAAGGTTGATAATCCAACATGACCTAATCCACAACATTTATTATAGTCCTTTTGTCATGCGATATCTTGACGAAACATAAGGCATGGTTTATGTCAACTTTATGTTGTTCAATCATATTATTTTTAAATCCTAAGTAGACTAATACATATAACTCTTTATTTGATGTTGATAACTCTTGATCAACTCATTCTAGTATGGCCATACATTTTTCCTTAGTCTAACTCATCAAGGCGCCCATAAATATCTTTTTATAATAACTGAGGAACAAATTTCATCTCAATCACTCACATTCCTCATATAACTCATTCTATATCTAATCATAACCTATTTTATCATTCAATTAAAGATGATGTAAGAATGTGTCAAATACATAACTTATTATATAGGAAACAGGTCAAAGGACTAAAATAATACTATTATGATGAGAATTACCTATGATAATTATCCATGTAGTATTCTCATTGTGGGTCAATCTAGTAAATCATTTCTCTAAATAAGTATCTATAAGTTTGACTCAATATCTTTTATACATTATCCGTAAACCATAATCATTAGTCAACCTCATACTAGTCTTTATTCATTGTTGTTCCCACAACAATGATCGACTAGGGATAATTTAGAATAGAAATCAAGTATCACCTAAGAGTTTTACTATCAAGTCACATACTTAATGACTTTAGGTAGAATTAAGTACTGAAGGAACTTATTAGAATTAGCCAATAATAATTAAATTGGCTCTTTATTAATAAAATAGAAATATGATAAAGTCAAAGTATGGCTATTACACAATTGGCTTAAGGCATATCACTAATATGCAGATGCTATGGCAGCCTAGCCTTGTGATGGTAGCCTATTTTTTCACATAAACACTTAAAATAAAGGCTCCTCCTTTTGTAAACATAGATGAAAATGCAACTAATAACAATCAATTGAAATACTAACACTAAAAATTTGATATTTTAAAAAATTACAAAATGCAAGAATATTAAATTAAAGAATTGAATTAAAATTAGTTCTAATTTATGATCTTTTATTTAACCCCTCTTGCATTACAATTTGAGATTGGAAAGTGAGACATTCCCTCTCTTGAGGCATCAGTCTACCATGATAAATTTTGCATTATTGTTCATTCACTTTAAATGTCTCACCTTTTGAGTTCTTTAACTCTAAAGCTCTATGAGAGTAAACATGTACTACTTGAAAAGGATTAGTCCACCTTGATTTTAGTTTACTTAGAAAGATGTTCAACCTTGAGTTGAATAAAAGAGCTATATCATCTATTTGAAATTCCTTCTTAAGGATATGAGCATCTTGCTACCATTTGGTTCTCTCCTTGAATAGCTTTGAGTTCTCATAAGGTTAGAATTTGAGCTTGTCTAATTCATTAAGTTATAATATATGTTTATTATATAGCTTTCATATCAAAATTCAATGCTTTAATAACCCAATAAGCTTTATGTTTAAGTTCCATTAGAAAATGGCAATGTTCATGAAAAACTAAATTATAAAAAGACATACCAATGGGAGTTCTGTAAGTTGTCTTGTATACCTATAAAGCATCATCTAGTTTTGGTGCTAATCCTTTCTTTAAGAACTAAATGTCTTTTCCAAAATATTTTTGAGTTCTCTATTTATGGCTTTTACCTGTCCATTAGTTTGAAGATGAGATGAGGTAACAACTTTGTAGTGTACACTATACTTCTTAAGAAGTGAGTAAAATTGCTTATTATAAAAGTGTGAGCTGCCATCACTAATCATTGCTCAAGGTACTCCAAATCAAGGGAACAACTTCTTTAAAAATTTTATCACCACCTTAACATCATTAGTGGGTAAGGGAATGGCTTTCACCCATTTAAATACATAGTCTATCCTAACCAAGATATATTGATTCCTAAAAAGATAATGGAAAGAGACCTATGAAGTTTATTCCCCAAACATCAAAATCTCCACTTCTAGAATGGATATAAGCAATATTTCACTCTTCTTGAAGATGTTCCTATGCCTTTAACACCTATCACAATGATCCATAAATTCGTTAGTGTCTTTGAACAAAGTAGGCCAAAAGAACCCACATTTAAAAACCTTTGCATAGTTTTAATTGCCCAACATGTCCACTATACATAGAATCATGAAATAAGATAAGATATCCATCATATAAGCTTTCAAAGTACACCTTATAATCTATCTATCTATACAAATTTGGTAAAGAAAGGGATTTTTTCATAAATAGTATTTAACTTCATACAGGAAATGCTTCTTTTGCTAATAAGAAACATCCTAAGGTAGTACTTCACTTGCTAAATATTTATAACATTTGCAAACTAAGGAGCACTAAGATGTTGAACAATTAATAACCACTCATCTAGAAATGCATCACTGATGTCCTCCTCTCAACTCATATGTTCGTATCTTTCTAACATGGATAAATGATGTGTTACAACATTCTCATAGCCTTTCTTGTCCTTTATTTCCAAATTAAATTCTTGCAAAATTAGCACCCAACAAATAAGCCTCAGTTTTACATCCTTTTTTACTATAAGGTATATGATTATTG
Source organism: Mallotus nudiflorus (assembly GCA_947683625.1). Taxonomy (NCBI): domain Eukaryota; kingdom Viridiplantae; phylum Streptophyta; class Magnoliopsida; order Malpighiales; family Euphorbiaceae; genus Mallotus; species Mallotus nudiflorus. The sequence goes on from CANTUR010000037.1 coordinate 2,599,971, forward strand.
AATGGTTGATATAGATGATGACCACTAAACTGTAAGTGAGACCAAAACTTATCACCTGCAAAAACTACAGCCAACATCTTTTTCTTTGTACCAGTATAATTCAACTGAGACTCTACAATAGTTCTACTAACATAGTAAATCATATATACTTTATTGTCTTTTTGGTGACCAAACACTGCACTCATGGCATGGTCATCGGCATCACATATGATCTTAAAAGGAATTAACTAATTCAGAGGTGAAATGATTGGTGTTAAAACCAAAGCCTCTTTCAACTTGTTAAAAGCATCCAAGAAAGCATCACTAAATTCAAAAGGAATATCATTAGCTAACAATTGGGTTAAACGCTAAGCAGTTAAAGAAAAAATTTTAATGAACCACTTGTAAAAACTCACATGTCCAAGAAATCTCAAACACCCTTGATTGATGTCAGAGGTGGAAACTTTTTAATTATCTCTATTTTAGCTTAATCTACCTCAATTTCTGTACTTGATATCTTGTGACTAATAAATATCCCTTTATCTACCATAAAATGACATTTCTCCTATTTTAGAATAAGGTTAGCCTCCTCACATCTTTGTAAGACCCTATCAAGGTTAGAAAATTATAATTTAAAAGAATAACTAAAAGTAGAGACATTTTCCATAAATACCTCTATGATGTCCTCAATAAGCTCTAAAAAAATTATTGTCATACACCTTTAAAATGTTATTGGTGTATTGCATAACCCAAAAGGCATATGCTAGTATGTAAACATGGCATATAGGCTCATAAATGTTATTTTCTTTTAATTCTTTGCATATGTTGGCATTTTTACAAGATCTTCAATAAATGGAATGTTAATTTCAAGCTTTTTGAAAGTGTCTAAAAACTTAGCAAACCTTTTTGCATCATTTGGTTTCTTTAGTCTTTGAGGGAAAGGGTATCCTTGGTTTATATTTTTATGAATGTGGCATAGTGGATTACTCTTTTCTATTTCTTTCCTCTATATGATGTTCCTTATTCTCTTTAGGATCGTGATCACCATTTTGAATTTGCTTTGTCTATGTTTCCTCTGCTTCCTTCTTGATTTTAGCAATAAAAAGAAATAAATAATACTACTATGTTGGTATCATTGTTTTCCTAATTTTTTTTATTTTAATGCAAGTTAAACCTTCAACTGAAGAAATATTCCCTGTGTATGACTTGAGTACAACATTCATTGTCAAAGAGGAAGAAAGAAAATGCATATGCAATAGGTTCCAAATTAATGAGATACTATGTTCACATGCACTTGTAATATTAAAGCAAATGAATCAAGATCTATTCAAATATTACTCATATTTCTACACAAAGTATGCATTGTTGGAAACATACAAAGAAATAGTACATCAAAATCCAAACCAAGCAACATGGAAAATCCCAAATAAAGAGCAATAAATACAAGTAGATCCACTGCAAGTCAAAATGAAAGCAAGAAGACTAAAATAAAAATATATATAGGAAGTGTGGAAAATTTTGGCACAATAGAAAGACATGTAGAAATGCACCAAAAAAATAAAAAGAATCTATTTCTTTATTATAAAAATAAAATCTTTATCATTGTTATTGTAAGAATTCTCATATTTCATTAATGTGATTGTTGCTACTTAATTTTTAAAATTCCATATTATTTTTTATTTATTTGTTGATTTTAATATAAGTAACAGTGAGATTTTTTTTAAAAAAAAAGCAACAAAAAGAGCAATCAAGAAACAACAAAAAGCATCACAAAGCAACAATAAACACAATAAATAGTATAAAAATAATAAGCAACAACATGCAACAAAAGGAAATAATCAAAATGTACAAAAGACAACTAAAGCAACAAAAGACAACAATAAGCAACAATAAACAAAAATAAATGTTAACACTCAAAATATTTCATAATAAAACTTTAAAAAACTTATATTAACAAAAATAAATGTGCAATACACAAATTCAAACTTAATGTATTAACAAACAAACTGTAGTACAAAAGAAATGAAATATAGAAAAACTAAACAATACTAAACAAACAAAAAACTTCCAAACACACTTCTTTACCTTCCTTCCTTTCTAATCTTCCTAGTCTACTTTGAATCACTAACCACTTTACCATGGACCTTTCTCATATAATATCAATACAGCGATAAAGTAAGCCTAGACCTACAATCTTTGACATTAAAATTTTTAGGAATCCTCTTACCATGAATAAAATATCTAGTAAATGCAGCAACAAAAATGCCATAATCACTAAAAAAACATTAAAATATGAAATTAGGAAAGAAAAGAAACAACAAACAAAAAAATATGAAATCCTTACGTAGTTTCTTGAACAGGAAAAAAAAAGCACCAACATAAAATTTACCTTTCTCTGTATAAAACTCTTCACAATAATATTTGTCATCTTCAAAAAAAAATCGTCAAAATTAGTATCAAAAGAATTAGATTCCTCAACATTAGTGTTTATACCAAAAACATCACTTTTCAAAGAAATTTTTTTTTTCTTCTACTCTTCTTCATTTTTCCTCTCCCATTCATTTTCTTCTCCTCTACTTCATTTTTCTTATTGTCTTCATCATTTTTCCTATTCTCTTCATCATCACTATTCTTATTCATTAAATTGATTTTTCTCATTACCCACAGTAACAACATAAAAAAATCATTTCTTTTAACAACATCATCCTTATTTTTTTTTACCATCAAAACCAACTTCATCATATTTCTCAATATCATTATTCTTATCAATATTAAAAGAAAGAGAATTAAATTTCTATCAAAGAATTCTATCTAACTTCCCTTCTAAGACATAGAATCTGTCCTCAATAAAAATTTTCAAAGAAGAAATTTCTTGATTAAGCCTTTTATCCATATTATCAATTTTCTTTATAAACAAAGACTCCCTATCACCAACACCACAACCGACATTTAATCCCTCTTTATGACTAGAAAATTTAACCTTTTTAGATTTTAGCAAAATAGGTGATTGACAATCATCTCCACTGTCCACTTAATCATGAATAAAACATACATTCACCTTTTCTACTTTTGTTTTCTTAAAATGACCATTCAAATCCAGTGACTCCTCTTCAGCAAGAATAGGAACAATTTTTTTCAATTTTAACTACAAAAATAATAAATCAAAACTAACAAACAAAAAGTAATAAAAAATAACAAAAGCTGAAAATATGAGGAAAAAATAATTACCTAAGAAGAAGATAAGTTCATAATCTTTAAATTCAACTTTTTGAAATTCAAAATAATAGAATCATGTCAATTCAACAGATGAGGAATTGAAGAACCCTCGTTAATAGCAAACACACCATCATAATAACCGCAGCATTCATGAAGCCCAATTTGCAGATCCAATGGAAAGCCAAAAAGATGGTAAAAATAATAACTGTCACCTTTCTTGTCAGCCCTTAGAAACCTTCCCTTTAACGAATCCAAAGTAGAACTAAAAATATTTTTCCCTAAGGATACTAATTATATAAATTAGCATCAATAATATCCAAATAACCTTTATTAATAAACTTATCCTTAGGAGAAGAAACAAAAATAAACTAACAAAATAAAGAATAGTGAACTTGACAGCATCCTCATCACAATATGCCTTTTGAGAAAGAAAACAATCTTCAATAGCATTCTTCTTCACTTTTAAAGAACCATTAAAAATACTTATCAACCAAAGTGTTTTTCACAGATTTTCCAATATTTTGTCTCTCAAAATCAATAGAACATTTTAGGCTAGTAACAATAACAAATTCACTAACAATAACACTAAATCAAATTTCATTAAACTTAGATTGACTAACTTCCTTTAAAAGCAAGCAATGAACAACTTGAACTTGGAACTTCACATCCTTTATATCCAAAAAAAATACCTAAAACAAGTTTTTCTATACAAATTCAATTAATTTTCAATCAATTTCTCCTTCAGTTTTGAAGTAATATTCTCATTCATACTACTAGAAATCCTATTATTAAAATGGTCTTATAGTTTAATGAAATATTGCCATTCCTAAAATAAATAAAAAATACATTAAAAAAATCATATTAAAAACTCAAAACAGCAACAAACAACAACCAACAAAAAAATAATAATTTAATAAAAAAATAATAATTTCTAAAAAATATTTAAAAGAAAAAAATACCTTAAAACAACCTTTATATTTCTTAGCATAACTTTCATGAAAGGACAACTTCATCTTCTTAGAAACACTATTATTCTTCTTCTTAACAAATGAAAGAAAATTCATATCTTTCTTCTTTCCTAATGAAAGAGAAGCACTTTAAACTAGATTTTTCAATACCACCACTTAAACAAGGAGACATTCTTCTAGAAATAATATTACTGCAATATTTTCCTATAACTGCTAACTTAAACAAAAATGAACAATAAACAATGGTTCAAAAAAGAAAAAAAGGAAAAAATGACAAGACGAAGAAGGAGAAGAATCTATAGATTTTAAATCCTTCGAAAATATTAAAAAAACTACCAAAAGGAAGTTAAATCAAAGAAAAAAAATTGACTGGAAACCGTTAAAAGGAAGAAGTCTAAAAATGAAAACCAAAACGATGCTAGCCGAAAAATGAAAATGTGAAAACCAATTTCGAAAAATGGAATGGGTCAGACTATAAAAGAAAAAAGCATGGTCAAATGGGCCATTTTAAGAAATTTCCTGCAATTTAAATATAAAAATTTATAGTTATATTCATATATATTCAGCTATTATTTAGTAAAAATAAATAATTTAATCATTTATTAATTAAAATTAAAATTTCAACTTAATTTAAATTGATTTATTTGTTATTCATGAAGATGTTGCTAATTGCTTTATTCTTAGCACACATGATCCTATTATATATTTAATGTCTCCACTTCCTTGTTGGGTTTGCTTCAAGATTCTGAGTTGGTTGCGACACTTGGATTGTAGCTTGTGCCATTTGCAAAAAAGTTGCAAACATTTCAGCTTTACCTTAATTGAAGCAAGATGCATGTCATCTGCAAACTCACACCTTTCCTTAAGTTATGTATATATCATGCAAGTTAACAAGTTTCTCAATAATTATAGAAGATTATTTACCCAGTTTTGTGAAACAGGTTTGGTCTTGAATTTTTTTCTTTTTTAATATAGTTTTTATGCACTCACGGGCTATAATGTACGGACACTTAAATTAATAGGCATTTTATCATGTTTATGTCCTCATTTTACTGTGTTTGTGCTACTTAAACAATTTAATTTAAAAGATAGATACTTTAATTAAAAAGCCATTTTTTTATATTTGTATTTTCACTTCTTGTATCCCCATATCTATATCTGTGCTACGTACCCAACTTATGTGTATAAAGTAAAAATAAGTGTTATAAATCCAAGTGTAATTTGTGCAAAGAAATCGGTGTTTAACATAAAAATTTTAGGAAAAAATTAGGGTAGTTGACTCTTCTTCCTAATCGCACACTTGGCATTTTTGTAGCAGCCCTACTAGTTTTTACCTGATAAAAGAAATTGATTTCATGGTTGCAAGGTAAGACCAAACCCTTTGAGCATCTGATAGTATTACTTCTTTTTGGTACTTAATCAAGAGAGATTCAACATATATTATTATTGTATTAGCTTCATATTCAAAATATGGTCAAAACATGTGCTCCTTTTCCTATATTCTAAAAGCATAAATAAGAGTAATGATGCCCATGTATATGCAACATCATCTTTAAAAATAACATTTTAAATAAAATCTTTATGTTGATAAGTCTAATGCATATTAGGGAGTAGTTAAATTTAATATGACTTTAAAGTTTATGGTTTTGATATATGCATATGTTGATCCTACCATGGAGTGATTGAAAAGATAAAAAAGAGCATGAGGAGATGCAACAAGAGCATGAAGTGATGTGTCAGTAAGTACAAACTTTTTGTTTATATAATTAAAACGTATTGTATTGTACAATTATAAATTCTTAAATATTATTATAATGATATATATATTTTTAAATTTTAATATTGTGGGATTTTTGTGAACTAACAAATGCAAATATAATAATAAATGATAGAAAATTGGACCAAAAATATACTAATTAGACCATTGTCCAACTTAAAAGTTCAAGATGTTAAATGGAAGTATTCAATGGGATATAACCCCACTTAATTTGATTTATAAAACCAATTTCATGGTAGAATTTTTTTATATACCATGCCCAACCATGCAGCATTTCAATTAAGAATAATTACCAGTATCCAATTGGTATATAAGCCCACTTAGTCTAATTTATGAAACTGATTGCATAGTAGAATTTTTTTAGCATTTCAATTAAAAATAATTATAAGTATCCAATTGATATATAAGCCCATTTAACCTAATTTATGAAACTAATTGCATAATGGAATTTTTTTAAAATATTGAGCCCAACCATGCAATGAGAAGAAGGACATTTCAATTAAGAATGATTGTGTAGTGAGAAGAAGGACATTTTAATTAAGAACAATTGTGTGGTCAACCATATAGCGAGAAGAAGGGAATTTCAATTAATAACAATGGTGTAGGAAGAATGTACTTTGAACATCAATGACAGCTCTAGTACTATGATAGAAAAATGGATTGAAAATACATAAGAAGTAGTAGTAGTAGTCAGCTAGGCAGTGTCGTTAGGCTGCTTCAACCATCTCTTATATTATGGATTATCCTAGTCATACAACCATGTTCTTTCTTATTTAATATGCTCCTAATCAATCTTACGTTACAGTCATTCAAGCCACTCAAGGATCTTCAATTACATCTAAGGGAATGTTGCTACTAATAAGGGTGGCTTTGTTGCCATTAAAATCTATCAATAGATATATGAAAAGCAATTATCCATTTGTCAACACACTCTAATTGCTTAGATTTTTCTTACAAAAGGGGAATTTCCATGGAAACTTATGGCTTTAAAAAATAAGTTTTCTTTGGTTTAGGGACTCTCATCATACTGGAAATTGATTTCACTTGGACATGGCTTATACCATGTTATATTAAATTCCTATAAAAAAATTACAGTTTGGGGAAGAGGCTTATTAGCTTTGAAACTAGGTAATCTCAAATTACAACACTGGGTTCTAGATTTTAATCCTATATATCAAAATTCCTTAAATACTCAACTTTGGGTTCGTCTATATAAACTTCCAAAGGAATACTAGCACTCTCAAATTTTGACATCATTACTAGTGGAATTAGTGTTCTAATCAAGATTGATAATACAATGTTTAATGGTGAATTTGGTCATTATGCCTAGATTCTTATAGATATTAATATTTCAAACAAACTCTAGGAAAGCCTCTTAGTTGAATGAATTGGTAGGAGCTTCTTCATTGATGTAGTTTATGAGAACTTACCTCCATTCTATCACATTTGCTCTAATATTGGCCATGTTACTGATGTAGCGGAAGGACGGATAATAACAATCGAATATTGTTGAATCGCGCATGACTGCCAATAAATGATCTTCTATAGCTATTTAGACTATAGGCATTAAAATTTCAAGAAATTTTAGAAGAATAAAAGAGAATTCAAATTATCATTAAAACTGTCATCCAATAATAATAAGGAAAGCTTAAATAGTAAGTCCTCAAACAACCCTAAACAAAAATAGGAAAATAAAACCCTTAAAATAGGAAATAACAAAATTGCTTGTTTAAAGGCCTAAATGATAGAATTTGGCCAAAAAGCGACGGATCTCACAAGAAAAGCTAATGATTTCGAATCGTTGGCCCATTTCTATATGAATTAGGCTTTTGAATCACCCAAATCCAATATTTGAAACTTGCCCAAAATTACAAAACTGCCACTATCGTAATTTGTCAAATTTATGCATGAATTGAAGGGCTTGTTCCTTTATGCTGCCTGCTGCATCAATTATAAGGGACTGTTGATTAGGAAAGAAGAACACTAAGCCACAGATTGAAAATTTAGAAATGTCGAAATGTAATTCTCATCCCCAAAAGGATGAACCTAAAAAAATATAGAAGTGGATTAATCCCCCAACTGTCTTAGTACGTAATGCATTTGACTTGTTACATCATGATTTGCCCATGGCTGATGAACCTGTTCATGATGCACCTAATGAGCCAAATGTAATAAATGATATTCATGTCAATATTGACACTCTCCTAATGGTGAAGTCTAATTTGGTTTTGGTTGTTTATAGAGATCGAACCTTTGTTGCTACTTTAGATGAAAATTTTGATTATTATGATGCTGCTTTACATACTGTAGATAAGGCTCCTCATAATGCTAGTTATGCTGCCTCACATGCCAATATTGATGCTATTAAGGAACAACAACTATGTTTGGATTTACTAGTGGAAAAATATGATTTAGTTTATGTTAATAGTAAAGAACAGACCTCCACTGATCTTTTAGTTGAAATTTATGATGACCATAACTTTGATTTGCATATTTTGGAGGAAGTACAAAATAACACTTCTCCTACTTCAACTTCTAGTTTGAAAGTTTCTTATGTAAATGAAATGGAAGCAGTTAACCACTGGACTATAATGCAACACCAAAATTTTAAAAAAATAGCTAAATATTAAGTCATAATTTCCAAAAGAGTGACTAGAAAACCTAAGAAGCTAAATTTATGAAGCTCCTTTTCTAAAACTGTCGAGGAATGGGTAATTCCTCTACCCAACATACTTTTATTTTCTTTTTTAGCACTATTCACTTAATTTTTTTAGATGTTTATTTAATTTTCAATAATAATCGCTCTTTACATTCTCTTTAGGTGGTTGGTAAAAAAGGCTCTCCTACTCCTTTTTTTTATTCACATGCATGATCAATATATTACTTTTGATGTCTCTTTTACTAATGCCATGCCAATAATCTCTTTTATTTATGGCAGTGTTTGAAGTGGTTTGACCTTTATAGTTTGTCTCTTAATTTTGATTAAGTTAGTGTATGTTGGGTGATTTTAATGCCATTCTCAATGCACAATAGAAAATTGGTAGAGGCCCTTCTTCAAGCTCTTGTCATGATTTTAGAACTTTCTTGGACGATTATCTTCTGTCTAAAGTTCCATCACAGGGTGCTTTGTTTACTTAGATTAATGGCAGCTATGGAGTGTATTGAGTTGACAGGGCCTTATGCAATTTAGCATTTTTTAATCACTAGAATGAGATTTCCTACTCTATTCTCCCACATATCAGTTTGATCATTCCCTTCTCCTTTTTGCATTTAATTTATCAGATGGTTTTATTTCTTGATTCTAATTTTTTTCCATATGGATAACTCATCCTTGGTTACTGATGCAACGAAAGCTTTAAAGAAATAAAAATAAGAATAAAATAAAAGAACAAAGGGATAAATATTGAAGTCTATTGATTCGTGCATGAATTTCATAAATCAATCTTCTACAACCTGTTGATTTGCACACAAATACTAGGATATAGACATCAATATTCATTGATTCACATAAAGGAATATCGAAAATTAGGAAAATAGAAATCTGATTATCAATTCAACAACAACTATCTCACATAGCCTTAAGGCTTACATATTTATAGGGTGGCACAAACCTACCAACCCTAATTTTTATTTAGGAAATAAAAATAAAAAAAATTCTAGCTAAGGTAGGAAATCAAATCCTTAACAATATAAGAAAGTCAATTTCTAATCAATACTAAATTAAAATAAAAATCAAATCCTAATAATAATAAATTATATATACTATGCATTGTTCTGTAAACTCATTCCAAGACTTGTTGCTCTGCATCATTCCCTCCAGGGTAGAGAAAATTCGTCCTCGAATTTCGCCTAAATTTTATGAAACAAATTTACTCACAAATGCATAGAACATCATAGATCCACCATCACCATCAACTTGTAATTCCTTCAAAATAGAAATTAAAGGAGCATAAGAATAAAGAATTTCGTCAATGCTAATGAAGTCAATATACTCAACATCACCCTCATCCTCTTCATCAAATATTGGCTCATCTCCAATAAACACATCTTCATCCTCACCATCATCAGTATGATAGAATAAGCTCTTTTCATAATATTCTATGAGCATGATTAATAAGGATCAATTTGACTCTGATACCAATTGATGCAGTAGAAGCTTTAAAGAAATAAAAATAAGAATAAAATAAAAGAACAAAGGGATAAATATTAAAGTCTGTTGATTCGTGCATGAATGCCAGAAATCAATCTTCTACAACCTGTTGATTTGTGAACAAATACCAAGATATAGGCATCAATATTCATTGATTCACACAAAGGAATACCGAAAATTAGGAAAACAGAAATCTGATTATCAATTCAACAAAAGCTATCTCACATTGCCCTAAGACATACATATTTATAGGATGACACAAACCTACCAACCCTAATTTTTATTTATGAAATAAAAATAAAGACAATTCTAGCTAAAGTAGGAAATCAAATCCCTAACAATATAGGAAAGTCAATTTCTAATCAATACTAAATTAAAATTAAAATCAAATAATAATAATAATATAAAAAATTATATATGTTATCCATTGTTTTGCAAACTCATTCCAAGACTTGTTGCTCAACATCAGTTATGACAGTTTATTATTACTTCTTGGTCAGATCCGACAGGCTATCTTCCTCCAATTCAATTTCTCAGTTCCAAGCTTAAAAGACTAAAAGGGGCTTTACATCACTAGAACAAAAATATTTTTAGTCATTTAAAGACAAATATTTATGTCATGGTCTTAATGTTGATAGTCAGAAAAAGGAGATAAATGCTCATGTGGCTTTAGAATTATCTCTTAAGCAACAAGAAATTTTTTTAAAGGAGAGATGTAGAAATAAATGGTTGGTGACTAGTGATAGGAACACCTCTTATTTTTTTTTATCAGCAATTTGCTAAAAAAAAAGCCAGAAGAGGTATTTATCAACTCTAGGTTGATGGCGGGCTTACCGATGATAAGCAACTGATTACCAATTATATTATTAATTTCTACCAAAATCTTTTTTGGGCTGATGCTACAATGTCTTATAATATTGAGATGATTTGGTTTGTGGTTCCTTCATTAGTCACTAATGAAGATAATGCTTCTTTGGTTCGTTATCCCTTTTCTATGAGATAAAATCTACTATTTTTAGTATGGATGCTAATAATGGTTTTTTTATCAAACTTATTGGGACAATTCATTATGAAGTATGGGCTACGGTTCAAAGTTTTTTCCTTTCAAGAGCTATCACTTCAAGTATAAATTCCAATTTTATGGTGTTTCTTCCAAAGGTGGTTGAAGCTATTGCTATTAAACAATAACACCATATTGTTACAAGCAATTTCAATTTCAAAAATATTACCAAAATCCTTGTTGATCATCTTTCTTTTATAGCTATAAAGATTATTTCATATAACCAATTTGAATTTTGAAAGCATCATAATATATCTTATTGCATTACGGGTGCTTCTGAAGGTACTAATATGCTTTAAAAGTCTTATTTTGGGGGCAATATGTCAATGAAAATTTACACTAAGAAAGCTTTTGACACTTTTGATTAGAATTTGATTCTAGATGTCTTAGAAACTTTTGGTTTCTCTTTTCAATTTAGAGATTGGATTCTCTCCTTATTTTCATTAGCTCACATCTCAATCATGATTAATGGAAAAATCACGGGCTATTTCTCTTATTCTAGAGGTGTCCATCAAGGGGATCCTCTGTCTCCTCTTCTTTTTTGTCTAGTGAAAGGGTTTTCTAAGTAGGTTGATATCCTTAAAAGTTAATTCAGGTGCCATTTAACCTATGGTGTACACTAAGAATTATGTGTTCACCATAGGTTAAATGGCACCTGAATTACATTTGTTTTTCGCTAAGGCATCTCTCTACAATATTCATGACATTAATAATATTTTTACATGTTATGCCAATCTTTTGGGTCAAATTGGCAAAGTCATAAATTTTTTATGGTGTTACTATTAATGATAGAAGGATTTTCAAGTTTCAAGTAGTTATTCTTATGACCAAAGGTTCCTTATCATTTAATTATTTAGGAGTTCTTTGTTTATGAGTGCTCCTAAGAGAAGATGGTTGAAGCCCCTTGCTAACAAGATTTGTGCCAAATTCTTGAAGTGGAAACATAACTCTTTATTTATGGTTGGTTGCTTAACTCTTATTAACTTTGTTATCACCAGCTCATTGCTCCACTCTTTTATAATTTATAGGTGGTCTTTGTCTCTTATTAAGTAAATGGAGCATTGTATGAGAAATTTTTTATGGTCAAAATCTATTAATGATAAAAAGCTTGTCACTATCTTATGGAAAAGCTTCTTGTTAATTGATTCAAGAAGGAGGTTTAGGTATTAAATAGTCAAGTGTTGAATGATGTCATGCTTAGCAAAATTGCATGGAAACTTATTGTCGTGAACTCTTATCCCATGTCAATTCTTAGAAGTTATTTTTTGTATCCTTCTAGTATTAGGTATGAATGTTATTTTCTATCTTCTATATGGTCTTCCATTAAAAATATTTATTCAGCTCTTCATTTAGATATAAAATGGTATATAGGGGAAAACAACAATTTGAAATTCTGGACTGATTAATGGATTTTTCCTATGGTCTCTAATCAATTAGGCATTCCTTATAAAGAGCAAGCTGCTTTTGTTCATTCTATTGATAATTTTTTTATGAATAATTTTTGGCATCTTTCACATATCAATAATGAAGTTACTAGGGACTCCATTAGTGCAATCTCTCTTATTTAGGCTAAAAAGGATATTTGTTTACACTACAGTGGTAGATAGAATTCATTTTGTGAAAAGGATATGCAACATCCTTTAGTTCTTTCATCCTACGATGGCTTGACATTCATTTATTTAGAAGGAGTTTCTTTTGTTAGATGTTAAACTAGAAAATTAATATACCTATATTTAGCATATGTTAAGTTTAATTAACTATTATTGTTTATAACTATAATTATTTATAACTATTATTGTTTAAAGTTTACAATGGAAAATTACTTAACTATCTTAAGATATATATTTTTAGTATAGAACTATAGTATAAATACCCTATGAATTATAAATTTTATTAATGTAATCTTCAAAGAGTATATATATATATATATATATATATATATATATATATATATATATATATATATATATATATATATATATATATATATATATATCTTCTCTTCCTTTTGAGTGTGTGTAAACTTTGTAGTTGTCCATCTGCTTCTAACAAAGTGGTATTAGAGCCATAAAGGTGAACAATAGGATCAAAGGAAACTTCACTTTCCTTCCAATATCCACAACTTAACAAGACCAATTATGATAATTGGTCAATTAGAATGAAATCCATCCTTGGTTCTCAATGAGTGTGGGATGTAGTGGAGAAAGGTGTTGAGGAACCACAAAATGAAGAAACAATGAATCAAACTCAAAGGCAAGCTTTGGAGAAGGAGAGGAAGAAAGATCAATGTGCACTTACCATCATTCATCAAGGTTTGGATGATGACATGTTTGAAAAAATTGCTAATGACACCATGTCTAAAAGAGCTTGGGAGACTCTTCGAAACTTTGTGATAGGAGTTGATAAAGTGAAGAAAATTTGGCTTTAAACTCTACGGGTTGAGTTTGAATCACTCTTAATACAAGAGAGTGAAATGATAATAGATTACACTATAAAAGTGTTAGTAGTGGTGAATCAAATGAAGAGACTCAGAGACACCGTACAAGATGTTCGTGTGGTTGAGAAGATTTTATGCTCTCTAAATCCTAAATTCGATCATGTAGTGGTTTCTATTGAGGAGTCTAAAGACTTGGAGGCCATGACAATTGATGAATTGTGTGGATCATTGCGAGCCCACTAAGAGAGAATGAACCGTGGCAAGCAAGCACAAGTTCATTAAGCCTTACTAGCAAATGCATTAATCAAATCTAAAGGTGATTCTTCCATAAGAAGTGGTCGTGGTCAACCACATGGGAGAGTTCATGGTCGAGGATATGGACAAGGTCAAGGGAGAGGTGAACAAAACTCTTCCAATAAAAATAAAAATCAAAGAGGCAAAGGAAGAGGTAATTATGGAGGTTACAAAGCATAAGTAGAGTGTTATTCCTGTGGCAGACATGACCATTATTCTTAGGAATGTCAGAATGAAGAGGCAGACAAGGAAACTAAACTTGCAGAGAAGCAAGAAGATGAAGCAGTTGAAGCTTTATTTATTTCTCGTAAAGAAGAAATCATGACTTATAAGAGTGCGTGGTACCTTGACAATGGAGCTAGTAATCACATGACATGAGATAAAAGCAAGTTTGTAGAACTTGATGCCAAAATTCATGGCAATGTAAGATTTGGAGATTACACGAAAGTGGAGATTCATGGCAAAGGCACAATCTTACTTAAAACCAGCAATGGTGGTCACAAACTGCTCTAAGATGTCTATTATATTCCTAAATTAAAAAGCAATATTTTGAGTATTGGCTAGCTTTTAGAGAATGGTTGTAAAATTAACATGGAAGGGTGCACTCTTTGGCTTAAAGATCATAATGCTAACCTTATTGCTAAGATAACAATGTCAAAGAATCAAATGTTCATACTAGACATGAAAGCAGGTAAAGTTGTGTGTCTAAAGACTTGTGTGGAAGATATATCGTGGATCTGGCATATGAGATTTGGGCATTTGAATTTTAATAGTCTCAAGGATTTAGGAAGAAAGAAAATGGTGAAGGGTGTTCCAGTTATTGATCATCTAGAACAGTTGTGTGAAGCTTGTTTACTTGGAAAACATTCCAGGAAAAACTTCCTAAAGCATTCTATCTAAAGAGCAACCAAGCCTTTACAGCTCATCCATACAGATGTTTGCAGTCCTATAAATCCTCTATCACTTGGTAAAAGCTCTTATTTCTTATTATTCATTGATGATTATACTAGAAAGACTTGGGTTTATTTTTTAAAGAATAAATCTAAGGCTTTTGATTATTTTAAAAGATTCAAAGAAATTATTGAGAAAGAGAGCGGGTATATGATTAAATCTCTAAGAACTGATAGAGGTGGAGAGTTTACTTCTAATGAATTTAAAAGCCTTTATGAGTTGCATGGTATTAGGTGATTCCTAACAGTTACTGGATCACCCTAACAAAATGGAGTGGTACAAAGGAAGAACCGAACGATCTTGAATATGGCAAGATCGATGTTGAAAAGTAAGAATATGCCAGAAGAATTTTAGGTTAAAGTAGTTACTTATGCAGTGTATGTTTCAAATCGGAGTCCAATGAAAAGCTTGAAGGATGTAACTCCTCAAGAAGCCTAGATTAGACAAAAGCCAAGTGTGTCCCATTTGTGAGTTTTTAGGTCTATTGCTTATATGCATGTTCCAAAGCAAGAAAAATCCAAACTAGATGATAGAAGTGAGAAGTTTATCTTCATCGGCTATGATGAGAATTCCAAAGGTTATAGGTTGTTCAAACCAGACAATGGCAAGTTTATTACTAGCAGAGACGTTGAGTTCGATAAAAGAAAATTATGGGACTGGAGTTCGTAGAAGGAAGGATCATATGATTTTCTACCTTATTTTGAAGATGATGAACCAGTTGTTCAAGAAGTTGAAGCCACACCACCAACTTCACTAGCCCTATCATCCCAGGCATCATCATCAATAACTTCACCTTCATCAAACTCAAGTGAGGGCCAAAGAACATATAAGAATCTTACAGACATCTATAATGAAACTAAGAGATTTGATGATACAAACTTATTATATTTTCTTGCTGACGTTGAGCCTTTGAGTTTTAAAGAAGCTAATAAAGATGAGAAGTGGATTCAAGCCATGAATGAGGAGATTCGATCAATAAAAAAGAATAATACTTGGAATCTTGTTGCTCTTCCAAGTGGTCATCAGTCTATTAGAGTCAAATGGGTGTACAAAATCAAGAAGAATGCCAAAAGTGAGGTGGAGAGATACAAGGCCAGACTTGTAACGAAAGGGTACAAACAGAGATAAGGCATCAATTATGAAGAGGTGTTTGCTCCTGTTACACGAATGGAGACCATTAGAATGCTGATTTCACTTACTGCTCAGAATCATTGGCAAATTCATTAGTCAGATGTCAAATCAGCATTTCTAAATGGTTACCTTGAGGAGGAGATATATATAGAACAACCTGAGGGGTATGTTACTTATAGTCAAGAAGATAAAGTGCTAAAGCTCAACAAGGCACTATATGGGCTTAAGTAAGCACCCAGAGCTTGGAATAGTCAACTTAACAAATACTTACAGGAAAATGGCTTCCGCATATGCACACATGAGTATGCTCTTTATGTGAAAGAGTAAGACAAAGATTTATTGTTTGTTTGTATCTATATAGATGATCTTATTTTCACAGGTACCAGCCTACGAATGTTCAATGATGGAAGTTGAATTTGAGATGAGTGATATGGGGCTTATATCCTATTATCTGGGAATGGAAGTCAAACAAATGAAAGATGAGATATTTATCTCACAAGAAGGCAATGCAAAAACAATACTAAAGAAATTCAACATGTCAGATTGCAAGCCTATTAGAACCCCTATGGAAGTTAGAACAAAACTTTCTAAAGTGGAAGAAGATCTAGAGAATATGAATCCCAATATGTTCAAAAGTCTTATGGGAAGTCTAAGGTACTTAACATGCACGAGAAACCGACAATGTCTCATATGAAAGTAGCCAAGAGGATTTTGTGTTACCTTAGAGTGATTTTTCCAGAGATATTAATAATAGAAAAAGCACCACTGGTTTTGTGTTCTTAATAGGAAATAATACAATTTCCTAGTGTTTAAAGAAGCAGCTGATTGTCACACTTTCTTCTTGTGAATCAGAATATGTTGCGGCTACTTCTTGTACATGTCGTGCTATTTGGTTACGCAGACTACTGAAAGAACTACATTTAAAGGAAAAAAGAGCTACCATAGTTAAGATTGATAATAAGTCTGCTAAGGCTTTAGTAAAAAATTCGATATTTCATGATCGAGGTAAACACATTGATACAAGGTATCATTTCATCCGAGAGTGCATTACTAAAAAAGAAGTTGAATTGGAGAATGTAAAGTCAAATGATCAAATTGCTGACATTTTCACAAAGCCACTCAAGTATGATTATTTTCAGCAGCTGAGACTAAAGCTTAGAGTTATGAAGAGTTCAAGTTTACAAGGGGGTGTTAGATGTTAAACTAGAAAATTAATATACCTATATTTAGCATATGTTAAGTTTAATTAACTATTATTGTTTATAACTATAATTATTTATAACTATTATTGTTTAAAGTTTATGATGGAAAATTACTTAACTATCTTAAGATATATATTTTTAGTATAGAACTATAGTATAAATACCCTATGAATTATAAATCGTATTAATGTAATCTTCAGAGAATAAAACATGTATATATAAATCTCTCTTCTCTTCCTTTTAAGTGTGTGTAAACTTTGTGGGTGCCCATCTGCTTCTAACATCATCTCGTTCTTTGATTTGAGAGCTTTGTTGGATTTTCTACCAAATGATGTCAATCTTAGAACCAAAGGAATTTGTTTTCCATCTCAATGTTCTTTGTGTGCTTCGCATATTGAAAACAGTGAGCATTTATTAACTTGCCATTTTTCAAATGTGATATAGCAATCTCTTTCCGTGTTGTTTAGTAACCTTCTTCTTTCAGGTTCTTTTGCTGAGTTTGTTTCGGATGCTATGAAACAACATTTCAGTTCTCAAATAGCGGCACTATGGTGTTCAGAAATTGTGAATGGTTTTTGGGTCATTAGAAAGTTAGAAATGCTTCAATCTTTGAGGCAGAAGTTCCTAATATCTATTTAGCCTTAATTAAGATGTGTGTAGAATGCAATTAAGGAGACTGATTTCTTCAAAGTTGGTAGAATGTACAATTCAACTAATGATCTATGCATTTTGGGTGCTTTATGTATTAGGGGAATAACAAGACCAGAGCCTACAATAATTTCGGTATGCTGGAATCCTCCGCCTGCAACTTGGGTAAAAGTCAATACGAATGGTTCAACATTGGGTGCTTTGGGTGCAGCAGGGGTAGGGGGAGCTTTCCACACTGCTCAGGGTTTTGCTAGAGGAGCATTTGCTTTTAATGTCGGCTGCGCATTTGCTTTCAAAGCTGAGCTTAAAGCAGCCATATATGTTGTTCATACTACTTGGGAACGTGGTTGGCATCATCTTTAGCTGGAATGTGATTCTACATGTGTGGTTCAGCTTTTTAAATCAAGAAGTCTTCAGTTCTCATTGACACTCATTCTGGAGTGGCTGCAATGTTTAAATCATGTCTCTCAGATGCATTTTACAGTCTCTCATATTTACCAGGAAGGAAATATTGCGGCGGATTCCCTTGCTAAACATGGCGTTTCTGCACCTGCAAGGCTTTGGTGGGATATAGCGCCAGACTTCTGTTTAAATGCACTTTGTAATTATATCAATAGAAGGTCTAATTATAGGTTTAATTAGATCTTTACTGCTTTGTCTTTTTTATTTTTGCATGCACTCTTTATTTTAGGAAATCACAAATTATGTGATTTAAATGCTAAAAGGGTGTAACACAGTTGAGATACTTGGCACATTATCTGATTTTCAATCTCCAATCATTTGTGAAATAATAATAATAATAATAATAATAATAATAATAATAATAATAATAATATCTTAAACTATTATTTATTTGTCTCTAAAAAATCTCATAGCTTATCAAAACATTTTTGTCAATAAAAACGAACTTTCATGCAGTGAATAAAAAAAATAGGCTTTTCTTTTTACTAATTAATTAACTATATACCCAGTAAATCTAGTTGTTTTTAATTTATTACATCATTAACATTAATAATTTCATTTTTTAAAAAAAAAAAAAACCTTTACTGGTAACTCTTCAATTCCAAGTTTCGCCCGACGATACACAAGCTACACTAGTGCTGAATTTTTTACTTATACATGAACATCTGTATGGACTAAAAATAATTATAACAAAAATCAATACAATAGAATTGAAACGTTCTAAATTTTTTTTAAAAAAAATAGGATGATGATCATATATATATAGGGTATAAAGTAGAAAATCAAATTTTTGATAAAATAAGAATTTTATTAATATTAAAGAGACGGAACTGGGACATGAAAGGAGCTACCCACACAAGAAAAGATTTGACCCTAATTTACCCAACAAAGGAAACGAATTATTTCATGAACCAAACATTATCTGCAAAGACACTCTCTATTCAAGGAAAAAGTTCTTAAACATGCTGACACCCACAACTACTAGAGACTTGACCTTATGGTTTGCATTTTGATGCATATGAGTACTAATACTATTTCCAAAGTTTGATTACGGGTGCATCTTCACATGGAGGCATATAAGGCGGGGGGTCTCGAAGAGATGTCTCAGGAGTGCCACCATTCTTCACAATAATAACGAAGTCCATTCCATAACTTAAATGGTGATCAAAGTGACAATGCCATAGCCATACTCCTACCAAAATCAATCATTTTAATTGTTCAATCCATCTTCTTAATAATGCATAGCATGCGTCTTATTTTTATTTTATCAATATATATATATATATATGCATACACGTACCAGGATTTAATGCCTTGAATCTGATAGCAAGCCATCCAATCTTTGGAAGTGAAGCAGTGTTCAAATATGGTGGATCATCCAAATTATATGATTTTGGATCTTCTTCAAAATCAAAATTTTCAACTCCATTCCCAACTACATAAAAGCTATAACCATGGAGATGCATTGGGTGATCTGAAGATGCATTCATTAGATTTGACGATTGAAATACAATCTCCACTTCTTCTCCATATTGTAGCACCTTTACTTTTGTTGCCAGCGTTGGATCTAAGGTACCATCTGATGTGTCAACTCCCACAAAATCGTAGAATGTTGGCGGCATGTCCGGAAAATCTTCAGTATAAAAACCACTCATGTTACTGTAACATACGAAAAGGATTCTATATTTTAGTTCTTAGCTCTTGTTAAGACTACATTAACAGTAAAATTAAGTTTATTGGTATAAAAAATCATAAAATTTGTAATTTATTAGAAATTTATTCCAAATTTAAAAATTTGACAAAAAAAAGACTAATTTTACAAATTATTCAAAATTTTAGTGCGATATGTAGATTGGTTAAAAAAAAAAAAAGCAAAAGCGACATCTAAGGCAATTTGCAACCAAAGTGCAAATTGTGATAGAATTGTAAGGGGAAAAAAAAGGAAAATTAAGTCTTTTTGAACAAGTATTAAAAGATTGAAACGAATCTACAAAAGTTGGTAATTCCCCATATCAATAACCACTCTAATATTAATGTATAAAAAAATAAGGAAAAATGATCAAATCTATCCTAAAATCTACTTTTTCTAAAAGATCAAATCTTTTTTATATTTTTAATCAAACATTTTCTAGTAGAGGTGAAATTATTTTTTCTTTTTAAAAAGCTGGTTGAAAATTGAGAAATAAATATAAAAAAAATATGGGGACTTTGTATAAAATAATAAAGTTAAAACATTTCAAAACTAATTATTAGTAAATGTCTATCTCAAAAATTTTAAAGTAACTGTATATTTAGAACTCAAATTGAAGACCTCTGATTAAGCTGAAAGAGTTCTAAGCTAACTAATTCACACCCTCTTAAGTTCAAAACTAATTTTTTAAAAGTGGTAAGATTAACCTTTGAATTTTTTTTTTCATTTTTGTTAAAAAATAAAAGAAAAAGGAAGAGGAGTTTAATAAATAAATTTATTTTATAAGAATTTAAAAATACATTTAGATTCTTGAACTAAATAGAATAAACTTGATACAATTGATAAAGTTGAATAACTAAATTGATAAAATTTTAAAAAATAATTAAAAATTGAATCAAATTGGAAATAAATTTGAACATTTTTCCAAAGAAAAAAAAACAAAATGTCTTACTAGTAATAGGCCTGAAGCACGTCTGTTTTGCGGTTCATCCAGCTCATATTGTTTAGGCTTGCAGCTAGATGCTGTTTATCGTCAGCCGATAAAAAGTTCATAGCTGCAGTAATATACATTCGGGTAGTGATGTTTCTGGGAACATTTTGTTTGTGAAGGCTTTTCAGGTGTTTAGTGAAATTTAATCCAGCATAATAGTCGGTGTAAAAAGGAAGAGTTTTAGATGGGAAAATAGGAGAAGTTTCAGAGGTGGTGTAGTTGCCTCTATATTCAAGAATCGCAGTAACATTTGTTTTGTCATAAACAGTGAAATACATTGCACCCGTATAGTATTGTCTTGCGGCCATATAATACTGACCCAGTGACTGGTTTGTGGTTACGAGAACATCCATTGTTTGTCCAGGAGCTATCATAATATAGCTAGTGACAAATGGTTTTAAGTACGATCCATCCATGCCCACAATGGTGAGGTTATGTTCAGCAATTGCAAAGAACATTTCAGTGCTCATGATTGCATTTACTATACGTACAAGATAGGTCTTACCATAATCAACCTGCCAACGATACGTTGAATCTGCAAGGATATATATGTTGATCAATATTGGAGTTGCTAAGATATTTAAAAAAAAAATTGATTGTAATGGAGACAAGAGTGTAGCAGTATCGTTAAAATCATTGATTTTAGTGCCCGTACATGAAGTGGAATATTGGTAGGGTGGGCATTATTTCAGTTAAAATAAATTAACTGAAAAACAAAAGTGAATAAAAAATAAAATAAATTTCGATTCTGTTTGTTTAAAAAAATTTAAATTTAAATAAATTTGATTTGATTTATTTCAACATAAAAATTTTGGTTTAGCCGAATTGATTCGTTTGTTAATAATTTACCGTATATATACATATATAAAATAAAGTAAAATATTAAATTAAAAATATTGTATATATAATAAATTATGAATAAAAATATTTTAGTTATATTATTAATGGAATATACTTTAAATAATATTAGAAATAAATAAAAATTTGGAAAATGTTTAAAATAAAATTATCAAATCAATTAACTAGACTAAACAAAATCAAAATATGTTGATTCATTAGACGCTATTATTTGACTCTGTTTATAATGCCCACTTTAAGCGAAATATAAAATAATCCATTCAATGCTTCACAGAAAATAAATTCTAACCACTAAAAATTTATTTCATTTTTAAATAAATTTTTATTAATAAAATATATCTAATTTAAATAAATATTTAACAAAATAAATTCTTTAAAAGTCTAATAACTTTTTGAAAATTTTTAGGAAGCAATTCTATAATATTAAAATGTTGGAAGTAGAAAATCAACTTCATAAAATTTTTACTTAACATATATTTGAATTTATAAATAAATTTTATAAAATTTTTAGAAATTCATTTATACTAAATACACACTTAAAGTCGAGATAGGATCCCATCATCTTGGCAAATGGCTTGAACCTTAGTATATCATATAGGAGCAAATTATATTCTTTTTCAGTTTAATTGAATTAATTAACATTTTCCACCTTCTTGTTTGAAAATTAAATTTTTATATTTTCAAATTTTGATTTCATCAACACTTTAGTCCCTTTATTAACTTTTTATTAGTTTTTTATGTCAAGAATATTTAACTACCTATATTTTATGAAGATATAACAATTTAGTAAGTTTTAATAACATAAAATAATTTAGTTATTCAATTTTTAATTATTTTAAATATAAATTTTCAATTATAACTAAACTTTAAATACCTATACATTTCTCCATCAGTACATAACTCAAAATGAAGTTTTAAGTTGGATAAATTCTATTACAATTTTATTTTATATTCATTTTTTACTTAATTTTATTAATTTTTGTTCCATTTAAAATTAGTATTTCATTAAAATTGGAAAAATATATACGAAGAAGGGAAAATTAATGAAATCAAAGGTAATATATATTATGTATAAATTTATCAAATATATAAAATAAAATTGATAAAATTAATGAATTTATCAAAATTATAATTTATTTTTATAATTTTATAATTATAATTTATCAAATATAAACAATTATAAAGATATAAGAAAGAATTGAGTAACCTCAATTCCAAACGGGATTTATTCCACTCATATGTATATATTATATTTTTATTAATTAAATGTAAAACATTTAAAAGAATGTATCGCTTATTCAACTATATAATATAACAACACCTTATGTATAGGTAAGAATTTCAGACAAATACCTTCAGAACAAGCACAAAAATCTCCTGGTTGGCTATTTATGGTGTAAGCATCTGATTCTGGTAAAATAGCTTGTGTTTCCATGTCATGTTCAACTACCAAATTCACATCAAAAGTATACCATGATCCTGAAAACAAATTATATCACATGACATGAATTGAAAAATTCAAATAATTTTAGTAATATAAATTCAAAATTTGTTTAATATATTACCTAATATAAGAATTTCTTCAGCATCAGGATTTGGAAAAGGATAGGAAGCGTTTTGTTTAGGGTAGATGACAATGGCCCCATGCACAGTGTTTCTTGTCCACTCATTATGGGCATGCCACCAAAGGGTACCTTCTTCATCAGAGAATATAACCTCGTACGTAAAATTTGTGCCTGGCTGAATCGCACACTGTGTTATGTACTCTGGACCATCAGACCATGAATTTCCTGGTTGTCTCACTCCATGCCTGTACAATATGCTGATCACCAACCACACTTGACACCTTTTAGTTGGGAAAAGGTCCAAATTGGACTCTGAACTTCTCCCTAAAAGCACATTGGTGATTGGACCTTATAATTGTTTTGGACTCAAATTGGACCTTTTTCTTCCATAAAAGGACCGTCAGACTCTCTCGAACGCACGATAATAAATACATCCAAGGTCTGTTAACATAGCAGATGTGCCGAAAGTTGGAACCCCTGAAAGAGGGTGGGACGGGGTCCACTGAGGTCATTCATTCTTAGGTCTAGGTTCACAACAGCAGTCTTAGGTCTAGGTCTAGACAAAGGATTCAGCGGCAATCATATGCCACTGTCTCAACAAATGAAGATGAAGATGATGGTTTTGAATTGGATAAGTAGGAGTGCTCTACAGAGATAATCACTGCACTTCTTAGCGGTTATCTTTGCAGGAGCAGATCATATCTCTCTAAAATGTGGAGTAGGAATTTTGGGATGTAAAGTCCCGGGTGGATAAGAATTCCATGCTTGGGATGTTTGGCAAATATGGACCAACACAATGGGCCTATCCCATCCTCTCCCATATATATTAATTTGTATAAATTGGTGACATATTCCTATATAAAATTATGACAATTTTGTAAATGTATGATAATCTATATAACCCAAACATATATATATCACACAATTGATGTGAGATTCCAAAATATCAGCCAACTCTTTGCAGGTTCCATAAATAAAAGATACCACACTACACATATATTAAAAATAAAATATTTTTTAGAAAAAATTATATAAATTACACACTTTCTTATTATGAACTAAACATATTTTAAAAAACCTGTCAATTGGGATAATCCAAATACATGCGCTGAGCAACATTAATGTGGAATACTGAGGGAGATTTTTGAGGTCTATTTTAATATATACTTTTGTTATGTTTTCTTAAATTTATTTTTTTAAAATTTTACTATCATTTATGAAAAATGTATTTAAAAAATAAAGTGTTTGACTATATAAAAATAAAAAATAAAATATAATTAAACTTAATAATCAGTTATCAACTGCATAATAAAAATTTGTATGTTTTAATAAGTAAAATATGAAAGTGCATACTAAAATTTATTTATTTCCTTTCTCTATAAAAATTAGCCGCCAAGAGCAGAGTTAATTTGCATACCAGTGGATAGTAACTTTGAAAGCTCCATTGTTGTGAACATTAACATATATAGTATCTCCTTTGTTGACATATATCACAGGTCCTGGAAGACTATCATTCACAACCATTGCAGATTTTGTGCTGCACAATCTCGTAAAATTTTTCTCTGAAAGCTGAAAAATAAAAAATAAATCTGTCAAAATAGAAAATTATATATCACCTTTTAGAATTAATAATTATGTAAAGATTTTTACAAAATCTAAATAGTTAAAGAAAATACTTCCAACAATGTTTAACTCAATATTTCTATACCAATTTTTAATACAATTTGATTTGACATTATTTATTAATAAAAATTATTTTTAGAAATAAATTTTGAGAAATTAGAAAATATAATCAAGTGAAATATAAAATTACTATAAAATTTAAATTAAATAGTGTTTTATTATTTTTATATTATAAATTATTAAGATATTTAATTTCATAATTATTTCACTGTGTCCTTTTTTTTGTTTGATAAACATTTTTTTATTTTTAAGAAAGTAGCATTTCATTAAACCAAAAATTTGACAAGTGTTCATCTTTATATTTGAATATTTATTTAAAAAGATAATGTATCAAACTATTAAAAATTTTAATTTTTTTACTAAAAATAAAATATTTTTCACAATTATTTAATATTATTTTTAATTAAAATATTATTATATATATTTCAATACTACTTAAATTCTTAAATTATTTATATTTTTCTAACTTAAATCACTTAAAATATTTTTTCTAAACTGTTAAAAAAATTACAGTACGTAATTACTTAATATTATTTTTTAACTAAAATATTATTATATATATTTTAATACTAATCTAATATTTTTAAAAACAAATCTTAGTATTATAATTCAATACAAATCTTATTTATAAAAATTAAAGAAAATAAAATGAATGTGATTTATTATATTTAAAATATATTTAATTATTATTCAATTTAAATTATTTTATTTCACAGGTCATGATACTCGCGAATCACTACTAATTATTTATTAATTTGAGAGAAAAAAAAAACAACCACCATATATAATATTAGTGATATATAAAAAAAAAAAAAAAAAATTAATACGGTACGTACCACAAAATCGTAGTAATCGACCTTTGCATGAAGCATGGGAATCAAAATAGCAGACAAAGCCAACAGAACTACCTGAACTCTCATTTTCCTTAATTTTTTATTCCTCAACAGAGCCGAGGTACCAGAGAAAGTCTTTTTTTATTCATTTTATAGGGCAACACACACACCGATGGTTAAGCTTTAGTGCGACAGGCTGACTTATAGTTTCCACTTAACTATCAATATAAAGGTTATTATTTGGTTGAATGATAGTTCAGATGAAACAATAAATTAATTATTTAACTCTGGGAACAACCTATAATGAGGTTTTCTTAATTATTAAATTTTTTTATTGAATTTTATATATTTATTTTTCATATATTAAATGTTAAATTTTTATTTTTAATCATTGAATTCATATATTTTATTTTTTTATTTATTAAAATTTTAATTCTCAATTTTTTTAATTATGTATAGATTATTATTTACAGAATACATTATTAACTCACTATATTTTATATTATATTGATTAAGTCCTCAGTTTTATAGCCAATTAAGTTTTTAATTTTGAATCTTTACTAGATTAATAAATTTTAAATGCATATTCTTTTATTAGATTAATTCTTTTTATATTGAAATTATCAATAATTACAATCAAACAAGAAATGATCTAAAATTTTTTAATTATATATATATATATATATATATATATATATATATATATATATATATATATATATATATAACAATAAAAATGACAATACAATAAAAAAAAAGTATCAAATTGAAATCTCATTTAAATTATAAATTTTTTATACTATTTTTCAATTTCATCAGCAAAATTCTTTTGATTTGCAACTCAATGATGTACGTTCTACTCAATAAATTTAATTTACCATAGTTAAATTGATTTTTCATTCTTTTTTTGGTAAATTGGGAGGTCATATGACCTTAGTATCAATGGACTGTATAATATAAGACAATTATCGCTTTTAAATTGAAGACTGCAGAAATTAAACTCTACACCTTAAAATACATTTATAGAGAAGTTATCATTTGATTACTCCCTCACTAGCAATTTTTTAATCTTTAAATGAATGCGAATGGGTAAATATTGATAAAAATTTTCATAAGAAGAAGATATATAAGCAAAATCCTATTAAGGGTATAAAAAACTTCATGAAAGAAGATTTAAAAATTTCAATAAAAAAGAATTTTTATGTATTAAATACAAAGAAAATGAATTAAAGCAAATAACATTAAAAAAAAAAAAGTAATAAAGGACTATATCAATATAAGAGATGATTGGAGATGAACAATATGAATCATTTTGATTAAAAACAAGAGACAAAGGAGAGAAAAGAGACAAGTAGGATAGGTTAAATTTTTTCAATAGCTAGTTTATTATTCTAATATAACCAGTAAAAATCACATGCTTTGCACATGATATTCATTAATGAGCTTTTTTTTAATTAAAAAATTATAATTTTTTCAATTAATTTATTTTTAAGTAATATTTATATATTTGTCAATTAATTATTTTATAAAATTCAATTACTTTTAATTATTTACTTATTTTATTTAATTTAATAAGACTTTAAACTTGTACTATTTAATTTGATTTTTATTAGATAAAATAGATGGTAACCTAATTAGAATATGAAAAATACTTTCATCTAAATTATCATTAAAATTTTAATTATATATATATATATATATATATATATATATACACTATTAAACAACCATATATTTTATATGTAGTAAATAAAATATTAAATATATTATTATTATTATTATTAAATACAAGTTTTAAAAATAATAATAGTGTCATTTATTTATAACAATTTGATATTAACTTAATATAGTTATCATTCACTATAATTTTGATAAATCTTTTATTTAAATAATTATATGATATTTCTTGAATATTTTTATAATTAATTTTTCTCAACTCTATAGCTAATTTCAAGGTCATAATTAATCATAATATAATAACAAATTATTACTTATTTTTTAGTAAAAAATTAAAAATAATAGAAGTTATATTTTTTTTATATAACAATTTAAATATTAAGCCCCATTAAACTTATAATTTATTATAAGGTTAGTAAATTTTTTTATTTGAGCTATAACACTTTATTTCTTCAATATTTTTATTTAATAAAAAATTAATTTAATTCAATTTTTTTTTAAGTTCAACTAATAATTAAATGATAAATATTAATTAATCTAATTTTAACTTCTTTTTATTAAATTTTAAACATACTTTTAATTAAATTAGAATTATATGTTAATTAATTTCATTTTCTTAGAGATAAAATAGAAATTAAACTCATTAAAAGTAGGAAATATACTTTCTATTATATTAGAATTACATTTTAATTAATTTAATTTTGTTAGAGATAAAATAGAAGTTAACTTAATTAAAATAGTAAACATACTTTATATTATATCATAATTATATTTGAAAATAAGAAATAAACTTTTAATCAAATTAAAATTATATTTTAATTATTTTAATTTAATTTTACTTTTATTAATAAATGTCGAAATTATTTAATTTTTATATAATAATAAGTAAATATTTTTTTTTGTAATTTTATTTGTCCCCCTCCCCTTCGTGTGTGTGTGTGTCTCTATGTATGTGTATATATATATAAGTCATTAAACCAAAAATTTAATAAATTTTTATTTTTATATTTGAATATTTATTCTAAAAGTGTCAACTTTTTAAAAATTCTAATTTTTATTAAAAATAAAATATTTATAACATTCTCTTTTAACTGAAACATTATAATACATATTCTAATACTAATTAAATTCTAAAATTTTTTATATAATATTAATTTTCCCTTTCAACTAAATCAGTCAAGATATGTTTTTCTTTTTCTACCTCTTTGTTATTTTGTACTTTTCATGTGTATTTGTTCATTTATCACTTGTCAATGTTTTAAACCACTTACAAATTCTTTTAAGAGAAACCACTTACAAATTTAATTGAAAAGTAATCATTATTTTTCTTTTTGATGACAATTATTGCTCTCCTTTTAAACTCACCGATATTTTTTTTTCTTTTATTTGTATATTTCAGTTAGTCCTATGGTAAAATTTGATTTTTTAAGGTTATAGGAGTGACAGAGTTCCAGCTACAAATATAAAAATTAGTACAAATATAATTAATAGAAAAAATTAAAAATTGGTATTTCAACCATTGCGATTTTTCTATTTGAGTATTTAATTTTTTTTTATAATTAAGTATTTGAACTTTAGAAAATCATATAAATGTAGTGTTTTTAACAAATTTAATATTGATCGAGTGCTGATTTAGATCAAATAGGACCTATTTTTATTTCAATTTTTAGTCATGTTATGTACTACATGTATTACATTATTTAAAGGATAAAATTAACATTATTAAAGATTATGAATTGACAAAAATAAACTCAATATTAACTTCCACTGCAAATATAAAGAGTGACTGAATAAGGATAATTTTATCATTTAAATAATGCAACACATGTGGCAAAATGACATGACTAATAACTATGATAAAAGTAGATATGTTTAATTTGACTGAGCACACAATCAATATTAAATTGGTTGGAAACAATACATTGATATATTTTTTTAAAGTTCAGACACTTGATTGTAAAAGAAAAAAGTTCAGACACTTAAATAGAAAAATTACAAAAATTGTGATACTAAATTTGTAATTTTTTCTAATTAATAAACTAGTTTCATTCAATAAAATTAAATATATGTTTATAAAAAAATATATTTATTTGATAAAAATTATATTATATTTTCTTTTTGTGTCAATAAGCCTTATATATATTTATTAAAAAATTGAGATGCTAAAATAGTAAAAATTAAAAAATTGGGATAAAAAAAATGAATTATCCCAAATATGTACCTTTTTTAAAAAATATATAAAAATAAAGAGAAAAAAATACTATAAAATAGTGCATTTTGTAATAATATTTTTATTTTATAAAATTAGTGAAATAATCTAATATCTAGCAATTAATGGAATATACATAACATTTGCAAGAAAATTTTAAACTTCAATAATATTGCTGGAAGACTAATTGGGCATATACAGCTACAATTATGACTTTTTTTTTACCACTACAACTTAGTGCTCTACCACACACAATGCCAATTGCCATGCTCCCACTTCACCCTCTATGATGCAGGAATATAACTATCTACGAGTGGAACTGGCACTGGACCTTTTCTGTGTCTCCTTTTTTCAGGCTTTTTAAAAAGATGTTTTCTTTTGAAAATATAGAAAATGATACATGGCAGAACCATCAGCAATAAATTACTATATTAATCTTTAAAATTTTTTAAAAAATATTACTTTTTTTTTCCCCTCCAATGTAGGAGCTCTCAACTTGAAAAGGTCTTTTTGAGAATTTAACCCAACGAGTAGCGATAGTAAACTTTATTTGGATCCAATAACAATTCCAAATTGGCATTCTTTTGATTCTTGCGGAGGCATTAGTGCCAGCCTGATGCTGCGCCTGCTATATGGCCTGCTCACAATGTGATTTTGAAGCATTTTTTTTTTTATCAATCATTTTCTTTGGATACACAAAAACAGTACGATTATGATTAAAATCATAATCATTAATGTGTTATGTTTTGATCATGTGCAGAATAATTAAACTGATTTTTCCTCGAAATTCTTACTTCTTGAATTACAACTCAGTGTACATGAACCTTCCAAATATAACAAATGCAAATGCAACAACAAAATTTTTTTGTCATGGAAGCGCATCTATTTATTGGTACGCTGGACTTTAAGATCCTCAAATAGAGTGAGAGAGATTATAGAATTATAGCCAATTTTTTTTTTCTTAGCAATAAAAATATAAAGCTTTGCAATATAAATGTCTTAGCTACAAATTTAATTTAATTGTATTTTTTTTTATAAAATACTGTGACAACTTAATTTTTCAATTAACTATAAATCTTAATTATCATCATTTGGTTATAAACTCAAAAATATAAACTCATATGAAAAGTTTAATTATAAACTCATATTAACCAATTAAAAATTAATTAAGTGAAATCTCTCAATGGTACAAAATTTGAGATGATTTTCTCTCTTCTTCTTGTTCCTTTTTTTTATTTTTCTTTTTTTTGGTAGGAGAAGGGGGCTTGAAAGCTAAGTTAAAAAGAAGTTGATGTATTCACATGAAAAGAAGAAAAATTCACAATGATGGAAACCCACTACCTTAATAGCATAATGCTTTCCTTCTAGATTGCTCCAATACATTATGAAAGTAGATAATTGTAAGCCCAAGGGGCGCTACTCCACTAGGTAAAAAAAGATTGATACCAACTCGCTTAGGGTTGGATTGTTTAAGTGGCCTTTCTAGGCGGGGGTTTAGATCCCTCTCCCCTCTCCACCTTCACAGTTATTTAAAAAAAATAAATATTCGGAATGCATTGATGTATAGATACGATGAGAGCTTCTATGATAAAAATTTGATCAAAATTGATATTTAAATATTGATTTTGAATTTTTAGGACTAAAAT
Organism: Mallotus nudiflorus; assembly: GCA_947683625.1. Lineage (NCBI taxonomy): Eukaryota > Viridiplantae > Streptophyta > Magnoliopsida > Malpighiales > Euphorbiaceae > Mallotus > Mallotus nudiflorus. The sequence goes on from CANTUR010000037.1 coordinate 2,631,398, forward strand.
TAGAAGTTTTAAGGATTAAATTGCAATGTTTTTTAGGAATTTAATTGCAAAATTGAATTTCCTCTAGGGACCTTTTTGTAATTAAAAGTCAAAAAAAATCATTGATTTTACAAAAAACCAAAATTTATATTTCTGATTAGACTTACAAATTTTCGATCGGAAATACAGAAATCCGATCGGCAGATTTTTTTAAGAAAATGATTTATTTAATTTATGATTAGTTTAGAAAATAATTAAATAATAAAAATTAAATTAAATAAATCAAATAAATATATTTTATGTATTTTTTGCGTGTATATCTAGTTTTTATTTAGATAATTAGAGATAATTTTACGTTTTTTAGCTAGTTTTTTAATAATAAAAATCAGATAATTAGAGTCTTGGAATAAAAGGAGGGGACGCAGCTTTCAGAGGGAGAGAAAAAAAGGGACTTAAAAAAGAAGAAGAAAAAAAAAGATGATGCGACAGAGTTAAAAAAAAAAAAGCTTTGAACCTACGTTCTTTAGTTGAAGAAACACAATATGTCTGTGATGTCCAAAATCAATCAGATATCAATTTTCAATGGTGATTCCTACTCTAAGGGGCAATCAAACTACATAGCATCATCCCATTGTTTTCCTTCTATATTATTCTTTTCTTTGATTTTATTTTTTATTTTGTATTTGATCATCTACTAATTCTTTTATTCTTTTTAACATTTTGTTTTTGTGATTTTGACTGTGATGGGCATAACCAAAATTGTGGGGTGAATATGTGAGGAAGATTCATGAAGATCCATGGGATGTCATAGATTTAATTATGTAGACATTTTTAATTAGATTTTAGGTTTTTAATATTTTGTGCTTTTATGTTCTTTTTTATTATTTATTTGGTTTATTTAGACATGTAATTAATTAGTTTTAATTTACGTACATAGGAATTGTAATAGCCCCAATAGTGAGAATAGTAATATTTTTATTTTTCTACACTTTAAAAAGGATTAGTATATTAGGTTCAATTTGATAAAACCCTAATAAAATCAATGGTGGTTTTAGATTAATTTAGGTTGCATGTAATTAAAATTAGAGTTAGAAATCACCGAATGAATGTTTTTTATTCATTAATTGCTTTATTTTATTACTTGGGCTTGTTTGTTCATTTTTCTGCGTTTTGGACCTCAAGCTCACGTTTAGAATTAACCCATTTAAAATAGGCTTTTAATTGGATTTTAGGTTTTAATTAACTTTAAAATCAATCTAGGCCCATTAGGTTAATTTAGACTTAGACCCACATTTTAGCTATTAAAATTAATTTAGACATAGTCCAGTCCATTAAACCATCTTTTCTTAAAATAAAAAGACTTAGGCCCATTTTATAATTAAATTAAAATTAATTAAAACTAGGCCCATTAATTCAAATCCAATCGAGTTCATTTCCATAAAAATTAATAGACTTAGGCTCTTTTCTTTAGAATTTACTTTAATTAAAAAGTAGGCCCACCTTTAATTTCATTTCACTTATAAATAAAAATATAGACATAGCTAATCTAATTAAAATTAATATAGTTTAGACTAATTTAGGGATGTCTCGTTATATGAATGCATTGTTTATGTGCTTTTTCATGGCTAGTTACCTTGGAGTAGGATGAATGCTAAATTAGGGTTTAAATGAAATCACATGTAAATAGGGAATAATTTAGTAATTAATAAGGTAATTTTAAATGAACACAAAACTGAAAGAAGTTAGTATTTCTTATCCAGAATCTCCTGGTTTTGGTGCTAATTCTCTTTTAGAGAATCGAGTTACCACTACCTTCAAATTGTCCCAGTTATTACCCTGGGTGGCGATTCCTCATCTCTATGCTATGTCTTATGATATAGTATTATGTTCTTTAGAGCCCTGAGCTGAACCAGTGTCATAATTACTAAAATCTTGGACGCGTGCCAAACCCCGTCGTCTACAATGGTGACTCCACTACGGATAAGAGATATTGATTATACTTGTGTTTTTTAGAATTATTTTATTAATTATTATTTTATTTTTGCATTCATTTGCATGTTCTTATTAACCGATGGCATTGGTTTATAATTCCATAATTCCACTAGCTTCATAGGATTGTAGATTGGCTAACTATCACTCTTAGCCTTAACTAGGTCCAAGAGAGATTATCGGTCTTATCTGACCAGAGTCTGTAACCAAAGTCCTATATGGGGTAGTCTTCTCTCAAGTTTGCAAAGGATGTCGGGCTCCTCTGACTTTAACCTGTAACTCAAGTCTTAAAGGAGGGCATCTTGCTAAGGGAACCTTAACTTTTCATCGAACTTAACCACATATAATGGCCTAGTTATTTCCCTTAGGATTTTCCCAAATTTCATATGATTATTGCCATAAGGTATTTCTATCTATAAAGGCCCAAGCTCATACCTTTTGAGGCTCATTTAAGTTAATAAAGATTGGACTAATCTTTTATACCTAGAAATGTTGTTTCTATGCTTTACTGCTTTGAGATATTTAGCATGCATGTCAGTTCTTGCTATCCCCTATTGATATTAAGGCCAAGACCAAGAATCCTAGGAAAAAAGACTCGCCATTGAATATGTGTGTTGGAGGAATAAGGTTGGAAGGATGTATGTTATACACTTGACTTGTTACGTGACTTGATTTGCTACTTACTACTTGTTGCATAGCACATGCATCATGCATACATGCACACATGCATTTCATGCATCATACTACCAATTTGTTTTATAGCCATTATAGATTCATCCGAGTCTTCATGTATTTAGGAATGAAAAGGTGGCAGGCTAGTTAGAACTGACTTGAGTCTAAGATCAGTAGCTAAAGAGATCCTTCAAAGTTTAGAGAAAAGTCCTATTAATCCGCTTTACTTAGAAACTGGATCAATTCCAAATAAGCAAACAGAAATGGAAGAATAAGAAAGAGGAAATTGGACCTTAGAAAACATTAACAGAGCTTTGATGGATGATATGAGAGCCATGATGCAAGATGAACTAAGACAAGCCTTAGCTGGATTAATACCACCTGCTACTATTGTCCTACCTATCATGGATGATCTACATGTTAATAATGACAATGTTAGGGAACCACCACCGAATGCTGCTAGGAATGTGCCTACTGTGGAGATGAAATTTAAGGATATTGAAAATTATATGGTAGAGAAAGTAAAGAGGGAATCACTTGAACTGGCCCAAGATCATGAGTCCAAATAGATACAAGCACTGACTCATAAAAATGTCCAAGATGGAGGAGTTGATAAGAGGACAAGGCATGAGATACTCATTTGACTTTGATGATATACTATGCATGGAAAGTGATAAGCTTCTAGATAAATTTAAAATGCCCTAATTATAGAAGTTTAATGGAACTAGAGAACTAAGGATCACCTTAGTCAGTATACAACAACTATAAGCACCTCTAAAGCCCCATTAGCAATAGTCACTAAATTATTTGTATTATCCTTAGAGGGAATGACTGTGAACTGGTACCATGGGTTAGAAAAATCTATTCAAGATTATTAGAGATACTTATGTACTGCTTTCTTAAAATAATATGATTATAACACAAAGTTGGAGGTATCTATTAGAGATTTAGAACTGACTAAACAAAAGCTTAATGAATCCTAGATTCATGAACAAGGCAGGATTAGTGAAAAATAAGTTGGTTGAAAAGGATCAAGTTAGGATGATTATCCATAATGTGTCTCCTAATTTTGTTGAAAGGTTACAAATAATAAACCTTAAATCTTTTATAGACCATTATGATAATGGATTGCAAGCTAAGGAAATTAAGAAAAAGAAAAAGAGCTCTAGAACTATTGGAATAAGGAACTACCCAACTGGGCGTACACAGTAAGGAAGCACTAGCTAGGTTATAGAAGTGCATGTTGTTCAACAACTAAGGAGATTCTTTAATTTTAACCAACCCCTATCCAAAGTCCTAGACTGCCTAATATTAAAAGGCTTGCTCATACCTCTTACCTTTTCTAAACCGCCAAATCCAAATGTCCTAGGATATGACCTAAACGATTATTGCAAATTCCACTAAGTTACTAGCCATTCCATAGACACATGTACTCGCCTTAAACACGAAATCCAAAACCTTATAGACTTTGGAAAAATCACATACCCTAAAAGCCCAAACACAAAAAATAATCCTTTCTTAAACTGCCAAAATGTTCCACCCCCAACCATAATGATGATTAACTTAGGAGTTAGTAAGGAAGATGTGTTAAACTCCTTTAAGAACATAAACCTTAAAACTAATGAGAAATCTCCTAATGTCCCCAAAGATGTGGAAAGAGTAAAATATTTGTTGGGACAACCCTTAAGCAAGTTTGATTATAAGGTGTTTTACTCTAAACCACCTTCTTTTGATATACCCATTGAGTCAATTATGCCTACAAGATGGGCTAATGAGTTTGATGATGAGAAGGTACTAGATAAAAAATAAAAATGCACAATTGAGATATAGAAAGATGAAGTTATGGAGATAGTTGGCGAGAAGATGCAAGAATAGCCACTTTGTCAGCCACCTAAAGGATAACCACTTTGAGACTTAGCATCCCTAGCATTTAGAATAGAAAATAATTCTCTTATTATTTTCTTTAAATAAAATTTTGGTTTCTTTATAACTTTTTTTTATTGATTAATGATATGAATTTTGATCATGCTTACTTATGTAATGTACATACTAATGGTATTGTGCATTGTGATATTGATCACATATGTGTTTTTAACATAAATTCAATTAAATTAAATTCATTTAGTATAGGCACAAATAAAAATTTAAAGAACATTCATATATCACGTGATGTAACTTTTAATGAGTAAAAAAAAGAAAGAACAAAGAGAAAAAAAAGAAAGAAAAAATAGTAAGGTAAAAATTAGAGAAAAAAATTTAAAAGCCTAGCTGATAATAGGAGTTATATCATGTGATGTAATGAATGTTCTCATTTTCTATTGAATGATTAAAATTGAATTTGAAGTTTTTGTTCAAATATTGCATATTCATGTTTATCATACTACATAAGTTTCTGAATGGAAAGACAATATATAACGAAAGCTAAAATAAGAGCTATGAGATAACTATTTTAGCTATATTTTCTCTTTTTGTCACCCTTCTATTATTTTGTTTATAAATCTAGTGTCCCTTTGTACCTAAAGAATCCATGTGGTCTAATAATTTGCATTGCAATTGTTGTCTTATAATTATTGTTGCATTATCATTAAACCTCATATTCTGCTAAAGAGTTCTTCAAAGAGTAGTTACAATTGATTTTAGCTTTAAGAACTCGCTTCAGTCAGTTCACCTACTCCTCTACATCTTTTGTATATGAGACTATAACTAATTGGGTTGGTAAGTTAAAGAATTAACAACAGTAGTGAAAAAACTGAGTTTCGTGTACATATGAATAAAAACTGCCATAAATGCATTAATAAATCTAGTCAGAATAATAGGTGTGAATTTGAATTTATTCTCCAAGAATGGTAATGAACTTAGTGTCACCATTTCCATGGAAGAAAATTGCCAGAAACTGGGGGGAAAATGTAGCTCTAGGGGCAAGTCAAAGGCAAAGTAGTAAATCTATATTCAAAGGGTTGAAGAGTCAGCAAGAGACTATTAGGGGAAAAAAAGCAAATTACAACCAATAACCAATAGCTCATCAATACAACATAGCCTAGTCATTTTTCTGATAAAATATATCAGAAACTTTAACATTAGAAGTACCAACCTCAATGCATCCAAGGTCAAATCTGTAAGCTACTGATAAAGCACTTCATTCTTACACTCTAAGATCAACAACATAGCTATGTTCCAAATAGAAGACCTATTAGGATCATGCATATCATATATGGCATGCATAAACTTGTATACATCTTTTGTAAAATACTTACTTTGCATAATAAAAGTCTTTAAGTCAAGGCAAGATTTTGCAAATACTATACTATTAACATTCAAAATTATTGTTGCAAAATTTTAGGAAAGTAGTTAGAGTATTCATATATGAAGCATCTGAAGAAGTAAAATAGGAAGAGCAACACTATCAAGATAAACCTAATGCTCAATAGGACTCTATACCACAGGAGCCAAATAATCATCGATCAATCCAATAAAGAAATATCACTAATATTGGTGCTTACAGAAGCTTCATCCCGATAACCTTAAGAGGCTAGATAGGACACTCAACATCTATCCTTATAACTTCATTTGGAACATCATCTTGAATATCACTTAAAGCCTCAATAAGAGGAGATCCTACTCCCCATAAACTATGAATGCAAAAGACAGTTAAAACATGAAGAGCAATAAAAGAAAAACATACCTCAAATAGGTTAACATGACTCTGCTCCAATAGATGCTCCTGAATGTACCTCTAATAGCCATGAGAATGCTCAAGCAAAGACAAAGCATCAAATCCTTAAAACACCTCTCTCAATTCCTTATTAGAAGGTTTAGCATACTAGCGATATATTCATCAACCCTAAAAAGGGAAGCATGCACTCAAAAATTAAAATGAATGCACTCTAAAAAATTATTTAATCATGAAATAAGACCTCTAACTCTTGAACCTTTTTTACAAGAGGTGTCAATAAAAGGAATGAAGCAATCTACCATAGCATTAATGGAATGGCAGAAATATAAATGCCGTCGAAAGCCATAACTTCAATGGTGGAGTATCATGAACCTATGATCAGAGACATCATTATCATAATCAAAAGGGAAGAATGCAAAAGAACAACATTGCGTTTTGACAAAATCTCTTCACTTGCAAATAGACTATACTAACTTATGGTATTTTGTGTAGGAAAAAAAAAAGAATGAAGAAAGGGAAAGGAAATAATACATCAGTAAGATCGAGCAAGAATGAAAATGTTAATCATTCATTAGAGTATCACCTTGCGTGACAAGCAACTTGCCAAACACTCATCAAAATAATCAAGGTAAGTAATAGAACTTTATTTCCCCAGATTTTGTAATAAAGTACAATCTTAAAAATAAAATCCATAAATTTAAAGTAAATTCATCCACTTCATGAGATCATGTGTGAAAAAGCATATCTTATGACCTTTGATCATAATGGCTTTCTTTAATTAGCCTCGTAGAATTCAGATGATCTGTTAACAACTTTGTATTGAGAGTTTATAAATTCTAATCAATCTAATGCTTACTTTGTACCCAAACGAGGAGAAGAATATGTAAAAACAAAATTTATGGACTTGTAGTATAAATTGCTTGAATTTCAGAGTATCATTTCAATCTTTTGAATGATAAATATGCATATAATCTACTCAAATGCTAAGAAATGAGTAGGAGTACAAAATTCCTTAACGGTATCCACGCCGAGTAATCTGAGAAAGGCACGAGAATACTAAGAGGAGAATCAAAATAAGTGCAAGTATAACATACTCTAATGCTCAGAAATGAGTAAGTGTATTAACGTGAACTTATAACAGTATCCACACTGAGTAATATGAGAAAGGCAGGAGAATACTAAAAGAGGACCACGTTAAAAGCTGCTCTATTTACTCCATTGCTCTGTAAGAGTATGAGTATCCAAAGCACCTTTCCAACAAATCATGTTGAGTAATATGAGAAAGGTGGGGGAATACTCAGATAAGGAAAAAAAGCATAAAAATAACTCAAAGACTGTTTTAATGCTAAGAATTCGATATGTTTATGCTTAATTGCTATGAGTTTTATTTAGCAAATTCTCCCTAAAATTAGGTGTGAAAGTAAGCTCTTCATTTGGTAAAAAATAAGCTCTCAACATAAAATGGTTAATGATACCTCTGACTCTTACGAATGGCAAATAAAAGATAGTCATGAAAATCAAAATTAGTGAGATTCATTGAGTGCATGCTATCTTGTGATAAAGTGATGAATTTTCCCATAGATTTAAAAAAAAAGTACCTTTTATAACAATCATCATGTTGAACTAACTTTAAAAAGTTTTTAGGAACAATGAATCCAGAACAAGATAAACCCAACATGTGAAATCAACATTAGCACTATTAAGTTAATTAAAGTCAGCAAGTAACAAAGGCAGTTGTTCAAAGCAAATCAACAAAAATTCAAAGAAAATCAGCTAAAAAATTCCAATCAATTAGCATAATTGATCAATACAAAATCTTGAAATCCTAGTCAACATGAAATTCCAATTTGATTTTTGCATTTTGCATACACAACACAAATTTCAGATTCACTCTGTTATATGCTATACAATAGCTATAACACAATTTCAAGATCACTTAGTTATATGCTACACAGTAGCTATAACTCAAAATTTTAAACTTATAATTTGCTAGACACTACACAGTAGCTATAGTATATTTTCACTAAATGTTCCATAGGAAATATAGCAAAACTTTTAGTCATAATTACTAGACGTTCCACAGGAACTATAGTATACTTAGCTAGACACTACACAATAGTTATAACATATTTTCACTAAACATCCCATAGGGAATATAGTGAAAATCACGATCACTCGATGCCCTACAAGGAATATAGTGAAAATCATGTTCACTAAACATTCCACAGGGAATATAGTGTCACTTGCTAAATGCCCTACATTGAATATAGCAAAATACACTAAACACAATGTCAATTGCTATTCACTGAACACAGTGATAGAATCACCGTTATATGTTCCACTGGAACTATAGGCTATTTTGAAAATGCACTGAACACAGTGTCAATTGCTATTCATTGAACATCATCGCTATATATTCCACCAGAACTATAGCCTATTTTCAAAATGCATTAAACGTAGTGTCAACCACTATTCACTGAACACAGTGATAGTATCAACACTATATGTTCCATCAGAACTATAACCTATTTTAAAAATGCACTAAATATAGCATCAATTGCTATTCACTAAACACAGTGATAGCATCATCGCTATATGTTCCACTAGAACTATAGTCTGCTTTCAAAATGCACTGAATATGGTGTCAACTGCTATTCACTGAACATAGTGATAGCATCACTGCTATATATTCCACCGGAACTATAACCTGTTTTCAAAATACACTAAATGTAGTGTCAACTGGTATTCACTGAACACAGTGATAGCATCACTGCTATATGTTCCATCGAAACTATAGCATGTTTTTAAAATACACTAAATATAGTGTCAATCGTTGTTCATTGAAGACAGTGATAGCGTTATAGCTAGAAATGCCATAGGAATTCTAGTGTTCCTTAAATTGCATTCAACACTGCATAGTTTATGTATAGTCATCGCACACAGGTAAGTGTTATGACTTTTTGTTTAGAAATTGTGTGCTTATTTGCTTTGCTGTAATTTGTCAAGCAAATAGCAACAAAGGGGGGGTAACTGTAAGCACTCAATTTTAGGATGCATTGATGCATAGGGGGACAAACGAGAGCTCTTATGATGAAAATTTGATCAAATTTGATCTCTAGATATTGATTTTGGATTTTTAGAACTAAAATTGTGAGTTTTAAGGACTAAATTGTGACTTTTTTGGGGTTTAATTACAAAATTGAATTTCCTCCTAGGGCCTTTTTGTAATTAAAGTTAAAAAAGTTCATCAGTTTTATAGAAAATCGATTGGAATTCTTATAATTTTGATAAAAAATCTGTAATTCCGAGAGTTATAGATTTCTGATTAGAAATACAGAAATCAGATCGGATTTTCATAATTTTGATCAACAGAGTTTTTTTATTTATTTTTAAGAAAATTATTTATTTAATTTATGATTGGTTTAAAAAATAACAAAATAATAAAAATATAAATAAACAAATCAAATAAATATATTTTACGTGTTTTTTGTGCATATATCTAGTTTTTAATTAGATAATTATAGATATTTTTGCATGTTTTATCTAGTTTTTTTTTAATAATAAAAATAAGATAATTAGTCCTGAAATAAAAGGAGGGGACGTGGCTTTCAAAAGGGTTTCAGAGGGAGAGGAAAAAGAGGGGGCTTAAAAAAAAAGAGAAGAAAAGAAAAAAAGGACGCTGCGACGGAGTTGAAAAAAAAACTTTGAACCTACGTTTTTTAGTTTAAAAAACACAGTACATCTTTGATATTCAAAATCAATCAAAGATCAATCAACGGTGATTCTTACTCTGAGGGGCAATCAAACTGCACAACATCATCCCATTATTTTCCTCTTTCTTCTATATTATTCTTTTCTTTGATTTTTTTTATTTGATCATCTACTAATTCTTTTATCCTTTTTTGAATTTTATTTTTATAATTTTGACTGTGATGTACATAACCAAAATTGTGGGGTGAATACGTAAAGAAGATTCATGAAAATCCATGGGATGCTATGAATTTAATTTTGTAGTTATTTTCAATTAGATTTTGGATTTTTAATATTCTGTGTTTTAATGTTCTTTTTTATTATTTATTTGGGCATGTAATTAATTAGTTTTAATTTATGTATGTAGGAATTGTAATAGCCCAAATAGTGGGAATAGTAATTTTTTTTTTATTTTTCTACACTTTAAAAATGATTAGTAAATTAGGTTCAATTTGGTAAAATACTAATAAAATCAATGGTGGCTTTAGATTAATTTAGGTTGCATGTAATTAAAATTAAGGTTAGAAATCACTGAATGGATGTTTTTGATTCATTAATTGCTTTATTTTATTACTTGGACATGTTTGTTTATTTTTGTGCATTTTGGGCCTCAAGCCCACATTTAGGATTAACTAATTTAAAATACGCTTTTAATTGGATTTCAGGTTTTAATTGACTTTAAAATCAATCTAGGCCCATTAGATTAATTTAGACATAGACCCACCTTTTAACTATTAAAATTAATTTAGACATAGTTTAGACCCATTTTTCACTTAAATTAAAATTAATTAGAACTAGGCCCATTAATTCAAACCCAATCCAATTCATTTACATAAAAATTAATAGACTTAGATCCATTTCTTTAGAATTAAAAAAATAGACTTAGTTCACTACTTTAATTAAAATGTAAGCCCACCTTTAGTTGCATTTCACTTATAAATAAAAATATAGACTTAGCTAACCTAATTAAATTAACATAGTTTAGACTAATTTAGGGACATCTCATTATATGAATGCACTATTTATGTGCTTTTTCATGGCTGGTTGCCTTGGAGTTAGATGAATGCTAAATTAGGGTTTAAATGAAATTGCATGTAAATAGGGAATAGTTTAATAATTAATAAGGTAATTTTAAATGAATACAAGAATGAAGGAAGTTAGTATTCCATATACAGAATCTTCTAGTTGTGGTGCAAATTCTCTTTTAGAGAATTGAGTTACCACCACCTTCAAATTATCCCAGTTATTACCTGGGTGGTGACTCATTATCTCCACATTATGTCTCTATGATATAGTAGTATGTTCTCTATAAGCTTAAGCTCAAACAATGTCGTAGTTGCTAAAATTTTTGATGCTCGCCAAACCTCACTGTTTACAATAATAAAACCCATAACTAGTAGATGTGGTGGTTAAACTTGGAGGAAAAATAAAATTTTATAAAAGTGAGTAATAAAAACTACTATTCAAACTAATGGTGAGATTTTCTCAAGGCGGTATTTGAGGCAAAGTTCTGAAGAACTCTGGTAGTAGTTAGTAACTATATAAAACTAGTGATTCAAATTGCTATTAAAGCATGGTTGACAAGGGATGTACCCATGCTCATAGGAGCGAAAAAAAATGTTGATTTGAACAAGGCAACTTAAGACGATTGTCGTTAGGACAAGCTAATACTTACTCACCAATATTTTATTGTTACTAATCCTGTTACTTTAACTAGGAGAGTGCAATATTAAAGAAGCCTTTTATGGAGTAGGAATAGAAGCTACTGCATTAGGGATTGTAAGAGTAAATCAACCACTTTATGTGAATTATCTTCCTAGGCCTCAAGGGCAGGAAAGAACATTATAAACTTAGCCTTAGGCAGATTGACCTTCCAAAATTTGACAAGCCATACCTAGACACCATTAATAGAGGCAATTATATCCTAGGGGTTATTGGATTTTAGATTTTCATATATTTTGAGGAGAAGACAAAGAGTTTATATTAGTGCACATTGCAAAAATCACCATTCAGATGAACTTGTAAAACTATAATTGAGACCCCGTATTCATATTCCTATCTTAATAAGAATCCTTGCCCTTTAAGATAAAGGAATCTAGATCTTTAAATAGGAAGGAAGTTATGTCATTATCAATTAGGAATATTACTCTATAAAGGAAGTCTACTACTCTCCTAATCAAGGCAATCCTATAAGTACAAGGAATCATATTCCTAAGAGGTTTGAGCAATACCTTCTCCTATAAATACATCTCATGACATCTTATGTCCTTCATTCTTTCATTCAGTCATCTCCTTATTCATCATCTCCATATCATCACATCAATAAGCCATCACTCTATCATCATATAAGCAATCATCCTTTATTCTCTATTCTATCATACTTATTCGCTTTATCATATTTTTCTCTATATGAATACTGACTTAAGCTTTAGAGTGTTTATAGGGGAAACCCTGCCCTTTTACCCATTCTACTCATCGATGCAGGTTTTATAAGCAAGAGATTCGATTCAAAGTTATCAAGTGGCATTGTTTGTGGGAAAAAACCTAGCTTGTTTTATTTTTCTTTAAAATAAAATAATTAAGAGCTAGGCAAAATTAAATTAAATTCTAAATTATCTTTGCTTGCTGGGAATCCAACTCGACTACTCAAAGATGCAATTCCTTTAAGTATGATCATGAAGAATTCCAATTAAGTCATTAATGGCAAATTTAGGATAAAATATAGCATAGATTATGAAAAAAATTCTTTCTTATCATTACTACGAGGTCTACTCTACATTGCGAGGCTACAACGTTGAAGGAATTGATAAAAGTCAAAACACCAAGCACGCCTTTAATATAAGTGGAGGGACTTCAGCTTTGTTACACTTGATTCTCCTAATGTTGCAATAATGTGTTAATAATGTGGAAATAGGTGACGGGGACAACAAGGCTAAAGTGTTAGTGATATGCACTAGGTCAATCATTTGTGATTATGTATTGACTTTCTTATTTTATTAATAAAGAGGTATTATATTATCATTTGATTTTATGATAATTACATGAATGGTTAATTCTTACTAAGGCCATCAAGTATGTGACTTGATAGTAAAACCCTTAGATTAAAATAAGAGTTCTATTCTAATTATCCCTAGCCATTTATTCATTATATGAATATTAAAGTATTAAGGCTAGTATGTTGTTGACTGATGGTTATGTTTTACTAATCATAAAGATGAGATATTAAGTCAACTCATAGGTACATGATGAGAGATCATGTACTGGATTGACCCACTATGAGAATACTACATAGATTATTGTCATAAGTATTTCTTATCACAGTAATTTTATTTCGGTCCTTTGACCTTGAAATCATCATGGATTTCTACATAGCTATTTTATGTTTTGACACATTCTAACATTATCTTTAACCGGATGATTAAAAGAATGTTGTTGGATATAAAATTAGTTATGTGAGGAATGTGAGTGATTTAGAAGGAATTTATCCCTCATTAATATGAGAAAGATATCTAAAGGCCCCTTGATGAGATAGACTGAATAAAATGCATGGCCATGCTGAAATGAATTGATAAAGAGTTATCATTTTCAGTCTACTTGGAATCAAGTCATAATATTGAACTATATAAGGATGACATTCTATGCCTTATGTTCAATTAAGATATCATGTGATAAAGGGACAATAAAATTCACTGTAATTAGGTTATGTCGGATTATTGACTTCACATGACTTGGGTAGTCATAATGTCTTGCTAGAGGCCACTTATGACTTGTAGGCCTAAATAGAGATTTAGGCCCACTGTCAATGTTATGTGAACCTACAGGGTCACACACTTAGAACAAGCCCAAAACGGATATGGGTTTAATAAGCCCAAAATAAACTCTGTGGAAATAAATAATTAAAGTGTTTTATTTATTTATTTATTTGTTTATTTATTTAAGATAAATGTTATTTTAAATAAATAAATAAGATATTATTTTTGATTTGTTTTTTAAACAAAATCAGAATATAATAAATGGAAAATTACCAAAAGGTTATTGGTAAGTGAAACCCTAACTTGGAGTCTATAAATATGTTATATTCTCTAGGGTTTCACACACTTGTTTTTGCCTCCAAATTCGTTTTCTTTCCTCTTAGAAAACAAAGACAGAGTTTTTCCTTTTGTTCTTGATTTGTGAGACAGTCAAGAGGTTGCTAGCACACACACTCAAATTTGTTTTGTGAAGGGCTGTTCGTGTGGATACCTATAGAGGACGCATCCTTTTGGAGACGTCTTGATCCGAACAACCAAGCCAAAAAGCTCGAGGTAAGGTGTCACCGGTGTGAGCCTCCTCTCATCCTTCCAGAGAATCTTGCCTCTTCTGCGTTTTGGTAAGATTATTAAAACCCTAGATTTAATCAATTAGTCGAATTATATGGATCCTGGCTTGGGAACGTGATAAAATTTTAATTTTTCCGCTGCGTTTGCATCACGGAGCCCAACATAAAGTTAATATCAAAACCTCTTTAAATTAAAGCTTATACTTCTATCATAAACCCAGAAGCCTTTTCCTTAGTAGGCTTATTCGCAAAGCTTGGTGAGATATAGGCTCAACCTCAAAATAATAAAACCAAAGCTACGACAAACTCAGAGAGAGGTATCAACCAAACGTAAGTGCCGACATTAAACTACTCAAAAGTTGCAAACCTATTGAAAGAGATAGTCTTTGTATCTTTCAAAAAAAATAAAAATAAACAAAAATACTTTCCTATTGCAAACGCAACATTAAAAGATCGATTGTGTTGATACATGTATCATTTAAGAGTTGGTTAATATTCTTCTACAAGAATCGAGTAAGAAGCTTTCATCAAGTCTACATAAATTGGAAGTGCAAGCTAATTTAATTTGCTAAAGCTTAAGAATAGTTGGACAAAAGTTCTGCTAGAAAAATGATATCATAGAAATACTTAGATTGCATTATCTGGTGCTCGCTTTAGTTTCTTGAGAATCTATGGATGAAGCTACCATTAATCGACACCTCCAATGGTTAGCAACTTTTTTATTGCTCAAAGTGGTTATGTTATGAACATAGCTATACTGAAAAACAAAAACTAAAAGTTGATGAAGATGGAAGAAGATAGATCTTGAATGAGAATGATTCTCAGAGCATAGGCTGAGCTCCGAATACCAAGCATCGAGCAAACACCAATCACCAAACTATAATTTCCTTAGCGCTTTCGTTCATTAAATTTCAAAGTTCAAACATCACTTTTGAGAGTTATCATTATGACCTACAATAGCTGATAAGTCATATTAGATATTTGTTCATTTATAAAGCAGTAAAGACAACTGAAATATGAACAGCATAATATAAGATAACTGAATTGGAGAAGTAAAAACTTAGTGTCTTAGTGGTCGATGGAGTTGTGTAGTTTCAAGCTTCTAATTATTCGAGCATTAAATTGGCATATGCAAATTTTCTTGGAATCTTTAGTAAAACGAGCTTTGGACGTTTATCATCCATCAAGCATCGGAGCACCGGGCAATAACAGAACCCCTAACTATCAAGATTATAAGCTATGCTATAAGTATTAAAATCGAACATTGAATATCAGACATTTGAGTTCTTAAGCATCCAAAAAACTAGAGCATCATATGCCTATAAATATGATAGACAACTAAAGCTTTGTATAAAAAACAAGGTTACTCGGAGCTGATGGAAGTTTGATTCTTGAATTAAAAGCTGAACAACCAAAACTAGCATTGTGTACTGAGTTTGATAGCTAAAAATTTGGATTCTTTGACTGACACTATGTATCGACTTAATGAGCATTCATCAAGCCTCCAAGTATCAAGATTATAAAGCTCTAGGTATTGATTATTTACCGAGCATTGACTGCTAAACATCGACTTCACAAGAATATAGACCTCAAACAACAAGTAACGAACCCTAAGTTAATCAACCACCCAGAGCCATTGTGGTATGAGTTTAAGCACAGCCGAACAAGTTATATAGCCCATTAAGTAATTGCTCTTCTTTATTAATTCGGTGTAGTTGAGAGTTTTTACCTGGTTAGTTGATTCTAACATGACTTGAAACTATGAGCTGATAGTGAGAAGCTACTTGGATTTAGCAAGCTATATAACAAATAAGTTTTTGGTTCCCATTGATAGAAAATTAAAACACAAGAGTTGCTCTTACACCCAAACACTAAAAACCAAGTCAAATAACTGAATATGATTATAGTCATTCTTAAGTTATACTTCTACATCGACGATAATACATCCAAGTTTTTTTTTTTAAAAAGAGCTACTACTATCAAGGTACATCTCAGGCATCATCCATAGGGAGAGAAGAGGTATAGATATTGGAAAAGCTTATTTTAGATTCAGAATTAAAACCAAGGAAAGGGATTGAGTTAATTATGTTTAAGTTAAGAATGCATCAAGAAGCGAAGGCCTTACTCCAAATTTGTTGATAAATTTGGGTTATTTATATTTATGATAAGGATTATGGGATAATTAGAGAAAGGCTTAGGCCTATATAAAGTTATGAAGCCTGGCCCAAGACAAAATAAATGCCTTGTGAGACTCATCCTAGCTATATACAAGCCAAGCAATGTAATGAAGTTTGAGAATTGGCATCAAACTAACATTAACGATCCTTACATATACCAATTCAGATGGCACACTTGCATAGCACCAACTTGATACTCAAACACTTAGAT
This sequence comes from Mallotus nudiflorus, assembly GCA_947683625.1. Classification (NCBI taxonomy): domain Eukaryota; kingdom Viridiplantae; phylum Streptophyta; class Magnoliopsida; order Malpighiales; family Euphorbiaceae; genus Mallotus; species Mallotus nudiflorus. The sequence goes on from CANTUR010000037.1 coordinate 2,648,167, forward strand.
ATTTCCAGACATTAAAAAAAAAAAAGAATCCTCAGCTCTTTTCATGGTGCTCTATAACAATTGCACAAACAAAAATGAATATAAATATTCATTAAAATCAAAGGTGGGACAAGAGGTCATCAAGAGATAAGTCTTCCTTCTCAATTATTTATTTTCACGTTTATCTTCACATCTTATTCTCATAGAATAAATACAACTTGACATACAATCATACTTACACATCTACACATAGATGCTGATCCATAAATACATTATTATTATTCATGCATAACACACATCAATCACATTGATATATATATATATATATTACATAAGGACTGACCATCAATTGAGATCAAATGATCCTAAAATTGTTGTTCCTTTGTCTATCATTACAGATGAGGAAAATGTATTTACTGAAGAAGCTACTTTAAGCACTAATTAGTCTAGGTAATCAGACATTCTAATCATCTCATATGACATTAACATGCATAAATTTTCAAATGATAATAGACATATTGTCAAGCAATGCTAATGCAAACAATCACTCATTTGTGCTTAAACAACAAATGGTGGTTCCCACTCAAAGTTGGATCAAACAACACTTAGGAAAATCTTACTCTACAATAGATCCTTGTTCATGAAAATTTCAAAGAAAATTTAACAAAAGAAAATTCAATAATAGAGTCAAGTATAACCACCACATGGCCGAATAAATCAAAATGCAATTCCAAGACATCCTAGCTAGCATCACACCGTCTCTTTTATTTAAGAAAAGGGGCAATCTTAGCCTTTCGCCTAAACTATAAATGCTCATCTCACAATTCAGATTAGGCAAACCCAAATTTGGTCCTTCAAAGCCCACCTTCCATCATTTCAAATACCTTTACTAAATTACTATCTCATATTATGAAGCTCAAACTAAAAAGGCTCAGACTCACTACCAAGATCACAATATCCTTCTTTTTGCAAAAATACTACAAACAACAATGCTCGAAAAAAATCAGACATCAACAACAATAATTTTTGAACTCAATACCAATCATTATTATGACCAAGCAGCTACCATTAATAGTTATTAAAGTTCATAAATCGAGCAACATCTTTCGACACTCGGGCTATGCTTCTAATGCACCAAGAATCTAAGTCTAGTGACTGAAGCTGACACCCTTACGTTGATTCAATAGTACTGAGGTTTGGCACTCAGGATGCGCTTCTAATGCATTGAGAATCTAAGTCTAATGATTAAAGCTAGCACCCTCAGGTCGCTTTGATAGTACTGAGGTTTGACACTCGGGCTGCGCTTTTATTGCACTGAGAATCTATAGCACTCGGGCCACACTTCTAATGCACTGAGCATCAAACCAATGATGGCTAGTCCTGTTAAGTCATTTCTATAATATTGATGGGTTAATCCCTCGGGTCATTTCTATGACATCGAGCATCTTTTATTGTAGGTTCTGTGTATCTAAGTCTAGTTGGCACTTCATTATTATGATATTTTAATTCTGTGATTCTAAGACTTGGTATATCGAGCATCTCAATGTTCAGTGACTGAGGCTGGCCACCTCAGGTAATCTTTCAACAACATATGAGATTTCAAGTAAGGTTCTTATCTTAGCGCATCAATCATCTTCATGTGATTCTTGAAAATCTAGAAATCTCAAACATAAATATCCAAACAGACTTTCAGGAGTGATTCTTGATACCTCATATTCATATTCCTATCTTAATAAGGATCTTGCCCTTCAAGACAAAGGAATCTAAATCCTCAAATAGGAAGGAAGCTACGTCATTCTCAATTAGAAAGATTACTATATAAAGGAAGTATACTTCTCTCATAATCAAGGCAATCGTACAAATACAAGGAATTATATTCCTAAGAGGTTTAAGCACTACCTTCTTCTGTAAATACATCTCATGAAATCTCATGTCATTCATTCTTTCATTCACCTATCTCCTCATTCATCATCTCCACATCATCACACCATCAAGCCATCACTCCATCATCATACAAGCAATCATCTTTTATTCTTTATTCTATGCTATTTATTCACTTTATCATATTTTTCTCTATACAAATACTTACTTAAACTTCAAAGTGTTTATGGGGGAAATTCCTGCCCCTTTACTCATTCTACTATCGATGCAAGTTCTACAAGTAAAGATTTGATTTGGAGTTTTCAATAAGAATTCTTTTTAGATTATTTTCTAATTCCTTAATAGATATTGCATTCATGTAGTATACAACTTTGCCCAAAAACTCAATTTTCACATCGCCAAAAATGTATTGTCAATTTCATGCCCAAATGTTTTAGAATTACACAAAGGCTTGGTAAAATTGTCAACTATAGTCAACATAGTAATTGTTGATCTCTATTCATTGATTAGCTTTAGATTGAGAATGAAGGAAAAGATAAACAAAGAGTTAATCAGAGAAGGTGTCCAAGAAACTTGCATATACCAAAGAAGTTGCAAATAGACTATAAAATTTATCAAATCCCCACCACGATTTTTACCAACCAATATAAAATTAGTTGTATTTTTATTATTACCACAATCCTATAAAGTCCAAATTATTTTTTTTATTAGTTTACTTTATTTTTATAACTTTCATCTTTGACAAATATATATATATATATATAAAATAAGTTTTATAATAAGTTTTAATTTGAAAATAAAATTGCAGTTCATGTACTCTAGTAAATAATAAATCATGATAAAATTTTATATTAGTTAATTTAATCTTTTAATTTATATTAAATGAAAAATAAAAATTTAATTAAAATAGAAAACATAATTAAAATAAAATTAAAAATAAATTTTTTTAATTTTTCTTTAATAATTTAATTTTAATTAATTTTATTAAACTTTAATAAAACTTCTAAGTACATATATAATGTTTAATTAGTTTATATTAGGACACATAGAAGTTGATCTAAAAATTAATGTAAATTAAATTATAATTATAATTATTTTAATTAATAAATTATCAAATTTTTATATGATTGATGTAATTAAAATAGAAAAAAAATAATTTAAATCAAATTAAAGTTAATTTTTGAAATATTTTAATTTTAATTAGAATAAATGATTAAATTATCTAATTTTTATACTATAATAAGTGAAGATATTTTAATAAATTTGCTTGTCCCCTAATATATAAAATTTAATTATCTTATCTTTTTCGAATTTAACTAACAATCTCTTTTGTTTTACATTTTTATAACATTAACATTTTCTTCGCTTTTTAGTTCATTTTTTTTTTCACTTTTTTACGAGCTTCTCTTTTCCAAAAAAAAAAAAAAAAAAAGCAGAGATTAGGGACGATATTTTCCATTACTAATCTATTGCTAATTGTCCTTAGCGAAAGAAAATGATCCACACTACAATGGTCCCAAAGGAATTAGCGATGGTTTTGTTAATCCTTCACTAATTTAGCAACAGATTAGCAATGTTGTACTATCTGTTGCTAACATTTCATCTTAATTTCGTTTTTCATTCCATCACTGAGTTTAGTAAAATAGAAAATAATATTTAATAATAGCAATAATTTAGCCGTTGTTAAATCTTTCGTCAATAAGAAAGAATACATTTTTATTTCTATAATATATTAATTTTTTGTTAATTCTTTTAGTAGATAAATTTTATATTATAAATTATTAAATTGAAGGATAACAATTATACACAGGAAATGGAAATTCAAATTTTCTATATATATATAGAGGATTTCCTAATGTTAATGTCAATTATTAATATTTCTTTATATTTTATTATTTATAATTAATGTTTTATTAGTATTTTTAATATATTAATTTAGTTTTATTTTCTTTTTAGTTTCTTAGTAATTTATGTGTCATGACTCGAACCCGAGGACACGTGACCGACACTAGAGAATGGGTAGACATAAGGCCCCCGAAACCTGTAGTAGGCCTTAAAGAAAAGAAAAATAAAACTTTCAAATTTAAAACTTTATTTCATACAAGAACACATTATCAGACTAATTTTTTTAAAAATAAACATGATAATGCGCATTATAAAATATTTTTCATCATCAAATATCATAAATCAATCTTAAACATTACACATAAGCATGATTCATTAAAATTCCAATACATAAATATATTTAAGTCATACAAACTTATAGTACACACACTACTGTAGTATGCTAAAGTCACTACTATAGTACAACTCACATTAACCTACATAATATAACCGGTGATGAAGAAATCCAGCGTAGAGGCAGTCTAAGGTCGAACTCCCAAGCTCTTGAAAAAAAATAGATTGAGGGGAATCAGACCTCACTGAGTAGGTCAATAAAAAGAGCTGTATGGTTTGAAAACCATATAGTTATAGTGAAAATAATTTATAATGTATATATATATAGTTTTTGAAAAATCTCGGTAGAACCCTAAACCTAAATTTCTAAATGGCCAACTGGGCCCACTTATTCCAACTAGACTGCCGGTCCCTAAGAGCAAAGGCATCAACCGAGGCACCAAGCTGCAGTCATCCACTTAATCCAAATACATGGCACTGGCGGTCCCTGAGAGCTAAGGCATCCACCGAGTCACCCATCCTAGTCCATTATTAACTTTTCAATCACTGGCAGTCCCCGAGAGCAAAGGCTTCCACCGAGGCACCCGTCCTAGTTTATATCCACAAGTCATACATACATCGGATCCATCTCTCAATTTATACCATGTTACATGGTCCTGGTGAAACCCACTAGGTAGCCCATTCTACCAAAATTTCTCAAAACCAAATTTAAATAAATAAAATGCACTTAAATCATAAATAGCAACATTTAAATTAAATAAATAATATAATGAATACTAAAATATGAGTGCACGCATCTTTAAATACAATACACGAACGGATAAATGTATCAACTTATAGGATGAGCGAGAAGGCTAACGACCGCGCATCTGCCTCGATCCAACAGCTCCTGCTTCGGTATTCTCTAGAAAATAAATAACATACCTATTTTAAAAACACGTCTATGGAATAAAAATAAAAAATCAATAGAAATAGTGAAATTCTAGACTGACTCGAGGAAGACTGGATAAGACTCGATGGATAGGGAAAAACCCTAATTAACGTAGGAATTTACGAAAGATGTCATGTTTTACGAGAAAATCTATCAAAATTTCGACAAAGTCTCCTCTGTAAAACGGACATCTCTATACCATAGGTGTAACCATTCCTAAATAGAAAAATACACTTCTAGTATTCATAGACATTCACACTCGAGTCAGGCTTCCAGAACTACATTTAGTGTCGACCGAGATCACAACTCAATCATCATAAAATTAAATCATTTATTTCCTAAAAATACATATTATATATAAATATCCATAACTTCAAAAATCATCTCTCCTTAAAGCTTAAAAATAAAATTTCACAAACATATATATATAATATTTGGAAATAATATTCAAAATTAACATTACTTAATTAAAAATACCAATTAATTCATAAAAATCCTCTATACCTCTTAAATATTAATAAAACCAATTAAAATATATTTTTAAATATAATTAGCATAAAATTACATATTTACCCATATAATAGAAAAATACACATAATACTCAAAATAATACCTAATATATTATTAAAAATTAATTTTTAAAAATTAGTGTTAATTAGTCTAAAATAGTAAATAATTTGTAAAAATCCTTTTAAATTCCTTAATTATTATTAAAACCAACCACAATTTATTATTTAACTATAATTAACACAAAATTATGTTTTTACCCCTATAATACAAAAACTTACATAATATACTATTATTACTCAAAAATTCCCTAAAAATTATACAAATGCCTAAAAATTATTTTCTCAACATTAAATTTCTTAATATAAATAAAAACATAAAATTAACTAATAGTTTCTTCCATAATTAACTAATAATTTCTTCCGAATAAATTTAACCTAATTATCCACATTTGACATAAACTTAAAATAATGATAAAAATAGTATAAAAATCACAAAAATCATAAATTAAGTTCTAAAATTAATAACATTTAATAATAATACCAATTATCAAAATTTCATAATTTTTAACAATTAATTTTCGAAATTTAATAAAATTTTAATAAAATATTCAAAATTCACAATTAACAAAATAATATTTTATAATCTTAAATAAAATTAACATACTAAAAATAATTAACAATAATTACCAAAATTACTAATTAAACTCAAAGAAAAACCAAATAAATCAAATAAAAATCAAATAAAATTTTGTAAAATTAGGAAAAATCAAAATAATATACAAAAAATAAGATTTAAACATCTAACTTAGCTTAATTAATCATTTAATACATAAACCAATTTAGACAACTAGAAAACAACCCTAACACAGCCTAAAATCAACCTGCAGTAACTCACCTTCAACCTTTGATGCTGATGCCGGAGATGAGTTGCAGTGGTGAGGCTTGGTGTCTACTGACGCCTGAGAAAGTGAGGAAGGCTGAGGGATCAACAGTAGCACCGATTTAGCTCTGGTAGAGGTGGGGTGAGCTTAAACCCAACGAGAGAGGGAGAAACCGAAGGAAGAATAGGGGAAGAGGAAGTTGCTGGCGGTGATGGCTGCTCCGAGAAGGCTATGGCTCGTCGGAGGGAGATGACGGACGGGGAGGAGGGCTGCTGCTTGGATGATTTTTGGGTGATGGGTGTTTCTTCCTTTACTAACATACACACACACACACACACACACACACCTAAATATAATATTTACATCAAATAATAAAACCCTAAAATAATATTAACATAAATATATCTCAATTAAATAACTAGATAAGTAACAATTGTATAATAAAATTTAAAATTAATTATTAATAACACAAATTTGGAAATTACTTTATTTAAATAAAAATATAGGGTATTACATTATGCATTTTTTATATGTTTTTTTTGGAATTTTGCTTTTTTAAAGAGTCTAGGATTCAAGCCAATAATTAAATAGCAATTTTATGAAGTTATTTTCCTCATTAGAGTAGGTTTTGAAGGTGAAAAATTATTGTTTAGATCCGTGGACGAGTTTAAGGCATTTTTCTCTATAAATAGAGAATTTTAGCTCTAGCCATAGGGAGCCATATTGGGGAATTAGACACTAAGATTACAAACAAGAACTCTAAAAGATTGAAGGAGCAAGAAATTGACGATTAAAGATTACTTATAATTATTTCTTTCTTCTTCTCTTTCTTGTATTTTTATTATGGGTTTATATTATGATTTCTTGGAGATTATTGATAATATGTTAGGCTAAATATTTCTTTGTTAGGGATTGATGATCTGAACATGACCTAAGCTTCCAATTAAATAAATTCATTAGTTCTTGCATATTGTGTTTATTAATCTTAATGCTTGTTGTTGTTTGACCACTAATAGCATGATTTTAATTGGAATTATACAGAGAGATGGTAATTCTAATATCTATAAACACAAGTTTAACTTAACTCAAAATAAAAAATAAATTGAGTTTATTAAATTCCCATTGAGTTGTGCTTCATAATTCATGATTTTAATATATAGATGTTTGGATTGCAATGAGAATTGGGTCTTTATTGCCTTGATTAATAGTTGTGAATTTATATTAATTGATACTTAAGAGAGATTAGTTGATGCTTTAGAAAAACTTAGGATATGCATAACTATTTGAGTGGTAAATTCGGGCAGCTTAGTTATTGTGAGGTGATTTAATTTGTAGCAAATTTTGATTATTGATTGTTTGTTCTTTAGATTTAGGATTTGTTTTTATTCTATAGGTTAATTTATTTGTTATTTACATTTTATTTAAAATTCCTTATTCAAAAGCCTTCAAAAATAAAGAATTAGGTTAATAGGTGATTAGAACAAGTCCTTGTGGTATTAATATTTTTATACTACTTAGTGATACCGTGCGCTTATGGTTTTGTACTAACACCTAACTGTCTCTTTCAAACCTTTCTGCTCACCTAGCGATGACTCCAAGCCACCCTGATTCTTTCCTCTGTCATGGTTTACCATAGCCATGGCAACATATTTTTGCCATAAACTATCAAACCGATAAAAATCAAACTAATAGAAAAGCAGTCTTATGCTGCTATAGTCCTCGGCTTCAGTGGACTATCCAGCCTCTAATAAGGGATGTTATATTGCCATTAAGGTTGATCAACAAATATATGAGTAAAGGTTAACGATATGTCAATATGCTCTTATTGCTCGTTAGCTAAAGGTGATTCACCATGGAAGCTTATTGATTTAAAGCAGAAACTAACATCAATTTAGGGTCCATCCAAATCATGAAATTGATTTCTCTTGATCGTAGATATTATCACATTATTTTGAATTCAACAGCAGAAAAGAACTCAGTTTAGGGAAGAGGAGCAATAAAGTTAAAACCCGACATCCTTTGTCTATAACACTAAACACCTAATTTTGATCCTACTAATAACAAATCCAATAATGCTCAAATTTGGGATAGGCTTTATTGATTTCCATAGGAATATTGGAATCCCAAGATATTAGCTTCGATTGCTAAGGGAATAGGTATTCCTTTAAAAATTGATAATGCCACCATTAATGGTGAATTTGACCATTACGCAAGAATTTTAATGGATATTGATTTTACAAATTCATTACTTGAAAAGTTATTAGTGAAATGAATTGGCAAGAATTTTTTCATTAATGGTGTATGAAAATCTTCTATTGCTTTGGTATGTTTGCTCTAACATTGGTTATGCTTCGCGTGATTGCAGAAGGAGAACCAAATCTTTTAATGATACAACTCGAATGGTTATTAAGGAAACAAAGAAAATCTGGAAACCCAAGAGTAAATGAAAGCATTCTATTTTTGTGAGCAATGTATTTGATAAGTTACATTCCACTGATAATGATGCTCCTCTTATAGTAAATCCAAATTCAGTCCAAGGGCATTCAGAATGCATAGTGGCTATCTTACCCACAACCAAACTTAATTATAGACTAGCTTTGACTACTAAATTCGTAAATGTTCATGATGATGTTGATAGAAAGATTAATGAAGATGTAGCTCTGTAAGGGGTTCAGATTAATGAAGATGTAGCTCTGTAAGGGGTTCAAATTAATGAAGATGTAGCTCTATAAGGGGTTCAGTATGCCAACATCACTGCTAATTAGGATCCTCAGATTATTGATAAGGCTATGAAATCGAAAGCTGATAAAGGGGGAAATTAGTGGGCATAGTGTAAGTCAAAATGATGAATTGGTTGATGAAAATATACTTAATGAATTATAGGATGAGTGTCAAGAGAAGAATTGTTAGAGCTTAGACATTTTACTGATTATAACATCAGTTAGACTTGGCAATAAATGATAATCCTCTCATTTAGCTGTGATAGCCGAATGTAACTAATTTGGAAGGTAGAGACGATATTACGGGCTTAGAGTTAGATCATGATCATGTTTCTTAGGCAGATCATATTGAAAATTATAAGGGTGCTTGGACTTTTATCTCCAAATAAAAAAACAAGAACTCTATAAAGCCTCACAGATCATACTGGGTCACTCTCACTAAAAGAGTAACCAAGAAGCCTCTCAGACTTAACTTATGAATGTCTTCTTTTGGAATTGTCTTGGTATTGGAAATTTCAATACTTAAAGAATTTTTTATCATTATTATAAACAATATAACCCTAATTTGGTGTATATTGTGGAACTAATGGTGCACTTTTAATAAGTTTCTTCTCTTTTTTTTTTCTTCATTAGGTTTATTTTTATTTCTTCAAATAATAGTCCTCTTCCTTCTTTTTGGATTTTGGGAAATTCTCCTAGTTTAGTGCCTTCATGGATGTATGTTCACAACCAACATGTTAGCCTAGATATGTCCTTTAATTATATGGTTCAATGGATTAGTTTTGTTTGTGGCAGTGTGTGAAGTAATAAATAACTTGAACTTTGGCATGATTTAATTAATAATGTTGCTTATGGTCTTGATTTCTGGTTAGTACTTGGGGATTTTAATGCAGTTATTAGATCTTATAAGAATAGGAGTGAAGCTCCTGCAGTTCATCCTTATAGTGAGTTTATATCTTTTATTAATTCTTGCCATTTTTTGGGTATTCCAATGTGAGGTACTTAGTATACTAAATGTAATGGGCATTTGGGTTATGACAAAGTGGAAAGTATTCTAGAATGCTCCTTGGCTTCCATTATTATTTTTTCTCATTTTAGCAATCTATCAGTTGTTTAGCTCTTCCTAGGTATCATTCAGATCATATGCCTTTATTATTGAACTTTACTAATGGTGTTGCTCAGATTCCTTGTTTCAAGTGATGCAGGTTACTTATGGTTCTCTTCATGATTTAGTTACTTTGCATTGGTCTTATGATGTGTTTGGTTTTCCTCCAATCCAAGTCTTAGCTATTAAGCTGAGAAATCTTAGACAAGTTCTTCAGCACTGGAATAATAATGTATTTGGAAATGTTAGTCAAAACATTTCTAAAGCTCAAACTATTCTTTTCGAGGTCCAAAATAACATTGATGTTTAAGGAATTTCATATGATCTTCATAAAAAAGAATTAGAACCTCATACTACTCTAGAGAATTATTTAATTCAACAAGAGATTTTCTCAAAGAAAAAAGTAGATTTTATTAGTTAGTGGTAAGAGATAGCAGCTCTTTATTTTTTTTCATAATCTCATCTCTAGAAGGTAGCCTTTACAAGGGATTTTTGTTCTGAAAATTAATGGGAATATTCTAAAAGATTTGCATACTATTGAGAATCATATGGTGGATTTTTATAAAAAGCTTTTCAGACCTAATTCAGGTGTGTCTTCTAACTTGTCTTTCATTATAGATATTGTTCCATCCTTAGTTATAGATAGTGACAATTTTGAGCTTACTCGTTGTCCCTCTTTTGAGGAAATTAAAAAAATGTGTTTTCATAATGGATCCTTATAATGCTCCAGGCCTAAATGGTTTGACTGTATTATTTTTTAGAACTTATTAGGATATTGTTGGTTTGGATGTGCGTAATGTTGTGAAAAGCCTTTCATTATTGGAACATTATTATGGGCTTTAATTTTAATTTTATGGTCTTAATTCCTCAAGTTAAAGATGCTATTATGATTGAGTAATTTCACCCTATCACTCTTAGTAATTTTTGCTATAAAAATATTACTAAGATAATAGCTAATCATTTGTCATTGGTTTCTAGGGAGATTATTTCTTTTAATCAATTTAGTTTTATTATAAATTAAAATATATCTCATTGCATAGCTATAGCTTTTGAAGGTGTTAATATGCTTAATAAGGCTATTTTAGTAAGAATATGGCCCTAAAAATTGACATTCAAAAGGCTTTTGATATTATGGATTGTAATTTTATTATTGATGTCTTAAAAGCTTTTGGGTTCTCTTTCCAGTTTGGGATTGGATTCTAAAGATTTTTTCATCTGCTAGGATTTTTGTTATAGTTAATGGTGTTCCCAAAGGTTGGTTATTTTGCCTGTTATAGGGGTGTAGGATAGGGGGATCCTTCGTCTCCATTTCTATTTTTTTTAGATAAGGATTTTTTAAGTAGATGGATTTCCAAGGTTGCTTTGGATAGTTTATTTAATCAAATGTCTTATTCCAAACATTCTCTTTTCCCATCTCATTTACTTTATGCTGATGATGTTCTCATTTTTGGAAAGGCTTCTACCAAGAATATTAATTTGCTTGCTCACATTTTTCATGAGTATAGCAAGCTTTCAGGTCAAAAAGTTAATTGAAACAAGTCTAATATTTTTTTGGTAAAGCTATTTCTTTTCGCACATTAAACTTTTTAAAGGAGATCATTGGGGTTAATATTGGCTCTATTCCTTTTACATATCTTGGGGTGCCTCTTTTCTAAGGTGTTGCTTATAGAAAGTGGTTGCAGCTCATTACTGACAGGATTACTAATAAATTTGCTAATTGGAAGGGCTCTTCTCTTTCTATGGCTGGAGGTTAATGCTTAATAACACTGTAATTTTGAGCTTTTTTTTACACTATTTTTTAGTTTATAAGTGGCCCATAAGCTTATTAGTTCATATGAAAAAATGTATTCACAATTTTCTATAGACTGGTTCTGTTGACAATAGAAAATTGGTGGTTATTCGTTAGTCTACTTATAGCTTGAATAAAAAGAATGGCATTTAGGGATCAAAGATCTATAGAATTTGAATTTGGTGCTTCTTGGGAATCTATCTTAGCATTTAATTTCTCAAAAATATTATCCATTATCTTTATTTAGATCTCATTAGTTTTCATCTTTAAGTTCTATGAAGATTACTCTTATCTCTTCTTCTATTTAGAGTTCGGTTAAGCCCTCTTTTTTAAGGATAAAGGATTCTATAAAATGGTTGATTGGTTCTTATACTTCCTTGAATTTTGGATGAGTAAAACCTTATTTTACTTCTAGGCTTCATATTCCTTTTATTTAACAACCTAAATTGGATGCTATTATTTTTAATTTTCTTATTAGTGGTGTTTGGTAGCTTCCTGAAGAGATCCCTTTAGATATTAAAAATGAATTTCTCAAATTCATATCCCTAAAGATAGTTTAGATGTTTGCCTTTAGCTTCCTTTTATGGATGGGAAATATTCAGTGAAAGCTTTCTTTTAATTCTTATCTTATGGCTTTTTGGGCTCAATTTTTCTAGAAAAAGTTTTTACTGCCATTGCGATCCATTTTGTGTTGGCAAGCTTACCTTGGTTATTTACCAACTAAGGACTATTTTATTAAGAAAGGTTTTCAAATAACATCTTGTTATTGTTTTTGTCATGCTGCTTTAGAAATAGTTGATCATATGTTTATCCAATGCTCTTTTGCTAAAGAAATTTGGACTACTATTGGTAATGTTTTTCAGCATCCATTATCTTCTTTAAGTGGTTCTCTAGTTTCTCTAGTTAATGCTATTATGAGTTGCACTTTCATTTTATAGCTAAAAGTGTTATGGAATTTGATAATTATTAGTGCTATTTGGTTATATATGGGATAACTAAAATTTAATAATTTTTAAAGGAGCTTAGCCTGATATCTTTCTTGCGCTTTGCAGCCTTTGGAAGATGATTAAAGAGTGTCCTTTCTTTAATAATGTGGTTCAATGACTAATTATTTAGCAAAATTGTAAACTTTTTTTTTACTAAATATAGCTATGGTTCTTTTTAGAGCTCCTAGGATAATTAGTGTCACTTGGCATCCTCCTATCTCAAGTTGGATTAAAGTTAACACTGATGGGTTGGTGGTTGGATCTTCGGGGATGTCTAGCACAGATATGGTTTTTCGCAATGCTAGAGGTTATGTTAAAGGTGCTTTTTCTTTTTAATATAGGTTTTGGTTTTGGTTATCTTGTAGAATTACAAGTGTCTATGTTTACAATTCAAAAAGAAAAGGAGTTAGGCTAGTGTAATTTGTGGCTGGAGTGTAATTCAACTTAGGTAGTGCATTTATTTTAATCTCATTTAGTTAAAGTTCCCTAGGTGGTTGGGCTTTAATGGGATTCATGTTTGGATAATCTTAAGAGCTTGAATTTTGTTGTTTCCAACATTTATAGTGAAGATAATGGTGTGGAAGATAGTTTAACTAAGTTTAGAGCACATCAAACTAATTTCCAATAGTGGCACTCTTTTTCAGATAGGTTTCATTTTTGTGTTAATCTTCTTTTTGAAGATTTTAGTGTTGTAGAGAGGTTTCATTTTTATTTATTTTGCATTATTTATTGTTCTATAATTGTACTTTTTATTTTTTATTAATAATTTTTTAGGTCCTAATAGATGATGAGGGTGTTAAGATTATGCCAACCTAGTTGGAATAATTGGATGAATCTACTAATATTTTGTCTCAATGTCTATGTAAGTATATGTCTATATATATATATATATACAATAGTGCCGATACCAGTATAGGTAGTAGTGCTAAGGATTAGAACCTCGACATTCTTATATATATATATATATATATATATATATATATATATATATATGTGCTGAGGTTGAGTATATGCACCCATACACTCTTCTACTACTATTGATACCAGTAGTGCCGACGATCAAAGCGTGTATTGTAAATGTGTATGGATGCAAGGATGATGAATGTAAATCACAATGCCAGTCTCACACTCCAGTCAAAGACTAAATACGGAGGTTATTGGACCAAGATACAATAAGGATTTTATAGAGTTTCTTATGTGCAAGATCCTAATTTCTTAAGCAAGCACAAAACATACATTATGTTGCTTAGAAGAACTATATATGTAATAAAAGTAAAAAAAATGAAATTTAAAAGAGAAATATATATGAACTAAAACTTATGAAGAAGATATCACTTTATATTCCAAGTAGTAGGGAATTGTAGATGTTCAATATCCAGAATAAGTAAAAGATATGTAAAGACTATAAGCTAAAACTATATAGATGATCATAAACATACAAATTTTTAGTACTTTCTTTTAGAGAAGAAGAGTTATATGTTTCTCTAAAATTTTTCCTAAAAATCTATTTGTTCTGCCTTATGAAGGAGAGGAGGCTTCTTTATATAAAGGTCTTCACATCTAAGAATATGAGTCTTGTTGAAATCACAAAGGAGATAGTAAGCAAGTGACATGGGGTGGTGGTAGGTACTCCATAAGATTCCTAGAAGTTGGTGGGGAATAGTCCTTTGTTTGCTAATAATTTTTATCCTTTATCTATCTTTCTCTTGTCTTTTGTGAAGAGATATTCCCATTAAGTCCTGGTAGTGGAATGTGGGTCCCTAACCTTATGGAATGATAGAGGAGAGAGGGATGAAAGCAGTAGGTGGAGCAGAATATTTGACAAAGTAGTTAAATTTTCCTAATGGTTATCTGAGTAAATGCCACTCTTCCATAGCTAGAGGATGACTTAAAAAGTTAAATATAACTAAAATACTTTTTTTTTACTTTTGCATGGGCCGTCCTAAAAAAGGATTTTCAACCCATCGGGCCAATATAATAAATATATACAAATGTTACAAGGCCTATAAGTCTATGGGCTTTATAGAAGGGAAAATTCCAAAACAATCATCTTTATTATCATTAGCTAAATTAATGAAGGGCTCTGAGTCTTGAGATGTTTGGGTGTTAGCAGAAGAGGCCTGTTTAGACTAGATCAACTGTTGCATTACTTTGAAATATTTTGCTTTAGTTTTTATAGCAACAAGGAGGGCTCTAGCATGTGACTTTTGAGCAAGGACACTAGATTGTGCTTGAGATTATTCATGAGAGAATCCAAGGAATCCATGTTGCTTAAGCTAGTCAGTAACCACCTATTTAGAGATTTTTTAGGGACTTTATAAGAGTTCCACCATTTGACTTTAAATCGTCTTTGGAGTATATAAATATCATCGTTTATATAGA
Organism: Mallotus nudiflorus; assembly: GCA_947683625.1. Classification (NCBI taxonomy): domain Eukaryota; kingdom Viridiplantae; phylum Streptophyta; class Magnoliopsida; order Malpighiales; family Euphorbiaceae; genus Mallotus; species Mallotus nudiflorus. The sequence continues at coordinate 2,663,508 of CANTUR010000037.1, forward strand.
AATCAAGATACCACTGTGAGACCTAATGAACAAAGAATTTTAAAAAAATATAGATAGAGAAGGGAAATTTTTTGCTTAAGTGGGAAGGTTTGTAGTGTGAAGAAAATAGGTTAAATCCTTAATGGATGTTAGGTGCAAGGATATTAGGAATGGGATCATAGTTATTCCACTATTTGGTGAACCATGTAGGGAATTTTGATATATCCGCAAGATCACTAAGGAAAAATAACTAGGTATAGGTGTTATAAACATTTTGGATGAGGAAGGAATTAAACCGTACTTGTTTATAATCCTAATAAGAAAATGAAAGGTAGAAATCTAATTTAGAGTTGAAGTTTAGAGGGAAGGCTTTTCATTTGAAGAGTTCTTGTCCCCATTCTGAAGGGTGAAGAACTTTGAGAATTTTACAAGTAGAATAAAAGGGTTGAGAGTATCCTTTACGATAAAAGTGTTTGAACTCTGGAGAACCAGTGAATTCCAAAATAGTTTGATAATATTCTTGGGGTTTGGAATGATCCTAACGTTTAAAAAACCAAGTTTTTGGAAAATGATTTTGCATTATGATAAAAGGATCTTTATGATAAAATCTATCTTCAATAGAAAAAATTTTTTGGATGGAATTTTTTATAAGAAATTTAGAAGAGGAAAGTTTTGACTATGATAAAATAATCTATAAGCTACTTTGGGTAGTCATAAGAGTTAAATCAGTTTGAGAAAGGGATTTTGAGGAGGAAGATTCTCCTTTCTCAATTTTAGAAATTAGCTGAGGAGCTTTACCTGGAATACCTTTATTGCCGTCAGTTTGTTCAATTCCTGGAGGCTGTAAGGTACTTTGTATTACTTTAAGAAGTTCAGGGGTTTTGGAAATAGATTCAATCCATAATTGGATTTGAGAAGCTTTATTAGTGTTAGCTATATCAGTTGTTTCTTCTTGGATAACTATTTCGAGCCATGACTTTATAGGTTTAGCAACAAAAAGAGGAGGATGAGGGTTAGAAGGTGGTTCAACTTTATCTTTCTCTTTCTATTTTTTATGAGGCATCTTTATCTATTCTATAAAAATTCTCTAATTAGAAAATCTAGTAGAGAATTTGTATCTCCTTTAATAAATTCTATATCAAAATCGAAGATACTCAAAATAGTTTGTCATCTAGTAAAAATATGTTTGGATGTAATATTTTGAACATCTTTTTGCAAAATTTCTTTAGTAGATTTACAATCAATACGAAGTAAAAACTTTTGATTGAGTCAGTCAAATTGAAACTTTGATATGCATATGACAATGGAAAGGACTTCTTTCTTAATGGTGGAGTAGTTTTTCTATATATCATTCTAGTGACCTAAAGTGTACTAAACTACTACTTCTCTCCCATTGGCTTTCCATTTGAGAATGCCTCTATATCCTATATCACTAGCGTTTGTCTCAACAATTTTAGGAAGATAGAGGTCAACTAGATAAAGGTAAAGAATCTCAAGAATCTGATTCTTTATATATTAGATAACTTTAGTGTGCTCATTTGTCCAAGGAATAAGGTTTTTCTTTAATCTATCATGCAAAGGTTTAGCAATCCTATTGATATTCGGACAAAAATCTAAAACATAGTTAAGACTTCTTAAAAACCTTTGCAACTAGACTTTGTCAACAATTTTATTAGGGAACTTGTTTCCAAATTCTAAGGACTTTTCTATGGGAACAATGGTACCACAACATATATAATGTTCTAAGAATTTGACTCTGGTATGAAAAAGGATATTTTCTTAGCAGAGACAATAAGACCATTTGCTTTGACTATATAGAGAAAGGTTTTGAGATGTTTGAAATTTTGCTCGATGGAGTTTAAGAAAATTAGCACATCATTATTATTCTTTGAAATACTGATGGTGCATTTTTCAAACCAAAGGGCATGACATTCTATTTATATTATCCAAAGGGAACAGTGAATGCAATTTTATAATAATGATCTTTATGAATCTGTATTTGCCAAAATCTTGATTTCATATCAAATTTTGAAAATACAAATGCAGAATGAAATTTTTGAAGAAGATCTTTTTTGTTTGGAATAGGGTGTCTAATCCATTTCAAAGCTTTATTTATGGGTTTATAATTAATAACAAGCCTTGGAGTGCCTCTTTTTATTTAAGAAGCTTTATTAATATAGAAAGCTGCAAAACTCCATGGAGATTGAGATTTAGAGATTAATCCTTTGGATTCAAGATCCTAGATTTCTTCCTTACAATGCTATTCCAACTCATCACTCATATGAATCGGTCTAGCTTTAGTAGGAATATTTCTTTCATCAAACCTTGGGTTATAAGGCATATCAACTATATTTTGTTTTCTTTTTAAAAAAACATTTGGCAAGTCAGAGTAGACTTCTTTTACCATAATATTATGAAATTAAAAAATCTTTGTTTTTACCAAATGAAACTTTAGTTGTTGTTCAATTTTTTGAAAATGAACAATTTGCTTTAAATCATGCAAGTTTGTCTTTTTGCCTTTTATCAAAGCATTAATTTCATTCCTATAAGTAGAATGAGCTTTAGTAAGTTTAAGATATCTGGTTTTTGGTTTTGCCAAAAATGGAAAAAAGATATGAATATTTTCATCTTTATAATCAATGGAATCATAAGTGGTTAAATAGGGAGTTATCAAATTAATGAGTGGTGTCCCTAAAATTACTGTATAACTGATATAAGAAACTAAAAGAAAAGTAGTTTTTAATAGAATTCCATTATTTAAAATGTTAGCTTATGTTGTAACATCTTGATACAATGCAAATATGCATACTTATTTAGGGTATTTTAGTAGTTATTTTTATTTGATTTTAGTTATGATTGTGTGTTTCTAGTTATGCAAGTGTTATTTTTATTTCCAATTGCTTTCTAGATTTGTTTGTATGTTTTATATGTGTTTTTAGGTCCAATTGGTTCATGGAAAATACCTTGGAATGATTTGAATGAAATGTGAAGTTTGGAAAGCAAGGGGAAGTTAATTCAAGTTTGTGTCGAGTCATCATTAGTGGATCGAGTCATCATAGAGACCCTTCGTGCTGAGTCATCACTAGCGCATCGAGTCATGACTGAGAGTTTACCATGTCGAGAATTAAGTTATTGCAAGTTGTCACTATGTGCTGACTCATAACAGAGCCTGTCGATGCCAACTCATGACTTAGTGCCGAATCAGTCCAAGAAGGCCATCAGTTTCCAACTTTATGTAGTTTTCATATTTTAATTATAATTTCCTCTACAGACATCCAATTGAGGTGATTCAAGTTTTTTTGGAAAGATAGCTTATAGATCTAAAACTTTCATGAAGGAACTTTCCTAATATAATGTCATTTAGATTGAAAAAAATTCCCTTTAAGTTACTATATTTGCATAGGGTTGTGATTCTTCATGCCAAAGGGTGCCTTTCCAATTGTAACTTTTTGTAACTACCTGTAAGGTCTATATATACATCATTTATGACCTGTGAAAAGGGGAATTCATCTGGAGAGATGGATGATTGAAAAAGATTACTTTGATTAATAGAAAATTACTACTTAGTTTCTTATTTGGAGTTCATTTGTAGAAGACAAAGCCAACTAAGAAGAAAAGAAGATCAATTCGGCCAAGCAATATTATAAGATATTTAAAGGGTTTTATTAACTCAATCTCTCCTTTTCTATATTGTATTTGATTATCTTTTCATTAAATTAACCATGCATATTGGTTAAGTCTTTGAAGGAATTGCAATGATAGATTAAATAAGGATTATACATTTCTAACTTAGTTTAGTGATTTAATTTCAATTAGTGAAAATTTATGTTATGTGTGCTTGATCACCATATATAACTTGTGAATCAAATTATTTGCAATGAGATTTAAAGTAATTTGATGGAAGAATATTTAAAGTCACTTAAGTATTGAATATTACTTGGAGATAAGGAACTCATCTTAAGGGAAGAAGCATTAGTGTTATATGTTATTGATTTTCTTTTATTTTTACATGTTCATAAGAATGAGTGTAGTTACCATAAGAAAATACCTTTACCTAACAATGAGAATTGCATTTAAAGACTTTAGACTAATTTCCAATCAATATATAAGAACATTTACTTAATCCTTATTTGACTAACATTGTAATTGTCCTTATGCTCCGGCTATTGCTAATAACAACTTTGAGATCAAGCCAAGTATTATCCAAATGGTGCGAAATAATCAGTTTGGAGGCTTATAAGGAGAAGATCCTTATGCCCACATTTTGACTTTCCTCAATACGTGTGCAACCTTCAAGATTAAAGGCATGACTGATGATGCAATAAGGCTAAAACTCTTTCCATTTTCAGTCAAGGACAAAGTACAACTTTGGCTTGCTAGTTTACCAAATGAATCAATCACAACATCGAATTAATTGAAGCAAGCATTTTTGCACAAATATTTTCCACCACACAAGATGGCCAAGTTTCGAAAAGAGATTACCACTTTCAAACAAAGTGGAAGTGAGACAATCTATTCAGCTTGGGAGAGGTTTAAGGAACTTCAAAGGCAATGTCCACATCATGGTTTGTTAGAATGGATGATTCCTCAAATCTTTTATAATGGATTGATAGATGAAAATAGAAACATTGTCAATGCGGCTTTTAGTGGGAAATGGATGGATAAAACAACTAGAGAGGCTGTAACTTTGCTAGAGGAACTTGCATCTCAAGGGTTTGCAGGTAAGGAAACCATAATGGCTAAAGCAAAACGAGTTTTGGAGCTTGACATAATTAAAATGTTGAATGCAAAGGTAGATGCTCTCAATAATTTGGTAAGTAAATCTCAAGTTAATTCATTAGAATATGATAATGTTGTTTGTGAGACTTATGGAGGACCTCATTCATATTCTCAATGCAATATAAGTGCTAATGAGGATGTGAATTATGTCTAAGGTAGTTACAGCCTAAGATTGGGACTCAACTCAAATACATATAATGCCCAATGGAAAACCCACCCTGGATTCTCATGGTCAAACCTGTCCTCCCAATTAAACCCCCAATTCAACTCAAACACCAGACCCCAAAACCCTCATGGATTTTCCATTAAGTAATAATCCTTTAATCCTAACCAATCTAAACCCAATCTTGAAAATCTTATAGAGCAGTTTGTTAATGAACAAATAACCATCAACAAACAAAATGAGGAGCAACTCAAACAACTAGCTTCTAAGCTTGAAAAAATTATTGCTTATAACCGCATCCTTGAAATACAAATTGCCCAATAAGCCTATTTCTTTAATACTAAACCCTTGGGGAAGCTTCCTGGCCAACTGGAGTATACACAAAAGGTGACTTACCAAGCAATTACTTTAACAAGCGGTAAAAAAAATAATTATGGTTGATGATGATGAGGTATGGATTGACGAAGCGAAAGTTAGTGGTACAAAAGATGATAAGTGTGCAATGAAAAGCATGAATGGAGATGCTACCATGCCACCCAAGGAGAATGAACCTAAAGTAGACTTCAAAACACTTCCTTTTCCTTAAAGGTACATAAAGCGCAATTTAGATAAACAATTTAGCAAGTTCCTCGATTACCTTAAGGACGTTACCATTACCATACCATTTGTGGAAGCAATAAGAGATATGCCAGCACGGGGTAAATTTTTGAAAGATATTATCAATCATAAGAACAAGCTTTAAGATTATGGCTTAGTATCCCTTATTGAAGAGTCCAAGGCTATGTACTCTAAGTCACCCCCAAAGCTTAAGGATCCTGGATGTTTCATGGTCCCTTGTGTAATTGGAGGTACTCATTTTGATAAAGCATTATGTGATATTGGTGCTAGTATTAGCCTTATGCCTTATTCTATCTATAAAAGGCTTAATTTGGAAGAACTTAAGCCTACCAATATGTGTTTATCCATGGGAAAAAAATCTTTCACTTATCCACTTGGCATTCTTGAAAATATGCCAACTAAAGTGGGGAAGTTTATGATCCCAACTGATTTTGTTATGTTGGAAATAGAGGAAGATCTTGAGATTTCGATCTTATCTGGAAGACCATTTTTAATGACAGTAGGAGCAATTATTAAGATGAGGAGAGGAAAGATCACATTGGAAGTGGATAATGAGTACATGGAATTTGATGTGCATAAGATCATGAAATCCATACCTGTGGAAGTAACAAGCCGAATTGAATCTATAGACATTATTGACGAGTGCATTGAAGAAGTGATTCATAATTATTTGAAACAAGATTCTATGGAAACAAACATGGTGCAAAAAGCTAATGAGCATCTTATGGAAGTGACTAAATATCAACCTTTACATTGGCTACCAAGGTTTGAGCCTTTAAAAAGAAAGGATGAATCGGAAGACACTACATCAAGTGAAGAAGTTGAGTTAGAGCTCAAGCCTCTACCATTAAATCTAAGATATGCATTTCTCGACTCTAATTTTAAATTTCCTTTTATTATTAATTCATCCTCACCTAGTGATAATATTGAAGCTTTATGTGATGAATTGAATAGTCATAAGAATGCTATTGGTTATTCTATAAATGATATGAAGGGTATTAGTCCTCATATATGTATGTATAGAATTCTTTTAGAAGATAGTGCTAAACCTTCCATTGAAGGTCAAAGATGATTAAGCCCTACTCTCAAAAAAGTGGTAAGAAAAGAAGTGACTAAGCTACTTGATAATGGAATTATATATTCCATTAGTGATAGTAAATGGGTGAGCCCCATTCAGGTTGTACCAAAGAAAGGAGGCTTAACCGTTGTTAGGAATGAATCTAATGACTTGATACCTACTAGAACTGTCATAGGATGGCATATATGTATAGACTATCGAAAGCTAAATAAAGAAACTAGGAAGGATCACTTCCTATTGCCTTTTATTGACTAAGTTTTTGAGAGGTTAGCTAATTTTTCTTATTTTGTTATTTGGATGGACTTAGTGGATTCTATCAGATTCTTATTCACCCTGAGGACCAAGCTAAGACCACATTTACATGTCCATATGGTACTTTCACATTTAGGCCTATGCCTTTTGGTTTATGCAATGCACCCGCAACTTTTCAAAGATGCGTATTTTCCATATTTAGTGATCTACTTGACAATTATGTAAAAGTTTTTATGGATGACTTTAGCGTGTATGGTACTAACTTTTCTAATTGTCTAGAAAATCTATCTAAAGTTCTTAACAGGTGTATTGAGCATGGATTGGTCTTGAATTGGGAAAAATGTCATTTTATGGCACAAGAGGGAATAGTTCTTGGTCATTTAGTTTCAAAGAGAGGGATTGAAGTTAATAAAGCAAAGATAAAAGTGATTGCTAATTTATCACCTCCAAAGTGTGTTAAGGATATAAGAAGCTTTCTTGGACATGAAGGCTTTTAAAAAAGGTTTATCAAAGACTTTTCTAAGATTTCAAAACCATTATGTAAATTGCTTGCTAAGGAAGCCGTTTTTAAGTTCGATGATGCATGCCTAAAAGCATTTGATACATTGAAGAAGGCTCTTATTTTAACACGCATTTTACAACCACCTAATTGGGAGCAACCGTTTGAAGTGGTGTGTGATGCAAGCAACTTCGTGATGGGGGCTATTTTGGGTCAAAGAAAAGAGGGTAAGCCCTATGTGATTTACTATGCTAGCAAGCTATTGGATGATGCCCAAATCAATTATACTACTATAGAAAAGGAGTTGCTTGCTATTTTTTATGCATTTGATAAGTTTAGAGCATATCTTATGAGGAAAAAAGTGATTATTTATTCAGATCATGCTGCTCTCAAGTACCTTCTAAGCAAGAAAGATGCAAAACCTAGCTCCTACGATGGATATTGATGCTTCTAGAGTTTGATTGGGAAGTGAGAAATAAGAAAGGGAGTAAGAACCTAATTGTGGATCATTTATCAAGGTTAAATCAAGAAGGACTGAAGAATCATGACGATGGTGTGCCACTCAATGAGACATTTCATAGTGAACATTTGCTTAATGTTGCTTCTAAGGAACTTCCATGGTTTGCAGATATTGCAAATTATCTTATAAGTGGTGTTCTTCCTTATGGTATGGATTATAGACAAAGGAAAAAATTTTTACATGATAGCAGATCCTACTATTGGGAGGAGCCATTGCTTTACAAAAGGTATGCGGATGGCTTGATTAGATAATGCATTCCTCAAGATGAAGTCCAAGATGTTTTTAAGCATTGTCATTCTTTAGATGTTGGAGGACATTTTAGAGCTTTAAATACAACATCTAAGGTACTTTAATCTGGATTTTGGTGGCCTACTTTGCTTAAGGATGTTAGAGAATATGTGCTTACATGTGATATATATCAAAGGATGGGAAACATATTAAAGAAACATGAGATGCCTTTGAAAGGGATTCTTGAAGTCGAAATCTTTGATGTTTGGGGTATAGACTTCATGGGTCCATTCCCTAGTTCATTAGGCTACAAGTATTTATTGGTGATGGTCGATTATATCTCCAAATGGGTGGAAGCACTACCAACCATAACTAATGATGCTAGAGTAGTTAAGAAAATGCTTAAGAAGATAATTTTTCCAAGATTTAGAACCCCTAGAGCATTGATAAGTGATGGAAGTTCCCATTTTTATAACCATGTGATTGAAGCTCTCTTGAAAAAATATGGAGTAACACACAAGGTTGCTACTCTATATCACCCGTAAACAAGAGGGCAAGTCGAGGTGAGTAATAGAGAAATTAAATGGAATCTTGAGAAAATAGTGTCTTCTTCTAGGAAAGATTGGGCATTGAAGCTTGACAATGCATTATGGGCATATAGGACAACCTTTAAAACTCCAATAGGCCTTACTCCTTATCAATTAATCTATGGGAAATCTTGTCATTTACCCATCAAGCTTGAACACAAGGCATATTAGGCAACAAGAGCTTTGAATTTTGATATGATGAAGGCAGGTGAGAAAAGGTTACTTCAACTCAATGAATTAGATGAATTGAGAATGAATGCTTATGAAAATGCTAAGCTATACAAGGATCGTACTAAGTTATGGCATGATAAGCATTTGACTAAGAAGGAATTTCATGAGGGTGAGCTTTTTCTCCTTTTTAATTCAAGATTGAAGTTATTTCTGGGAAAGTTGAAATCATGTTGGTCAGGTTGGTTTAAAGTTGATAAGGTATCCTCATGGTGTAGTGGAAATTGCTAATAATAAAGGGGAAATATTTAAGGTTAATGGTCATTGTTTGAAATCTTATTTAATCAGTGATGCAATTGATCCAACTCGATCTATCTCTTTTTCTACATCTTAATGAAATCAAGGTAAGGTCAAGCTATAGACCTTTAAATTTAGCATGGTAAGACTAAACGCATTTTTTTTTATTTTTTACACATTTTTATACTCTATGTTTTTATTTTATTTCATTTTAGTTAATAAAATTACTTCAGGTTTCTATACTTATAAAGTTATTTTTTTTATTATTTTGAAATCACATTTTCTTTTTAATTTTATATCATTTCCTTTTATTTTAATTAATCTTATTTATTCACATTTCTTCACTGAGGTATTCTTAGTTTTAGTATACATTTGGTTTATACTTAGTTTCTTATCTCACTTTCATGCATTTATTTTACATATATTGCTTAGTTGATAAATTTGAAATTGTATTGCACATTAGAAGGACTGTCATGACTCATTCCACTATAACAAGTCACTACAGAAACAATCTATGCCGAGACGTTACGCTTGGAATGACTCGATTCATCATGCAAGAAAATGTAATAAGTCATTCCTGCTGAACGACTCAATACAGATTGTGTCCATGCCAACTTGACACCCTGTGCCGAGTCGTCCCTTTTACATAGTTATATGCATTTTACACATTCAGTTACACACACTTGTAGCAGCCATAAATTAGCACCTTTTTACATTTTGTTTTAATGTTTATTTACTTTTAATACAATTTTAGATTTGAAAAGTTGTCTTTTTCCCAAAAATGGTCGTGCCTTTTCACATCTCCACACACCTTTTCAAATCTATACCCACTTTCTCACTTATTTCTTACACACCCTTTTACTATCACTTACACCCCTAAACCTTACACCCCTATACCATCTATAAATACACCCTTTTGACCACCTAATCCCCCATCTATTCCATTCTTAAGTTTTTAAATGAATTTCAACACTTACATATACTCAACATCTCCTATTCCTTCATCTTCTTTATTTTCTCTTCCATAAACACAAGACTCTTCATTTCTCCTCCTATTCCTATTCCATCTTCTTTACTCTATGTTTGCATTTTCATTTATACACTTGTTAACTTCATTCAATCAACACTAACACCATGAGAAAGACTAGAGGATCCTCATCCAAAAGGCCACACATTGAAGAATCCCATCAAGAGGAGGAAGAAAATCTAAGCAAGACTTACAAGGCTAAGATTCTAATCCTTTCACATGCAGAAGGTGCTAAGTTGACAACACTCAAGTTTAGAGAAATCTTGGGTTGTAAGTACATTCCAAACTCTCTCTTAAATAATGTGGGTATGCTTGAGGTGTTTGATCTAATGTTAACTCAATGTGGTCTTAAGAAATTTGTTTCTATGCATGAGGACACCTATATTGATTTAATTACTGAATTCTACACTACCTTAGATGTTAATGAGAATAATTCCCAAATTCTAGAATTTAGGATGGAAGGAAAGAAACACTAATTAAACTATTCTTTCATGCATCGTGTGTTTGGTTTTAAAAAGGATGGGTTATGTGATCCCCCATCTAACTTCAAGTTGAATGAATTTTGGACATTTTTAACTAATTTGAAAACCCTTTTTCAAACTAAAAAAGCCAAGGCAATGTTCATTAAAGATATGAAATATTGGTTGTTGCATAAGGTTCTAGCATGTGTTCTTTTTCACAAGTCTGAGTTTAATAGGGTTTTTACATAAGAAATATTTCTTATGTGGTGTATTCATAATAAGAAGCAACTTTGTTAGACTTATTGGATATTCAATCAGTTATTGTCTTGTGCTCCATTTAAGGATTCACCATTAACACATGGACATGTGATCACAATAGTAGCTAAGGCTTTGAATGTTGATCTTGCAAGTTATACTCGTAGGGCTGAATGCTCTTATTTTACTAACCATGCTTTTGTGAGAGGGGAAGTCGTTGATGCAGGATTCCAATTTATTCCCGCCTGATCACGTTCTTATTGGTGTGGACTTCCTGGGTCATCCTAGGTTGTGAAGCCTCTAGTCACTTCTGAATATCGACCAAAAAGTGATCTTGAAGAAGAACTTCCTCAATATTAACCATTTGGAGATGTTCCTTTGCTAACCTATCCTTTTTAAAGTGCACCGGGCTCTTCACGTGATCACCCTCCCATTTGGGACTAAATTTTGAATAATCAAATTGCCATGCAATAGCAATTAAATGAGATGGAGTTTCATAAAAAAAAATTGGCTCATCGTCAATGGAAAATGGAGTACAATTTGTACCAATACTTTGCTCAATCTGGATACTCAATTGAGTCTCTGCCTACTATTCCAACCGACGACTAGGGGAGTGTTTCTATCCTTTCCCTTACTTTCTTTTATTTACATTAAAGACAATGCATGCTTTTAAGTATGGGGGAAGGGATATTAGTTTTAATATTAGTAATATATATTAGGGTGTTATATATGTTTGTGTTTGTGCTATATTTTTATGTATTTGCATTAATTTTGTTATTCATTTTGCTCCTATATTTAATAAGTAGCCATCCTTAATAGTCTTTTTAATTTTGATGAAGTCAATATGTTTTGTTAATAATGAATATCTTATTGCTCAATTGGTTAAGTTTCATGTAGTATAAGTAGTAAGTTTATGTTTTTTTTAATCTCTTTTTATTATTTTTAAAATTTAAAGAATGCTTTAGTCAACTTGTTAACTATGCTTAAGGCTAGGTAGTAATGATTTAAGCTTAGGTTTCCTAAAGACTTAGGTAATCTTAGGGAAACTATATCCATAATACATATGAAAGTTGCTTTTCAATAATGGATGAAGACTTAAAAAAAAGAAAAATAAAATATTAATAATGTTTGTAAGTTGATGCATCTTAAGTAAGTTGTGTTCAATTGAGTATGCTCCTTAGTTGCATTCATTCAAAAAGAGATGTATAATGTCACAAGTAGACGGATCTCGAGTAAGTTGAGTGCATTTGTGTTTGCTCCTCATTTACATTCATTCGGAAAGAGAACATCTAGTAAGTATGCTTATGAATAAAAATGTCTAAAAAAAGCCATGAGAAAAGTATGTTGATATGTGTGCTTAACATTGTCTCAAGGTTGCTTTTGCCTTTAGAATTCCTAAGTTTGAAGCATGACTATTTTGGCTAAGTAGCTTGGTTAGAACTTTGACTTTGCATTTTTTATTTTATTCTTAGTAGATTGAGATAAATTGGTAAACTTGTTGCCTATGCTATAAGACTTGTTTATTCTATCATTGTTGAGTATTGAAAATTCACTTATTGAATTATCCTTTTCTAACTTCATTCATGATTAAAATGACTTGATAAGGAGGCTACATTTAATATGGAGTAAATGAAAATTTTGTTAACTTTTTCATATTTGATCATACTTACTTAATGGTAAGTAAGGTCTAAGTGTAGGGGAGTTTGATACAATGCAAATATGCATACTTATTTAGGGTATTTTAGTAGTTATTTTTATTTGATTTTAGTTATGATTGTGTGTTTTTAGTTATGTAAGTGTTATTTTTATTTCCAATTGCTTTCTAGGTTTGTTTATATATTTTATATGTGTTTTTAGGTCCAACTGTTTCATGGAAAATACCTTGGAATGATTTGAATGAAATGTGAAGTTTGGAAAGCAAGGGGAAGTCAATTCGAGTTTATGTCAAGTCGTCATCAATGGATTGAGTCATCACAGAGACCCTTTGTGCCGAGTCATCACTAGCGGATCGAGTCGTGACTGAGAGTTTTCCTTGCCGAGAATTAAGTTGTGTTGAGTCTCACTATGTGTTGACTCATAACAGAGCCTGTTGATGCCGACTCATGACTTGGTGCCGAATCAGTCCAAAAACACCATCATTTTCCAACTTCGCATAGTTTTTGTATTTCAGTTATAATTTCCTCTATAGACATCCAATTGAGGTGATTCAAGTTGTGTTGGAAAGATACTCATAGATCTAGAACTTTCATGAAGGAACTTTTCAAAGATAATGTCATTTATATGGACAAAAATGCCCTTGAAGTTACTGTATTTGCATAGGGTTGTGATTCTTCATGCTAAAGGGTGCCTTTCCAATTATAACTTCTTATAACTACCTCTAAGGTCTATATATACATCATTTGTGACTAGTAAAAAGAGGAATTCATCTGGAGAGATGGATGATTGAAAAAGATTACTTTGATTTATAGAAAATTACTACTTAGTTTCTTATTTGGAGTTCATTTTTAGAAGACAAAGCCAACTAAGAAGAAAAGAAGATCAATTCGGCCAAGCAATATTATAAGATATTTAAAGGGTTTTATTAATTCAATCTCTTCTTTTCTATATTGTATTTCATTATCTTTTCATTGAATTAACCATGTATATTGGCTAAGTCTTTGAAGGAATTGCAATGATTGATTGAATAAGGATTATACATTTCTAACTTAGTTTAGTGATTTGATTTCAATTAATGCAAATTTATGTTTTGTATGCGCACCATATATAACTTATGAATCGAATTATTTTCAATGATAGTTGAAGTAATTTGATGGAATAATATTTGAAGTCACTTAAATATTGAATATCACTTGGAGACAAGGAATTCATCTTAAGGGAAGAAGCATTATTGTTATATGTTATTGATTTTCTTTTATTTCTGCATGTTCATGAGAATGAGTGTAGTTACCATAAGAAAATACCTTTACTTGACAATGAGAATTGCATTTAAAGACTTTAAACTAATTTCCAATCAATATATAAGAACATTTACTTAATCCTTATTTGACTAACATTGTAATTCTCCTTTATATTCTTTATTAAGAACTTGTAGTAATAATTAAAATAGTTAGTATTAGAGTATTTATTTGTTTTTAAATTCTTATTATCATTTTGATTTTACTTTTCCTATCCATTTAATTATCTACTCGTTAATACAAGGTTGTTCCAAATTCTCAAGTGTTCAACACCCTACTTGCTCTATACTAAGTCCTAGAGACTAGGGTATTACAATTTGACCCATTTCAAATCTATATGCATTTTGAACTATTTGCAGAAGAAAGCTTTTCAGTGGTTAGTTCTTGAAAATGATGTGGGACCATGCTTGTATTTATGCAACTTAAATAGCTCCTGTGTTAAACAGAGCTATGGTATCAAGTTGAAAACCTTTATAAAAAATAATGGAAATCTTTATAATATATTTTTGAGAAGTGATTTGGTATAAAACAAATAGAAAATCTTAAGGAACTTTATCAAGATTGGCCAACGACTATGATTATAAATCCTTAGTCTCATCACTATCACTAGATTCTTTAGCAAGTTTGGCCATATGGAATTGGATTAGTTTAGAATCCTTTTGTTATTTATCCTTTAGTTGCTTTATTTTGGAATTTATGGTTTTAATCTCACCTTGGAGTTCTTGAATATCTCCTAAGGGTTTCTTACTGATTTTCTTCCTATTCAGGATGGTAGTAAGGTCATATGTACTTGTACTAGTTAATGGTAACTCGGTAGTCTTAACTTCATGTTCCTTTTATAGAGACTGTCTAAGCTATTCCAAATATTTTTTTTGCACATCAAGATCATTAATGTGTTGAATAAAATTCAGAATTAAGGTTTGCTCTCTATTAAGCATGTTGAGTTGCTTAAATTCTATAGTAGAATCTATTTCATAATCAGAGGAGGAGGTGGTTACTATTTCATTTATTTGAGGAGTTCCTAAAAACTCTTTAGAGTTGGTTTCAAACTCAGAGGTTTTTAGTAACAAAGTTGTGAGCTTATTCAAGGTTCTTTCTTCTAAGTCTAATTCCTAGAGTTTCTTGGAGACTTTATAATATTTAGAAATATGCCCTTTTTGCCATATTTGTAGTAGGTCACATCTCTCATTTTGGGTTTCTTAGCTTTATCGATCCTAGGCTTACTAAAGGTCTTCTTATAAGGTTTTTTTATAGTAAGTTTCTTCCTTATTCGTTCTCTTAGAAAATTTCCTATATTTTTTTGGAAAATTTCTTTGATGTAGGTTTCAGTGATTTCTTACTACAATCTGCTTTACAGGATGGATTTTGGGTGAAGCTATAGTTAAATTATTTACAAAAAGATCCTTGTTCCTGTCTATTCTTTCTCAATTCCCATTTTAAATGCTTTTGGAGTTTCAAATCTTAACAGATCTTAAAACCTAATTCATGTGCTTGGTTTTCTATTATAGCTGAAGCAATATGAGAGGTAAGAGGAGAAGGATTATCCTCCTGTTTTGGCATAGTGTAAAAAGGTCTAGCTATATTGGTACTATAATCTACATTTCTAAGATAAGAGGAAGGTAGATCTGAAGTTGAATATCTTGATTGAGCAGTATATAGTAGGTTGATAACTAGTGATTAATTTGGATGAAGTTTTGCTTGGTTAGGGTTAGGTAAGTGTATGGTTTGTGGCATATCTAGATGTTGACTTTGTTGAGGCTCTTTATAGTATGGCAGATTTATGACAGATGGTATCTATGATATTCTTCCTAGATCAAGAGATTCTGATGATGACGTATTAGAAAATCTAGAACTAGAAAAAGTTCTATTAAAGGAGAGTTTTACTCTACCATCTTGGAACTGGGATACATGCTTTATCTAGGTATTTGGGACATATGTTTCTTCCTATTGAGGTTTTGGCTTTGTGGCTCCTTCAATGATCCATTCTTGAGGTAGTTTTACCTAGCTCCACTAGATTAGTTTTGGAATAACAACATTGGCTTTAGTTATATCAATTTATAGAAAGAGAGATTCTCCTTTATGACTATAAAAATGACTTTTTGGGTGAAATGCAGACATTATGGCTTTATAATGCACTTTAAAAGCTAATGCAACTGGAATTGATCCTTCATCCATATGATAATTATGGGTCTAGATTTGCAAAACCAAAGACTTTAATAAGTTTACGTCATTAATAGAAATAGTAAAGTTGGGATAATAATTAAAAAATATAGAACCTTTACACATACTAGATTCTACAGTTCCTAGAAGAGAGTCTTGAAAGTTTCTAAACCTCATATCTCTTATAGCAACAAATATGGAGGTATTAAGACCTTCTTTAGCTAGGGGTTTTATCCCTACTTAAACAAGACCTATATGGATATATCGAAAAAACTTTTTTTATGTTTTTTTAAAGAAGCAGAGGATAATAACTTTATGAGATTTTGGGATTTAAACAACTAGATATCTCTTTCTTCAATTTTGATTATATAATCATATTTGAAGATACTTAATTTAGGAGTCTTATAGATATGGTCTTTTTTATATTTTAGGAGTTTAAAATAATCTATGCATTTATCAAAGTCTTCAATGGTGATTTCATCATTGTTGAATATATTCTTTTGAGTTTTAGCAGAAGAGGAAGTAGAGGAAGAGGAAGAAGAAGTGGTTCTATAAAAAAATTAGATTCGTGGTAAAGGAATGGCTATAAAAATGGGTTACACACCTACAAACTCACTGGCTAAACCAATAGTTTTACTGCCTCTTCGGGACTTACGACCAGGACCTCCTGTGACCAAAGAACTCAGTGAAAAAACTATCATGTAGACATTACTATATCATGGAAACAATTGCTATAACAATCAGTCAACCCCTTAGGCTTTGATACCATTAGTGCTTATACTAGTATAGGCAGTAGTGCCAAGGATCAGAGCCTCGACACTTATATATATATATATATATATATATATATATATATATATATATATAAGAGTGTTAAGGTTAAGTATTTGCATCCATACACTCTTCTACCACTACTAATACCAATAGTGTCGAGGATTAAGGGGTGTATTGTAAACGTGTATGGATGCAAGGATGATGAATGTAAATCATATTGTCAGTCTGACACTCCAATCAAAGACTAGATACGGAGGTTACCAAACCAAGATACAGTAAAGATTTCATAGAGTTTCTGATGTGCAAGATTTTAATTTTTTAGGCAAGCATAGAGCATATGTTTTGCTACTTAGAAGAACAATATATGTAAGAAGAACAATATATGTAATGAAAGTAAACAAATGAAATTTAAAAGAGAAATATAGATGAACTAAAATTTAAGAAGAATATATCGCTTTATATTCCAAGTAGTACAGAATTACAAATGTTTTATATGTAGAATAAGCAAAGGATATGTAAAGACTATAAGCTAAAACTCTATGGATGATTACAAAGATATAATTTTTAGTATTTCTTTTATAGAAGAAGAGTTATATGTTTCTCTAAAATTTTTCCTAAAATTTTTTTGGTTATGCCTTTTGAAGGAGAGGAGGCTTCTTTATATAGAGGTCTTTACATCTAAAAGCAAGAGCCTTACTGAAATCACAGAGGAGACCGTGAGCAACTGACAAGGGGTGGTGGCAGGTACTCCAAAAGATTCGTGGAAGTTGGTGAGGAATAGTCCTTTGTTTGTAAATAATTTTTATGCTTTATCTATCTTTTGTGAAGAGATATTCCTGCCAGGTCCTGGTAGTGGAACGTGGGTCCCCAACCTTATGGAATGGTGAAGGAGAGAAGGATGAAAGCAGTAGGTAGAGCATAATATTTGATAAAGTAGTTAAATTTTCCTAATGGTTGTCTGAGTAAATGCCACTCTTCCATAGCTAGAGGATGACCTGGAAAGTGAAAAATAATTAAAAGACTTTTTTTATTTACTTTTGCATGGGTCGACCTAAAAAAGGATTTTCAACCCATTGGGCTAATATAATAAATATGTACAAATGTTATAAGGCCTATAAGCCTAAGGGCTTTATAGAAGGGAAAATCCCAAAATAATCATCTCCATTTTCATTACCTAAATCAATGAAGGGCTTTGAGTTTTGAGATACTTGAGAGTTGGCAAAAGGGGCATGTTCATACTAGATCAACTGCTATATTACTTTGAAATATTTTGCTTTAGTTATTGCAGTAGCAAGGAGAGTACTAGCATGTGACTTCTAAGCAAGGAAGTAAGATTGTGCTTGAGATTGTTCACTAGAGAATCCAAGGAATCCATATTGCTTAAGCCAGTCAGTAACTGCCTGTTTAGAGATTTTCTGAGGGACTTTATAAGAGTTCCACCATTTGACTTTAAATCATCTTTGGAGTACAATGATATCATCATTTATATAGAAATCAAGATACCATTGTAAGACCCAATGAACAAAGAATTTTGAACAGTATAGATAGAGAAGGGAAATTTTTTTCTCAATAAAAAAAATATAATTTAGAGTTAAAGTTTAGAGGAAAGGCTTTTGGTTTGAAGAGTTCTTATCCCCATTCTGAAGGGTGAAGCACTTTGAGAATTTTGCATGTATAATAAAAGGGTTGGGAGTATCCTTTATGATAAAAGTATTTGAACTCTGGAGAACCAGTGAATTCTAAAATAGTTTTATAATATTGTTAGGGTTTGGAAAGATCCTAAGGTTTAAGAAACCAAGTTTTTAGAAAATGATTTTGCATTGTGATAAAAGGATCTTTATGATAAAATCCATCTTCAATAGTTAAAATATTTTGGATGGAATTTTTTATAACAAATTCAGAAGAGGAAAGTTTTAATTATAATAAAATAAACTGTCAACTACTTTGGGTAGTCACAAGAGTTAAATCAGTTTGAGAAAGGGTTTTTGAAGAAGAAGATTCTCCTTTCTCAATTTTGGAAATTAGTTGAGGAGCTTTACCTAGAATATGTTTATTGCTGTTAGTTTATTCAATTACTGGAGGCTATAAGGTACTTTGTATTTCTTTAAGAAGTTCAAGGGTTTTTGAAATAGATTCAATCCATAGTTGGATTTGAGAAGCTTTATTAATGTTAGCTATATCAGTTATTTCTTCTTGGTTAACTATTTCAAACCATGACTATATAGGTTTAGCAATAAAAAGAGGAGAGGAGAGTTAGAAGGTAGTTAAACTTTATCTTTCTCTTTTTATTTTTTGTGAGGCATCTTTATCTGTTCTGTAAAAATTCTCTAATTAGAAAATCTAGTAGACAATTTGTATCTCCTTTAATAAATTCTATATCAAAATCGAAGATACTCAAAATAGCTTACCATCTAGTAAAAATCTATTTGGATGCAATATTCTGAACATCTTTTTGTAAAATTTCTTTAACAGATTTACAATCAATGTAAAGTAAAAAAATTTAATTGAGTAAATCAGATTGAAACTTTGATATGCATATGACAATGGAAAGGACTTCTTTCTTAATGGTGGAGTATTTTTTCTATGTATCATTCCAGTGCCTTGAAGTGTACTAAACTACTACTTCTCTTCCATTGGCTTTCTGCTAGAGAATGCCTCTATTTCCTATATCACTAGCATCTGTCTTAATAATTTTAGGAAGATGGGGTCAACTAAATGAAGGTAAGGAATCTCAAGAATGTGATTCTTTATATATTGGACTACTTTAGTGTGCTCATCTATCTAAGGGATAGAGTTTTTCTTTAACCTATCATGTAGAGGTTTGGCAATCCTATTGATATTAGGATAGAAATCTAAAACTTAGTTAATACTTAATAAAAACCTTTACAACTGGACTTTATCGAGAATTTTATTAGGGAAATTGTTTCCAAATTATAAGGACCTTTCTATGGGAATAATAGTACTACAACAAATATAATGTCCTAAGAATTTGACTCTAGTCTAAAAAAAGGGATATTTTTCTAGCAAAGATAATAAGACCATTTGCTTTGACTATATAGAGAAAGGTTTTGAGCTGCTTGAAATGTTACTCAATGGAGTTTAAGAAAATCAACACATCATCAATATAAATAATGCAAAACTCAGAATAAGGATTGAATATTTTTCAAAATTCTAATGGTACATTTTTCAAACTGAAGGGCATGACATTCCATTCATATTGTCTAAAAGGGATAGTGAATGCAATTTTATAACAATGATCTTTATAAATATGTATTTGTCAATATCTTGATTTCATATCAAATTTTGATAATACAAATGCAAAATGAAGTTTTTGAAGAATATCTTTTTTTTTTTGGAATAGGGTACCTAATCCATTTTAAATTTTTATTTAAAGGATTATAATTGATAACAAGACTTGGAGTGCCTCCTTCTATTTCAAAAGCTTTATTAATATAGAAAGTTGTACAACTCCAATTTAGAGATTAATCCTTTGGATTCAAATCTTAGATTTCTTCCTTATAATGTTGTTCTAACTCAACATTCATCTGAATTGGTTTAGCTTTAGTAGGAATATTTCTTTCATCAAACCCTAGCTCATAAGGCATATCAACTATATGTTGTTTTCTTTTTAAAAAAGCATTCCACTACTGGTCTATTAAAGGTTCCTATTTGGGTTTTATAAGTATTAGATGCCATAGTCATCTATTGTAGGGATTTAAGAATCTAATATTCAGACATGCCATCTATATTCCATTCATAAATAGAATTGGCACTGAACTTAGGTTAAATAAGAGCATTGGCCTGACTATCAAGTTCCAGCTTAAGTAACCTAGTTTGAATATATCCTAAGTGAGAGGGATGTACTATAGGCTAATGAAGCTTAGTAATTTTAGGAGACTGTTCCTAGAATGCTTCTGTTTTGGTGGAAGAATTTATATCTTTATTAAGTATACTAACGCTTTGGTTGATTGATTGTGGAGTGATAAGAACTATAGGTTCTTTAGTAGCATTAAAAGGATATAGTCTACTAAGTTATTCTCTAACAACATGTAAGAATTCAATTTTATTACTCCTAATCTCTTATTGGGCACTAGTAAAGATATGATAAGGCTTAAACATAGGGTTCTTAAGCTTTTTATCAGTCATAAGTACGGATCTGGAAGGTTCAATAGGTTTTTGGGTTTGAATCTTAAGTCTGGATAACTATTTACCTATGCTATTAAGATGGGCATTGGTAAAGTTGTTCTGAGACACTATATTCTTTAGGTTTTGGGATCTTAATCATCCTAAAAGGAGGATGTTTATATTCTATATTCTGAATATTAGATGTTTCCCATGCCATTACCTTTTTTCTCATAGTGACAAGATTCAAAAATTTAAAATGATAAGAAATATTATTTTTTGAGACATATACTTCAAACAATTCAAAAAACAAGATATTGACTTTATTTTGTTGAACAAAACTATAAAACTGACTCTAGATAACATTCCTTTCTTTTAGAAAGTGTTGAAAAAACTAATTTTTTTCTAAGTTATGAGATGCATAAAAATCTTTATACAAGAGAGCTTTATCAGGAGAAAATTCTTTATGTAACACGCTTAATTCATGTGCTAGGTTTTCTTTTATAGCTAAAGTAGTATGAGAGGTAGGAGGAGAGGGATTATCTTCCTCTCTTGGCTTAATGTTAACAGGTCTGGCTATATTGGTGCTTAATCTACATTTCTGAGAGAAGAGGAAGGTAGATCTTAGGTTGAATATCTGGGCGGTGCAGTATATGGTAGGTTAATAACTAGTGGAAGATTTGGATGAAGTTCTACTTGGTCATGGTAAGGTAAGTGTATAATTCGTGGCATATCTAGATGCTGGATTTACTGAGGCTCTTTATGGTATGGTAGATTTATGATATACGGTATCTATGATATTCTTCCTAGATCAAGAGATTTTGATGATGACGTATTAAAAAATCTAGAACTAGAAAAGGTTTTGTCAAATGAGAGTTTTACTCTACCATTTTGGAATTGGGTTACATGCTTTCTCTGGGTATATGGGACAAATGTTTCTTCCTATTAAGGTTTTGGCTGTGTGGCTCTTTCAAGGATCCATTCTTAAGGAAGTGTTACCTAGCTCCATTGGATTGGTTTTGGAATAACAACATTGGCTTTAGTTATATCAGTTTGGAGAAAGAGAGTTTCTTGCTTACGACTATAAAAATGACTTTTTAGGTGAAATGCAGACATCATGGCTTTATAAAGCACTTTAAAAACTAATGCAATTGGAATTGATCCTTCATCCATATGATAATTATGGGTCTGGATTTGTAGCACCAAAGACTTTAATAAGTTGACATCATTAAGAGAAACTGTAAAGTTGGAATAACAATAAAAAGATTTAGGAACTTTACACATACTAGATTATACAGTTCCTAAAAAAAGTCTTGAAAGTCTTTAAACCTCATATCTCTTAGAGCAGCTAATATGGAGGTATTAAGACCTTCTCCACCTAGGGGTTTTATCCCTACTTGAATAAAACCTATATGGATATATCGAAAACCCTTTTTTTTTTAAGTTTTTCTAAAGCAAAGGATAACAACTATATGAGATCTTGGGATTTAGACAACTGGATATCTCTTTCTTCAGTCTTGATTATATAATTAGATTTGAAGATACTTAATTTAAGAGTCTTATAAATATGGTCTTTTTTATATTTTGGGAGTTTAAAATCATCTATACATTTATCAAAGTCTTAGATGGTGATTTCATCACTACTGATTATATTCTTTTGAGTTTTGGCAAAAGAGAAAGAGGAAGAAGAAACGGTTCTTCCAAAAATTGGATTCATGGTAAAGGAATGGCTACACAAATGGGTTACACACCTATAAACTCACTAGCTAAACCAACGGTTTTACTGCCTCTCTGGGACTTACGACCGAGACCACTTGTGACCAAAGGACTCGATATATAAACTATCCTGTAGACATTACTATATCATGGAAACAATTACTGTAACAATCACTCAACCCCCCATACTATGATATCAGTAGTGTCGAGCCTATATCAGCACTCTTGTACTATACTGGTACTAATAGTGCCGGTACCGTGATATATATATATGGCGGCACTCTTGTTTAGATTTTTGTATTAATCTTCTTTTTGAAGATTTTGGTGCTATAGAGAGATGTCATTTCTGTTGATTTTGCATTATTTATTATTCTATAATTGTACTTTTTATTTTTTATTAATAATTTTTCAGGTCCTAATAAATAATAAGGGTGCCAACCTAGTTAGGATAATTGGATGCATCTATTGATATTTTGTCTCAATGTTTATATATATAGATGTGGCAAAATGGGTGCTTACCCATTTACTCACCCACACCCATCCATTTTAAATGGGTTTGGGTCATTAGTAGGTAATATATAAAAATTAAATGGGTAATAAAAGGGTTATAAATTTTAACCCCCATTTAAAATGGATTTCATGGAGTTAAGTAAGGGTACCCGTATATTTTAAATTTTTTTCCCTTTTTTTATTTTACCTTTTCATCCTTTCTTCTTAATTTTTTTTGCTTTTTTTTCATCTTTTTTCCCTTTCCCTCTTTTTGTATTTTTATTTTCTCATTTTTTAATTTTTTTTTCTTTTTTCAATTCCATTTTTTATTTTTATTTTTATTTTCTTTATTTTATTTTCTATTTTTTTACTTTTTTCTTTTTTTATTATAAAATTACTTTCAGAATAAATTTTTATGAAGTTTTTTTTTTAAATGAAATAATAATAACAACAATAATAAACATGTCGAATAACTTCCAGTTTAGTAGAAATTAAATTCATTATATATGTATATATACATTGCATTGTATCAAACAACAACCTCTTACTATAGGTGGCTAAACTGACACATTATATTAATGGTTATGACTTTTGTGAACATTGGAGAAATTCGAGATCAAGGCCCGTCTCTATTTATACAAGCCGAAAAAAAAAAGAGCAAAAAGCTCCATGTGAAATTGAGCAAAATTCGTATGATATTTATAGCTAACAAGTCACATGTGAATATAATCTTTAGAAAAATCTACCATTTTATTATTAATTACATGTTCAAGAGAAGAGGATAGAGCTAACAAGTCGAAAAAACGAAATGACAGGAAGATCGATGATTAACTGTGATACCCTACGTTTTATATAAATAAAAATAAATATTTAATTTATATTATTAGTAAATAATTTTAAATTATATTAAATAGTTGTTAATTAACTAGCTATATTATTATTATTATTATTATTATTATTATTATTAACTATATGAAATTCGTGGTTGTTTTATGTATTGCTAGTACCTATATGTATATATATACATATATATATTTAAGGTTCATAATAAATATAAGTTACTATAATAGTATATGAATACTCATGTTTATTATAATAGTACAAGTATATATGCACATATACATGTATATACATATATATATGGATATGCATGTGTGTATACATATAAAGTATATACCATTAGAGAAATATACATGTACATACACCTATATTTACACACACACACACACACACACACACACACATATATATATATAGTTAAAGAACAAAAAAAAAAAAAGAAAGAAGAAAGCATACCTCCCGAAAACGATCCAAGCTTCTGCAACTCCCCATCTCCGCCTGTCACTGTCTCTGTCTTCCCTCTCACCGTGCCATTTTCTCCTCCACCACCGAGACTCCATCGCCACCGTGAGCTTGAAGCTTCCAGGTGTTGTCGTTGCTGATGTCCTTCTTCTTCTCCTTCTGTCACCTTTGACCTGAGCTGATCCGGCGCCACCGAAGCTTCCCCATCTTCTCAGGCGTCAATCCAAGTCGGAACCCACCACTGTAACTCACCTCCGGCGTCGGAATTGGAGGTTGAAGGTGAGTTATTATGGGTTGTTCTTAGGTTGTCCTAAGGTCGTTTTCTGGTTGTTGAATGGAATTAGGTGTTGATTTTAGGTTGTTCTAAGCTAAATGGTGAGTTATACCATTTGGTTGTTCAAATTCAAATTTTTAAGCATCATTATGAATTTTTCTTGATTTACAAAATTTTTGTATAATTTTATTTAATTTTTATTTGAATTTATTGGATTTTTCTTTAGTTTAATTAGTAAATTAGAGTAAATCAAGATTATATATTTGTAATGTTTCGATTGTTTTTAAGGTTTTAGAAATTTTGGTGTTAATTATAAGTTTTTGTAAATTTTGGGTATTTAATTAATATTTTTATTAATTTCGAAGATTGTTTGTAAAAATTATAAAATTTTGATAATTGAGGTTATTATTAAATGTTATTAATTTTAGAACTCAAATTATAATTTTTGTGATTTTTAAACTATTTTTATAAATATTTTTGAGTTTATGTCAAATGTGATTATTAGGTTAAATTATATTTTTAGAAGAAATTATTAGTTGATTTTATGTTTTAATTATATTAAGAAGTTTAATTTTGAGAAAATAATTTTTAGATGATTAAATAATTTTAAGGAATTTTTTTTAGTACTAATAATACATTATGTAAATTATGTATTTAGGGGTAAAAATGTAATTTCACGCTACTTATAGTTAAACATATATTTTAGTTAGTTTTATTAATATTTAAGAGGTTTAGAGAATTTTTATAAATTAATTGATATTTTTACTTAAGTAATGTTGATTTGAAATATTAATTCCAAATATTACATATATATTTATAATACATTATTTTGGTAACA
Organism: Mallotus nudiflorus; assembly: GCA_947683625.1. NCBI lineage: Eukaryota > Viridiplantae > Streptophyta > Magnoliopsida > Malpighiales > Euphorbiaceae > Mallotus > Mallotus nudiflorus. The sequence goes on from CANTUR010000037.1 coordinate 2,689,048, forward strand.
AAAATTAAATATAAGGTTGTATTTAGTATATTTGATGTAATGGTTTTAATTTAGGTCATAATTATATTTTGATAATGAAATGCAAAGTGAGTTGTTTAATTTTTGAATAATTGAGATTTTATATATTTTTAGTATATATGTATGTGTAATATATATTTTGGAAAATAAATGATATCATTTCTTGATGTTTTATTGAAGTTGTGATCTCGGTCGAGGTTAAGTATAGTTTTTGAAGCCCGACTTGAGTGTGTATATCTATGATTATTAGAAGTGCGTTTTCTATACAGGTTTGGCTCTACCTTTGGCAGAGAGATGTCCGTTTTACAGAGGAGACTCTATCGAAATTTCAATAGATTTTCTCGTAAAACGTGATATTCGTAAAAAATTTCTACCGTTAGTTAGGCTTTGTCCTGTCTATCGAGTCTTGTCCAGTTTTCCTCGAGTCAGCCTAGAAAATTCATTTTTTTTGTTGATTTTCGATTTTTATTTCATAGTCATGTTTTAAAATCGATTTGTTATTTTCTTTCTAGAGCATATCGGAGCAAAAGCCGTGAGACCGAGGTAGACGCGTGGTCGTCAGCCTTCGCATTCATCTTGTAAGTAAATAGAACAATCTGTGCGTGTGTTTATTAAAGAATGCATGCGCTCGTAGTTTTTATATTGATTATATGATTTATTTAATTTAATGCTGTTATTTAAGCTTTAAAACTCATTTTATTTATTTAAAAATCGATTTTGAGAAATTTTGGTAGAACGAGCTACGTGGTGGGCTTCACCAGGACTATGTGCACATGGTAGAGATTGAGAGATGGATCCAAAATATATATGACTGGTGGATGTTAAACAGGGACGGGTGCCTCGGTGGAAGCCTATGCTCTCGGGGACCACCAATGATTGTAAGGTTAAAAATGGATTGGGATGGGTGCCTCGGTTGATGCCCTAGCTCTCGAGGACCGCCAGAGCCATATATTTGGATTAAGTGAATGACTACGACTTGGTGCCTCAGTCGATGCCTTTACTCTCGAGGACCGGTAGTCTAGTTGGAATAAATGGGCCCAGTTGGCCATTTAGATTTTTGGGTTTAGGGTTCTACTGAGATTATTTTCCAAAAGCTATACCTATACATTATAAATTATTTTCACTATAAATATATATAGTTTTCAAAAAGGTTTTCAAACCGTACAGCTCTTTTTATTGACTTACTCAGTGAGGTCTGATTCCCCTCAATTTTTTTTAGGAGCTTGGGAGTTCGACCTCAGACTACCTCCATGCCGGATTTCTTCATCACCGGTCATTTTATGTAGGTTATTGTAAGTTGTACTGTCGTAACGTTCTAGATAGCTGCAGTAGTAAATATACTAAGAATTGTATGACTTGAGTGTATTTGTGTATTTTATTTATATGCACCACGTTTATGTATAACGATTTAAGTTTGATTTATATATGTGACGCTGGAAATATGTTAATTATGTATTCAATTATATTTTAAATTTTAGAAAAATCAGTTTGATAATATGTTCTGTTTTAAAATAAGGTTTTAAATTGTAAGGTATTGTTTATCTTTTCTTTTAGGCTTACTACGAGTTTCGGGGGCCTTATACCTTCTCATTCTCTAGTGCCGGTCATGTGCCTTCGGATTCGGATCGTGACATTAACATACATTTCTAAAAAATATATGAAGTCACATGTGAATTTTAATATAAGATTGTTGAAAACAATTCAATCATTATAACCAAAAAAACCCTAAAACTGGAGAAAATGATAAGATTCCGATCACATGTTTCATGATAATTTTTTTGAAGAAAATAATTATTAAATCATTTTCTAACTATAAAAAATAATTTAAAATAAAAAAAAATTAAATTTACGTTTTTTCTTAATTAAATCAAATAAATTGACATCGTATACATTTTGAACACAGTCTTTGAAAAAAAAAATTGAAGAGGTAAACACATTTTTGTTTCCTTAAATCAAGTTTTGTGGTGGATTGGGACAGAGGAATAATTAAGACCGAACAATATCCCAGCCATAGCCACTATAAATATCATATGAAATTATTTAACCAAAGATCATAAAGCATATATTATTCCTAGAATAAACTTGCTTTTAATTTTTTGCTTTAATAAAATAAAAATTGGCAAGCTAATCAAGATAAAAAAAATCATAAAATATCTAAAAATTTAAGCAATGCAACATTAAGTATAATTTTTTTTAAAAAAAGCAAATATAAGCTAATGATATTAGTTATTACTCCATTAATTAATTAAGAAAAAGAGGGAAAAAAAATAGGATGAGGGAAAATGGAGAAAATAAAAATTTTAAGAAAATGAAAATGGAAAAATAAGAGAGGAAAAAAAAATAGAAAAAAAAAGAAGGGTAGGAAAAAAATAAAAAGAAAAATAAAAAAAGAAAAAGAAAAAATTAGAATTATATTTAAAAGAAAAAAAAACAAAGCAAAAGGAAAAGTGGTAAAAATGAAAAGGGGTATGCTTGCAAATAAAAAAGGATAAGAATAAAATAAATAAAAAAAGTAGTAATATTTTTTGTAATACCCTATATATTTATTTAAATAAAGGGATTTTTTTAATAGTGTTATTAATAATTACTTTTGCATTATATTATATTTATGTTAATATTAATTTTAGGGTTATTAATATATGTGAGTATTACTTACTTAATGTCTAGAATTTCATTGTCTATTATTATCATTATTATTATTATTTTTATTATTGCTATTTTAAATTATATTAAATTTTTTGGCTATATATGTGTTTCCATGTACACGCACATATACATATATATATATATATATATATATATATGTATATGTGAAAGAGGGACCAAAACCGAATCAAAAGCAAAACAAAAGAAAAAAAAAACAAAAGCAAACAGAGAAAGAAAAGGAAACGAAACAGAAGGAAGGAAGAAGCTTCCCGACCCCCTGCAACCTTCTCCTTCATCGTCCCTCACCATCTCTCCCTTCTTTTTCACTGTGCCATTCTTCCTACCACCGCCTGAGAAGCCATTGCCGCCGCGAGAGGAAGCTCCAGGAGGTGCTGTTGTCGCTGCTTCTCTTCTTCTACCTCTGTCAGCTCTGATTCAAGTTAATCCAGCACCACCCAAGATTCCCCAACTTCCTTCATCCTCTTAGGTGTCTGTCCAAGCCAAGAGCCGCCGCTACAACTCACCTCCGGCGTCGGAATTGGAGGTTGAAGGTGAGTTGTTCAGTGTTGTTTTTAGGCTGTTGTTAGGTTGTTTTCTGATTGTTGGTCGATTTTGAATGTTGATTTTAGGTTGTTTTTGAGTATATGTTGGATTATGCCAATAAATTGCTTCAATTTGAATTTTTAAGTATTTTTCCTAATTTTCCTTAATTTATAGAATTTTTCATAATTTTTATTTAATTTTTTTAGTTTGATTTATTGGGTTTTATTTGGTTTAGTTAATATAATTAAAGTAATTATAATTAATTGTTCTTAGTATATTAATTTTATTTTAGGTTTTAGAATTTTGGTGTTAATTAGAGGTTTATGTAAATTTTAGATATCTAATGGGTAATTATGCTAATTTCGAAAATTATGGTTAAAAAAAATTATGAAATTTTAATAATTGAGGTTATTAGTGAATGTTATTAATTTTAGAACTCAAATTATAATTTTTGTGATTTTTATACTATTTTTTTATATATAAATATTTTTGAGTTTATGCCAAATGTGATTTTTAGGTTAAATAATATTTTTGGGAGAAAATTTGTTGGTTGATTAAATGTTTTAATTATATTAGGAATTATTTTTAGTATTAATAGCACATTATGTAATTTATGTATTTTAGGGGTAAAAATTGTAATTTTATGCTAAACATAGTTAAATATATATATTTTTAATTAGTTTTATTAATATTTAAGGGGTTTAGACAATTTTTATAAATTAATTGGTATTTTTACTTAAGTAGTGTAAATTTTAAATATTAAATTCCAAATATATATATATATATATATATATATATATATATATATATATATATATATATATATATATTACATTATAATGGTTTTAAATTGGGTTATAATTATATTTTGATGAAGGAACATAAATTTAGTTGTTTAATTTTGAATAATTGAGATTTTATATATTTTTATCTATTTTTTTTATATATGTGTATGTGAAATATGTATTTTGAGAAATAAATATTATTAATTCTTGATATTTTATTTAGTCATGATCTCGGTCGGGGCTAAATGTAGATTTGGGAGCCCGACTCGAGTGTGGATATTTTTGGATATAGAAGTGCATTTTATGCTGGTCTAGCTCTACCTTTGATAGAGAGATGTCCAATTTACAGAGGAGACTCTGCCGAAATTTCGGTAAATTTTTTCTTGTAAAATGCGATATTCGTAAAATTTCTACCGTTAGTTAGGTTATATCCTATCTATCGAGTCTTGTCCGGTTTTCCTCGAGTTAGCTTGGAATTTCATTGTTCTATTAATTGTTGATTTCGATTCCATAGTCATGTTTTAAAAGTCGATTTGTTATTTTTCTTCTAGAGCATATCAGAGCAAAAGCTGTGAGACCGAGGCAGACGCATGGTCGTCAGCCTTCGCATTCATTTTGTAGGTCAATAGAACAATCTGTGTGTGTGTTTATTTAAAGAATGCATGTGCTCATATTTTTATTATATTTATTATATGATTTATTTACCTTAATGCTGTTATTTAAGATTTAAACACATTTTATTTATTTAAAAATCGATTTTGAGAAATTTTGGTAGAACAGGCTACCTGGTGGGCTTCACTAAGACTATGTGCACATGGTAGAGATTGAGAGATGGATCTGAAATATATATGACTGGTGGATGTTAAACCGGGACCGGTGCCTCGGTGGAAGCCTATGCTCTCGAGGACCGCCAGTGATTGTAAGGTTAAAAATGGACTGGGATGGGTGCCTCAGTTGATGCCCTAGCTCTCGGGGACCGCCAGAGCCATATGTTTAGATTAAGTGAATGACTACAACTTGGTGCCTCGGTCGATGCCTTTGCTCTCAGGGACTGGTAGTCTAGTTGGACTAAGTGGGCCCAGTTGGCCATGTAGATTTTTAGGTTTAGGGTTCTATTGAGATTTTTCAAAAGCTATAAATATATACTATAAATTATTTTTAATATAAACATATAGTTTCAAAAAGGTTTTCAAACCGTACAGCTCTTTTTATTGACTTACTCAGTGAGGTCTGATTCCCCTCAATTTTTTTTTCAGGAGCTTGGGAGTTCGACCTCATACTACCTCCATGCCGGGTTTCTTCTTCACCGACTATTTTATGTAGGTCATTGTAAGTTGTACTGTGTGTTAATCTAGTTCATTGCAGTAGTATATGTACTAAGAGTGGTATGTTTTAAGTATATTGTGTAGTTATTTGTACGAACCACGCTTATGTATAAATATTTAAGTTTAATTTATAATATGTGACGTTGAAGCACGTTTTATTTAGCACTTGAATTTGTTAATTTTTTTTTTAGAAAAATCAGTTTGATAATGTGTTTTATTTTAAAATAAAGTTTTTAAATTGTTAGGTGTTGTTTATCTTTTCTTTAAGGCTTACTACGGGTTTCGGGGGCCTTATGCCTTCCCATTCCCTAGTGCCGATCACGTGCCCTCGGGTTCGGGTCATGACAAAGTTGGTATCAGAGCATAAGTTCGATTAATTATCCATATCTATCTTTCTGTGTAACTACTGCAGCTTTAGGATTGATAATTATCTTTGAGATGTTTTTGTTTCTAATTCTGCGTTGCGTTAAATATTTTTACCCCGTTTGAAATTCAATTTTCCTTGTCTTCTTTTCAGAATTAGATGTCTGCGTATCGACCCCGATTTTGATCCGACCATTAAACTTGATGAGTAGTCTGTGCATGATGAGGCTCCCCTTCCTGCTCCATGTCATAGGGGCAGAGGTAGAGGTAGAGGTCAAGCCAGGGTAGCTGCAACTAAGATTCCTGAGCAGCAGCCAGTCGAGCCTGAAGCCCCAGTCATAGATCCCACAGCCTTTGCAACTGGACTGGTAGGGATTAATCAGGGTCTAGTAGCATTGAATCAGGTGATGCCCCTTGTACAACAGATGCTTTAGCAGAGGAATCAGGGGATGACAGATACTAAGGTAGCACTACTTTACTCTCGGATCGGTAGAGTTTCTTTTGACGGTATGGGTGATGCTTTAGACTTCATTAATGCTATTGAGGCACGTACCATAACAGGGAACACAGATTATCAGAGGATAATGATCATGGAGTTTTCAATTCAAGCGACAGCTCAAGACTTGTTTATGCAGTCGATTCAGCCATCTATGTATGAGTTGACTTGGCCAGAGTTTAAGGACCGCTTCTTGAGATTTTTCTATCCTCTAGCCACCAGAGATTCCTACAGGTGGCAGTTGCTTCACATCATTAGAGGCGATAGATAAGTGGAGGACTATACCAGAGAGTTTAATAGGTTATCCCGACATGCAGAGGATATCAGGAGGGACCATTATAGAGTAGTAGAGCTGTATGTTACTGGATTGGGACCCACTTTTATTGGTATACGTATCGAGGACCACACCCTAGAGAGTGTGATTGAGGAGGCCCGTTTAATTGAGAGGCAACATATCCGCTAAGGCACCATAATAGATCCTTATATGGTCGAGGGTAGTGGATATAGAGTAGCTCCTGGGTACTAGCAGCTAGCATTTCACATTGGTAGTTCGAGCTAGCAGACTGCGGGTAGTTCACAGCAGAGTGGTAGGAGGTCCAGGACTCACCGAGTTAGCCGGCATGGGTACACCACAAACAGGAGGAGTGGTAGAGGTCACAGATTCAGTACTGGAGTCAACAGTAGTAGTAGTGGGCAGAGTTCCGGGCAGAGTAGTTCTGGGTCTAGAGCCAGTGCATGTGCGAGTTATGGATGATTTCATCAGGGCCCGTGTCACTTGTTGTCGGGTGCTTGCTTCAGATGTGGGTATATTGGACATCTTGCCAGAGCTTGTCCTCACTCTGGATACCAGCCACAGTACGTGCAGGGTTCATCTTCATTAGTGGCTCAGCCCTATTATCTGATGCCTTAGCAGTATCGAGCACCAGTACAGCCACAGCAGAGACCGCCTTAGCTTATGGGTCAACAGGATCGAGGTTCAGTTGGTAGACCTAGCGGTCGTGGATTTGCGCAGCCTTTGACTTCTCAGTAGGCAGGTCATGGTCAGGCTCGAGTGTTCACTTTGACACCACAGGATGCTCAGACTTCGAATGCAGTGGTAGCAGGTATTCTCTCAGTCTGTGCATGTGATGCTAGAGTATTGTTTGACCCCGGTGCTTTGCATGCCTTCATTTCTCCTGTGTTCGTTTTAAGAATCGCGTGGTAGCCTTTTAGGTTGTCCTTTCCTCTATCTGTGTCAACTCCTCTTAGTGACGAGTTAGAGACAGATGTCTTCTTTCCTTCGTGTCCGGTGATAGTTGATGGTAGAGAACTATGGGCGGACTTAGTATTGCTTAATGTGCTAGAATTTGACGTCATTTTGGGCATGGATTGGTTGTCAAGGTATTATGCTTTGGTGAATTGTAGAGAGAAGGAAGTGGTGTTCAGAATTCCAGATGAAAAAGATTTTTTTTTTAAGGGTGAAAAGAGCTTCATGCCTCATAATCTCATTTCTGCCATTATAGCCCGGAAGATGCTTAGAAGGGGTTATCAGGGTTACTTGGCAGTGGTAAGAGATATTGAGAAAGAGAATGTGGCAATTGAGCAGGTGCCAATGGTGTGTGAATTTCTGGATGTCTTTCCTGAAGAATTACCAGGATTACCACCAGACAGAGAGATAGAGTTCTATATCGATGTCATACCTAGTACGAATCCTATTTCTATGCCACCCTACAGAATGGCACTAGCTGAACTACAGGAGTTGAAAGAGCAATTGCAGGAGTTGCTTGATAAGGGTTTCATCAAACCCAGTACATCACCTTGGGGTGCTCCGGTGTTGTTCGTGAAGAAGAAGGATGGGAGCCTTCGACTTTGTATCAATTATAGGCAGTTGAATAAGGTCACCATCAAGAACAAGTACCCACTTTCGAGGATCAATGACCTGTTTGACTAACTTCAAGGTACTACATGCTTCTCTAAAATAAATTTGAGATCTAGCTATCATCAGTTGAGGATTAGAAGAGGTAATGAGCCCAAGACAGCCTTTCGAATAAGATATGGCCATTATGAATTCTTAGTAATGTCCTTTGGGTTGACTAATGCTCTAGCAGCCTTTATGGACTTGATGAATCGAGTCTTCAGGCCATCCTTAGACTGGTTTATGATAGTTTTCATTGATGATATCTTGGTTTATTCCAAGAGCGAGGCTGAGCATGTTATGCATCTGAGAAGGGTGCTTCAGACTTTAAGGGAGCACAGGCTGTATGCCAAATTCTCAAAGTGCGAGTTTTGATTGAATTAAGTGGCATTTTTAGGCCATGTGGTTTCTAGAGATGGCATACAGGTGGACCCTAAGAAGATAGAGGCTATTACGGAGTGGCCGAGGCCAACTTCAGTTGAAGAGGTACGAAGTTTCCTGGGTCTAGCAGGTTATTACAGAAGATTTGTGAAGGACTTCTCTAAAATTACTGCACCTTTGACAAGGTTGACCCAAAAGAGTACTAAGTTTGTGTGGACAGACAGATGCGAAGAGCACTTTCAGTTATTGAAGGACTTGTTGACGTCAGCTCCAATTCTAACTTTGCCCTTTGGAAATGAAGGTTATTCAGTGTATTGTGATGCTTCTAGAATAGGATTGGGCTGTGTGTTAATGCAAAATGGCCAAGTGATTGCTTATGCTTTGAGGCAGTTGAAGAAGCACGAGCAAAACTATCCTACTCATGACTTGGAGATGGCAGCTATTGTGTTTGCTTTGAAAATATGGAGGCATTACTTGTATAGGGTGACATGTGAGATATACACTAATCACAAGAGCCTGAAATATATCTTTTAGCAGAGGGACTTGAATTTGAGGCAGAGAAGATGGATGGAACTCCTTAAGGATTATGATTGTTCCATTTTATACCATCCAGGCAAGGCGAATGTTGTCACAGATGCCTTGAGTAGAAAATCAATGTGCAGTCTTGCCCATATTAGCTCAGAGAGAAGACCCATTATCAAGGAGTTGCATGGGTTGATTGATCAGGGGTTACAGATGAAAGTTACCTGAAAGTTCCTTTTAGCTCAATTCAATGTACGATCAGTATACTTGGATCGGGTTAAGGCAGCTCAGAGTAGAGACCCACAATTGTAGAGGATTATGTATGAAGTGCAACAAGGGCAGTCACGGGACTTTGTGATTGACAAAGAAGGTGTATTGCGGTTGGGCACTAGAATTTGTGTGCCAGATGTTGATGACTTAAGAATGGAGATTATGGAAGAAGCACATTTTTTTGTATATAGTGTTCATCCAAGTTCTACCAAGATGTATCATAATCTAAAGGATACATATTGGTGGAATGGAATGAAGAGGGATATTGTAGAGTTTGTATCCAGGTGCCTGACTTGCCAGCAAGTAAAGCTTGAACATCAGAGACCCTCAGACTATTGCAACCTATGCCAATTCCTGAATGGAAATGGGATATAATAGCCATGGATTTCGTGATTGGGCTACCTCGGACTACTGGAGGTTATGACACTATTTGGGTGATTATTTATAGGTTAACTAAGTCAGCACACTTTCTGCCAATAAAAAAGACGTACTTTACTGATAGACTAGCGAGACTTTATGTCAATAGGATTGTTTGTCTATATGGAGTACTTATGAGCATAGTGTCGGATAGAGGAGCCACCTTTACCTCAGTCTTTTGGCAAGAGTTACACAAGGCCTTGGGTACCAGATTGGATTTTAGTATGGCCTTCCACCCTCAGACAGATGGTCAGTCAGAGAGGACCATCCAAACATTAGAAGATATGTTGAGGATATGTGTAATGGACTTTAGAGGACAATGAGATTCACACTTGCCATTGATTGAGTTTGCTTACAATAATAGCTATCATGCTAGCATCGAGATGGCTTTGTATGATGCACTATATGGTAGGAAGTGTATATCACCTTTGTGTTGGGAGATTGGTGAAAGGCAGTTAACGGGACCAGAGTTGGTGCAGATCACTTTAGAGAAAGTCCCCATTATACAACAGCGATTGAAGATAGCCTTCAGTAGACAAAAGAGTTATGCTAACACTAGGAGGAAGGATGTATTCTTCATGGTTGGAGACATGGTGTTCTTGAAGGTGTCTCCAATGAAAGGAGTTATGAGATTTGGTAAGAAGGGTAAGCTAGCCCCTAGATACATTGGACCATTTGAGATTCAGTCTAGAGTGGGTGAAGTGGCGTATAGGTTGGTGTTACCACCAGAACTATCAAGGATCCATCCTGTATTTCATGTATCCATGCTAAGGAAATACGTCCATGATCCGTCTCATGTGTTGCAACCTTAAGCTGTAGAGCTTATCGACGATTTGACTTACGAGGAGTACCCAGTGGCAATTGTGGATCACCAAGTCCGACAGCTATGGACTAAGGAGATACCAATGGTGAAGGTGCTATGGAGTAGTCATTCCATTGAGGATTGCACTTGGGAAACTAAAGCAGAGATGCGGGTTTCTTTCCCATATCTCTTTCCTTCCTAGCCTTGTAATTCTTCTTTTTTTCTTTTCTTGAATTCGAGGATGAATTCATATAAGGAGGGAAGATTGTAATACCCTATATATTTATTTAAATAAAGGGATTTTTTTAAATAGTGTTATTAATAATTAATTTTGCATTATATTATATTTATGTTAAAATTAATTTTAGGGTTATTAATATATGTGAGTTTACTTACTTAATGTCTAGAATTTCATTGTCTATTATTATCATTATTATTATTTTTATTATTGCTATTTTAAATTATATTAAATTTTTTGGATATATATGTGTTTCTATGTACATGCACATATATATATATATATATATATATATATATATATATATATATATATATATATATATATATATATATATATATATGTACATGTGAAAGAGGGACCAAAACCGAATCAAAAGCAAAACAAAAGAAAAAAAACAAAAGCAAACAGAGAAAGAAAAGGAAACGAAACAGAAGGAAGGAAGAAGCTTCCTGACCCCCTGCAACCGTCTCCTTCATCGTCCCTCACCATCTCTCCCTTCTTCTTCACTGCGCCATTCTTCCTACCACCGTTTGAGAAGCCATTGCCGTCGTGAGAGGAAGCTCCAGGAGGTGCTGTTGTCGCTGCTTCTCTTCTTCTACCTCTGTCAGCTCCGATTCAAGTTGATCCAACACCACCCAAGCTTCCCCAACTTCCTTCATCCTCTTAGGTGTCTGTCCAAGCCAAGAGCGGCTGCTATAACTCACCTCCGGTGCCGGAATTGGAGGTTGAAGGTGAGTTGCTCAGTGTTGTTTTTAGGTTTTTTTCTGGTTGTTGGTCGATTTTGAATGTTGATTTTAGGTTATTTTTGAGTATATGTTGGATTATGCCAATAAATTGCTTCAATTTGAATTTTTAAGTATTTTTCCTAATTTTCCTTAATTAACAGAATTTTTCATAATTTTTATTTAATTTTTTTAGTTGATTTATTGGGTTTTATTTGGTTTAGTTAATATAATTAAAGTAATTATAGTTAATTGTTCTTAGTATATTAATTTTATTTTAGGTTTTAGAATTTTGGTGTTAATTAGAGGTTTATGTAAATTTTAGGTATTTAATGGGTAATTATGCTAATTTCAAAAATTATAATTAAAAAAAATTATGAAATTTTAATAATTAAGGTTATTAGTGAATGCTATTAATTTTAGAACTCAAATTATAATTTTTGTGATTTTTATACTATTTTTTTATATATAAATATTTTTGAGTTTATGCCAAATGTGATTTTTAGGTTAAATAATATTTTTGGGAGAAAATTTGTTGGTTGATTAAATGTTTTAATTATATTAGGAATTATTTTTAGTATTAATAGCACATTATGTAATTTATGTATTTTAGGGGTAAAAATTGTAATTTTATGCTAAACATAGTTAAATATATATTTTAATTAGTTTTATTAATATTTAAGGGGTTTAGACAATTTTTATAAATTAATTGGTATTTTTACTTAAGGAGTGCAAATTTTAAATATTAAATTCCAAATATTATATATATATATATATATATATATATATATATATATATATATATAATACATTATAATGGTTTTAAATTGGGTTATAATTATATTTTGATGAAGGAACACAAATTTAGTTGTTTAATTTTGAATAATTGAGATTTTATATATTTTAATCTTTTTTTTTTGTATATGTGTATGTGAAATATGTATTTTGAGAAATAAAATATTATTAATTCTTGATATTTTATTTAGTCGTGATCTCGGTCGGGGCTAAATGTAGATTTGGGAGCCCGACTCGAGTGTGGATGTTTGTGGATATTAGAAGTGCATTTTATGTAGGTCTGTCTCTACCTTTGGTAGAGAGATGTCCGTTTTACAGAGGAGACTCTGCCAAAATTTCGGTAGATTTTTTCTCATAAAACGCATTATTCATAAAATTTCTACCGTTAGTTAGGTTATATCCTATTTATCGAGTCTTGTCCGATTTTCCTCGAGTTAGCCTGGAATTTCATTGTTTTGTTAATTGTTGATTTTGATTCCATAGTCATGTTTTAAAAGTCAATTTGTTATTTTTCTTCTAAAGCATATCGGAGCAGAAGCCATGAGACGGAGGCAGACGCGTGGTCGTCAGCCTTCGCATTCTTCTTGTAAGTCAATAGAATGATCTGTGTGTGTGTTTATTTAAAGAATGCATACGCTCATATTTTTATTATATTGATTATATGATTTATTTACCTTAATGCTGTTATTTAAGATTTAAACGCATTTTATTTATTTAAAAATCGATTTTGAGAAATTTTGGTAGAACGGGCTACTTGGTGGGCTTCACCAGGACTATGTGCACATGGTAGATATTGAGAGATGGATCCAAAATATATATGACTAGTGGATGTTAAACTGGGACGGGTGCCTCGGTGGAAGCCTATGCTCTCGAGGACCGCCAGTGATTGTAAGGTTAAAAATGGATTGGGATGGGTGCCTCGGTTGATGCCCTAGCTCTCGGGGACCGCCAGAGCCATATATTTGGATTAAGTGAATGACTATGACTTGATGCCTCGGTCGATGCCTTTGCTCTCGGGGACCAGTAGTCTAGTTGGAATAAGTGGGCCCAGTTGGCCATGTATATTTTTGGGTTTAGGGTTCTACCGAGATTTTTCAAAGCTATAAATATATACTATAAATTATTTTTACTATAAACATATAGTTTCAAAAAGGTTTTCAAACCGTATAACTCTTTTTATTGACTTACTCAGTGAGGTCTGATTCCCCTCAATTTATTTTTTTTCAAGAGCTTGTGAGTTCGATCTCAGACTACCTCCACGCCGGGTTTCTTCTTCACCGGCTATTTTATATAGGTCATTGTAAGTTGTACTGTGTGTTAATCTAGTTTGTTGCAGTAGTATATGTACTAATAGTGGTATGCTTTAAGTATATTGTGTAGTTATTTGTACAAACCACGCTTATGTATAAAGATTTAAGTTTAATTTATAATATGTGACGTTGAAGCACGTTTTATTTAGCACTGAAATTTATTTATTTATTTATTAGAAAATCAGTTTGATAATGTGTTCTATTTTAAAATAAAGTTTTTAAATTGTAAGGTGTTATTTATATTTTCTTTAAGGCTTACTACGGGTTTCGAGGGCCTTATGCCTTCCCATTCCCTAGTGCCGGTCACGTACCCTCGGGTTCGGGTCGTGACATTTTTGTTTATAAATTTTAAAAGGTGCTTTTTTTTGTAAATTTTTCAAAATTTATATATAAATAAATGGGTCTAAATGGATTAATGGGTGGATAAAATTTATATGGGTTATATGAATTTGAGTACCCATATAAATAATAAATTGGTTATAAATGGATAAATGAGTGATTAAGGGTCTTACCCATTTATATCCAACCCTCCCATTTTACCACTTCTAATACATACATACATACATATATATATATATATATATATATATATATATATATATATATATATATATATATATATATATATAAGGGAAAACTTTTTTGGACGAAAATAGACATGTACTTTTTATATATTTACAAAAATAGTCTTAATTTGATTTTCAAAAGTTTTTCAAATTGATGATAATATTTTTAGTTTATATTTTAAATTTTCAAATTTAAAATATATAAACGGTATAGATATAAATAAAAATAGAATAATTACATTGTATTTATTTTATTAAATTTAAATAAATATATAAATTATTAAATTAGTATAAGATTCATATTTATTTTAATTATATTATAGATAAAAACAATATTACTCTTCCATAATATTTTTTATTTTTCATACAAAATGTTTAAAACTATCACTATTATAAATGTGTGAACTTTTTAAACAATTATTTTTATATGATGCAGAGCATTCAATCAAGCCTTGAGGGTTACGTATTGCCATGCACAACAGATGATATTGTTTTAAATCACATGAATTATTATCACTTTTATCAGTTTATCAATCAAAATTAAAACTTTTTCTTTACTTTTCTCTAGATTTAGAAGTTTGGGTCTATGGATTTAGGCTTGTTTCTTTGAATCTCTAGATTGAGATTTTTTTTCTTCGATAATCAATCACGTGTTGATTATTTCGTGCTACATGGTACATCAAGTGATATCAGAGTCTGCAAATGATTGTGTACAACAAGGAAAAGATATAGCAATGGAAGAAAATAAAGGTAACACTTTAAAACCTATAAAAAATAAAATCCCATATGCTAAATCATTTGGTGTTAAGTGTTATAGATGTAATGAGGTTGGATATTACTCTAATGAATGTCTAAAGAGGAAGGTGGTGAAAGTGGTAGAAAAGAGTGATGATGTTGTTAAAGATGAAGTATGTGGACTAGATAGGGATGATGATTATGAAGATTATGAACATAATGAGTATACATGTGTGGGAAGGAAGTTTATATTATCTTAAAAGCATAAAGAGATGTTCAACATGATAAACTCTTTCATACTAGATGTATAGTGCATTGGAGTTTGTTTAATCTCATTATTGATAGTGGGAGTCAAGGAAATATTATAGGTAGGGATGTTGTGAAAAGGTTGTAGATGATAATAAAGACTCATCCCTATCCCTATACTATTAGGTGGATTAAGGAGGTTATTGGCAATCAGGGTATTGAACATTGCAAGGTACCTTTATCTATTGGCGGTTATAGTGATGAAGTGAATTGTTAAGTAGTTTATATGGATGGTTGGCATATCATACTTCAATGTCCTTGGCAATACAATGTTGATACTAGGCACTTAGGTAGGAGCAACACGTATCACCTAGAAAATAATAGGGTGAAGCATACACTAGTTCCATTAGCCAGGAAAAACCAACCCAAGGCTTTGCAAGTGGAGGGGAAAGACTTTCTAATTAGTGAGCATGAACCATCCACATTTGTAGGAGAGTGTAATTGCACTTAATGATAAGAGGATGATAGTAGAGACTTAGTGAGAGGTCAACTTTTAATGGAGGTGCCAAATTTACATAGAGATACGTTAGCTAGACATTTTAGAAGGGATGGATCAAAGTCGTGTGATGCTATCAAAGCACAAATGGAGTTTGCATTTAACAACAATGTTCATTATGCAATAGGTTTTAGTGCAACAGTTGGTGACTTCATAAGACAAGTCCAAAGGGTATAAAAAGATATCAGAAGCATACCATAGAAAACTAATGTCAAGCATAAAATGAAGGTAGACAAGCATGAGAAGTTAAAGGTGTTTGATGTTGGAGATAAGGTAATAATGTTCATTAACAAGGCTCAAATGTAAGGTGGCCATAAAAAGCTTCAACAAATGAAGTATATACTGTACAAGTACAAAAATGTTTAGGAAGATAAACAACAATGCTTATATGGTTGACTTACCAAGTTGGATGCAGATTTTAAAGACCTTTAATGTTACTGATCTTACCTTATTCTAACTAGATTTGAATCTTGGATATCTAGAAAATAACTTAAGGATGAATTCTTTATAGGTGAGGTGATTGACGTTGAGCATTCAATAAAGCATTGAGGACTACGTATAGTCACACAGTCACACATAATGAACAATATTTTTTTTAAAAATCATGTAAATTCTTTATTTTGGTTAGTTGGAATATTATTTTATTTCTTATTATACCCATATTATGCCTAGGGTATAAATAGATGTTTTAGGGTTTATTTTATTTTAGAGACTTTTTATCATTTTTATCAATCAAAATTAAAGCTTTTGCTTTACTTTTCTCTAGATTAAGAATTTTCAGTCTCTAGATTGAGGCTTGTTTCTTTGAATCTTTGGATTGAGATTTGTTTTTCTAAAATAATCAATCACATGTTGATTATTTCATGCTACACGTTGCGTTATTATATTAGTCAACCTTAGGATTTGGCATTGTATATTAATAGTTAACATTATATATACACGAGTGTAATTGTATACAAATAGGACACTTCTATAACAAATAAAAAATATTTAAATATTGCTTTATCACTAATACCCCCCCATAAGCATAGGCTAGTATAGTGTAAGCCTTAGCTTAAATATAATGAACCAGAGGTTAAACTTAGATAGAGGATTAGTCATGATATCTGTAAGTTAGTCTTTAGTTGAAATTGAGCTAACATAAATGCTTTTAGAAGTAACTTATTCTCTTATAAAATGGAAGTCGACTTCCACATGTCATGTCTGAGTTGTGAAAGCAGCATTAGACAAGATGAACACAACACCTATATTATCATGCCATACCTGTAAAACCTTAGTGATGGATAAATAAAGTTCATGAAGTAAGTAAGATAGCCATTAGAGTTCAATATTAACATTAGCAATAGCTTTAAACTCCAATTTAATAGAACTTTGAGCAACTATTGGTTACTTTTTAGAATGCCATCCAATCAAATTTAATCCCATATAAATAAGGCAGCCACTAGTGGATTTTTTATCATTAAGACTGCCCGCCCAATTGACATCCATAATTGCAGTGAGATTAAATGTGGATGTTTTGGAAATTTTTAATCCTTGAGCCTTCGTACATTATAGATAGCGGAGTACCCTTTTAAAAGCATGCATGTGCACATATATTAAAAAATGCACAAACTAGGTTAACTTATTTACAGGAAACATCAAATTATGCCTTATGTAAGTGACATATTGTAATAACCCACAACAATTTCAAAATTTTTACACCTTATCTATAGATAATGGCATCAAAGAATCTTTAAAAAAGGAAGTACCTTGTGTCATTGGCGTTGAAATGGGCTTACAAGAAGACATGCCCATGAATGATAATATGCTAGAGATATATTTTTACTGAGATAAAATCAGACCATCTGATTATCGAGTTACTTGGATTCCTAAAAAGTAATGCGAAGGACCGAGATCCCTTAAGGAAAAAGTAGCAAACAACTTGTGAATAACAAAAGCAAGAAAGTCATCATCATTTCTAGTTAGAACAATATCATCAACATAGACTAGGATAAAGCACTGCACTTAGCCTCTTGTATAGATAAATAAAGAAGAATCACAATGAGAGCCAATGAGAGCCATGAAAGCCAATAGATTGAAGAAAACCACTCAACTTTTAAAACCAAGCTCGTAGAGCCTCCTTAAGGCCATATAAAGATTTTTAAAGCTTGTAGATATAGGGTGGATGATGCTTATTAATGTAATGCTGAGGTTGAACCCTATACACATTTTCAAATAACTTACCATGAAGAAACGCATTGCTGACATCCAATTGATGAACATTCCAATTATAAGAAATAATAATAGAAAAAAGATCTTTGATAGGAATTGGCTTTACCACTAAACTAAATGTTTCTGTGTAATCCAAGCCAAGTTCTTGAGTGTACCCTTTGGCTACAAAAAGCCTTATAATGTTCAATATCATGATTAGCATGCCTTTTGATTTTATAGACCCAATAATTGCCTACTATATTGGCATTTGGTGGTGGTGAAACTAGTTCCAATGTATTTGTGCAATGTATGGCTTTAATTTATGCATTCATGGTAGAATGCCATTAAGCATATTGTTTAGGTTTTGTATAACTGGTTGGTTTAATGTTAGGTAAAGTATCAATAACCAATGCATAGGTATGAGTTCGTTCTATAGTGATTGGCCAAAGCTACATAGGATGTTGAAGGGGAAGAATAACACCATGTTGAGTATTAGTGTATATTAGAGAACTTATTGAATTAGGTGTGGAGGTTAAATCAATAAAAAGTTTTAAATAGTCAGGATTAATAATAAAAGTATAATAATTTGAAAGTTTTATTGATGGAGATTTAGATAGAAGATGTAGTAGAGTTCGAATTGGTGATAAACTACATAATGGTTCGATGAAGTTAGAGGAGATAAGATAGGAAAATTATTACTAGATAAAGGTTGGGAAAAAAAAGAGTTTGAAGTTGTACCTAATAAGGATTCCTAAAAACTTGGGATTTAAGGCAATGAAAGCTATACCTGCATAAAAGGTGGATTAAGGGGAGATGGACTTTGGGTAGAAGTAAGAGTAGATGTTAACTGATTGAGATAATAAGGAAAAATGGTTTCATTAAATTTCAAATGGCAAGACATGTTAATTCGACCATTATCCTTATAAAGACATTAGTAGCCATAGTAATGACATGAATAACCCAAAAAAAGACATCCTTTTGTTTTAAAGGAAAACTTATGTTTATTAAAAGGACATAAAAGAGGATAAACCATGCAACCAAAGACACGTAAAAAGGAATAATTAAGTATTTTTTATAGAGAATTTGAAATGTTATGTTATTAGAAAGAGATTAGGTACGTATTTGATTGATTTAAAAAACTATAGTTTTAAAAGCAAAATGCCAAAATTTGAAAGGCATATTAGAATGTCCCAACAAAGTGAGGCTAATGTCAACAACATGTCTAATTTTCCTTTTAGTAGTACCATTCTACTCATGAGAATGAGGATAAGTGATCCTATGCAAAATACCTTTAGACTTGAAATTATTAAAAGGATGGCAAAATTCCCCACCCTAGTTAGAATTAAAGGCCCTAATTTTAGTGTTAAATTGATTCTCAACAAAGGCTTGAAATTGAATAAAAATTTGAGCAATGTCACTTTTTTTAAAGGAAAGAACCATGTAAATAATGAAAAGTCATCAATAAAAATTTGAAAATATTTATCTCAATTGGAAATTAAACTCGAGCTAGACCCCATACATCATAATGAATTAATTCTAATGGTTGAGAGCTTCTATGATGAGTAAAAGATAAACTAGTGCAATGTAATTTTCCTAAATTACATGATGACAAATATTCATATCATTGGTCTTATTTTGACAAGGAAGTTGCGATTTGTTGATAAATAAACAAACTAAAATAGGATTTGGATGTCCCATACATTGATTCCATGTTTCCAGAGAGGTTAAATAAATAGCCATGGAAGAAGAAGGTTTATCATTGGCAGAATTTAGCTTGTAAAGCCCTAAGTCGCTTGTTCCTTGGAGCAAAATGTTCTTGCTCTAATGATCCTTAATAAGACAATGAGAAGGGTGAAATTTAACAAAATTGTAATTAAATCATTACAAAAGTGATTAATAGAAAGAAATGGCTTAGTCATAGTAGGAACATGTAAAATGTTTTTTAGAGTAAGAGATTTATGATTAAAAATGGACACTAAACTCTAACCAATATTATCAATTGAGAGCCGCTTACCATCACCAACCACCACCTAATGATTACCTTTATATTCCTTAGCAGTGTGAAGGGATGTGAGGTCCAATGTGATATAATGTGATGGGTGGCACCATTGTCCGAGTACCACTCAGAACCAGTTAGGGAGACAGGCGGTAATCCAAGAAGAGAGAGTTGTGCTTTTAGAGAAAAGAAAGACCATCGAGAAGACCTTGAATCACTAGTCTATAAATCATTACCAGACCAATAAGTGTGAGAATTAAAAGTTTGATCAAATCTTTAGTGACATTCGGAAGCAGAATGATTATTGTACCTATAAATTTGATAAGAAACAACTTGTTTTATGGGCAAAAAATATAAGCCATGATGACCAATATGGCCATAGGTGAAATGGGGAGAAAAATTTTATTGATGAGGAGATGAATAGGACTGATAAGCTAAATGGAAAGATGGTAAAGAAGCTTGCTGAGTGTTGAGCAATAACTCATAAGCAACAAGTTGCCTATACAATTCATGAAATAATGGAGGTTCAAGTTTTGTTGTAAAGCACCTATTGCACCATTGTCATCAAAACCAAGTTACCAAAAAATAATTACATTAAATTCAGCAGGGTTCAGAAGTTGTCTAGCCAAAGCAAGAGAGCCAACAATTTTTTTATTTAAAACAAAAAATCAGAGATAGATTTATAATTTTTCTTGAGGTTATAAAGCTCAATATAAAGTTGAGTGTGTTGAATATTATTGACAACACCATATGTTGTTTCTAAAGATTTCCAAATTGATGAAGAGGAGTTAAGACCAATAAGATAAGAGTATACCTCTTTAAGGATTGAGAAGAGAAGCCAAGAAAAGAGTAACTGATCTTTATTGTACCACTATATGTAGTTAGGATTCAGTTCCAAAATGGAAGAGGTTTGGTTCATGCGTTCCTTTGGTGGAGCAGGTTTAGTGCCATTCAATATATTATGAAGACTGTAAAAATTGAGTAGAGGTTAAAATTGGAGTTTCCAAGGTATGTAATTTTTGGAATTGAGTTTAATGGAAAAGGTTTGTTAAATGTGAGAAGGTGTAGTTTATTGTAATGTTGGAAGAGGAATAAGCATTGATATTGTGGTAGTGGTAGTGGAGCCGAATGAAAAAGATGAAGAGGACAATGTTGAAGATGTTAAAAAAGCTAAATAATAATAATAATAATAATAATAATAATAATAATAATAATAATATATTATTATTATTATTATTATTATTATTATTATTATTATTATTATTATTATTATTATTATTTGTTGACCTTAGCAATAATCAATCTTAATTTTGATTTTAACAAATTTAATTTTGAGCATTTAATTTGTTTGTTTAAGTGTGTATAAGTTAGGACTCTATTGGAAGTTAATATGAAGTATGATTATCTTGGGCTAATTGGACCTTTTAGATTCAAAGAGACTTTTGACATCCTTAAAGCTTTATAATGAGAAAATTATCTTCTTCACATTTGAAGTAGACATCTTGAGCTTTCTGAATTAGGCTTGTTTGTCAAAATCGAAGTTCATTTGAGTATGT
Source organism: Mallotus nudiflorus (assembly GCA_947683625.1). Taxonomy (NCBI): domain Eukaryota; kingdom Viridiplantae; phylum Streptophyta; class Magnoliopsida; order Malpighiales; family Euphorbiaceae; genus Mallotus; species Mallotus nudiflorus. The sequence continues at coordinate 2,710,423 of CANTUR010000037.1, forward strand.
AAATTTTGAGTCGAAATCCACATATACATCTTCCATCTTAGATTGCATATCTCTTAGTATTTTGAACATATCTTGAGTTATAGAAGTCCAATTTATGTGATTTAAAATGATATGGAAAGTGAAGACAAATATCTACAACTTTTATGAAAAAAGTATAGGCAAATTAAAACTTATTTAATATCAAATCACAGGTTCAAATTTATTAAGTCTCATGAGCTATTCTAACACTCACTAACTCTCACAAGAGTTACATAAATACAAAAAATTATTTAAGAGAGAATTTGAGAGTTTAATTGAATGCTTAAGAAAGAATGAATGATAAATAAGTTTCTTAAATATTTAATTGAACTCTAGGAGTTATTTATATAGATAAATAACTTAGATTATGGTTATTGGATGCATTGATTATGTCTCTAATGTCTCTTATTGATTTTTGAATCATTTTAGACTAATTTCTATCAGAACACCGCTCATGATCATGAGGAGCAAGTCCTAGCTTTGAAGGAGTAAAATACTAGTTGTTGCATAAAAAATGACTATATTAGAGCTGTTAGGACTACCCTCAAGAGTTGATCTCTACCCCTTATGATTGTGAGGGCAGCTCATGAAGAGCACTAACCATTTTGGCTCAAAATGAGCACCAATAGGGGATAACTGCTAAATAGCTCATGAGATGCACATAAGTAGGATTGAATTTAATCAAATCAGCCTAAAATTACTTTATTAAAGTTATAGATAATTGTCTTATCTTTTCATATCACTTTGAATCACCTTAATTGAACCTTTATAGCTCAAGATATTTCTAAAATACTAAGAGCTGCGCAACCTAAAATGAAAGCTACATATGTTGACTTCGACTCAAGATTTGCATGCCCAAATGAGTTTGGATTTTGACAAGTAAGCTCAATTCAGAAAGCTTAAGATGTCTACTTCAAAAGTAAAGAAGATAATTTTCTCATTATAGAGCTATAAAGATGTCAAAAAGCTTCTTTAAATCTCAGACTTCAAATTATCCCAAAAGCATACTTATTAATGCAGGTCGTGAGGCAGCTCATGAGCAGACCATTATATAACCAAAAAAGTACATTTTTGGTATATAATTGCTTTATAATGTTTAGGCACTTGCATGAGATTAGATACTTCATTGAAATACATATTAATACTTTTTTATGGAGTATTTCATTGTCTCCAATCAATTAACAATTAAACTTCATAATTGATCAAATTCCCACACACTTAATTGAAATCATTAGAATCAAAATTGGTTGTTAAAGTCCAAAATTAAGAGTTTGATCATGCAAATGGTCAATGATATCCCCACTTTTGGCTTTAACAACCAATTTGAAAAGATAATAAATAATGTGTGTGTGTCTCAAAAATAAATAATGTGTATAAGCATATTAAATTAAAATAGCTCCCTCGTTCAAAATAAATAGATGCAATAAATTTCTCTCCCTTAATATATGCATAAAATCAATATCATGTACCATAGTATGGAAGAATTAATAGAGCATATATAAGGATTTAAAGAAATTGAACTTTTTTTAAAAAATAAATAATTATAAAGGAGACGGTTTTAAGAAACGATACCAATTTGAAAGATAGTCATAAAAATTTTCTCCATTATATGAAAATATATTTCTTTATTTCTCCCCTTTATAGACATGATAAGAAATATAAATATATTTCTTTATTTTTATTCCCCTTTTTTTGTCAAACATAAAATTTATCATGAGGAATAAAGAGAAACATGGCCTAACATAACAAATGTGTTAAAAATATAAAAACATGATAACATGATCATTTTAAAAAATTGTTAGGCAATATGAAGGAAATAATTTCAAGCATATATGCACATAGTGCAACTAGAATGCATCACAAAAATAGTACATATAGCACTAAATTGAAACTTAACAAACTTAACTATCACATGATCATAGAGCTTAGCTAGCTAACATACATGATCATGTGACACTTAGCTAGCTAACACAAACACTACATAGCTTCTTGTCCCCTTTGGCAAAGACAAAAAGAAAATAGAGAGATATAAATAAAAATGAACCTAAAGGAGAAAAAATTCTAGAGGGAATAAAAGATCACAAACCAAAATAATGAAAACAAAGATACATCAAATCTTTATAAAATTTATGTCATACATAAACAAAGTAAGCAAAATAAGACTTTTTATTGCAAGGACAAAACTAGCCACACTTACATTGTTACTATGCATGCATAAACAAAATTATAAAAAAAATTAAACAATTTTCTCCCCCTATTGAAAAATAGTAAAATATAATAAGATTTGGATTAAAAAAATTGATATCAAGGACACGCTCTCATATAGTGATGTTACTAACATAAACACATCTTTGGTAGAAAGAATTTTCTCCCTTAAAAGAAATTAACTAAATACACATGCAAACTTAATTATTTCTCACTTCTGCACATGACTCATGATAGGACTTCAGACTTAATGAAGTTAAAGTGCTAACTTTTCAAATATTGACTTGTGTAGTTATGATCACAATGATTTTGTCACTTCTTATATCACATCTGATTATTGCAAATATAATTAACCTGAATATAAACATTTAATTACACAAAGAAAATGTAATTTTACTTAATTACTTGTAACCATAAAAAATGAATGTTTTAACCCTCAAGATTGAACAATTTTAATTTTATATTCTAAATAACAATTTTTTTAAATTTTGAAACTTACTATTATATTTAGAATATAAAAATTAAGCTAATTAAACTTAAAATTACCCATAGTCTTCAATAATTATTTTTTCATAATTATTTAGAATTTAGAAATTAAACTAATTAAACTAAAAATTACCCATAGTATTCAATAATTATTTTTTTTTTAATAAAAACAGCAAAAAAAATTATGAAATATATCAAAAAAAATTATTATTTTTATTATTGATACTAATAAAAGTAAAAATTATATTTATGGTGTTAATTTTATCATTAATGATGAAAAAACTAGAAAAAAAATAACAAACATCGACAATTGCAATTTTTTTGTTGCTTTTGTTGCTTTTTATTGCTTTTTTTTTGTTTCAATTGTTGTTTTCAATTGTTTTCATTGTTTATGTTTATTTATGTTTCTTGATTTTTGTTAAAGATAAAAAATAACAAAAAATAAAAATAAAAATTATGAAATATGTCAAAAAAATTATTATTTTTTATCATTAATACTACAAAAAGTAAAAATGTTATTTATGGCTTTAATTTTATTATTAATAATGAAAAATAATTTAAAAAAACAATGAAAAACAAAAAAAATCAACAACTGTAAAATTTTGTTGATTTTTGTTGTTTTAGTTGTTGTTTTTTATTGTTTTAATTTGTTATTTTTTTTTCGATTTTTTTTATTGATGTTGCAAATACATTATGAGGATTATAAACTTATTACATATTGATGATCAATAAGTATGAAATAATTTAAAAAAAAAAGTTGTTAGACATTTTAATAAACAAATTAAAGTAAAAAATAAAATAAAATCCTTATTCTTTAAGAATATAAAATGAGAAATTTTTATTTATTTATTGTTGTTACAACATTTGAAGTTATTTATTACTTGGTTTAACAACAATTGAAGATATTTAGTTCATAATTATTCATTTGAAAAAAAAAAGACTTAAGAGAAAAAAAATATTGAGCAAAAAAAAAAAAAGAAAACATTGAGAATAAAATAAAGATAGTATCTTAAAAATAAAAAAAATGTTGAGACAATAAAAAGATAAAGACAGTAAAAAAATGTTCAAAAAAAAAGATAAAGATAGTACCATATAAATTGAAAAGAAAATGTTTAGCAAACAAGAACATTGAGCAAAAAACAAAGGAAGATAGTAGAAAACAATTGTTGAGTACAAAAACATTGAGAAAAAAATAGATGAAAACAATATAAAGCAAAAAAAATGTTGAAAAAAAAAGAACAAATAAAATGTTGAGAAAAAAAAAAGTTGAAAAAATCAGTAAAAAAAATAGCCCTAAAAATAAGGGTAGTAAGGGGAGTTGTTTATATTTAAAAGAAAGAAGTTAGAAAAATTAATTTTGAAATTTTTTGGGTCAACGACAATTTTTGAAAGTTTTTTTAAGTTTTGGTATATTTATGTAAAAAAAACCCTAAAATGAATGTTGGTCAAAGGGTTAGTGGGTGATATTATCTCATATTATTATTCAGGGCCATAATGAGAGCCCAACATTATAAAGTCTAAAAAGATTTTAAAATCAAAAGGAAAAAGATATTTGGTTCAATAATAACAAAGGGTCTTTTCATAAATTCCCCAAAACAGAACCAAAACAATAAAAATATCTATAATTTCCATTAATTACAAGTGTCTTTTTTGCCATATTTATTTATATGAATGCTCCCAACTCCAAAATTAGCATTCTTCTCCATCAACTCATCCATTAGCTCAAAAAACAACCTACTCAAATTTCAACCCTGCTCCAATCTGTCTCCCTTAGCTCAAAACATCCCTCACCTTTCTTCCTCACCTGCATTCGATCTCCATCAACTCAAAAAATCTAGAAACTGATTTGTTTAAAAAAATAAATCCATTCTCTTCTCTAAAAAAAATTCTCGATCTCTTAAAAAAAACCTTCATCAAAATTCTTGTAAAATCATGCTCAACCTCACTATAATTAATCTTTGTCATTATCATCAAGATTTCAAAAATAAAATAAAATCTTTAACAACCTAGAAAAGAGAAAGAAATTCAATAACAATCTAAAATCAAAAGTAAGCATTCTGATTCAAAATTCATCATTTTAATTTTGGTCATGAATTTCCCTATTTTTCTTTGGCATCAAATTTTGGAACCTTGATTTTTTTTTCCTACTTTAGGTGTTATGATTCACTTGTTAGTGTTCTAATTTGTATGCATTTGACCTTCATTTTTTTTTCTTCTTTTTTTACTTGTACATTTGGCTCAGAATCATTATTTTGAATATGAAGCATTTATTGGGTACTTGAAATACCTGCAATATTAGCAACGACCTAGGTACATCGAATGTATAATGAGTGAATTTATGTTAAGTGAATCTTATCTTACAAATTTAGGTTTGTTTTTGCTTAATTAAAGTCTTGACTTTCAATTTGTTATATTTAATTCAGCGTTTTTGACAGTGTAAAGTGACATGACTTGTTACTTTTCTTTTATGTCCTGCAACATATTTTTTTGTTGTTCACTTTTTTCATTCTTATACAATTTGATCCAAATGTTTAGTATATATTTTTTGCCGCTACCTCTTTCCTCTGTTTGAAAAATATTGTTGATTTCTTAAAGCTTTTTTGACAGTCTATTGAATTGCATTATAGACAGTGTGTCATTGTAATAACCCATATTTATTTAAATAAATAAAAAGATATGTTACTATTGTCATCAATTTATTTTTAGGTTTTTGATTCAAGGTATGGTGTTAACATAGTTAATTGCTAACAACTTTCTAGTATGAAAGAGATTAACTCATTTAATTGTTAGTAATTATATCATGCCTTAAAGTGGGAGGATTGAATGGAAAATCTTCCAAAATGTAAGGACCAAAGTGATAATTTTTCATCCCCTCTTCAATTTATATCTGTCAAATGTGAAAATGCTCAGAGAGCCTTGAACTCTTCCTTGATGTTCACTATAGCATCGTCATTTTCTCCTTCTTCGTTCAATTGCCAAACAGCCTCTGTTTGCCATGAAATTTGAAGCCCAACCATTCCTCAATGTCCTCTATGCATTGGTGGTGTTCGTTTGAGCTGAAACAACCCAAAAAAAATCAGATTTAATTCTAAAATTTTAGGTCAATTTATGAATGTCGAAAAGATTTATTTCATCACCGATCAATGGAAGCCCTTGCTGGAATCTTATTCCCTACTATCTCAAGAGTCTTTAGATACTATCTTGTGTCCGATCTTCATTAGTGGAATATTTGGTGAATTTTAAGGTAATTTTCAATTTATTTTCTGATCTCCTTTTTTGTGTATATTTTGGATTACTTAAGGTTGTAAATGTGTTCTCCTAATTGTTGTGAATGTCTTTCTATAACTTGTTGGGTCAAGTGTGGTGTTTTCTGATGAGAATTCGGTAGGTTCCAATTGGATTCCGATGAGGAATAGTTATTAGCCCAAAAAATTATGATTTCATTTTTAATAAATAGTGCAAATTATGAGGATTAATTTCTATAACTGGAGCTAGGTCTGATTCCTCATGAATTTTGAGTTAAAAATATCGGAAGCGTTTCGATGTAAATTTCTTAATTTCCATTTAAGTTGTTTTAGCTCACCAAAGTAATTTACAGTAGCCTTAAATGTCATATTTAGGGTGTTTTTAAGTCAATTTTATTAATTCCTTAATTTTGGTAATTTTATGGAATTTCTAGGAATTTTTATGAATTTATGTTATATGTATATATGCATATATTTTAAATAAAAATTATTTATTATAGAGAATACCTGAGTGGGAACATTGGAGACTAGGTGGATGAGGATACGTCAGCCAGTTAGCTCCACTTATAAGTTAATATTTTGAAGTGTATGTTAATTTTGATATCAAGGAAAATATTGAATTTGAGATATTAATTATGTTTTGAATATTATTGAGGTTATAATGTTATTACCATGATTTATATGCTTATTTATGGTAAGAATATTATTGTGGAGGATAAATGAAAATATTATTAATTTTTTTTATTAATTTTAAGTTATGGCATTCTTTAGAATTTATTATACATTTATTTATATAAAGAGTTTTTGGAAAATACTAGTAGAACAGGCTACCTGATGGGCGTCATAAGGATTGTGTGCACATTGGTAGTGATCATTGAGTTAGGCCCTTGATTTGATATGTTATTGAAAAGCTCAGTTGATGCATAGCTCTCGGGCATGTGGTATTGAAAAGCTCGGTTGATGTATAGCTCTCGGTCATGTGGTATTGAAAGGCTCGATTGATGTACAGCTCTTGGGCATATATTGATTAATTATTTAATGGGACTAGTGGCTCAGTTGATGATTAGCTCTCATGAACCATTAGTAAATACTTGGAATAAGAGATGAACTGTGGCTGGTAGTTCGATAAAATCTTAGCTCTCGGGAATTGGTAGTTCTTAGATGAATAAGTGAGCCAATTGGCATTTAGATTTGTGGTTTAGGGTTTAACCAAAATTTTCCACTTAAAGACATTTTGAATAAAGTTTATTTTATTACAAAGATGTTTATGAGATTTTATAAAATTCTTTTAGATTTATAAACATGATTTTGGTAAACTAATGGTTTTAAATATAAATTATAATTATTATATTTCTATAAATTATTTTAATAAAGGAGATTTTAAAATAACATGCATTTCTTTATATTAGCTTACTCAGTGAGGTTTGACTCCCCTCAACTATTTTTCTAGGATCTTGGGAGTCTACTATTAGTTCTTCCTCTTTACGATGGATTCATTCTTCATCGGCTGTTTTATGTAGGCTATTTTAATGTTATTAATATTTATGAAATAATTTGTAGTTAATCTAGACACCATAGTAGTTTAGAGAAGTTATTGTTATTGTAATTGTATTGGTGTATATATATTTGTGATATTGTTTGGTTTATTATGGATATATGTAGTATTATGATGATGATGATATGATGAACATAAATTTGGTGCCAACTTTATGTTATTTTTGAGAAATTGTAGTTAAGAATATCATTAGAAGTGTACTTCTTTAATTTATAGGTTTTGGTTTATTCCTAATACAGAGGAAACTCTATTGGATTTTTGTTAAAATTTTTAAATGAGTTAAATCTATTATGATAAATCTTTTAGGCTTACGGGTTTCGAAAGCTTTATGATTTTCCATTCCTTACTAAGTACATGAAGATCGAGGAGGATTCTATACTTAACTAATAATTATAGTGCTTATGTTGTTTGTCTGATAGTTAAGAATTTGGTCATGATATGGACCAGGAAACTTTGAGCTACAATGCATCATTTAACAGATTGCTTTAATTATAAATCAAATAGTACTAAACTCATAGCAAAGTAAGAAAATAGAAGTAGACATCAATATTATTGCATACTAGAGGAAGATCATCATCACATATGTTAATGATTTTACATTATAAGGAAAAATAACCTTTTAGGGTTCTTTCAAATAAAACCTATTCAATTTTTTTTTCCATTTAAAACCCCAACCTATCAATCATTAATAATAGGAACCCTCCGTTATAAAAATTGTAACAAAGGGCTGATATGGCTGTTTTGTCCTGCAAGTGGGGACCACTCCCATGACTAGATTGGTGATTATGAAGGTAGAAATGAATTTGCCTCGAAAACACATTTCTTCAATTAAAAAGAATGAAAACCCTAAATAACCAAATCACTAAATCCCTAGTCCCATTTGTTGTAACTCAAAATTTATTCTTAAAGAATTTATTAAAGAGATTAGAGAGAATAATGTGATGAAAATGATGCCTCAAAGAATCAATGGAAGTCAATAATGCTTTTTTTCCCCTAACGCACTAAATTAAGCTTGAAGAGAGGTATGAAAAGCTGAATCTTTCTTCTTTTTTGGTTTTGAGTAAGAAAAACCTTACATTTATCTTACATTTAATAATGACTTATGCATGTAGTTGAATAAAGAAGATTTTGTTTGATTTTGTGTTTAATAGTTTAAAAATATATATGCATGCTAAGTGTGGACATAAGTGGTCCCCTGTTTATCGCTTTTGCTTTTTATAATAGAAATAATAATGACATTTTTTTTATTTTTTAAGTCATCAAAGTAATGTTTCTTTGTTTGGAATAGGTTTGATGATATGGAAAATAGATATAGTACTATCATACTACATCATAATGGGTACTTTATAGGGAATCCATGGACATAATATATTTTGGGGAAAGTTAGTATATTTGATAACATTGATGTTGATAAGTTGAGTTGATTTGAATATGTTGACTTGCCAAAAAGATCAAGGCAAATAGATTTTGTCCACTTATATTATCGAGTTCCTAGTTTGAGCATAAACATGGGGCTGAAAAAATAACAACTAATGAAGATAATTATGTCATGGTTGCTAGTTTAGGTAAGAATGAGAATGTAGAATTATATGTGGTGCATAGTTAGCAAGAGGAAGCTACTACTGCAGATGTACCTATTTTTACAAAAATAATATAATGTGGTAGAGGAGATGAAGATGTTCAGAGTAGTCAGGTTGATAATAATATGGATAATGGGGGTTAGATTGATAGTATTGTCATGATCCGAACCCGAGGGCACGTGACCGGCACTAGGGAATGGGTAAGCATAAGGCCCCTAAAACCCGTAGTAAGCCTAAAGGGAAAAAGAAACTAAAACCATTCATATATTAAACTTTACTTGAAAACAGAACACATTATCAAACTGATTTTTCTCAGAATACACAATTTCAACCACTTAAATAATAATGTGTTTCAACATCTCATATTATAAATCAAATTTAATCTCATATATAAGCATGGTTTACATAAATAGGTTACATAATTATGATTAAACCATACAAATCTTTAATACATATACTACTGCAGCAACCTAGATTAGCACACAATACAGCTTATAATGACCTACATAAAATAGCCGGTGAAGAAGAAATCCGGTGTAGAGGTAGTCTGAGGTCGAACTCCCAAGCTCCTGAAAAAAAATAAATTGAGGGGAATCATACCTCACTGAGTAAGTCAATAAAAGAGCTGTACGATTTGAAAACCTTTTTGAAAACTATATATATTTATAGTGAAAATAATTTATAATATATAAGTATAGCTTTTGGAAAATCTCGGTAGAACCCTAAACCCAAGTCTAAATAGCCAACTGGGCCCACTTATTCCAACTAGACTACCGATCCCCGAGAGCAAGGGCATCAACCGAGGCACCAAGCCATAGTCATTCACTTAATCCAAATATATGGCACTGGTGGTCCCCGAGAGCAAAGGCATCAACCGAGGCACCCGTCCCAGTCCATTTTCATCCTTACAATCACTGGCGGTCCCCGAGAGCAAAGGCTTCCACCGAGGCACCCGTCCCAGTTTAACATCCATCAATCATACAATTATCGGATCCATCTCTCAATCTCTACCATGTGCACATAGTCCTGATGAAGCCCACCAGGTGGCCCGTTCTACCAAAATTTCTCAAAACTGATTTTTTAAATAAATAAAATGCGCTTAAACTTTAAATAGTAGCATTAAATCAAATAAATCACATAATCGATATTAAAAATATGAGCGCATGCATTCTTTAAGTAAATACACGCACAGATCGTTCTATTAACTTACAGGATGAATGTGAAGGCTGACGACCACGCGTCTGCCTTGGCCTCACGGCTTCTGCTCCGAGATGATCTAAAGGAAAATAATAATCGACCTTTAAAATATGACTATGGAAATCGAAACCAAAAATCAACAAAGCAATGAAATTCCAAACTGACTTGACAGACAGGATTTAACCTAACTAACGGTAGAAATTTTACGGATATCACGTTTTACGAGAAAATCTACCGAAATTTCGACAGAGTCTCCTCTGTAAAACGGACATCTCTCTACCAAAGGTAGAGCCAGACCTGCATAGAAAATGCACTTCTAATTTCCAAAACCATTCACACTCGAGTCGGGCTCCCAAAAATACAATTTGCCCCGACCGAGATCACAACTCAATAAAATATCAAAAATTAATAATATATGTTTCTTAAATACATATATCACATACATACATACTAGAATAGATGAAAATTATATAAAATCTCCATTATTCAAAATTGAGCAATTAAATTTGTATTCCAATCATATTAAAATTATAATTAGAGCCCAAATTAAAACTATTGTAATGTAATATATATATATATATATATATATATATATATATATATATATATATATATATATATATATATATATATATATATATATATATATATATATATATATATATATATATATATATATATATATATATATATATATATATATATATATATATATATTTATCATATTTAGTGTAAAATTACATTTTTATCCCCCTAAAATACATAATTTACACAAAGTGCTATTTATACTAAAATAATCCCTTAAAATTCTTTAATCATGCCAAAAATTTATTTTCTTAAAATAAACCTACCTAATATAATTAAAATATTTAATCAACCAAAAATTTTCTCCCAAATATATTATTTAACCAAAAATCAACTTTTTGGCATAAACTCAAATATAGTTATAAAAAATAGTATAAAAATCTCAAAAATTATAATTTGAGTCCTAAGATTCATATTATCCGCTAATAACCTCTTTTATCAAATGTCATAACCCTTTTTTTTTTTTTTTAACCAAAATTTCCAAAATTAATCTAATTATTTAATTTTTGACATAAAGTATAAAAATTTCTAAAACAAAATTATCTTCCTTAACCTAAAATCTAAATCAACAAATAATAACACCAAAATGCCAATTATTATTATTATTTGCTATTTTTATAATTAATTTTTGAAAATTCCTAAAATAGTATCAAAATTTTCAAAATTCACTAAAAATCAAAATAAATACCAAAAATTCAATAAATTTTATTTTACTCAAAATAATTGATAATAATCTCCCTAATTGCTAATTATAGCTAAATAACTATCTAAATAAACCAAATAAACATTAAATAAATTCTGGAAATTCAATTTAATTACCAAAAATTCAAGAAAATTACATCCAACTCAAATGCATGTTGACTAACATTAATCTCCCTAGAATTGCCAAGATCAAGCAGAAAATTGAAGGAAGAAAAGGAAGAGATCGGGTGAGCATTACTCACCTCCAAGCTGTCGAGACGGAGGAGGAAGAAGGGGCTCGCTGCCATCGGGAGAATAGGGAGGATGGAGCAGCTCAGGCAAGGCAACAGCAATGACAGGCGGAGGGAGACGAGCTGGGGGGAGTTGCTGTCGCGCGCGCGTAGAGAACCAGAGCTGCCAGGCGAAGGAGATGAAGAAGAAGAAGAAGAAGTGCAGCAGTAGCTGCCAGGCTTGGGGAGCTCCTAAAGCACGGCGGAGATGGTGTCTCGAGCGATGGAGGGAGCTGCACAGGGAGAGGAGAGGCAGAGATGGTGACGGGAAGAAGTGGGGAGGGTACAGAGCTCGGGAGTTTTTTTTTTGTATTGATGGGTATATATATATATGTATATATCTATGTATATATATATATACTATATACTATATACTATATACTATAACATATAAAAATACACATGTATAAACATATACATACATACATATATATTATACAACCTACCAATATGCATACATATATATATTTATCTATAGGCACACATGCATAGCCATAAAATTTAATATCATTTTAAATAGCAATAATAATAATATATATGTTATAGTATAAAATGATAATAAAAATAATGATAATACTATATAATGTAATCCTAGATAATAAGTAAGTAATACTCACATGTATTAATACTCTAAATAATATTAACATACATATAATATAATACGATGAAGGAAAATAATTATTAATAATATGATTTGATAAGATTACCCCTTATTATTTAAGTAATTAGATAGGGTATTACAAGTATCCTCAGTGATGAAGACGCAGGTAAGTTTATTTTTTTAATGGAGAAATGGTTTGTGAGGATGCTACTGCTACTTCAGGTTCTGTGCCTAATCAAAGTGTTGTACATAAGTAGCTTGCTTCACATGATGGTTGTGATGTTGCTCCATGTGTTCCTAATAATGCTACAATAGCTCAAAATGAAAAAGGGAAATCTAATTAAGCTCTTATTGATACTACTGCTAATGTTGCACCTGAAGCTTCTTTTGTTACACTTAATGATGTTGCTACAGCTAGTGTGCATTGTGTTGATGCTGAGAAAGAATTTTTGGAGAAGCAAGCATCATAAGAAGAACTTAAAGATAATGATATGGATGATGATAATGGGACCAACTTTGTTGAGTATAATATGAGAAAGGATTATGATAATCCTCAGTTTTCTGTTGGAATGCTTTTTGGCACAAAAAACTGAGTTGAAAGATGTAATTAGAGAGTATGCTATCAAGGGCAGATATGACATATATTTCACAAAAAAGTGAAGAAACAAAGGTGCAGGCCAATTTCGCAAAGGATGCATATGCAAAAATATATGCTTCTTTCATGAGTAACATTGAAACTTTATAAGTGAAAACTTATATCAAGAACCATACTTGCAGTAGAATTTTTATAATAAAAATGCAACTTCTAAGTGGCTGATAATGAAGTACAAGGACACCCTAAGAATCAATCCAACATGGAAGTGTAGAGTATTTAAAAAGACAATCAAGAATGATTAGGCTATTGGAGTTTCTAATATGAAGTGTTATTGAGCAAGAAAGAAAGCAATGGATGAACTTAAAGGAGAACACATAAGACAATATGCAAAGCTATGAGAGTTTTAGGGTGAGATAAGGGAAAAAAAATCCTTGCAGAAGTGCTTTGTTGGTGGTTGATAAACCTCAGTTGAACAAGTAGTCTATTTTTTGAAGAATTTATGTTTGCATTGATGCTTGTAAGAAGGGGTTTATGAATAGTACCTATTATAGGACTTAATGTTTGCCACCTAATTGCAATTCTAGCAGATGTTGCATACGATGGGAATTACATGATGTACCCTCTTACATTTACAATTGCTGAGTTTGAATGTAAGGACTATTGGTAGTGGTTCCTTCTACATATATTCAATGATATTGGATCTGTTTAAGCTAATAGATGGACATTACAGAGTGATCAATAAAAGGTAATTTTAGCATTAACATTTGTCTTTTATTTTAGTAATAAACTTCCTAATATGTACTAATTTACTACATCTTTGATAAGGACTGGTGCCTGCATCTTCATATATGCTTCCTATTGAAGACCATCGATTTTGTTAGAGGCATCTACATCAGAATTTTAAAAAGTTTTTCAACAGTAAAGAACTTAAAGAAATAATATAGAATGTAGCAAAGGCAACCACCACAACTGAATTTCATAAGATAATGTAGAAAATGAAAGAGAAAGAAGAAAATGTTTATAAGTGGCTAATGAATGTGGATCCATTTCACTAGTGCACATATGCTTTTAGTGTAAGGCCAAAATGTAACAACCTATTGAACAACATCTCTAAGTCTTTTAACTTTGCAATTCTAGATTTTAGAGAGAAGCTAATTTTAACTCTCCTTGAAGAGGTGGTCACTTATAGCATGCATTTGATTAATAGGAATAGAGACTTGATGCTAAAATATCATAGGTCTATCACACCTAAAGCTCATGCCAGACTTGAGAAAGAGAAATTACAGTCTAAAGTTTGGATTCCTCATTGGAATGGTAAAATGAAGTTCAAAGTCCAAAGAGGGAATGAGAGCTATGTAATGGACTTGGATGCAAAGACCTATGCATGTTACAAGTGGGATGTCAATGGGATTCCATATGAACATGGTGTGTCAGCCATTTTTTATTTAAAGAAAAAGCCTAAATAATTTGTGCACCCTTAGTTTCACAAAAGCACTTATTTTAAGACTTACTCATTTGTTATAAATCCTATTAATGGGTTTAATTTATGGGTTGCCACTCCATTTGATCCACCATTGCCTCCCAAAGGAGAGAAGACAACCTAGCAAGTAAAAAATGAAGAGGATAAGAGAACCAAATGAGCCAATCAACCCATATAAGCTTCCAAGGACTAGATTGGTAATGAGATGCAAAAAATATGGTCAGGCTAAACACAACACTAGGATATGTAAACTAGTTGTGGGATCTAATAAAAGCAACCAAGTAAGAGTAAGTTGAAGTCTATTTTTCCAATTTCAATTTTTTTTATCAACTAACCTGAATCAATATTTTATTATGTGTTTTAGAGAACTAAGAGGAACAACTCACAACAGGCTAACATAAAGAATATTCCTATTGGTTCTCAGGCCAGCACGTAGGATTCTAATTGTAATTCAAACATGCCATACGTCCTTAAGCCAAGACAGATACCAATTCATATGACTAATTTTTTTCATAGCAACGCAATTAACCTCCTACTTAGTAGTCTGCTAATCTAACTCAACATTAGTAGTAGTTAGCTTTTACCAGTCAACCTCAGTCTGGGACTTCCACTCATGGTTAGACTATTTCAACCAGGTCTAAGTTGCCCATTACATCTCCATTAAGAAAGTTAAAGAATAGTGTGGTATGATATTAAATTATTTTTACTCTTTTATTTTCATTATGTAACAGTTAATTTATCTGCTCATACAGCCTGCTAATCCAAAGGAAACACTTAGTTGGAGAGGAGAGAATATCATGCTAATTCATTCACTTTAATCTTCGAGTAGATCAACAAGGTACAACCAAGTGCTATAAGATTTGGAGAAGTCATCTACACTCACTTCTCCCTCCAACATGAAAGTAAATGATGCAAGCGAGGCATCAACTGAAGATAAATAATCTTTTTTTACTATTTATGGATATACTTTGGTCATGTAGCTATTTTGCTAATGCAATTCTGCTCGAACCATTGAGATTTTTGGGGTGAACAATATGGTTTTGGAAGTGTAAAGTTGGTCAAAATGTTAAACCTAAACTCTCATTAAAAGAACACATAGCAACTATGTTATTTTGTTCATATAATGTAAGGATTATACACTTAGTAAAGAAGTATACTCAAATTATAAGCTTTTGTGAATTAATTGATGTTAAATATGCTATTTCACTTGAAGCTTCATATGGCTTTGCTTACATCTTTTTAACACTTCCTGCTTTAATTGCTCACAATATCAAAAGAAAACCAACAAATTGTGTATAAAGTTAAGTTTTCATTAACATAAGTTACTTTGCATTATCATTGACAAGCTACTAATTGACACAAAATTTTACAAATTGACAACATACAACAACACACAAAACATAACTAGTGCCAATTGGCTATATAACTACACCCATAAATTAAACTAACCCATACAATATTTTCCTAAAAAAAATTAATCATGACACAACCCAAATGCACTTAAGCCACTTCACTTTTATATCTCTTTTTGCAATTTCATATTTCAGCTTTTCTTCCATTAACTGCATTACTCTAGCTTTTTCATCTTTGGTTTGTTATAGATTTCGAGCAAGTGTGCTTGTGTCATTCAAAAGTCTAGCCATAACTTGCCTTCTATAGACACACATTGGTGGGTCATACCACATGAAGAAGCTATAATCTCCAAGTTCCTAAAACCAAACCCAATGAACATATGTTCTCATGTAATAAAGCTTTTGCTAAAAAAAATTCATACCCTATGCAATGAATAGGTATAAAACCTTCAACCTAGGTTATGCTCGGTCTAATAATATCACAGCCACGCAGGTCTTCCATGTCCACAATCTTGTTGTGTTCCTTTGAGTTCCATTTTTTAGGGAATGAAAATAATGGGAAGGAAACAATGATTTAGGGTTTTAGGTTTAGGAATTAATGGGAATGGGTGGCTTGGTTTTAGTAGTTGGATGTTAAATGAAAATGAGTGGGCTGACTGAGCATTGACATGTCATGCTTGTGGGACCACTTAGAACATATAACTCAAAACATAACATATGTTAACAGCCACATAAACCCTCTATTATTGTTTTTGTAACAAAGGATTCCTATTATTAACGATTAACAGGTTGGGGTTTTAAATGATAGAAAAAATTGAATAGCGTTTTATTTGAAAGAACCCCAAAAGGCTGGGGTTTTTTATATAATTTTCCCTACATTATCAATTCATGAGTCAATAATTAGTGTTGTGGTTTGATTGCTAATCTAGGATCAAGACACTCCTAGCTTAAATAGGCTTCTTAGTCACTAGAGATGCTTTTGCCTGTTTAATAACACTTAAAAATAAATATTAAATCTATACGGTAAGAAGATTGCATTTTTTTGTCTCTTTGTTTGATTTAATTAAGCAAGAATTTTTACTTTGTTTCTTTCAAATTGTTGCTTTATTTAGTGTAAGTTTGCTTTTGAAATATTATGGTCATAACACATTTACGTGTCTGACCAAATTTGTCATATTTTTTGGGTGGAGAATGTTGGTTCTAGTTCAGTTTTAGAGTTTTTGTTGCCATTAACTGAGGCTTAGGCCAAAAAGTTGGCTTGTTTGACAACACTGGCTAATGAAGGGAAAGGAAAAAATATAAATTGACAAAAATATAAATAATTATTCTATCAAAAACTTAAAATAAACAACAACTATTCTAAATTGACAAATATATATATATATATATTACTATCATAATTTTATTAATATTTAAATATATTATTATTATTATTATTATTATTATTATTATTATTATTATTTCTTTCAATTTTTTTTGAAAAATTTTGTATTTTCTCCATAAATCAAATGGCTTTAAGTAGAAGAAAAAGAAGTGAATTTGAGGATCAACCATCTATTGTTGATTTAGACAATCAGATGGATCATTTAGAAGAAGGACACTAAAGAGATTTTGGTGGAAGAAATTGGAACCAATATTAATTCATAAGAAGTGCAACCCTCACAAATTAGAGGTGGAGGTCAAGGATGACGAGGATCCAATATTTTTCAAGTGCATTTCAAGAAATCTCAACAACCAAATGCAAATGGTTTGTATAATGTAACTTGTAACTATTGCCCGAAAAAAAAAATTCACATTCCAAGCTAGACATGGGTAAGGAACGCTTTCGACAACATTTAACTACCAAGCATCCAAACCAAATTGGAGTGGAAAAATAGTAAACACAAATTTATGGGTACATAGGTTCTTCTTTTACTCCAACTCAATTATTTAAATATTCGGATAAAACTAATAAAACTGAATTAGCTAAAATGATTTCTATGGAACATTTATCCTTTAAATTTTTATGAGAAAGCAGGATTTGTGAATTATTGTCAAAATGCATTAAATACATTTGCAAAACATATACCTAGAAATTCTTTAAAGTACACTCTTTATAAATTATATTTAAAAGAAAAAAAGAATTATATAAAATATTTTTAAATTTGGATGAACGTGTGTATCATTTGGTTATGATATATGGAGTGATCATTAGTAGAACCACTCATATATGAGAATAATTTGTCATTGAATTGACAATAAATGACAAATACAAAAGAGAATTATTGCATTTCGAGTTTAATGATCGGCATACCGCCGAAAATATTTTTAGAATTATTCAAAATATTTTACAAGAATATAATTTGGTAAAAAAAAACAATATTTTCTATAGGTTTTGATAATGTGGCTGCAAATACTGTATCAATAGTTGACCTAAAAACTATTTGTCAACCAAATATTGAAGGAAAATTTTTTTCATATTAAATGTGTTTGCCATGTTTTAAATTTCTGTGTGCAAGATGTTTTAAAGTCATTGGATGTATGTTTACAACTAATAAAAAAATCAATTGCATTTTTGTGGATACATTCACAAGTAATGAAAATGTGGGCAAGATTTTGTACAGAAAATGGAAAAAAACCAAAAAGATTTTCAAGAGATGTTCCGAACTTGTTGAAATTCAACATATGAATTATTAAATAATTTTTTTTCATATAAAAAATTATTGTGTATGTTTATCAATAATAATGTTTCACAAGTAAATTTATTTCCATAAAATTACGAAGTTTATAAAAAAATTTTAAATACTTTAAAAGTTTTTAATGATGCAACATACACATTAAGTGGAGTTCATTACCCAACATTTCATTTATTATTGATTGAATGTATTAATATTGTTGGTGATATGCAAAAGAATGAGACTGACTTAGTTTTAAGAAAATCAATATTATTAATGCAAAATAAATGTTAAATTATTTTAAAATGATTCCCCTAATTAATCTTGTTGCATGTGTTTTTTATCCAAGAATTAAATTAGATAGTTTAGCTTATTATTTAAGTATGTAATATGGATGTTTAAATATTGAGGAATTTGAACTTAATATTGATAATATTATTGATGATGTTAGAAGAATTTTACGAAAATTATTTAATGATTTTAAAATGCAATATGGTGATGTTTCATCTTCTTCTCATCCTATATGTCAAGTTCAAAGTGTTGACATCGATAAACTTAGTATGGGGGATCGTATATTATTTCAATAACAGAAAAACCTAGAGGATCAACCGAAGCACCTGAATTTGACATTTATCTAACGATTTCTTTTGAGTTTGGTGACAACAAAACATGTAAAGAATTTCTAGTTCTTGAATGGTAGAGCCAACGTCAAAATACACACCCAATATTGGCCAAAATTGCTAAATAAGTTTTAGCATGTCCTGAGGGAACATTTTGGATGAAACACACTCAAACATGACTCCCGATGAAGTTCAAACATGTGTTGATTGTTGGACAAGAGCAGCTATACGAGATCAAGAAATTAAAAGAGATGATGATGATAACAAATTTGTAGAGATGACAACAACCAGAACCAAGGGAACTTCAACTTCCGGTACCAAGGGAACTTCAATTTCTGGTATTGGTAGCAACTAAAAAACTAATGTAAAGGGGGTATCAAAATTTTTTTTCAAAGGTAAGAGAATTACTGTAATACCCTATATTTTTATTTTATTTATTTAAATAAAGTAATCATTTAATTTGCATTATTAGTAAATAATTTTAAATTATATTAAATAATTGTTAATTAGCTAGCTATATTATTATGTTAGGGTTATGTAATTATCATTTTAATAAATTATATTATATTCCCTATAGTACTAACTATTATTTGACAATTTTATAAGTATAAATTATTTTATATTAATCTTGTTATTTTCAAGCCTAATATATATAGTATATATGTTATTAGGGTTTATAATAAATATAAGTTTATTATAATAGTATGTCCGTCACCCACACCGCCCCTCCTCTCATTGTGCCACCTCCCTCACCGCCTGAAAACCCCCATCTCCGTTGTGGACTGAGCTTCTAGGTTGTTGTTGCTGCTGCCCTTCTTCTTCCTTACAAGTTAGCACCTTTTATTCCTCGTGCAGCAGCCCTGCACCTCCCATCCTACCTAGCTTTGGCCCTCCTCTGTCTGCGCTGTTTCCCTGCTGCGTTGAGCTGCCTCCATCGTCCCCCATTTCCGATGGCAGCAAGTCTTCTTCTTCCTCCTCCA
This sequence comes from Mallotus nudiflorus, assembly GCA_947683625.1. Taxonomy (NCBI): domain Eukaryota; kingdom Viridiplantae; phylum Streptophyta; class Magnoliopsida; order Malpighiales; family Euphorbiaceae; genus Mallotus; species Mallotus nudiflorus. Next base: position 2,730,547 of record CANTUR010000037.1, read on the forward strand.
ACTGCCTTGCCGGACAGTGAGTGATCCTCACTCATTCTCTTCTTTTCGTCTTAAATTTCTTTGATGTTTTTGATAGATCTTAGGACTTGTGTTGTTGTTTATTGGTTGTTGAGGTTAGTTTTGATTTTCTTGGAAATTTTGGTGGATTATTGAATTTATACATAATTATATTGAAATTATTTGATATTTAGTTGGTTTTAATTGATTTTTATTTGAGTTCAATTAGTAATTAGAGTAATTAAGGTTAATTATTTTTACTGTATTGATTTTTATTTAAGATTATAGAAAATTATTGTATTAATTGTGAATTTTGTGAATTTTGGATATTTAATTAATATTTTGTTAATTTCAAAAATTAATTGTTAAAAATTATGAAATTTTGATAATTGGTGTTATTATTAAATGTTATTAATTTTAAAACTTAATTTATGGTTTTTGTGATTTTTATACTATTTTTATAATTATTTTTAAGTTTATGTCAAATGTGAATAATTAGGTTAAATTATATTTGTGGAAGAAATTAGTAGTCAATTATATGTTTTTAATTATATTAAGATGTTTAATGTAGAGAAAATGATTTTAGATGTTTGTATAATTTTTCAAGGAATTTTTTAGTATTAATAGTGTGTTATATAAGTTTGTATGTTATAGGGGTATAAACGTAATTTTTGTTAAATATAGTTAAATAATATGGTTGGTTTTAATTATAATTAAGGGAATTGAAAAGGAAATTTTCAAATTTATTTTTGTATAAATTTATAAGCATTTTAATTAAGTAATATTAATTTTTTTAATATTGTTTCCAAATGTTATATATATATATATATATATATATATATATATATATATATATATATATATATATATGTGTGTGTGAAATTTTGTTTTTAAGGTTTAATGAGAGATAATTTTTTGAACTATGGATATTTATATATGTGATGTGTATTTTTGGGGAAAGAAATGATTTAATTTTGTGATGTTTTGTTGAGTTGTGATCTTGGTCGGGGCTAAGTGTAGTTCTGGAAGCCCGACTCAAGTGTGAATGCCTGCAATTATTAGAAGTGCGTTTTTATGCAGGAATGGTTCTACCTATAGTAGAAAGATGCCTGTTTTACAGAGGAGACTCTGTCAAAATTTTGGTAAATTTTCTCGTAAAACGTGATATCTTTAGTAAATTTCTACTGTTAATTAGGCTTCTTCGTGTCTGTAGAGTCTTATCCGGTCTTCCTTGAGTCAGCCTAGAATTTCACTATTTTTGTTTATTTTTGATTTCAATTCCATAGACATGTTTTTAAAAGAGGTTTGTTATTTATTTTTCTAGAGCATATCGAAGCAGAAGCTGTTGGATCGAGGCAGATGCGCGATCATCAGCCTTCTCGTTCACCTTGTAAGTTGATAAAATGATCTGTGCATGTGTTTTATTTAAAGAATGTGTGCATTCATATTTTTAATATTTATTATATGATTTATTGAACTTAATATTGTTAATTATGGTTTAAACGCATTTTCTTTATTTAAAAAATCAGTTTTGAGAAATTTTGGTAGAACGGGCTACCTGGTGGGTTTCACCAGGACCGTGTGCACATGGTAGAGATTGAGAGATGGATCCGATTTATGTATGACTGGTGGATATTAAACTAGAACGGGTGCCTCGGTGGAAGCCTATGCTCTCGGGGACCGCCAGTGATTGAAAAGTTAATAATGGGCTGGGATGGGTGCCTCGGTTGATGCCTTAGCTCTCGGGGACCGTCAGTGCCATGTATTTGGATTAAGTGGATGACTGCGGCTTAGTGTCTCGGTTGATGCCTTTGGTCTCAGGGATCGGCAGTCCAATTGAAATAAGTGGGCCCAGTTGGCCAGTTAAAAACTTGGGTGTAGGGTTCTACCGAGATTTTTCAAAAGCTATATCTATACATTATAAATTATTTTCGTTATAACTATATGGTTTTCAAAAAGGTTTTCGAGTCGTATAGCTCTTTTTATTGACTTATTCAGTGAGGTCTGATTCCCCTCAATTTATTTTTTTTTAGGAGCTTGGGAGTTCGACCTCAGGCCTCCTCCACGCCGGATTTCTTCATCACCAGCTATACTATGTAGGTCATTGTAAGCTGTACTGTTGTAGTAACTTTAGAAAACTGCAGTAGTAACTGTACTAAAAATTTGTACGACTTAAGTATACTTATGTATTTTATTTTAATTAACCATGCTTATGTAAAATGATTTAAGACTGATTTATGATATGTGACGCTGGAGAATATTTTTATTATGCACTCGATTATGTCTATTTTTAGAAAAATTAGTTTGATAATGTGTTCTGTTATGAAATAAAGTTTTAAATTGTAAGGTTTTATTTTTCTTTCCTTTAAGGCTTACTATGGGTTTCGAGGGTCTTATGTCTGCCCATTCCTTAGTGCCAGTCACGTGCCTTCGGGTTCGGGTCGTGACAATTACATTGGCTTTGATTCCTTTAAACTCCAAAAAAATACGTAGGCAACTTAATTTTTAATGAGAAAATTAAGTTCAAGCCCTTTAATTTTTTCCTACCTTTTCATTGTTAATTTTAATTCATTTATCATTTAAAATTTATTTACTTCAATTTTTAATTACATTAGTGTTTTTTACTTAATTCAAATTATTTAAAAAATCATTACAATATTTTAAATTATTTAAATATAATTAGAAAATAAAAAAATAAAAAAAAACTTTTAGAACCTAAATCCAGTTCGGAACCAAAATTGACTAGTTTGGTTTTATAAATCTTCAAACCAAAATTATCCGGTTTCAAATCGTGGCCACCCATAAATCCTACAAGCTCACCCTAACTCTATTTGTGCAAGTCCTTGTGGGAAAAATCCCACAAGCTTACCCTAGTGAATAATTTTTATACATGCATATTTGAACAAATGATTCGCGAGCGAGTCATCAAAAGTGAATAATTTTTTAGAAGGATATTAAAATAATTTCCTAACTTACATTAAAATCTTTAAAATGAAATTGAATACAATTAAAATATTTTGAAAAGTATAATGACTAAACTAATACAAATTTTAGTGAAAATATAATTGAAAAATTAATCAAAATACTTAATCGATGAAGTAATTTTTCCAAATTTTAAAGCCCAAAAATATAAGTTAAATTTTATAATAAGTCGAAAAATTTAATCTTTATACACCAACCTTAAATATTATATATTTTTTGATTTTTTAGTTTTTCAATTTAAACCAAAATTCTTCAGTTCTTGGAAAACAACAATAGAGCTATTGATTTTCAATTCAATTATTGCTCCTTCCTATCAATTTCATATCACAATATGGGCGGCTGCATGTGTTATTGGTCTTTCCAACTTCAGATAGTATTGCGTGCGTACAGAAGATAGTACAAGTACAAGTGGAAAGAAGTCTTCCTACATCCACAACGGTGGATTTGTTCAACAATGGCAGCTACTGTTTTTGCATATATATATTTTTTTTTCATTTGGTGCAAAAGATCTAAATTTCTTTTCACTTCCATACTGTTTTGTATAGTTTTTAAAACCACTTGTTTGCTTTAAATATTTTGGCAAGTGATAGCAACAATTACTGTCTTTACATTTTTATTTTTTTAAAAAAATTAATTTTTTTAGAATTTAAAATTTAAATTACATACATATAAATTTATTTTATAAAAATTTAAATATTTATAGTCTGAATATTTTTTTTAATAATCTAATAAAAAAAATAACTTAAAAAGTAGCATGGTAATTATGCCAAGGGCTGCCATGCATGTATAGCAGGGCGGGCGGGGACATATATCTTTTCCCAAATATTTTTATAATTGGAGCTGTTCATGTGGGAATCATTGTCTCTCAATGGACAAGTCAATATATAATAAAATATATGTATTGCCTTTTCAGAAAAGGGGTCAGCTCAGCTTATCTATATAACAAGGTGAACATCGGTACAAGTTCTATCACCATTAATTCCGAGTTCAAAGTCAAAAAATGGCAGAGGAAGGATTGAAGCTAATTGGTTCAGAGACATGCCTATTCTGCAGCAGGGTAAAACTAGCCCTGATTATGAAGAAGTTACAGTGTGAATTGGTGGAGGAAGAAGATCTCTCCGACGAGAGTTCTTTACCCGTTGAATCAAACTTAGCGCACAAAAAAACTCCAGTGCTCGTTCACAATGGCAAACCCATTGCAGAATCACTTGTCATTCTAGAGTACATCGACGAAACCTGGCAAGATCATCCCATCTTGCCTAAAGATCCTTATGAAAGAGCTAATGACCGTTTCTGGGCTAAATTCGTAGATGAAAAAGTATGTGAAATAATAATTTTTCTTCTTAAGACCATTTTGTATTGAAAATTTACATTGTTACATGTTATTGTGCAGATCGTGCCAGCTGCTGACAAGTTAATGAGGGCGAACGAGGAGGAGAAAGCAGAGATCATCAAAGCAATTCACGAGCAGATGATATTTCTTGAAAATGAGCTGAAGCGCAAAGGCGGCTGTTTCGGTGGTGATGGTATTGGGTACTTGGACATTGTGGTATATTTTGTTTTCTATGAGTTTGTGATAGGCAAAGAAGTCACTAAAATGGAATTGTTAGATGTAGACAAGTTTCCAGTTTTAGCCGAATGGATGGGGTTGCTTAGTCAAGTTTCGACTATCAGCTATTGCCTGCCTATGGAACAGGATCATATTGCTTCTATTAAGGCTCGGTTCGAAGCTGCACAATCTGCCTCCAAATAGAAAGGCAATGCACGTTGCTAATGCTATGTTACGTTCTCTCCCATTTGATTTGTTTGTGTGTTCTAGATCAGTGCTTGGCTAATATTATCTTATATTATCAATAAAAGGAAGCTATGTTTTGTCAATCGTCAGCTCAAACACAATTGTTGTCTTCTCCAAAACCACCCTTCTTATTAGAATAACCAATTCAAAACTGATTTTGTTAAGACAGCTGCATCTTAGAATGCCCTTGAAGAGAAATAGTAATTAAATTTAGTAAAGATAAAACCACATAATGCAGTAGTAGTCATGTAAGAGACTCGGATTGCGAACAAAAGAACTAACTGAATGTACATTTCCATCAAAATGACAACACTTAAGACAGAGAAATAAGCAAGAAATTATGTGTAGCGACATACTAAAATTCCCTTCTCCACTGATAAGGCTCCAATTTACTTTTGGCCTCTGCTACCAACGAATCAAGCACTTTGTCTTCATATACAAAAGATTGCTTGGATGCCCATTCAAGCACAGTAAGTAACTCAACCTCTACAAGCTTCACGCTATCTGAGACATATAGAGCAAGGTAGCATACGAGAAGTGCTGCCAATGGTTGGACTACTTTTTCCCCAAAATACACGAGCTCAACTAAATGCTTTGCCCCTCCAGCTTGTATAATTTCCTTGGCATAATCAACATGGAGATGATTATCTTTGCAAGTAAATTTTGTGAGAACAATTAAAATGTCCCTACAAATATCGATAGCCCTTTCATCAAGAAGTCGAACCGATGGGGCAATTATCCTTGTCTCTGCCACTCGAAATGTCTTTGCCAAATTCCCAACAGCCTTGATACATGGGATGAGAATATCATAGTTTTCTTCTGTTTCTATAGTTTTAATGAGTTGATCAACAACAACTTTGCAAGCAGGTGAACTCGATCTGAATGTTGATCTCCTCAAATCACTATCCTGCTCAGCTACTCCTGTGATCTCCATCAATGCTATGGCCGATTGATGTCGAACATCTTGAGATCCTTTACCCAAGAGAAACACGAAGCTCATTAGAGCTCTTGACTCGGTAAGATAACGGCATATAGAGGAGTTACCCCTGACAAGGTTACAAAGTGCTTTAGCTGCCATTGTTTTCATGTAGTCCTTGGTCACAGGGTCTTCAACCTCTCTACCTTTAAAGCTTGTACCAGATGGTGAAAGATTCTGTTGATTAGAAGTCTTGTTGAGATTGGATGTTTCAGCTGAGAATTCTTCGATTTCCTCTCTCGAATTCAAATGATTCCTTGCCATTACAATTGCGAGCACTGACGTGGCTTTGTTGATAACAATGACATTCTGAACATGCTCTTGAACTATCTCAAATGCAAGATGACCAACCAACAGGCGAACTATATTATGCTGGGCAAGAAGATCTTGGCATTGGGGATGAATACCCGCAAGTTCTGACACAGCCCATGCAATAACAGCCTGAACTTTCATAGCACCTTCTTTGAGTATTTTCGCAAACACCGTACAAACACCTGTATGGATCATGTGTTCAACACTTTCAGGGTCCCGACCCAGAAAACCAATTGCTCTTGCAGCGTTCTCTTGACCCTCCATTTTACCTTCTTTGACCAATTTCAACAGAGGCTGAACCCCTCCTTCTTCAATGATCAATTTGCCATACCGATCATTATCTCTAGCAAGAGAAACAAGCGACGCAGCAGCATCAGATCTATCATCCAGAGACCCGGTATAGAGAATCGCAATCTGCTCCCAAATAAGACATAGAATCGGTTCATTAGCAGCGATCGGAGGCAAGCCCAAGTACTCATAATCATTGACATGGTCATTTGCAAAGCATATACGAAGTAGCCAGCTGAGATTCTCAACAGAATTTTCTAAATGCCGCGGAGATATTCTGAGGTCAGCTGCAGGGATGATGATCAATAATCCCTTCATGAGGCCTTTGCCACTGCATTTGACCACAAGAGACAGGGCACTCTCGAGGGCTTGTTTAGTCTCATCGATTATTCTCTTTACTGGGCGCTCGTAGATTTCAGAAGTACTGGGTTGGTTCAACATCTGATGGAGGATTGCTGCAAGCTTCTCAGCCTTGGACAAGATCTCCAAGCACTCAACCTTGAAGGAGGTTGCTTTCTTTGCAGCTCTAATCAGTTGGTCGGCCAATTCTATTGATTTTGATAACATTTGCTTCATGTTGGATTGCGAGATGAAGGATCTGACTGAAACAAGGTCAAGGGACAGCAGCAAGAAAGAGCTTAATTGAGCTTCATGTTACAATGCTTCTGCTGTCTGTGCCATCTTGCTCTTAACTCCAACGACTTGATGCTGCTCAAGTCATTGATTAATTGCTATTTCTTATTTTCCAAAAAAAAAAAAAAAAAAAACATTTCTTTGACTTTGGTGCCATTTGCCTAATAACAGTGAACATCTCCAATCGAACCGAACCCAATGGAATACTCATAAATTCATACTCTAATATACATGTTAAAGAAAAGTTATTTGTGCTTAAAATAAAAGTGTACTTTAAAAAATTAAGTAATAAGTACAAATAAATATGTTGTGGTTGAAATATTTTAACATAGAAACTATGTGGGTTTTTCTGTGAGATTTTAATACTATGTGAATCTAAATTATTTATAGCACTTAAGTAACAAAAAATTATTATAACTCATGATTTCTCTCACTTCTAGCACTTAAAATATTTAATTTTTAATTTTAATCCAATTTTCATAATTTTAACAAGGATTTAGCAATAATTCCATTGTTCATAGTGTTTAGATTCTTTTTTAAAAAATAAAAATATGGAAATTTATTTTTTTTATTTTTTATATATTATTATTACTATTTAAAATTATCATAAATAAACTTAATTTTCTCTCTTCTATCAAATTATATTAAAATTTTGATTTTTAGATATTTATGATGAGAAAAATTAAAAGTTATAATAAATTTTGTAATTTAAGTATTATAAATATGAAATCATAAAGTATTAAAGTGTTATAAAAGAAAAATCAAAGTCTCTAATACAAAAACGTTTAAACCATATGATACTTATTTATAATTATCTCAAAAAGTAAATAGTTTACATATCAATTATTAAATTTAAACATTTTTTAAGATTGGAGATAAAAGAAGGAAAAAAAAAAAAAATTTGTCCGCACAACTCCTAAAAAGTGTAGTCCAGGAATCACCCTTTCGATAGATCAGCAAAAACAATAATCTTTCTCAGCATGTCCATGCAATCATTTTCATTTTTTTTAATAATCAAAGGATAATTAGTACAATTTAAGATGATATGTATGAGTTGACGAGAAATTCTTTTAATTTAATAAGAGGTTTTCAATTTAAACATTAGACATATAACTATTTTTAAACTTTTGAAGTTGACTTTTATTATTTTTTAGAATTTGAGTTATGACGAATCCGAATTAATCAGGTCTTATAAAATATCGGATTCTTTCAATAAAAAAAATATATAATTATTACAGATGTATGATTAAACCAAATATTCGCAAAAAAATCAAAGTAAACTAAGAGGACGGATGTATGACTAAATCAAATATTCATAAAAATTCTAAGGATAAGATATTATTTTTCATCACTGTGCAATTTCTTGCACACGTTTTTTTTCCCCTTTCATATGGTATCAATATCACAATAATTATACATTAAACAGTCAAATTTACATGGTACACAATGTGGGAAAAGCCAAACTGATACTACATAATGGAAAAAAAAAATTAAAAAAAAAAAAAAAAAAAAGACAGAAAATCCAATGCCAAAAAACAAATAGCTCCCCGCCAACAGTAGGCTTAATTTTCTTGATAACCTTACAAAGTGTCTGCCACTTTTTCAGCACATTAAAGTAACTTTGGGTAACTTGATCATATGGAACTTGAAGAGCATCAAATTCTGAATTACAAACTGCGTCATTATTCATCTTTATAATACAAAGTTCTCTATGATTATGATTATAATCGCCTGCATAGAAGTTGCAGTATTCTTTTTTACTCAAAAATTGCAGTATTCTTTGCTTCTGTCATTTGAATTGCCTCTAATTCCGTCAGTATAAGAAACATATTTTTTACCGCAATTATCCACATAAGGATAATAGAAAATTGAGGTAATCCAAGTTGTTGTAAAATAGATTTTAAGATAGGAGAGATTAGAGTACTAATTGCATCCATCTATTAACTGAGGTTTTTTTTTTTTTTTTTTTTTTTTTTTTTAAACATTTTAATAATTGGTGGAAATTTTTGCATTTCACCTATTTATTTTTACACTTCTTTTTTTTTTAATTATTTTTTTAAATGATGATAAAAATAAAAAATAAAAATAAAATTATGTGCATATAATTCTAAAAAAATAAAAATGGAGTGCAAAAATAAATGGCTCCAGCCATTTACACTCTTTTGAGAGCTTCTGGCACTCATCTGGACCTCACAACGTATATACTTGACTTATTTTACATTGATTTATTTACTAATTTAATTAAATGCCACTTTTACTCTCATATTAAAACAAAGAAATAATTTTAGTAGACCTTTAATCATAACTTATTACATTTAATCAATCTGATCATAACTTATCTAGCGAATATTTAGCCATGTAATGTAAGCCCAATCATCACGATTTAAATTATCCATTTACCATATGGGAAAATTTTACAGTGTCACCGTGTTATTTTATAGTTTTATCTATAATAGGTAAAAAAAAAAATTAACAATGTAAGAATTTTATTTAATTTTAATTTTTTAAAGATAAAATCTACATTTATGTAAGAAAGATTAATAAAATATTTTAATTTTATTCAAACTAATAATAATAATAAATAATTGAACATTATAATTTTTTATTATTTAATTTTATTTCTATACTAGAATTATAAATGTATTTTCAATGTATGAAAAATAAAATTATAGTAAAAAAAAGATATAAATATTATTAAAATTTTAATCAGATGTAAAAAAGTTATAATTAATTGAAAACATAAGTTTAGTACTAATAAGTTTCGTATTATATATAGAAGGCTTTCTTATATATAGTAAATAAGTAGTACTTCCCACGTAAATGAAAAAAATTTTAAACATGTGATAGTACGTAAACTATCAAATATATATATATATATATATATATATATATATATATATATATATATATATATATTTATTATTATTAAATAAAAAATTAAAAATAATAAAAGTGTTATTTATTTATATAACAATTTAATATTAATTTAATGTAGTTATAGTTCATTGCAATTTTGATAAATCTTTTATTTAAATAATTATATGAGTTATTTCAATATTTTTTTATAATTAATATTTTTCTAAATTCTATAACTTATTTTATATTGTAATAACCCTTATTTTTAAATTATTTAAATATAAATTGAGATATGCATTGTTAATAAAATTTAAAAGTCATATTCATAATTTTATTATTTGTGATTAATAATTGTTATTTTAAGATAAAATATATTTTTTTCATAAACATTTATTTTTAGAAACTTATTATTTTAAACATTTAATTTATATTTTTTATTTGTTATTTTGGATTGTATTATTTTAATAATATTAATTTTAGTGCATTATTATTTCTATTATTATTTTTATTAATTTACATTATTTATTTTATTATTAAATTATTTCATTAGTATTATTAATAATATTATTATTCATTGTTAATTTTATGTTATATGTTATGCATTATATTAATATATGTGTGTATATATATATATATATATATATATAAAGAATAGGAAACTTACCTTTTTCTTCCGCACACCATCCCATTCCCTTACCTTCACTGTGCCTCCCCATTCTTCATGTTGGACTGCCTCTCAACGCCACTAGCCACCACCAATCTCTTCCTCCTTCTTCCCCCTTCCTCCTCAACAACGTCCGATAGCCAGCAGCTCGTCGGAATGCTTAGGATTTGTAGCGGCAGCAAGGTGGGCTTCTCACCGTCGATCACTTTTCTGGCCACCAAATCAAGCTCCGCTGGTGCCATTTGTCTCCTCTAGCTCCGGTGGTCCTTGTTCCAAGCTCCTTTCAATCTCTAATCCATTTGTTTGTGAGTTTTCTTCAATTTTTAATTTTGAGCTATTAGGGTTTTTATTTTTTTTAGGTTGATTTAAGTAAACTCCCTTAACAAATGTTGATCATAGTAGCTTGATCTTCATGAATATATATATATTTTTTTAATTTTTGGAATTTATTTGAATTTTGGTGAATTTTTATTTTATTTTATTATTACTTATTGAATTTTCGTAAATTAATTATTTAAATTATAAATTTGGTTGATTTAGTGTTATCATATATTGTTATTAATTTTAGTGTTGAGAAAATAATTTTTGAGAATATTATATAATTTTTAAGAATATTTTTATATTATGTATATATAGGAATATTAGGTTAAATGCGTATTTTTGTTGAAAATATTGTTTAATTATGTGTTTTAGATAATATTAAAATAATATGTGTTGATAGAATAATTTTAATGATTTTATATAATTTTTGAGGAATATTAATTATATTATGGATATTTTGAATTATTGGGTAATTGTGAGTTTTTTTTAAAATTATAGTTAATATTATGTTTTAAATGGTTTTATAATTATTTAAGGTAATAAAATGATTTTTATAAATTAGTTGCAATTTTTAACTAATTAATACTAATTTTTGAAAATTATTTTCAAATAATATATTATTTACTAAATTGGTAATTAAATGGGTTTTTAATTACTTTAATATATATTTAGGCTATTTATGCTATTTGAAAATATAAAAGTGAATTTTTACTATTTAATATTGAATTATTGAAAATTTGAATTTTTAATAATATTATATTATTATTTTGGGATTTTTAATTAGTTATTGTGAAAATAATTATATTTAGTGTTTTAATATAGTTTATTGAATTTTAATATTTTTATTATATTAAATGTATTTTTGATGAGTTGTAAACTTCGGTTAGGGAATTGTGTAGTTCGGGGTCCCAATCGAAGGCATTGTGTTTTCTGTTATTAGAAGTATAGTTTCTTGCAGGATTGACTCTACTTTTTAGTAGAGAGATATCTGTTTTACAGAGGAAGCTTTATCCAATTTTTGGTAGAATTCTCATAAAACGTGACATCGCGTCGATCCTGAGTTTCGATTTTGTCTAAATTCTATATTCTTAGATCGAATCTCTCTAGAAGTATAAGTTAGCTTTATTATGATTTTTGTTACTATTTTATTTTTAGTTGCGTCGAAATCGAGGCCTAGTGGACCGGACCCATTGAACTAGTCTCGATGAGTGAAAACTTATGAGTTATTATTTTATATATACACATCGCATTTAGGTTGCATATTTTAAAATATACATGTTTTAATATGTATTTGTTCATACATTGTTTTATTAAATGTTTAGTATATATTAGGTATATTTTTAGTATATTTTTGATATATTTCAAAATAAATGTATGTTTTATTTTTTATGTATACTTAGAATGTTTTTAATATATTATTGATTTTTTATTTGGCATATTTTCATGGTTAATTTGAATTTATTTAACATATATATACTTTAAATATACTTATTCTATTTTAGATATATTTTTGGTTTATTTTATTATTATGAATGTTATTATGCATTATTTATTTTCCTATATGATTGTTTAATTTTAAATAAGGATATCAATAGAACATGCTACATAGTGGGCAGCACTAGGATCGTGTATGTACCGGTGCGATGGATTTAGGGTTGAGTGAGAATCACTTATGGTGAAATAAGATTTGAATTGATTGATTGATATGAGTTTGATATAATTGAATAGTGTGGTTGCTAGAGCACGGTTGACCTAGTGTCTCAAGACCAATTACACTGACAGTCAGACTGTTGGAGCTCAGTTGACTTAGTGTCTAGAAGCCAATCTACTGTCCATAATAAAATCAATGAATTAATTTGGAATTAAGTGAGCCTGTATGACTAAAGAGTTATTGTTAATTGAGGTTACGATTAAATATGGTTTTATTTGATCCTTCAATAAAAGAAATTTTGTTTAGCATTTATTATATAAAGTGTTTTCAGCATCTGTGTGAAATTGTTGTATATATATTTATTATATACATATGAGTGATTGCATATGACATTAGGAGATGCATGTATATATGATATAATAATTCATTAAGTGAGGTTTGACTCCCCTCAGTTGTTATTTTTACAGGAGACTTTTCTTCCTTAGACCTCAGTAGTAGGCCCATCCGTTGTACTTCTTTAACCTCAGCTATTTTGTGTAAATTACTTATCTGATTTTTTTGTACTCTAGAAAACTGCAGTAATAGTCGTGTTTTGTATTTGTAGAATGTTGGTTGTTATTTCATAGGCATTTCTCTGAATATTGTATGATATATTTATTTTATGATATTGCAAAAGTTATTTTTATTATATTGGTTTGAGATTTTCATTATGGTGCTTATTTTATTTATTTATTGCATACTTTTATTTTTTTAAGGCTTACTAAGGGTTTCGAATTCGAAAAAATTCTCGTTCCCTAGCGCCGGTCGTGACTCCCAGTTTGGGTCATGACATATATAAAATAAATATTATGATCATAATTAATCATAACATAATAAAAAATTATTAGTAATTTTATGTGATATCCTACATCGATTGGGAAGGAGAATGAAGCACTCCTTATATGGGTATGGATACCTTCTCCCGTCAGATGTGTTTTAAAAACTATGAGTTATGGCTGGTGCCTCGGTTCATGCCTCTGCTCTCAAGAATCGAGCAGCAAAGCAAACAATATTTGGTACAAGTTGGTTTGGGCTATTATAATAGTATTAGAGCCAGAGCCCAGATCAATGTGCCAGCGTGGATGATGGGCCTTAAAGGGGGTGGATTGTGATATCCCACATCGGTTGGGAAGGAGAACGAAGCACTCCTTATATGGGTGTGGATACCTTCTCCCATCAGACGCATTTTAAAATCGTGAGCTGTGGTTGGTGCCTCGGTTGATGCCTTTACTCTCGGGGACCGGGCAGCAAAATGAACAATATCTAGTGCGAGTTAGTCTGGGCTGTTATAATGGTATTAGAGCCGAAGCCCGGATCAGTGTGCCAGCGTGGATGCTGGGCCCTAAGGCGGATGGATTGTGATATCCCACATCGGTTAGGAAGGAGAACGAAGCACTCCTTATATGGGTGTGCATACCTTCTCCCATCAGACGCGTTTTAAAATTATGAGCTGTGGCTAGTGCCTCGGTTGATGCCTCTGCTCTCGGGGATCAGGCAGCAAAGCGGACAATATCTGGTGCGGGTTGGTTTGGGCTGTTACAATAGAATCAGAGCCGGAGCCTAGATCGGTGTGCCAGCGTGGATGCTGGGCCCTAAGGGGGGTGGATTGTGATATCCCACATCGGTTGGGAAGGAGAACAAAGCACTCTTTATATGGGTGTGGATACCTTCTCCCATTAAATGTGTTTTAAAATCGTGAGTTGTGGCTGGTGCCTCGATTGTTGCCTCTGCTCTTGGGGACCGAACAACAAAGCGGACAATATTTAGTACGGGTTAGTCTGGGATGTTATAATGGTATCAAAGCCAGAGCCCAGATCGGTGTGCCAACATGGATGGTAGGCCCTAAGGGGGGTGGATTGTGATATCCCACATCGGTTGGGAATGAGAACGAAGCACTCCTTATATGAGTATGGATACCTTCTCCCATCAGACGCATTTTAAAACTGTGAGCTATGGTTGGTGCCTCGGTTAATGCCTTTGCTCTCGGGGACCGGGCAGCAAAGCAGACAATATTTGGTGCAGGTTGGTCTGGGCTGTTACAATAATCTATCGAGTCTTATCTAGTTTTTCTGAGTCATTCTAGAGTCTCGTAATTTTATTAATTGCCCTTTTTATTCCATAAGTATGATTTTAAAAATAAATATGTTATTTTTTTTAGAAAGTTCTGGAGCGGGAGCTTCTAGATTAAGGCAGACACGCGGTCGTCAGCCATTTCACTTATTCTGTAAGTTAATGAATTGATTTGTGCGTGTGTTTTCTTTAAAATTTGCATGATCTCATATTTTTATTATTGTTTACATTATCGAGAATTTTCATTGCCATGTATTTATTTATTTCAAAATTAGTTTTGAGAAATTTTGGTAGAACGGGCCACCTGGTGGGTTTCACCATGACCGTGTGCACATGGTTGAAATTGAGAGATGGATCCAAAATATGTATGACTTGTGGTTATAAACTAGGATGGGTGCCTCGGTGGAAACCTCTGCTCTCGGGGACTGCCAGTGATGTGGAAAGTTAAAAATGGACTGGGATGGGTGCCTCGGTGGATGCCTTAGCTCTCAAGGATCACTAGTGTCATGTGTTTGGATTAAATGGATGACTGCAGCTTGGTGCCTCGGTTGATGCCTCTGTTCTTGGGGACCGGCAGTATAGTTGGATTAAGTGGGGTCAGTTGACCATTTAGAATTGGATTTAGGGTTCTACCGAAATTTTTCAAAAGCTATATATGTATATATATATTATAAATTATTTTTGATACATCTAAACGGTTTTCAAAAAAATTTTCAAATCGTGCGGCTTTTTTATTAACTTACTCAGTGAGGTCTAACTCCCCTCAATTTTTTTTCAAGAGTTTGGGATTTTTCTATTAGGCCTACTTCTCTTTGCCGTGTAACTTCATCACCGGCTATTCTGCGTAGATCTACTTAGTTATGTTATGTTTACTTTTATGTACTGCAGTAGAGAAAACTGTTTAACTGAATATTTTATTCGAGAGTATCATGTACTTATGATATTGCATAACTAATGTTTATTTACATTATATACTATGATGCTATGGTTTAAATTCTATTAAGAAAAAATCAGTTTGATAATGTGGATTGTAATTTAATTATTTATTGTAAGGTTTCAAAGTTTATATATTCCGCATTTTTTTGTTCTCTTAAAGCTTATTACGAGATTCGGTAGTTTTATATTTTCTCATTTTCTAGTGCCGGTCACGTGCTCTGAGTTCGAGTCGTGACACTTATAGTTTTAGAAGAAAAATTACAACGTACATTAGCATATAAATTTCTATTCTAATTGACTAAATATATGGATTTAGTATCATATTATAAACACTATAACGTAGTAAATAGTAATTATAAAATATAATTACTTCTAATAGTTAGGTAAATATAATAAGAAATAAAGAAATAATACGAGATAAATATAATAAAAAAATAGAATAATAACCATATGATGAAGACATATAAAAGTACATAAAGGTCATTTTATACGAATATTTTTTTTAAGATCAAGCAGCAATGGAGCAACAAACTTTTAAACCAACTTATTATGGTAGTACCAGCATATGTTTCAATTAATCCAACGTAGTGTGTTGGTATCAAATTATATTATTCTCGTTTTTTTTTTATCTTGTTATTATCTTGCCTTATAGCAATTTTCGTAATAATTATCATTGGATTCAATTTATTTATTTTTCTTTATTTTTACGTTTGGATCAGAGTTAAAAAAAATAAAATATAATAATTACATGTGTAATTGTTAAAAGAGTAATAATTACATATGTAATAATTAAACTATTAATCTTTTTTGATAAATTAAAAGTAATAGATAAATTATAATGTGGTATTTTTTAAGAAAAATATTATATAGTTAATTAATTTATTATTAAATATTTAAAAATAATAAAAATAAATAAATAATCATTGAAAATTTTAAATATTTATATAATTATTTAAATAATATATTCATATGAATTTTAAAAAGTAACATAAATATTATAATAAAAATTTAAATTGGTTCTTACATTTTTTATAGATTTGATTAGTAACTTTTTGATAAAAAAAAAAGTTGAAGTAATATGATGAAGATAGAGAAAAAAAAAAAATAAAGAGTGCTCTTTTAAAAATATATTTTTGTTATTACATGCATTTACTTTAATCTCAACTAAATTAATAAAAACATACATAAATAGGCTTAATTATTAAAAGGATTAAATGTTATCCTTGAGCAGTTTTTAAAGTTTACCAAATAAAGGTAAAAATGGTTAATGTATTATAAAAGTAACATTTAACTGTCTTTAACTTCATCCAAATATATCCTAAGTGTAAATTTTTTATAATAACACTCATAAAAATTTATATTAGAGATAATAAAATATTTAATTTTTCTCTCATTTGAAATTTATATAAGTACTACTTTCATACATAAATTTTATTTTAATTCTAAAATAATTTTTTATTATTTAGTTTTATATGTAAATTTGTCCCATTAAAACTTATGTTATGGATTTGTCACTATAAAAACTATCACCTTCATAACTCCATTAAAGATTTTTTATTTCCAAAAGCAAATAAAAACTACCTTTAATATTTTTTTATGGTTCAAGTGGCCAAGTTATTTTTAGTAGCCTTCAACTTAAAGTACACAAATAAATGGATTAAGATTTTAAGAAGTGTAATAGCTGATGTTATTTTTTGTTCCTACTTTTTCCAAAATTTGAACTATTTTTAGTTATTATATATTTGATTTTGTCTGCGTTGTCTATTGATAATAAATAAAGTATATTGGTTATTTAATTTTAGGTTAATTAACAAAATCATGATATTTTAAATAATAATAATTATTTTTTAAAAATTTGTTGTATTTTGAAATATGTATTTTCATAAAACTCCAAAATTTATTGGGAAAAGTTTTCAAAGTAGAGCTTATCAAATCCACAATTATTTTGAATAATATATTATTCAAAATAATTGTGGATTTGATAAGCTCTACTTTGAAAACTTTTCCCAACAAATTTTGGAGTTTTATGAAAATACATATTTTAAAATACATTTAGAGTTTTATAAAACACTTAAATTGTAGCTGATTTAGAAAAAAAATCTCTATCAACTATCTCAATAAGCTAAATCAAATGCCCTTATAATCTAGTGATATATGCACTAGAAGTAGATGAAACATTTTTTTAAAATAAGAAATATATCATGTTTATCTATTGTTATTTTAAAAATATAAAGAGATATGCATACATATCTAATTATTGTCCTAAAATATTATTTGAACCTTTCGAACAGGCAACAGATTAAAAAAAATTGAACGATTAAGATTTAAAAGACTAAATCCAACAGTTATCCTTCGTATGATACCATGCCATGATTGTTGTGGGTCCTTCCTAGTGGAGCCCATGAGTTTTTTTTTTTAGAAAGGGTCAAAGTTTGCAGTACCGAATTCGGTGCTACATTTGTTGAAAATTTTAGTTGAATTTTTTTGGTAACCTCATGGCTATAAATAGCCATTCAGATGCAAGAAAGGACAATACAAACAAGTAGCAAGAAAAGGCAATAGAAATCAAGAGAAAAAACTCAAGTGTGAGGTGTGTGTTTATGAGGGTGGCCAAAGCAATTTTTGCTTTGATGAGTGTGAGAGAGTTTTGAGGGTTTGAGAAATTTTTCTCAAAGGAAGAGTGACAAAACAGTGAGAAAAGTTTTTTAGGATGTTTAAGAAATACTTTGAGTGCCACTATTTTTTGTGAGAACTCTTTTATTATGTATTTCTAGTGTTGATCTAGAGAAAACTCTCTCTTGTACCTACTATTTTTATAGTGGAAGAAAATTTTAGATTTTTTCCTATGGAAGTAGCCCAAGAATTAAGGGTGAATTATGTTAAAATATTTGTGTCATTTTTATTATTTATACAGCAGGTTTTACTGCCTATTTTGTTCACTGATTGGTCGGATTAACCTCCTCCATTTATTTATTTGTTTGGTTATTTTTTAGTAATTTTTATTTTGTCTATGTGAACATTATTCTACTGCACCAAATTTGTTAATTTTCCCAATAAGTAGTATCAAAACTGTTGGTTCTTGTTCTGGAGGCATTATTAAATATTACAACGATGGAGGCTAAGACTAGCAAGATAGTCAGTTTAAATAGCATGAATGACCACATATGAAGAAACAAGATGAAGGATCTTCTATTATTGATAAAGATGCATCTAACGGTTTTTGCTATAACAAAACTTGAGGTCAAGATGGATGAGGAATGTGCATTTGAGCATGAGTACGTGTGTGGTTACATTTGACAATTCATTGAAGATAAAGTTTACAACCACAATTGCAATGAAAATCATACACGAACATTGTGGAACAAGCTTGAGGAGCTGTATGCTTCAAAGATCGACAATAATAAAATATTTTATCTGACAAAATTAATGCAAATAAAATAGCGAGAAGGCTCTTTTGTCATCAATCACTTGAATGAAATGCAAGGGATTGTGGATCAGTTGTCTAGTATGGGCATAAAATTTGATAATGAAATTCTTGCTCTTATGGTGCTGGCTTCTTTGCTAGAGTCATGAGAGACTATGAAGATTTCACTTAAAAACTCTGCACCAAACGTTATAGTGAATATGGAATTTATCAAAAGCGGTATTCTTAATAAAGAGATGAGATGCAGATAAAAGGGTGCCTCTTCAACACAGTTAGATATCCTTATTGTAAATTGTAGGGGGAGAAGTGAGACTCGAAGCTCAAAGCAAAGAGATAAGAGCAGAGGAAATTCAACACAAGTATGCAAATATTGAATGCCATTATTGTAAAAAGAAAGGTCACATAAAGAAATTCTATTGAAAGTTCAGGGACAAGAACAAAGGCAAAGATGTGAGAAAAGATAACAACAGTGATGATGATAAAGCAAACCTTCTTAGAGAATTCAATGTCCTTTTTTATGATAATATTTGTAAGTACCCAATTTCGAGATGCAATTGTGCACGTGTGTGATGAAAGCCTTTATGATGAAAATCTAATTGAGAATTAATCTTTGGTGTCTAGTTTCGCGATTTAAAGGACTAAATTGCAACGTTTTCTAGATTTAATTGCAAAATTGGTTTCATAGGGATTTGATTGAAAAAATTAAAAACTTCTAAGGACCTTTTTCATAATTTAAAATAAATAAATAAATTTTTGGTCGGCTGGCATTAGGCAATGCCAGTCAACATTATGGGTGAAAGTTGGCATTCTAGAATGACGATTTTCGCTAAAAAGTGATTTTTACGTGTTCTTTTACACTTATTTTATCATTTTTCATTTTTTCATTGGTTTAGATTTTTAATTTTTCAAAATCTTATCGCTTATCATTTCGTTATCCTGAGTTTGAAAATTCAACACTAAAATGCAGACTAGTCTCCTAATCGCTCCCAGCTATCATGCAACTTCCTATGTGATTATAGGAACTGAAGTGATTGGGTCTGGCTTTAAAAGCTAGAAGGGAAGGCTATGAGGGGGCTAGCGAGTGAGCGAGAATAAAAAAGGAAAATAAAAAAGAAAAAGGTGGAGAGAGTCTGTAAAAAGAAAGGCTGTATGAAAACCCTAGAAAAAAGAGATTCAGAAAAAACCAGAGAAAAAAAGAACCCTAATTAGCTACTACAAAAGAAAACTATGATCTTTGCTTTTAAGGTCTAGAGAATTAAGAAAAAAACAATAGAGTCAATCTCAAAATGGTGACAATCTCAAAATGGTGACAATCTCAATCTAAGGGGCATTCAAACAACATTTGCACAACATTTTCTACTTTTTTCATTTTTCTTTTCTCTTTTCTCTTTATTTTTATTTGATTTATTTATTTTATTTTTGATGGATTCATTACTAATTATTTTTTATGTTTTTTTATTTGTTTTGATTGATGTTCTGTGGTACTCTAAAGATGAGGTTAAAATGAGATTTTGGTAGTTATTACATTGAAGAATCCATGGGATGCCATGGATTAAGATATGTAAAAATCCTATATGATTTAGGATTTATGATTTCTACATTCTTTTAATTTGCTTTTGTTTTGGGTTGCAATTAAACTAATTTTAATTTATGTACATTAGGTTGTAATAGCCCCAATAGTGGGAAATAGTGAATATTCTTTAATTTTCTGTACTATTAAAATTAATTAGTAAATTAGGTTAATTTGGTAAACCCTAATTAAAATCAATGGAGGCAGTAGGTTAATTTAGGTTGCATGTTAATTAAAATTAGGGTTTTTTAGAAGAAATAATTTAATTGCTTGTTTGATCTTTTTATTTGATTGTTTTAATTTTTTTTATATATATTTTTGGACTTGTTTGTTTATTTTTGTATGATTTGGGCCTTAAGCCCACATTAGGATCCAAACCCACTAAATAAAAATAGGCTTAAAAATGGTTTAGATCGACTAATTAAAATCAACTTAGGCCCGTTAGGTTAATTTAGACTTAGACCCATTTTTTAGGTTGACTAAAATTAATTTAGACATAGCTCAACCCATTAATTTCATTTCCTTTAAAATAAATAGATTTATGATCACATCATTTAATTGAAATCAAGTTGGAATTAGGCCCACTAATTAATTCCTTTCTTAAAGAATTTATAGACTATAGGCCCATTTTTAGTTGAAATTAAAATGAATAGACTTAGGCTCACTTATTAACATGTAAACCCATTCCTAGTCCATTTCACTTGTAAATAAAAATGTAAAATTAGCTAACTTTAAAATAAACATAGTTTAGACCTAGCGACGATGTGCTTCGTATGCATTTTTACATACAATTTTATGACTAGTTTGCTTTAGGGTTAGATGGAAGTTTAATTTGGGTTTAAATAAAATTGCATGTAATTAGAGAATAAGATAGTAATTCATAAAGTAATTCTAAATGAACACGAGAATAAAGAACTTAGTATTTCATTCCCTGAATCTCCTAGTTGTGGTGCTAGCTTTCTTTTAGAGAATCGAATACCATGTTTCAATTTGTCCCAGTTATTACCTTGGGTGGTGACTCCTCATCTCGACACTATGTCTTTATGACATACTAGTGTGTTCCTTAGGGCTCTGAGCCCAAATAGTATCACAGTTGCTAAAATCTTAAACACACGCTAAACCTCGTCATCTACAGTGGTGACTCCATTGGGGACAAGAGATATTGATTCTACTTGTGTTTTTTAGAATTCTTTTATTAATTATCATTTTATTCTTGCATTCATTATACATGTCCCTATTAAACTGATGATGTTGGTTTATGATTCCACTAGCTTCATGGAGTTGTAGATTGGCTAACCATCACTCTTAGCCTTAACTTAGTTCAAGAGAGATTATTGGGCTCATCTAACCATAGTCTGTAACCCAAGTCCTAAAGGAGGGTAGTCTTCTCTCGAGTTTGCAAAGGATGTTGGGCCTCTTTGACCTTGGCCTGTAACTTAAGTCTTAAAGGAGGGCATTTGCTAAGGGAACCTTGACCTTTTTACCGAACCCTAACCACATATAATGGCTTAGTTACCTCCCCTAGGATTTACCCAAATTGCTTGTATGATTTTTTTCCATGAGGTATTTTTATCTATAAAAGCCCAGGCCTATACTTTTTAAGCCCCTTAGGATAATGAAGATTGGGTTAGACCTTTATACTTAGAAATGTTATTTCTATGCTTATTACCATAAGGTGTTTCTATCTATAAAATCCCAGGCCCAAACTTTTGAAGCCCCTTGAGATAATGAAGATTAGGCTAGACCTTTATACCTAGAAATGTTATTTCTATGCTTTACTGCTTTAAGAGAGATCTGGCATGCGCATTAGTCCTTGATATCCCCCGTTGATATTAAGACCAAAACCAAAAATCCTAGGACAAGAAACTCACCATTGAACACATGTGTACGAGGAATAAGGTTGGAAGGATGTATGTTGTACACTTGATTGATACTTGTTACTTGTTACTTATTGCATAGCACGTGCATCATGCATACATGCATCTCATTCATCATGCTAACACCTTATTTTATGGCCATTATAGATACACTGGGGTCTTCTCATATTTAGGGATGGAAAGGTGGCAGATTAAGAAGAACGAGTCAGAGCTTTAAAACCTTAGCAATTGAAATCCTAAACAAACTGGATAGACTAAAAAGAAGCCCTATAAACTCACTTTACTTAGAAACTGAACCAACTTCACTCGAATCTAAAAAAATGGAACAACAGTAAGGGAACTAGACCTTAAAACACATTAATGGAGCTTTGATGGATTACATAAGGGCTATGATGCAAGATGAGCTGAGACAAGCACTAGCTAAACTAAAGCAATATGCCACTATCATACGACCACCTAAAATTGAACAACCACCTGATGTTGTTGTCCCACATGTTGTGGATGCTCCACCTACTGCCAATAATGCTTAGGGGTAACCTATTACTAGAAACCCACTTGCTATTAATGTGAAGCTTGAGGATGTTGAGAACTACATGATAGAAAGGGCAAAGAGAGAATCACTTGAACTGGTATATGACCATGAGTCCAAACAGATGCGAGCACTGACCTAGAAGATGTCCAAGATGGAAGAGCTTATCAAGGGCCAAAGCATAGGGTATTTATTT
Source organism: Mallotus nudiflorus (assembly GCA_947683625.1). Lineage (NCBI taxonomy): Eukaryota > Viridiplantae > Streptophyta > Magnoliopsida > Malpighiales > Euphorbiaceae > Mallotus > Mallotus nudiflorus. Next base: position 2,753,663 of record CANTUR010000037.1, read on the forward strand.
GACTTTGATGACATGTTGTAGATAGAAGATGATAGGCTGCCTGACAAGTTCAAAATGCCACAACTGCAGAAATGGGAGAGGAGATCCGAGGATTCATCTTAGCCAGTATACAATAACCATGAGTACTACTAAAGCACCATTAGCAGTGATTACTAAGTTGTTTGTGTTATCCTTAGAGGGAATGGCTATAAAATGGTATCATTGGCTGGAAAAATATATGAGAACTGACTGGAAAGAATTATGTACTGCTTTTTTAAAATAATATAATTATAATAATATATTGGAAGTGTCCATTAGAGATCTAAAACTGACAAAGCAGAAACCCAATGAATCTTTCTCTGATTTTCTTATTAGAATCATGAATAAAGCAGGGCTGATGAAGAATAAGCTGACTGAGAAGGATCATGTTAGGATGATAGTTCAGAATGTGTCACCTAATCTAGTTTAGAGGTTGTAGATGATGAACCCCTAAACTTTTATATACCTGTATGATGATAGTCTGCAAGCAGAAGAGATTAAGAATGACAAGAAAAGAAACTTTAGAGGCACTAGAACCCGAAACTACCCAATTGTGGGCATATAGTAATAGAGCACTGGCCAGATTGTGGAAGTGCAAGTTGTTCAAAAACTAAGGAGATTCTCCAATTTTAACTAACCACTTTCAAAAGTCCTAGAGTGCTTAATGCAAAAGGGCTTACTTCAACCTTTAACTAATCCAAACCCACGAAACCTAAACACCCTAGGCTATAACCTAAACAAGCATTGCCAATTCCATCAAAACCTCCAACACTCCATGAATAACTACATCCTTCTCAAATATGAAATCAAAAACCTTATAGACTTCGAAAATATCACAGACCCTAAAAACCTAAGCACTAGAAATAATCCTTTCCCAAACTATCAAAATGTACCACCCCCAGCTACCATGATGATTAAGTCAGGAGTTAGTGAGGAAGAAGTGCTAAGCTCCTTTGAGGACCTAGAACTTAAAACTAATGAGAAATCTCCTAATGCCCCCAAAGATATGGAAAGAGCAGAAGACTTATTGGGTCAGCCTTTAGGTAAGTTCAACTATAAGGTGTTTTATACTAAACCACCTTTTTTTGATATACCCTTCGAGTTGATTGTGCCTACAGGATGGGGTGATGATTTTAATGATGAGAAGCTACTAAACAAGAAAGAAAAATGCACATTTGAGGTATAGGAAGATGAAGTCATGGAGATAGTTGGCAAAAAGATGCAATAATAGTTTTCATGTCAGTCGCCTCAAAGACAACCATTATAAGACTCAGCATCCCTAGCATCTATAATAGGAAATAAAATTTTTTATTATCTTCTTTGAATAAAATTTTAGTTTCTATTTTATTTTAGTGATTAACAATATAAATTCTGAACATGCTTACTTATGTAATGTTCATCCTAATGGTACAATGCATTATGATATTAATTGCATCTGCATGTTTGACATAAATTCAATTCAATTAGATTCATTCAGCATGGGCACAAATGCAAATTTACATAACATACATATATCACATGATGTAACTTATGAAGATAAGAAATTTGAGGAAAAATAAAAAGAATGAAAAAAAGGAGAAAAAAAACAAGGAGATAAAAAAAAGAAAAAAGAACAGTAAGGTAAAAATTAGAGAGAAAAAAAATTCATGAGTGGCTGATAATAGGAGTTGTATAATGTGATGTAATGAATGTTCTTATTTTTGCCCTAATAAATTATTAAAATTAAATTTTAAATTTTTGCTCAAATATCACATATTCATCTTTATCATACTGTATAAGTATCTGAATGGAAAGACAATACACAATGAAAGCTAAATCAGAGTTATAAGATCACTATTTTATTTATGTTTTCATTTTTGTCACCCCTTTTGTAATTTTCCCTGTAAGCCTAGCATCCCTTTATACTTTAAGAATTTAGGTGGCTTAGTAACTTGCGTTGCAATCCATACCTTATAACTGTCATCAATTTTTGCATTAGCATCAAGCCTCATATTCTGCTCAAGAATTCTTTGAAGTAAAAGTCCAGTTGATTTCATCATTAAGAACTCGCTTCAATCAGATCACCCACTCCTCTACATCTTCAATATATGAGATTGCAACTAATAGGGATAGTAAGATAAAAGGTTAACAACAACAGTGACCAAATCGAGTCTTTTGCACACATGAAGGAAAAGACTGCTAGAATGAATTCAAAATGAAGTTGCGAGCAAAATGTAACTTTGGGGCACCTTGGGGGAAAAACAGTAAATACAACACTAAAACATCAAAGTTAGTGAAAAAGATCTCAGGATAGAAAGGAGTAAACTACAAGCATACAAATACATTACTTATCATACATCAAAAGCAATAATAAAAAGAAAAGTTCAATAGTGCATTGGTCAATCACGAACTTCAGTGTAAAGCCATGGACCCTACTCGCTAGCCTTGTCATCAATCCAATGAGTTGTATTAGAAGCTCTAACATCAGAAGTACCAATAACGAAGCATCCAGTGCTTAAACCTACAAGCTGTTGATGAGGCACCTCGTTCTCACACTCCAAGTTGCAAATATAGCTTTGTTCTAAACAGAAGACCTATTAGGATCATGCATGTCATACATAACATGCATACACTTACATAAATTTGTTGTGAAATACTTGCTTTGCATAATAAAGTTTTTAAGATTAGGCAAGATTATGCAAACACTTTGCTATTAACATTCAAGATTAGTGTTGTAAAAGAACAGAAAGTTAGTTAGAATGTTCACATATGAACCTGATGCTCAATGGGACTCTAGATCATAGGAGCCTAATTAATAATAGGTCCATCCAGTAAGGGAATATTACTGATAATGATATTTGTGAAAGTGTCATCCTGCCGACCTTAAAAGGCTGGATAGGACATTCAGACTCCTCAAACTCAGTAGCCATCTCCATAGTCTCATTAGGAGCATTATCTAGAATATCTCTCCACAATAGTTAGACCAGTATAGGGTATAGAATATGGTGATGAGAAGGTCCAACATGTCAGCAATATATTCGTCGGCCTTATAAAAGGGAAGAACACAATCAAAACTTAAAATGAATGCACTTTGGAAAATTATTTGATCATGAAATAAGATCTCTAACTCATGAACCTTTTTTGTAGGAGATGTCAAGAAGAGGAATAAAGCCCTCTACCATAGTATTAATGGAATGGCGGAAAGGCAAATTCAACCTTAGGCCATGACTTCAATGATGGAGTATCATGACCTTGTGATCAGAGACATCATCATTATACTCAAAAGGGATGAATGCAAATGAATAAAATTGCATTTTGACAAAATCTCTTCACTTACAACTAGATAATACTAACTTATGGTATTTTGTGCAGGGAAAAAACAAAAGAATGAAGAAGGGGAAAGGAGCTGATACATCAATAAGAATGGGCAAGATAGCAAATGCTAAACCCTTACCAAGATAATAAAAGGAAGTAATAGAACTCAATTTTGTAATAAAGTACCATCTCAAACATAAAATTCATAAATTAAAAGTAAATTCATCCACTTCATGAGATTATATGTGAAAAGCCTATCTCATGACCTTTGATTATAATGGCTCTTTTTTATTAGCCTCACAGAATTCAAACTATTAGTTAACGACTTTGTGTTGAGAGTTTATAAATTGTAATCAATCTAATGCTTACTTCACACCTAAATGAGGGGAAGAATATGTAAAGACAAAATCTATGGACTTGTAGTATAAATTGCTTAAATTTTAAAGTATCATTTTAGTCTTTTAAATAATAAATGTGCATATAATCTACTCTAATACTCATAAATGAGTATGAGTACAAATCCCTCAACGGTATCCACACTGAGTAATACGAGAAAGCCAGGGGAACATTAAGAAGAGAATCAAAATAAGAGCAAGCATAATTTACTCCAATGCTAAAAAATGAGCAAGAGTATCAACGTGAACCTCTGGCGGTATCCATGTTGAGTAATACGAGAAAGGCGGGGAAATACTAAAAGAGGACCATATCAAAAGCTGCTTTATTTACTCTAATGCTCTATAAGAGTATGAGTATCCGAATGACCTATCCAACAATATCCATATTGAGTAATATCAAAAAGGCAGGGGATTACACAAATAAGGAAGAAAAACACAAAAATAGCTCAAAAATTATTTTATTACTCATAATTCAATCTTTTTATACTCAACTTCCATAAATTTTGTTTAGAAAATTCTTTCTAAAATTATATGTGGAAGTAAGCTCTTCACTTAGTAAAAGATATGCTCTTAGCATAAGATGGTTAATGATGCCTCTGAACTTTACAAATGGTGAATAAATGATAGTCATAAAAATAAAAAATAGTGAGATTCATTGAGTGCATGCTATCTCATGATAAAGTGATGAATTTTCTCATAAATTTTTAACATTATATACTTTTATACATTCATCATGATTGAAACTAACTTCAACAAGTTTGCAGGAATTGCAAATCGAGAAGGAATGCACCTAACTTGTAGAGTTGGTTAACACAGTAAAATTTAAATTAGTCAGCAGAGAAATTATAATCAGTCAACACAATAAAATTCAAAGTCAATCATCATAAAGAATTCAAAGCATTCGACTCAAATAACCAAAGCTAAAAATCATGAGCAATTATGGATTGCAGCATCATTAGTAAGCAACTAAAGGGTTGCTGTTAATCGTGAGCAATTATGGATTGCAGCATAATTGCATAAAAGAAATCAATACTACACAACCAAGTGTAGTGTATTTCAATTTAGACTATACAACCGGGTATTATTGACATTATATGACTGAGTACAATGTACTTCTTTCATTAAAATCATTCTAATATTTCTCAAATCACAATCACTAGACATCCCACAGAGAATATAGTGAAAATCACGATCACTAGACATCCTATAGGGAATATAGTGAAAATCATAATCACTAGATGTCTCATAGGGAATATAGTAAAAATCACAATCACCAAATGTCCCATAGGGAATATAGTGAAAATCATAATCACCAGATGTCCCATAGGGAATATAGTAAAAATTACGATAATGAGACGTCTCATAGGGAATATGGTGAAAATCACAATCACTAGATGTCCCACAAGGAATATAGTAAAAATCATAACCATTAGATGTCCTACAGGGAATATAGTGAAAATTACTATCACTGGACGTCCCATAAGGAATATAGTGAAAATCACGATCACTAGACGTCCGATAGGGAATATAGTGAAAATCACAATCACTATACATCCCATAGGGAATATAGTGAAAATCATGATCACTAGATGTCCTCTAGGGAATATAGTGAAAATCATAATCACTAGACGTCCCACAGGGAATATAGTGAAAATCATGATCATTAGACGTCCTAAAAGGAATATAGTAAAAATCACGAATCGCTAAATGTCCCACAGGGAATAAAGTGAGAGTCATTTCACTCATTTTGTTAAAACGTCCTACGGGTAATGTAACGAAATCCATTATCACTAGACATCCCAAAGGGAATATAGTGCAGTCCATCAGACACTAAACAATAGTTATGGTATTATTACTAGACATTCCACATGAACTATAGCATTTTTTCAGATCATGAATCGTTAAACGTTCTTAGTGGAATATAGCAAAATGAATAAGTTTTATTAGACATTCCATAGGAAATATAGTGAAACATATTAAACATAACATCTTACTTAAAATTGCTTAGCAATTTAAGCATTAACAGGTCAATTAGGATACAATGAAGTACCATAATTCTTTCTTTTAAAATTATGTGCTACTATTGCTTTACTGTAATTTGTCAAGCAAACACCAACAAAGGGGGGTAACTGTAAGCACCCAATTTCAGGATGCAATTGTGCATGTGTGTGACGAAAGCCCCTATGATGAAAATCTAATTGAGAATTGATCTCTAGTATCGAGTTTCGTGATTTAAAGGACTAAATTGCAATGTTTTGTGAATTTAATTACAAAATTAGTTTTTTAGGGATTTGATTGTAAAAAATAGAAACTTTTGAGGACCTTTTTATAATTTAAAAAATAAATAAATAATTTTTTGGTCGGGCAGCATTTAATGTCGACCGACATTATGCAATGCCAGTTGGCATTCTGGAATGCCAATTTTCACTAAAAAGTGATTTTATGTGTTTTTTTACAATGATTTTATCATTTATCATTATTTCATTAGTCCAAATTTTTAATTTTTCAAAATCTTATCGCTTATCATTTCGTTATCCTGAGTTTGAAAATTCAAAATTAAAATGCAGACTAGTCTCCTGATTGCTCCCAACTATCATGCAACTTCCTGTATGATCACAGGAACTGAAGTGATTGGGTCTAGCTTTAAAAGCTAGAAGGGGAGGCTGTGAGGGGGTTAGCGAGTGAGCAAGAGAAAAAAGGAAAAGAAAAAAAAAGGCAAAGAGAGTATGTGAAAAGAAAAGCTGCATGAAAACCCTAGAAAAAAGAGTTTTGGAAAAAACTAAAGAAAAAAAGAACCCTAATTAGCTACTGCAAAAGAAACTACAATCTTTTCTTTTAAGGTCTAGAAAATCAAGAAAAAAACAATAGAGTCAATCTCAAAACGGTGAAAATCTTAATTTGAGGGGCATTCAAACAACATTTGCATAGCATCATCTACTCTTTTCTTTTTTCTTTTTTCTTTTCTCTTTATTTTTTATTTTATTTATTTATTTTATTTTTAATGGATTCATTACTGATTAATTTTTATGTTTTTTTTATTGATGTTCTATGGTACTCTGAAGATGAGGTTTAAATGAAATTTTGGCAGTTATTACATTGAAGAATCCATGGGATGCAATGGATTAAGATCTATAAAACTCCCGTAGGATTTAAGATTTAAGATTTTTGCATTCTTTTTAATTTGCTTTTGTTTTGGGTTGCAATTAAATTGATTTTAAATTCTGTACACTAGGTTGTAATAGCCCCAATAGTGGAAAATAATGAATATTCTTTAATTTTCTACACTATTAAAACTAATGAGTAAATTAGGTTAATTTGGTAAACCCTAATTAAAATCAATGGAGGCAGTAGGCTAATTTAGGTTGCATGTTAATTAAAATTAGGGTTTTTTAAGAAGAAATAATTTAATTGCTTATTTGATCTTTTTATTTAATTGTTTTGATTTTTTTAATGTTTTTGGACTTGTTTGTTTATTTTTTTATGATTTGGGCCCCAAGCCCACGTTAGGATCCAAACCCACAAAATAAAAATAGGCTTAAAAATGGTTTAGATTAACTAACTAAAATCAACTTAGGCCCATTAAGTTAATTTAGACTTAGGCCCATTTTTTAGGTTAACTAAAATTAATTTAAACATAGCTCAGCCCATTAATTTCATTTCTTTTAAAATAAATAGATTTAAGATCGCATTACTTAATTAAAATCAGGTTGGAATTAGGCCCACTAATTAATTCCTTTCTTTAAGAATTTGTAGACCATAGGCCCATTTTTAGTTGAAATTAAAATGAATAGACTCAGGCTCATCTATTAACATGTAAACCCATCTCTAGTCCATTTCACTTGTAAATAAAAATGTAAAATTAGCTAACTTTAAAATAAACATAGTTTAGACCTAGGGACGATGTGGTTCGTATGCATTTTTTATATGTAGTTTTTTGACTAGTTTACGTTATGGTTAGATGGATGTTTATTTTGGGTTTAAATAAAATTGCATGTAATTAGAAAATAAGATAGTAATTCATAAAGTAATTCTAAATGAATACGAGATTGAAAGAAGTTAGTATTCCGTTCCTAGAATTTCTTGGTTGTGGTGCTAGCTTTCTTTCAGAGAATCAAGTACCACCTTTTGATTTGTCCCAATTATTACCCTGGATGATGACTCCTCATCTCTATGCTAAGTCTTTGTGACATAGTAATGTGTTCCCTAGGGCCTTGAGCCCATACAGTGTCGTGGTTGCTAAAATCTTGAATGCACACTAAACCCCATCATTTATAATACTGTTAATGTTACTACCCATAAGACTAGCTGGGTGATTGACAGTGGTACTTCCATTCATGCTACATCTCAAAGAGAATTCTTCTCATCCTACACTCTAAGAGATTATGGATTTGTGAAGATGGGAAATGGCAATCGAATAAGAGTTCCTGGTGAAGTAGATGTGTGTTTGGAAACAGTAAATGGCACAAGACTAGTTTTAAAGAATGTTAAGCATGTTTTGGATATTTGCCTAAATTTGATTTTAGTAGGCAAACTTGATGATGAAGGTTTCTATAACACTTTCCATAATGGCCAATGGAAACTCACTAATGGCTCACTAGTGGTGGCTAGATGTAAAAAGGACTCAGCACTCTATTTTATGCATGCAAATCTCTCCTAAGACATAGTGAATGTTGTGGAGAAAGATAGTACAGTTGAGTTATAGTATAGAAGACTTGGCCATATGAGTAAGAAAAGGATAATAGTGCTGGCCAAGAAAAATGTGTTATTTGGAGTATATCTTATACATCTAGATAAATGTGTTGATTATTTTGCAAGAAAGCAAAATAGGGTTACTTTCAGGAGTTCTCCTCCCTCCAAATGAAGAATGTGCTGGATTTAATTCATTCAGACTGTGTTGGCCAATCCAAAGTCACTTAGTGGTTGTTAGTACTTTATAACTTCTATTGATGATCATTCTCGAAAGACGTGGGTATACACCTTAAAGTCAAAAGATCAGGTGCTAAATGTCTTTAAGGAATTTCATACCCTAATGGAGAGACAAACTGGCAATAAGCTGAAGTGCATCCAAATAGACAACGGTGAAGAGTATTTTAGACCATTTAATGCTTATTGTAAAGAGCATAGTATACGACATCAAATGACACCTCCAAAAATGCCATAGTTGAATGGTTTAGTTGAGAGGATGAGTAGGACTTTGATGGAGAGAGTTAGATTTTTGCTCTCATATTCAAAGCTGCCTAAGACATTTTAGGGTAAAGCTCTTCTTACAGCAGTGCATGTGCTGAACCTTTCACCATGTGTTCCTCTATAATCTGACACTTTAGGGAGGGTATGGTTAAGAAAAGATGTTTCCTATAGCCATCTATAGGTTTTTAGGTGCAAAGCTTTTATGCATATTCCTAAGGATGAAAGGTCCAAGCTTGATGTTAAGACACGATAGTGTGTGTTCATTGGTTATGGTAAAGATCAACTTGGCTATAGATTTTATGATCCAATCCAAAAGAAGCTTGTCAAAAGCTGTGATGTTGTATTTATTAAAGATAAGATAATTAAAGATATTACCAAAGTTTAGAAGTACATCCCCAACTATGAAAATGATTCAAAATTGAAGTTAGTTCCTCCAACAATGGTGCCAAGGGAAATTGGAGATGAAAATGAAGCTATTCCATAAAATGTAAGTGATGAAGATGCTCCCATTGATATTCCATCTGATAATGATGATGATGGTGTTCATAATCAACTACTAGTAGATGAGGTCTCTCTAGTGCCATTAAGAAGATCTGATAGAATCAGACAACCTTCTACCATATATTCTAGAGACTAGTTTGTGTTACTAATTGATGGGGGAGAGCCAAAAAGCTTTGAATAAGATATAAATGATGAACACAAACATAAATGGTATGAAGCCATACAGGATAAGATGAAGTCTCTGTATGAGAACAAGACGCTTAAGCTAGTGAAGTTGCCCGAAGGCAATAGAGCTTTGAAGAATAAGTAAGTGTTTAGGATCAAGCATGAAGAACATAGTTTCCAGCCACGATTCAAAGCTAGATTGCTTGTAAAAGGATGAAAGAGCCTTAGAGGAGGGGTGAATAAGGCTAATGAGGGTTTTAGTAAAATAAAAATGATTTTAAGGAATTAAAAAAGAATTGAATGAATGTTAAGAAGGAAGAATGAAGAACACAATGATTTAAGGAGTTCGGATTCAACAATAATCTTATGTCTCCACCTAACTTATCCCTAAGTTAGGATTTTCAATCACCCACAATCTTATTCACAAGATTGAAAACTACACAAGAGTTATATGGCTCACTCTTACAACCTTACAACTTTAGTTTTCAAGGGTCACTGAAAAACCAGATCCCAAGTATTTTAATGGACAATACTTAAACCAATTCCTTTTAAAATAGAATCTCACTTCCTATTTTCTTAATCCAAAAAAATAAAAGAATAAAAATGTTTATTCTAACACTCACCAACTCTCACAAGAGTTACATAAATACAAAAAATTGTTTAAGAGAGAATTTGAATGCTTAAAAGAGAATGAATGATAAACAAGTTTCTTAAACCTTCAATTGAACTCTAGGAGTTGTTTATGTAGATAAAAAAACTTAGATTATGGTTATTGGATGCATTGATTATGTCTCCAACATCTCTTGTTGATTTTTGAATCATTTTGGACTTATTTACGTCAGAACACTGCTCATGATCGTGAGGAGCAAGTCCTGGCTCATGAAGAGCAAAATACTAGTTGTTGCCTCAGAAAATGATTGTTTAAAGTTGTTAAGACTACCCTCAAGAGCTTATCACTACCCCTCATGATCATGAGGGTAGCTTGTGAGGAGCACTAACCATTTTAGGTCAAAATGAGCGAGACTGAAGATGATTGAATCAGCATAATCTTTCTTAATAAAAGTTGTAGATAGTTGTCTTATCTTTCCATATCAATTCAATTGAACTTCTGTAGCTCAATATATTGCTAAAATAGTAAGAGCTATGCAAACTAAAATGAAAGCTACATATGTTGACTTCGACTCAAGATTTGCATGCCCCAAGTAGCTTGGATTTTGACAAGTAAGCTTAATTTAGAAAGCTTAAGATGTCTGCTTCAAAAGTAAAGAAGATCATTTTCTCATTATAGAGCTCTAAAGATGTCAAAAAGCTTCCTTGAATCTCAGAGATCGAATTATTCCAAAAGCATACTTATCAATCTAGGTCATGAGGCAACTCGTGAGTAGACCATTGTATATCCAAAAATGTATATTTTTGGCATATAATTGCTCTAGAATGTTTGGGTACTTGCATGAGATCAAATACTTCATTGGAATACATATTAATACTCTCTTAAGGAGTATTTCATTGTCTACAATCATTTAACAATTAAACTTCATGATTGATCAAATTTCGACACACTTAGTTGAAATCATTAGAATCAAAATTGTTTGTCAAAGTCCAAAATTAGGAGTTTGATCATGCAAATGGTCAATAATCTCCCCCATTTTGGCTTTAATAACCAATTTAAAAAGATGATAAATAATGTGTGTATGTGTTAAAAATAAATAACGTGCATATGCATGTTAAATTAAAATAGCTCCCCTATTCAAAATAAATAGATGCAATAAATTGGTCCCCTTAATAAATGTATAAAATTAATATCATGTACCAAAGCATGGAAGAATTAACAAAGAATATATAAGGATTTAAAGAAATTGAACTTTAAAAAAAATTAAATAAGTATAAAGGAGATGGTTTTAAGAAACGATATCAATTTGAAAGATAGTCATAAAAATTTTCTCCTTTATATGAAAATATATTTCTTTATTTCTCCCCTTTGTAGACATGATAAGAAATATAAGTTTAATTTTTTATTCCCCTTTTTTGTCAAACATAAAATTTATCATGAGGAATAAAAAGAAACATGGCCTAACATAACAAATGTGTTAAAAATATAAAAACATGATAACATGATCAATTTAAAAAATTATTTGGCAATATAAAGGAAATAATTTCAAACATATATGTTTGTAGTGCTACTAGAATGAATCACAAAAATAGTATATATAGCACTAAATTGAAACTTAACAAACTTAACTATCACATGATCATATAGAGCTTAGCTAGCTAACATACATGATCATGTGGCACTTAGCATATCACAAACACTACATAGCTTCTTCTCCCCCTTTGGCAAAGACAAAAAGAAAAGAGAGAGATATAAAGGGAAATGAACCTAAAGGAACCAAAAATTCTAAAGAGAATAAAAGATCACAAACCAAAAAAATCAAAACAAAGATACACCAAATCTTTATAAAATGTATGTCATACATAAATAAAGTAAGTAAAATAAGACTTTTTATCACAAGGACAAAACTAGCCACACTTACATTGTTAGTATGCATGCATAAAACAAAATAATGGAAAAAAAATTAAACAATTTTCTCCCCCTATTGAAAAATAGTAAAATAGAATAAGATTTGGATTTAAAAAAAATTATATCAAGGACACACTCTCATATAATGATGTTACTAACATAAACACATCATTGGTAAAAAGAATTTTCTCCTTTAAAAGAAATTAACTAAATACACAAAGAAACTTAGTTATTTCTCTCTCTTTGTCAAAATGCAAAAGGAAATTATAAAAGAAAAAAAATTAATGAAAAGGATAGAGTTACAATGATATTAAGATATCAATTGTAGACAAGATATAAAACTAACAACTCATGGCTTATATCTAGAAAATAAGTTGAACCTAAATTGACACAAAATAATCATAAAAAAAAATTATTAGCTCAAAGTTTAGATATGAAAAATATACTGAAAAAAAACCAAACAGAAATTGATGATAAAATTAACAAAAACATATAAAAAGAAACTAGTCTTGATAAGGAGTAGGAGGAATTTAAAAAAAAATCATTATGCATATTTAAACATATAAAAATGCATGACAATTAAAAAAAAATTATAAAAATGTTAAGATCAAAATCAAAATATTTAACAATCAAAGTAATCAATAAGCACAACATGATTTCACATTAAAAACAATCCAATCATCAATTAAGCATAAAAGTCAAAACAAACTAGAAACATTAATCATGTTAAGTTCATACTTAATGAAATTCAATCTCTCTTCATTAAGAGGTTTAGTGAAGATATCTGTAAGTTGATTATTTGTATCAATAAGTTCAAGTGAGATATCACTAATTTGAACATGATCACACAAGAAATGATGTCTAATATTAATATGCTTAGTTCTAGAATGTTGAATAGGATTCTTAATAAGGTTTATAGAACTTTTATTATCACATTTAATTAGAATGTGATTAATATCAATGCCATAGTCTAATAGTTATTGTTTTTTCCATAGAAGTTGTGAGCAACAATAACTATATGCTACATATTCTGCTTCAGCAAGGGAACCAAAAGTTATTTCATATTAAACTAAGAAACTAAGCAATTACCTAAAATTTGACAAGTTTCAAAAGAGCTTTTTCTATCTAGTAAACTACTGGCAAAGTCTACATCTAAATAACTAATCAAGTCAAAGGAAGAACTCCTAAGATACCAAAGTATTAAATGCTTTGTACCATAAAGATATTTAAAAATTCTTTTTATAGCATTCAAATGAGACTCTCTAAGACTTAATTGAAATCTAGCACATAAGCAAGTAGCAAACATAATGTCGGGTCAACTGGTAGTTAAATAAAGAAGGGATCTAATCATACCTCTAAATTTCTTTTCATCAATCAGTTTACCATTCTCATCCTTATTGAGTTTGGTTGTGGTGCTCATTGGACTTTTACTTTTCTGAGTTCCATCCATGCCAAACTTCTTAAGAATGTCTCTTGCATATTTGGTTTGATTAATGAACGGATCCCATCTTTGGATTGCTTGATTTGTAATCCGAGAAAGAATTTTAGTTCTTTTATCATACTCATCTTGAATTCTCCTTGCATTAGCTTAGAAAATTCCTCACACAAGCAATGGTTAGTAGTACTGAAAATAATATCATCAATATATATTTGAACAATTAATAAATTATGCTTCAATTTCTTCATAAAAAGAGTTATGTTAACCTTTCCTTTAGAGAAACCTTTATGTGGTAAAAAGTTACTCAATCTTTCATACCAAGCTCTTGGAGCTTATTTCAATCCATATAATGCTTTTGAAAGTTTAAACACATGATTTAGAAAATCAAAACTTTCAAAACTAGGAGGTTGTTCAACATACACCTCCTCTTCAATAATACCATTTAGAAATGCACTTTTAACATCTATTTGATAAAGTTTGAAATCCATGTATGATGCAAATGCAAGTTGCATTCTAATAGCTTCCAACCTTGCAATGGGGGTAAAGGTTTCATCATAATGAATGCCTTCCTCTTGATTATAACCTTTAGCTACTAGTTTAGCTTTATTCCTAGTTATGACACCTTGTTCATTCATCTTATTTCTAAACACCCATTTAGTACCTATAATAAGATGATGTTTAGGTCTAGGAACTAAGGTCCAAACTTTGTTTCTCTTAAATTGATTCAACTTTTATTGCATAGTAAAGACCCAAAATTCATCACTCAAGGCATCATCAATATTTTTTTATTCAATTTAAGAAATGAAGGCTAAATTAATAATAGATTTAATTTAGATTTTATAGTTACCCATTTTGTAGTGTCACCTATGATGAGATCTTAAGGATAAGCTTTCTTAAATTGTTAATCCTTTGGAAGTTCATCCTTTAAGGTAGGTTGAGATATCTCTTCATTATCCTCCTTACTTGGACCTTTAAGTTCCAAAGGCTTACTAGTATTTTCTTCTTATATATCCATAATCTCATTATCACCTATAAGATCATCAATACTACAAACATCCTTTCTAGGATCAAGTAAGTTTGATTCATTAAATACAACATGCATTGACTTCTTCAAAGCACAAGCCAAAAAACACAATATGTGCCCCAACCATGCCTTTATAACTTTAAATACCTGGATTCATTATAGTTCCTCTAGTGATACTCCAGCCACCCCATGAATTGGTTATTCCTAAACGAGTCATAAAGGGTATAACGAGCATACTTTGTCTCCACATTGGATTGAGAACGAGGGTCAGAGGGATAAAAAATTGCCAATTCATAAAAAGCCATCAAACTAATTAGATTTCTCTTATTAAAGACTCTATATGCTTTATTAGAAATAAAATAGCCTAGGAAAATTCCTTCATTGGATTTGGAATCAAATTTCCCAAGATTATCTTTGGTGTTTAATATAAAGCACTTGCATCTAAATACTTTTAGATATGAGATTTTGGGTTTTCTATTGTTCCATAGCTTATAAGATGTTTTATTTAAAATTGGTCTTTTAAAAACTCGATTTGAAATATAACAAGATGTGTTAATGGTTTCCACCTAAAAGTATAGAGGCAAATTATACTCATTAAGCATTGTTTTAGCCATTTCCATAAGAGTTCTATTTTTTTCTTTCAACTACCCCATTTTGTTGAGGAGTTTTAAGAGATGAAAATGAATGTGAAATAACATTTTCATTGTAAAAGGATTTGAAAAAATCATTCTTAAATTCAATTCCATGATCACTTCTAATGGATGAAATAAAAAATCAATTTTCTTTTTAAACTCTTTTTGAAAAATTTTCAAAATCTTTAAATGCATCATTCTTATGAGCAAGAAAACACACCTAAGTAAATCTAGAGTATTCATCAACCAATACATATGAATAGTGCATTCTACGGAGACTAGCAACTCTAGTTGGTCCAAATAAATCCATATGTATAAGTTCAAGAGGTTTAGAAATGGACACTACATTTTTAAGCTTAAATGAGGACTTGGATTTTTTTCCCTTTTGACAAGCATCCCAAGGTTTATCCTTAGTGAATTCAAGCTTAGATAAACTAATCACAAGTTCATATTTACAAAGATTATTCAAAAGCTCAAAATTTGCATGTCCTAACCTTCTATGTCATGTCCATGTGTCATGGTAATTTGACATTAAGAATTTAATGTCTTTGCTATCAACCTTATTTAAGTTAATAATATAGACATTGTCTACTCTTTCACTACTAAAAAATTACTTTGTCTATATCAATAATACTAACAAACTAATTTCTAGGATAGAAAGTCATCTTATTTCTTATATCACATAGTTGAATTATACTAAGCAAATTACATATAAGACTATCAACAAAAAATACATGATGTATAGATAAGGATTGAGAGTTATCGATTTCTCTAATATCTACTATCTTTCTTTTGGCATTATCTTTAAATGTGGCATGTCCTCCATCCTTTGCATTGAGATTATTGAATTGCTCCTTGTCTCCCATCATGTGCCTTGAACATCCACTATCAAGACATCACTTGCTTTTTGCTTTTATGGATTTTAAGCACACCTACACAAAACAATTTAAGTGTTCTTTTAAACCCAAAACTTTCTTGGTATAGGTTGGTTGGTTTCAAGATAATCCGAAGGAAGTAAATTCATATGCAGTCTTTTATAGAAGCATACATTATTGGTATGTCCTTTGATCATGCAATGCGAATATATGACATTTTCAAATTTATTTCTCCTAAGATGATATACTTTCCTAGTGTGAGAAACATGTCTTTCATGATGTGTTGATGTGTACTTCCTATAACTCTTTTAAGTTATAGTGTGAGACATACATTGACAATGACAATTTGTATTTTGATAGGTATGTACAACATGTTTATATGCATTGTGTTGTGTAGCATACCTAATATGATTGTGTCGAGTGTACATATAATCATGCTTAGGTGTAGGTGCTCTAGTTTGAGCCTTACCTTTTTGTGTCAATAAAGGATGAGTCTTATAAGACTTTCCCTTATTGTTTAACACATGAGATCTTTTGGCTTTGAAAGCTTGAGTCTCAATTGATTTAGAGGTAGAATGAATGGAATTGCATGATGCTTTAACAAATTTAATATGTGATGATAATGAAGATGAGGCCATTCTATTAGCATATCTAATTCCATGAGTATTTTCATGAAATTTTTGAGAGTTAAGTAAATTATCTGAACTCTCTTTTCCTCTTTGAAATTTTTATATGGAATTTTTTAGCTCAATTACCTCATTAGAAAGTTTATGATTTTCATCACTTGCTTTCTTGAGTTGCTCTTCTAAGGAATTAGAAGATTTTACATCACTAGCAAGTTTATCATTTGATTTAACAAGACTAGAAAATTCAAATTTTAACTTCTTAAATTCCTTGTTAAGCTATTTAACTCATACTTATAATGTGTCTTTCTAGAAAGTAAGCTTTTGTACTTAACCAAGAGTTTACTCATAATAGAGCTCTCATTATCATCATCATCATAAGCAAAATACTCATCACAATCAAAGTTAGAAGTGGATGGTACCTCTTTTTCATTTTCAAGAGCCATAAAGCAAAGGTTGGCCATTTCTTGTTGTTCCTCTTCCTTTTTGAATTCGGAGGAGTCATCCCAAGTAGCTTTAAAGTCCTTTCTTTTCTCCTTTGCTCCATTATTCTTGAATTTAAGTTTGGGGCACTCACTTCAAATGTGACTCGAATTTTTGCATTCATAGCAAGTAACTTCTTTAGTTTTCATCTTACCGTCCCCTTCATACTTCTTCTTAAAGTCTCTTGTTCTTAAGAATTTTTTTTTCTCAAAAACTTCATAAAGTTCCTAATGAGCATGATAATATAACCATCCTCATCATTAGAATCTTTAGTGTTTTCGTCTTCACTTTCTTCTTATGAAACCTTTGTTGTGTTTAAAACCCGTAAGTGCACGAATCGTGATTGCAGTATAAAAGATATTGTTCCCACGAGGATTGTATATTGAGTACTAATATTTTTACTTATATTCTCAGCTAGTAAATTAAATAAAATAATATTGAAAATTTAATATAAATAAAGCAAAATAATTAAACTATAATCAAATGATAAAAAGCTTAGAGCATAGGTTTAATTTCACTATTCCAATCTGATTATGAACACATTAACACACAAAAGACATTGACTTCATTTAAGGGTAATTATTCTAAAATACCTTAAGACTCTCTCAAGTTCTATTAAGCATGTAAAGATTAAAGTTTAACCTACTCTCATGGTTAAGAAGTTAATTTAAACTCATTAAGTTCCTTAATAATTAATCTACCACCGTAAACCCCTACCTACTGTCATGGTTCCCTGTAGAGCTCGCCTATTCTTGTAGTCAAGTTGTTTAAGTCCTATGAGTCTTAAGTTGATAAATTCCCCTAACTCTCGTTGGTGAATCTACCCATAAACATGCAATCAAGCTAGCCAATAATGAAAACAAACATTAATTGCAACTTATAGAATTAATTAAAAATCAAATTAAATAAATAAAAACTTATGTTCAATCACATCATGGAATACCTACTCCCAACCTAAACCCTAAAAGAAAATTAGCTACACATATGTGTGGTGAAAAACACAAACATGATTAAAAGATATAAAAGATGAAAAAGAAAATAAAATTAGTTCTTCTTAAATCCTTGCATGCTCTTGTCTGCTGCCTCCTCAATGTAGAATGCCCCCTTAAACAGATATTTAGTCTCCTTTTGATATGCTAAGGTTGAAAGAGAGTCCTCCTTTATATTAAATTCCCTTTTCCCTCCAAAACATGAAAACTTATTTTTCAAAATACGGCTGTTTGAAATGTTATTTCATGTTGCATGTAGCTCAATATGAGTCCATGACTTGAGACATGGTTTGGGAAACCGTGGGATATCTAAATAATTCAAGTGACAACACAATCATGGCTTAGGCAAACCATGTGCAAAACTATGGCAAACTTGCTTCCTTTTTCTTTACTTGGCAATCAACTTGGCTTAATGCATAGCTTGGCAAATGGCTTGGCGAAGCCATATCAAAACTTTTTACTACAACATCTTTCACTTAACATGGTTTGGGAAACCGTGTTACATATTGTGCTTACACAAACCCTTTCTCTACTCATATTCTTTTTTAGTCTTAACTATAAAAAGAGAAAATTAATTAATATTAAACAAAAACTACTAAAAATATGCTATAAATAATAAAATCCTAATTAAACACCAACACTAATATATTTTCTAATTAAACTCATATTCTACCCACATTATTCTAATTACTTATTCAAATTTCATTAAAAATCAACTTAAAATATACGTAAAAATAGCATACATCAAATTCCCCCACATTAAAGTTTTGCTTGTCCTCAAGAAAATGTAACTTTGAAATTTAAAGAACAAACTCAACTATAACCAAAGATTTATAGCATCTAAGATATGCAAGTCGATAACATCGAGACTGAAACTTGTTTACTAAAAAGGATAATCAGACAAAAATACATCATACATGAATAATTAACTAAGTATAACCTAAGCACATAACTCTTTAACATCCAGTGATCATAAATCTAAAAAAGAAGCATTAAGGTCTATAACTCTTTTTTTCTTTAAACTGTGGCTGTGAATGCGTTTTACGCTCCATTTATATATATATATATATATATCCCCTCTAATCAAATCACCCTACTCTTAGTCATCCCCCACCGTTCATGTATTACTAAGTATGGATACTGCCAAGTGGGTCCTTTGAATACTCATACTCTAATTGGAGCATTGGAGTAGATTCAAAGCATAAAATATTTTAGAATTGAGTGCTACTCTTGCTTGAGAAAAGAATAATTTTTTTTCTTAGAGTTACATACCAATAAGCATTCTCTCCTAAAATCATGTGCAAATTCAATCTCCAAGCTCATGCTTAGGTTATAAAAACTAAACTTTTCATACATAATGACCATGTACAACTATCTTAATTAATAAACCATTCAATAATTCGATAATTGAATAGAAAATATGCACTTATACACTATTATTCTCAAATTGCAATTGAGCATCAATTTTGCAAAACAAGTCAACAAAAAGTTTCAAGGACAAGCTAAAAAAATATGGGGAAACTGAGTTGAAGATTATTGAATGCTGAATAATTACCTAATATATATATTATATATTTTTTTGTTACTGAATGAATAAAATAAAAACTAAATGACATGCAAAAATGAAATAGAAACCCTCCCCCACACTAGTTACATCATTGTCCCCAATGATGAAACAAATACAAAAAGTAGAAAAAAAAGGAAAATTTAAAAGAGGAATACTGCCCTAAAACTTGTAGCCATCCAAGACACGAAAGGAACAAAAAAACAAAAGAGCTAGAAATCAATATCCAAAATACAAACCAAACGGTTAAGCGCTTGACATCCTTAAACAAAATAAAGAAAAGAAAGAAAAGAAAACAACATTAAACATTCAAAGAAAAACAAGAAAAGAAAAGAAAAATAACAAAAGTAGAGAACATCAGTCATCCATAGGAGCAATATAAAAAAAATAATAACAAAATAAAATAAAAGAAAATTAAAATTAAAGAAATGAACACAAAATTAAATTAAGCATGAATTCATGAAAATAAAAGAAAATTAAAATTAAAGAAATGAACACACAACTAAATTAAGCATGAATTCATGAAAATTAAGAAAAAACTATATAAAGCAAAAAATAAGAATTGCATATAAATGTATAGATTGAAAAAATTATGTCCAAAATTTGAATTTTAATCAAATTAATCAAAATTCATGCAATCTCTAAATAAAATTGAGTAATGCTCATTAATAATCATAAAAATAATGCTTAATGCAACCTAAAAAAATTAAGTAAAATAAATTCTAACAGATCTACTAAATACCTAAAATAAAAATTAATAAAATATTAAGACAAAAAAAAGTAAGCTATATGAAGGAATACATAAGAAAAGGAAAAAGATAAAGAAGGTAAAAGAAAGAAATGGAAAAGAAAAAAAATGGTGCCTAGTTGGGCTTTATAAGCACAATAACCAAATTAAAATATTGAGATTAAAAATAAGAGTGGTGGGCATTCCCACTTTCCATTACATAACAAGGTTGAAGACAAGGCTTTCACATTGCCGTGGCAAATTGAGTTTTTTTCTTATTGAAAACCCACAAAAATAAAAACACCCAAAAAAAGTAGTAATAATATTAGAACTAAAAGAAAATAAATATAGTAAAATAAAAGGAATGTAAGGAAAAATAAATAAATTCTAAGAGGCATACTAAATAAAAATTAATAAAATATTAATAAAAAAGTAAGACGCAATAAAAGTGGATATGTGTGTAAGTGTAATAATAATAATAAAAAACAAGAAAAAAAAAGATAGAAAAAAATCAGTGTACAAAAAGAAAGAAAAAATAAAAATAATAAAAAAATAAAAAATAAAATAAAATAAAATGAAAAATTGGTTTTTAGCACCATAATTTCAACATAACATGTCTTTAAAATGAAATGGGAAAGGACATGGCTTGGGATGATGTGTTGAATGGCGTGGTGGATACTGTGTGACAAGCCATGATAAATTTAGCAAAGCCAGAGTTTAGGGTAGAAAATGAACATGGCATGACATGTCGTGTGGGATGCCACGTTGAATGGATGGGACTTTGCTAATCAATGCACACGGCTTTGAGAAAACGTCACACATCCCATGGGAAAATCTGCATGAGAACGCGATTTATGGCACACGAAATGTAAATGCCATGGTAAATACCATGCTGAAATGTTAGGGGCATGATACAATATGATCATGTCGTGTGATGTTCTGGACAATTAAGAGGACGTTCACACAACATGGTGAAACCATCATCCTTACTGTGTAACAATTTGGACTCAAAAATAAATAAAAAAGCAAACATACACAGCATGATGAAACCATGGGTGAAACCATGATGAAAACTGTGTTCTAAAAATAAGATAATGTTTATATTAATTCGTACTTAGGCATGACATAGTCATGCCATCTTGATCCTGTGAGGTGTTGAAAACATCCCATTCACTAACTTTGTGAGCCTTTTTTGCTATGCAATATGAACCTAAATAAAGGAATGAAAAATTTTAAAAGAATTAAAAGCAAAATTAAACATAAAAATTAAAATAAAGTTAAATAATAATAATAATATATAATTAGGAAAATAAAAATAAAAAGAGAGATAAAAATGAAAATAAGAATTATTGAGTTACCTCCCAATTAGCACTAGTTTAAGGTCTTTTAGCTTGACTGAACCATGGTGCTATTAGCTTGGGTCAATGAGTGCACAAGTTACACTCTTAAAAATCTCCTCGTCAATGTGATAAGGCTTGAGACATTGTCTATTGACTTTGAAAGTTTGATTTTCCTTGTTAATGAGTTCAACCACTTTATAATGAAAGAGTTGTCTAATTTGGAAAGGACCAGACCATCTTGATTTGAGTTTTCCTGGAAAAAGCTTCAATCTAGAGTTAAAAAGAAGCATGAAGTCCCCTTCCTTAAATTCCTTTTTCTGTAAACACTTGTAATGCCAACTTTTTATCCTTTGTAGATTATGGCATTCTTATATGCATTCATCTTGAATTCTTTAAGCTCATTCAATTGAAGAAGTCTCTTTGCACCAGTCTTTTCTAAATCAAAGTTCAAGAACCTTTTAGCCCAAAATGCCTTATGTTCTAGCTCGACAGGAAGGTGATATGACTTCCCAAAGACCAAGTGAAAAGGTGAAGTCCTAATTGTAGTTTTGAAGGTTTTTCTATATGCCTAGAGTGCATCATCCAGATGTGTAGACCAATCATTACGTGAAGCATTGACTATCTTTTCCAATATGCTCTTCAATTCTCTATTTGAAATCTCCACTTGACTGCGGTGTAGCCACTTTATGCTTTACCCCATACTTTGCAAGAAGGCTCTCAAACTAGTGGTTGCAAAAGTGAGAACCACCATCACTAATTATAGCTCTAAGGTTTCCAAAACGAGTGAATATGTTCCTAAAGTAAGTCAAATTGTATACCCTAGTCTCTAGGACTTAGCATGGAGCAAGTCGGGTGTCGAACACTCGGGAATTTGAACTTTGTATTAACTGAATAGATACTCAATTGAAAATGCAAAGTAATATAAGGATAGTAATAGATAATATAATAAATAAAATGAATTTAACTTGTTTACTAATTACTAGAAATTCTTATAAGAAAATTATAACACAATATATGCATGAGGGAATTTACAATTAAGAATTAATAAGAACTTTGAACATAATTATTATACAACATGTTGATTGGAAATTAGTTTATAGTCTTCAAAAGAAATTCTCATTGTTAATTAAAGGTATTCCTCTTAGTATCCACATTCATTCTCATGGAAATGCAGAAGTAAAAGAAAATCAATAAATATATTATACTAATTCTTATTCCCTTAAGATGAATTCCTTGTCTCCAAGTGATATTCAATTCTCATGTAATTTCAATTATTTATCCACCAAATTACTCTAATTCTCATTGTAAATAGTTTGATTAATAAGTTACATTTGATGATCAAGCAAACATAACATAAATTACACTAATTGAAATCAAATCATAAATAACAAAGGATAGAAATATAGTTCTTGTTTAATTCTTCATTGTAATTCGCATACATAGACTTAGCCAAAATACATAATAAAGAAACAAAAAGAGAAGATTAAACATCACATAGAAAGATATTGAGTGAATAAAACCCTTTACTATGTATTCTAGAATTGCTTGATGTAGAATAATCCTCTCTTGCTTCGTAACCTTGTCTTCTTTAAATTAGTTTTTTTAAACTAGAACTTCTTTTTTAATGATTTCTAAACTAAAAATTAATAATAATTCTTGTTTATCCCCCTAAAATAGAGCCAAACATATATATTTGTATGTTTTTAACAACTACAATTCGTGTCTCTTTGAAAGGATGAAAGAATGAAGGGGTATGTTGAAAGGGTGTATTAGTGCTGACTCGTCACCAATACTCTTTTTCACGACTCGTCATCAATACTCTCTATCACAACTTGACACCAAGTGATGAGTCAGCAATCTTTAAGGCTCAGCATATCAAGCTTCTGTGATGAGTAGGCACCAAGTGATGACACATCACCAATAGTCTCTGTCATGACTCGTTCCATAGTGACAACTCAGCACTCTTTACTAAATCTCTAGCTTGACTTCACAAGCTTCGTACTTCATTTTAAATAATCCTAAGTCCTTTCCATGCACAATTTAAGCCTAAAAACATGTATAAAACACATAATTAATTATAAGAATAAAAGAAATAAAGATAACACTTGCATAACTAAATAAACACACAAATATAGCTAAAAATTAAATGAAATTAAAACTAAACTACCTTAAGAACTATGCATATTTGCATTATATCAGTTCCTTCAAAGGAACTTAGTGACCACTTTAGCATCATTGGTTAATGAAGTAATTGCTTCAACTTATTTGGATACATAATCAACTCCAACCAAGATGTATTTATTTATATAAAAGCTTGGAAATGGACCCATAAAGTTAATTCCCCATACATCGAAAAGCTCAATCTCCATGATGTTTATAAGTGGCATCTCATTGCATTGGCTTATGTTCCCCGTCCTTTGACAATGATTACATTTGAGCATAAATTCTCTAGCATCTTTAAAAAGAGAAGGCTAATAGAATCCACTTTAGAGCACTTTTGTTGTTGTCGTAGTTGAGCTTGTATGCCCCCTACACTCAAGTGAATGACAATGTGTAAGAACTCCTAGGATTTCACTATCTGGACCATATCTTTGTATTAACCCATCTCTATATCTCTTGAATAGGTAAGGTTCATCCCAAAAGTATTGCTTCACATCCCAAAAGAATTTCTTCTTTTGATGGTAGTTAAAATCAAGGGGAAGGACACCACAAGCTAGATAATTTACCAAATTAATATACCATGGAATATTCTTTTAAATTTTCATGAGTTGTTCACCTAAAAGATTATCAAAAATTGGGAGAGAGTATGAATTTGGAAATTGCTCAAGATGAGAAAGATGATATGCTACCAAATTTTCAATTCCTTTATGATCTCGAATCTTCAAATCCAATTCTTATAATAGAAGGATCCAATGAATGAGTCTTAGCTTAGCATCCTTCTTTTCTAGGAGGTATTTGAGGGTTGAATGATTAGTATAAAAAATCACCTTACTTCTAACTAAATAAAAGCGAAATTTGTCCATTGCATGCACTAATGTTAAGAGCTCTTTTTAAGTTGTTGCATAATTAATTTGAGCTTCATCAAAAGTATGACTTATATAGTAAATTGCATAAGCATGCTTATCTTTTTGTTGCCCTAACATAGCCCCAACAACATAGTCACTTGCATCACATATAATCTCAAATGGGAGGCTCTAATTCGGTGGTTGCAAAATAGGTGTTTTGGTTAAAGCTACTTTTAACCTATGAAAAGCATTAACACATTTATCACTAAAATCGAAAGGAACATCTTTAGGAAGCAAATTAGTCAAGGTTTTAGCAATTTTGGAGAAGTCTTTTATAAAGCGATGATAAAACCCTACATAACTAAGGAAACTCTTTATCCCTTTGACGAAGGAAGGTGGTGGAAGTCTTTCGATCACTTCAATTTTAGCTTTGTCCACTTTGATTCCATTCTCGAACATGATATGTCCAAGCATTACTTCTTTGATCACCATAAAATGACACTTCTCCTAATTAAGCATGAGGTTAGTTTCCTCACAATGTTGTAATACTTTAGAAAATTTATCAAGACATGCATCAAATGAAGAACCATTCATAGAAAAATCATCCATAAAAAAATCCATAATGTCTTTAACAAAATTAAAAAATATTGACATCATGCATCTTTGAAAAGTTACGGGTGCTTTACATAACCCGAAAGGCATTCTTCTATATGCATATGTTCCATAAGGACATATGAATGAGGATTTTTCTTGGTAATTAGGATGGATGGGAATTTGAAAGAATCCTGAATAGCCATCTAAATAACAAAAGAAAAATAATTTACAAGCCTTTCTAAGAGTTAATCAATGAAGGGTAAAGGAAAGTGATATTTTCTAGTGGCCTTGTTCAACTTCCTATAGTCAATGCACATGCACTAACCCATGATAGTCCTAGTGGGAATTAATTCATTGTTCTTATTCTTGACCATTATCATTCCCCCTTTTTTAGGGACTACATGAATTGGACTAACCCAATCACTATCTGAGATAGGATAGATAATCCCTACATCAAGCAACTTCATGATTTCCTTTTTCACCATCTTATTTATATTAGGATTCAATCTTCTTTGGTCCTCAATAAAAGGTTTAAAATCGTCCTCTATATGAATATTATGCATGCAAATAGAAGGGCTAATTCCTTTAAGATCATCAATGGTATAGCCTATAATTTTCTATAAGGTCTAACTCTCCTAAGCAATTTTTCTAGTTGTGCATTATTCAACTCAACATTCACAATAATAGGATAAGTAGATTTTAGACCAAGAAAATCATACCTTAAAGATGAAGGAAGAGTTTTGAGTTATATGTTAGGTGTATTTTCTTCCTTTAATAGACTTACATAATAAACATTAGAGGGGTAAAGGCTTATACCTTGTTGATTACTTATTGTTTAGTGTAGGATTAGCATTAAGAAAGTGATTGAACATTACCACTTTTCTATATATGTCATCTTCTTTTGCATCATGGACCAAGCAAGCTTTAAGTGGGTCTTGAGTGAGTTATTTTCAAAAACCCCTTGCACACAACTCTCAATTGCATCCACATAAAAGCATGATCCTATGATGGTGGTTTGCCTTGCCATTTTGAAAATGTTAAACTCCACCTTTTATTCTCTAATTTCATGCAAGATTTTACCTCATTTGACATAAATTATTGCACTGGCTATGGCTAGGAATGGACATCTTAGGATTATTGGAATTAGCGGTCCTCTTCCTTCTCCAAGATGATGAAATCCCCAGGCACATAATAGTCTCCAACCTTGATGAGTACATCCTCGAGAATTCTATAGGAATAAATGATGGACCTATCTGCAAGTTATAGTAACACCATTATTAGTTATGGCTTACTAATGTTTAAACACCTGTAAAAAGAGAGAGGCATTATGCTCACACTTGCACCTAAATCACAAAGAAATTTACCTATAAATTCATTCCCAATAGTGCAAGGGATGGTGATACTCCCCAGGTCCTTAAGTTTTTATGGGAGCTTATTCTGAATAACAACACTACATTCCTCATTGATAAGAATAGTTTCATGATCTTCCCACTTCTGCTTGTGTAAGATGATGTCCTTTACAAATTTAGATAAGCATGCATTGCATTGATCACGTCCAAAAGTGGTATGTTGAGCTTGAGTTGTTGGAAAGATTTCATGAACTTCTTAAATTGCTTGTCCAACTTGGATTTTTGTTGCCTTTAAGGAAAGGGTAGTGGTGGTGTCTTAAGGGGTGTTTCCTTCTTTTCCTCATTCCCTCTAGTCCTTTATTCCTCCTCTTAAGTGATTCATATAATTCCTTCTTCTAGTCCTTTGGTCTTAACCTCAGGCAATTGCTTTCCACTCCTAAAAGTTATTGCCTTTGCTTGTTCTCTTAGATGTTCAGGTTAACTAGGCAGTATATCACCTTTTCTTGAGCTAGACTCTTGAGATACAATTTGGTTTTCTAACATCTTGTTGTGAGCAAAAAGTTGGCTAATTTGAGAGGTTAGATTTTTAATGGCTTCCATTTGTTCTTTTTGATCCTTCAAGAATTTCTCCATCATGCTCTTTAGGTTAGGCTTGCTCTCTTAATGTTGGTGGAAAAAATTCTTTTGTTGGAAACTAGGTGGAGGTTGCTTGAGTCCTTGGTTGGCATTCTAGAGTCCTTTTAATTAGACTATAAAAATTTTGGGTGGTTACGCCATCCCAGATTGTATGTGTTAGAGTAAGCGTTTCCTTGGTTCCTTTAAAAGTTGTTTAGAGCATTGAGTTGCTTTATGGATTGATATTGAAAAGAAAGACTTCCTTAGCATTCAATAGTTGTGTGTCCTCCTCTATAAAACTCACAAGAATAAACAGATATTGGATTTGACACTTTGGCTGTAGCTTCAAGTTTCTTGGTGAGCATCTCAATTTTGGCATTAAGAAGATTCCACGCCTCCACCTTATGCAAACCTGCAACTTTCCTTAGAATGCTTTATTCTCTTTGCCATTGGTAGTTATTGGATGCCATAGTCTTAAGAAGATTGTAGGCATCTTTGAGTGTCTTGCTCATGAATGAACCTTGAGTGATAGCATCAATTGTAATTCTCATTGGCTCAATGAGTCCTTGATAAAAAGTCTAAATGAGTAGCCATTATGGAACTCTATGGTGAGGACATTAACGTTGCAAATCTTTGAACTGCTCTTTTTCTTCATATAAAGATTCACCATGATATTGAGTGAAACTTATAATCTCTTGCCAGAATTTCATTGTTTTAAAGATTCACCATCATGTTAAGTGAAACTTGTAATCTCTTACTTGAATTTTGTTGTTTTGCCTAGTGGGAAATATTTGCCCAAGAATGTCTTTGACAACGTGTCCTATGTGGTAATGGATTGTGATGCTAAGGAGTGCAACCACAATTTGGCCTTTTCCTCAAAAAGAATGGGAATAACCTTAACTTTATTGGATCTTGACTAACCTAATTCATTTTGAAAGTGTTGAAAATCTCTAAAAACATGGTGTAGACTGTAGGGTTTAGCGGGCATCCAAGATTTTAGCAACCACGACACTGTTTAGGCTCAGGGCCTTAGAGAACACACTAACCACTGTCATAAAGACATGGCATGGAGATGAGGAGTTGCCACCCAAGGTAATAACTGGGACAAATCGAAAAGGTGGTACTTGATTCTCTAAAAGAAAGCTAGCACCACAACCAGGAGAATTTGGATACATAATACTAACTTCTCTTAGTCTTGTGTTTATTTAGAATAATTTTATAAATGATTATTTCATCCTCTAATTACATGCAATTTTATTAAACCCTAATTAACATCCATCTAACCTAAAAGGCAACAGGTTAATAAAATAACAAGTAAAAATGCATCAAAAAGGCAATGTCCCTATCTCTAAACTATGTTAATTTTATTTTATAAGTTAGCTAAATCTACATATTTTATTTACAAGTGAAATGGACTTTAAAGGTGGGCCTACATTTTTATTAATTAGTAAACCTAAAACTATTTATTTTAGTTTGTCTAAGAAATGAGATTAAGTCTATTTAATTTTAAAGGAAAATTAAATTAGTGGGCCTAAGTATAAATTAGTTTTATTTTAAGTGACATGAGGGCTTAGGTCTATTTATTTTAAAAGAAATAAAATTAAGCGGGCTGAGCTAAGTCTAAACAAGTTTTAATTAACTAAGTGGGCCTAAAATCTAATTAACCTAATGGGCCTAAATTGATTTTAATTATTTAAAGTCCTAAACCATTTTTTAAACCTATTTATTTAAGTGGGTTAGACCTAAACGTGGGCTTAGGGCCCAAAAACATAAAAAGAAAAAGGCCCAAAAACATAAAAAAAACACATAACAAAATATAACAAAATCAAATCAAAACACATTCACATATGATTTCTAAAAAGACCTAAATTAATTACATACAAACCCTAATTAACTAAAGCCACCATTAATTTTTACCCGATTGAACCTAATTACTAATTAATTTTAAAGTGCAGAAATTTAAATCTTTCACTATTCCCACTACTAGGGCTATTACAAACTACGTACAAAATTAAAATTAAATAATTATACATCCATGAATTAAAAATAAACTACACAGAACACATAAATGCAAAAAAAAGATTAAAATCCTAAGAACTATTAAAAAACAGTACAGGTTCATCCATGGCATTCCATGGATCTTCTATTCAATTAAACACAGGCGGTATCCTCCTCAATCCACATGCACATATCAAAACAAAAAAAAAAGTAATTAGATTAGTAGTGAAATTAAATAATAAAACAAATAACGAAATAAAATAAAAATCACAAAAAGAGGAGAAGAAAGAAAAAAAATGAATGTTGTGCATATGCTTTGAGATAGCCCATCAGATTGTGATTGTCATAGTTGTTTTTTTTTTTTTTAACTTGTTGTTTGATTATGGACAAAGGCTTAAAAAAATAGTGTTGGACCGTTCTTGTTGAAAGAATTGTATAGAAAAGAGCTTTGACAAAAATTGAAGTTTTCTAATGCACCCAACATTCTCAATGATGTCTCAGTTTTTTAGGGTTTGTGCATAGTCAAGTTTCTGCGTGTGAATGTTTTTTTTCTCGGTCTCCCTCTATCTGTCAAAAAGGAAAAATCCCCCCTCACGCATGCAGGCTCTTTTCTTTTTAAAGTAGAGTCTGAGCGTACTGACTTTCCCAGTTTGCAGGAACACTCATCTCTTCAAAAACAACCTGATAACAATTTTAAATTTTGAAAACTATTTATGCATTTAAAACCTTATCAGATATAATAAAGATAAAAAAAATGAATTTTCAACCAATCAAAACGCTAAAAAATCGATAAAAATATGTGAAAAATTGAAAAAAAATAGAACTTTTACGCATCGGCATTACACCAACGCCGATCCTAACTTTTTTTACTTTTAATTACCAAAAGACCCCTGAAAAATTGACTTATTTGCAATCAAACCCTAAAAAATATTGCAATTTAGTCCCTAAAGTCCAGAAAATCGACAACCAAGTTCAATTTTTGAATAAATTTCATCATAGGGGCTTACATTGCAATTGTGCACAATTGCATCCCGAAATTGGGTGCTTACAGTTGCCCCCTTTTGTCGCTATTTGCTTGACAAATTGCGGCAAAGTAATAGAAGCACATAATTTCGAAAGAAATAAATTAGGACACTTGATTGTATCCTAAGTGATAGATTGATGCTCAAATTGCTAAGCAAAGTATGATGTTTGGCAAGTCTCACTATATTTCCTGCTGAATGTCTAGTGGACTTTATGCAAATAAGTTTTTGCTATATTCCCTATGGGATGTTTAGCGATGATAAGTTGAAAATTTGCTATAATTCCTGTGGAACGTCTAGCAATGATGGATTTCATTATATTCCTTGTGGAACGTCTAATGATGTACAATATATTCCCTATGGGACTTCTAGTGTAGTTGAATTGAAATTCGTTATATTCCCTGTGGGACGTCTAACGATGCACACTATATTCCTTGTGGAACGTCTAGTGTAATTGAATTGAATTTTGTTATATTCCCTGTGGGACGTCTAACGATGCACACTGTATTCCCTATGGGACATCTAGTGTAGTTGAATTGAATTTCGTTATATTCCTTATGGGACGTCTAACGATTCACACTATATTCCCTGTGGAACGTCTAGTGTAGTTGAATTGAATTTTGTTATATTCCCTGTGGGACATCTAACGATGCACATTATATTCCCTATGGGACGTCTAGTGTAGTTGAATTGAATTTTGTTATATTCCCTGTGGGACGTCTAACGATGCACACTATATTCCCTGTGGGATGTCTAGTGTATTTGAATTAAATTTTGTTATATTCCCTGTAGGATGTCTAATGATGCACATGGGACGTCTAGTGTAGTTGAATTGAATTTTGTTATATTCCCTATGGGATGTCTAACGATGCACACTATATTCCTTGTAGGACATCTAGTGTAGTTGAATTGAATTTCATTATATTCCATGTGGGACATTTAACAATGCACACTATATTCCCTGTAGGATGTCTAGTGTAGTTGAATTGAATTTCATTATATTCCCTATGGGTCGTCTAACGATTCACACTATATTCCCTATGGGACGTCTAGTGAATGATGCACACTATATTCCCTATGGGATGTCTAGTGTAGTTGAATTGAGACTTGCTATAGTTCCTATGGAACATCTAGCACTGATGAATTTGAAAGTTTATGTCATAACTGCTATGCAGTACATAACATAATGAAGGTTATGACTACTGTGCAACATATAACATAATCATTTGAAATTCATATTATAGCTACTGTGCAGCATATGAAACCTTTGATTAAAATCCTGCATGTAAAATGCAAAAATGAGTTCTGTAATCTTGTTCTATATTCTGTACTTGATAGAAAATTCAGAATCATAGATTGATTATGCAGTTTTAATAATTCAATGAATTATTAATTTGATGAATGCCATGATTTAATTAGGAACATGTTCCTAATCCAAATGCAATTATGGACCAAATTGCAAGAAATAAAAGATGAATAAAAAGAATATAAATTAGAAGGATTAAAATGGATATTTTCCATTTTATATACCCTTCCCATGTTGATCACTTCCCTTCTCTTCCTATTCTTTTCCCTTTTTTTCTTCTTTTCTTTCCAATTGATTCACATTTTTCTTTTCTTGATTTCTTGATCATTTGTGGTCTGATTTTCAATCCGTCTGATCCGATGGCCCACCCGCAACATGAGTCATGTGGGAGAGCAGACATGCAAGCAGATTCAATTATTTTGAGTCCACATTTTCCATAGAATAAACTTAGACTACAAGAAGGTGATATCATCCTTGCTTTAACCCGTTTGCATCTTCATAGGTCTTCACAGACTGGCAATGAGGTATTTTCTATCCCTTCTACTTCATTTTGTAAGATTAATTCAAATAATTAGCTATAATGATTAATTTTTACAGTGTAAAAATTTACATACATGCTAACTAAATTAAAATTAAAAATTAACTGGGATATATACAAAAAAATTCAAATTAAATATTGAAAAATAGTTGGGAGTCATCGGAATTTCATGCATGACCGATCGATTTTCTAGATTGCTGACCGAATTGGATTTCCAATCGAAAATTGGATTTCCAACCAGAAAATCTAGATTTTTGATTGGAATTGTAGATTTCCGATCAAAAATCCATAATTCCGATCGGTATTATGGATTTTCGATTGGAAATCCATAATTTTGATTTCCAATTTTTTTTTAGATTTACATTACACATAAATAAACAAATAATTAAATAAATAAAAGCAATATAGAGAATGATTTTTTTTTAACTTTTCTCTCTGAATTTTATTCAGAAACCACTAAAATTCACGAGATGCTTCCATTTGGCACAAGAATTATTCCATGGTTTACTAGAGAATGTGACATAGATCATCTGGGCCTCAAGCTTCAAACATTTCATTGCTGCTCTTTTGACTACTAGGGGTAGATCAGATCATTATTCCTTATTTGCACTGATTGAGAGGTGGATGGATACCACTCATACCTTCCATACACCTGTAGGTGAGTTGACAATAACACCTATGAGTTTCTCCGCTATTACTGGTATCGTATTTGGAGGGGCTCCTGTACCCTTTGACATTAGCTACTACAGTCTTTTGAAGCATAGATGGAGTCAGTACGTGTGAGATTTGATTGGGTTCGCTCCAGCATGGAAGAACTGTAAGAATGTAGTTCTTTCCTCTTTGGTTGAGGGCTTCAGACGTCTACGAACTACTACTCCTCGCCAAATTGCTCAGATGGCGAGATGTTTCCTCCTCACCTTGCTAGGCACTACTCTTTTTTATGAGACTGGTCATGAGGTGAGCATTGCTCTTTGAGGCCCCCTGCATGACTTATACTAGGTCATTACTCTTGATTGGGGATCTACAACACTTGCTTATCTCTACTACAGACTCGACACTATTTATAAAGGCGTAGTGATCTTGTGCAGCTTTTGGCATGCATTACATGTATGTTCTTATTTGCCTTTAATTTTTGCATACTTCCTAATCCCTCTTCTGATTTTACTAACTCCTTTTCTTTCTTAGATCTAGAGTATTGAGCTTGGGCTAGTTCAAGGTTTTTATGCTATTAGCCTAGACAGGAGCCTACCTTTAATGCAGAGATAAGGTTCATCTCGCCTTGCTAGTACTAGGAACACACTTCAGACATATCGTGACCATCTGAATGCTCTAGAATGGAACCTGGTAAAAATAATAAAATCATTAGTATTAGCCAGTGAAACTTAATTTAGCTAATGAAAATCTGTAGGTTAATCCTAGTTAGTTGGAAGGTGCTGATGGTTTCCAGCAATACGACTTCATGGTTGGTGTAGCGAGGCTAGAGACATTGAGGATTTTACTTCTTGGGTATGGTTACAAGATGTGGTATCTTAGTGAGCAAGTGTATCGTTGGTTTGCAGGACCTACTAGGCGATGTGTCCCTTTTGGTATTCCTACTTCTATGCTATGGAGTTCTGATCCTGCTGGATCAGAGTTGAGGGAGGCACTGCAAGGGCATGATGCTTTGACTTTGCTTGAGCAATGCTACCATTATCGATGATATATCCAGGAGAACCTTTTAGAGTAGATTCCCATTGGTGATGTTGAGGTATCTCCTAATGATTTCAATTATCTTCCTGGAATTTGTTAATAACTCTTCTTTTTTTTTTAGTTTGAGGAAGTATGCTCTCCTGCTGTTGAAGCGAAGGAGGTAGAGACTGAGACTATTCAGGAGACTGAGACTATTCCTTATCCTGAGATCGGCCTTAAGACTGAGAGGTTTGAGTCTAGGCCCAGTCCGCAGCATGTTAGGACTAGCCGTGATGGGGCCTTTATCGATGTTACGCTTGGTGATGTCTCTCTTCCAGACAAGTCTATGTTCTACTGGGCTCCCACTGTTCAAGCTCTAGTTGAGCAGCAGATGCAGTTTGGTGATGCTTAGCTTCCTAGCTTTTGTCCACCAGATGCTTCTCATGTGAGTCTATTTGCTTTATTTCTTGTATGGATATGTACACTTGACATTGATATTAATCAAAATTTTACAAAACAGATTCCCCGGACACAGGCAGAGTATCTATACGAACTTGCCTCATCTCAAAGATTATTTACGATGCAGGTTATAGATAGTTAGCAGGTAAGCGCCTTTACTGAGAAAATGCAAATGTATGCATGCTATGCATGTAATGCATATGATATGGTGTTTTTTTATGTATGCAGAGCTATTCCAATGGTCTAGAGTGGGAGAACAAGATGCTTCGTCAGCAGCTTGCAAACTTAGGCTTTGATCAGTATAGTGCTGGGACTTCATCTACTAGACACTTATCATCATGATGACCTTACCAGAGGATGGAGCCCATGGCCTGATACCATAGCTCGAGATGAGTGATTTAGAGTTTCTGTATTCTTGACTTTCTATGTGTCTGTATCTGACTACTCTCTATTGTACTGCTATTTTTATTCTTGTACTGTCTTGAACATTGTTAGATAGAACTAAAAAAGTGTTTGCATCTTAATTAATTAATTTTTTTTTGCCTAAGCTACCCTTTCGGATTTTCAACTTAGCAAGCTTGCCTTAACTTTTGCCCTAAGCTACCCTTTCGGGTTTTCAACTTAGCGGGCCCCCTTTTTTTTATAGATTTGGTTATAGGAAAAGCTGAGCTTGCTTACTGTACCCCTCAGTCCTTTGACTTATCAACCTCATCAGCTACAATCTCATCCTTTGAAAATGAAGGACAAATGTTCTATAGACCAATGGGTTGACTGGTTGAAGAAGATTTTAAATGCTGAGATCACATTGGTCTGCCCTTGGTGGAGATTGAAGTTCATGATTATTGAGCTATATGATCATTGTGTTCCTATTCCAAGGCTACACTTCTCTACCTTTTTTACCCCTTTACGCCTTTGTCATCAATATGGTCATCCTCAATTCATCGTTACTATTCTGACTAACTTTGAAGGCTTTCCTTTAAGACAAGATTCTCTGGATAAGATTAGGAGCTTGTGGCCTTGTAAAGCCCTTGAATGAAACATACACATGAATGCTGATGTTACTACTGATGATGATTACAAAACTTAGGTTGTTATCCAAAAGATAGAACCACCAGGATTTGCAAGGTATAAGAGAACTCAAGCTTTGTATGATGAGTAGCAAAGGAAGAAACAAAGACATCACTAGATAAAATGGTCTCATAGAGCTCGTCTTAGGCTTTCTTATGTTTTGTTATCCCTTTAAATACTTATGCTTTATAATAAAGAAGGATATGCAAAGTTTAACAAAACTTCAATTTCAATTTCATTCATTTATTAGGGCCAAATAAGTACATTTGATACATCACATGACATAACTAGTCCTCACAAATTTTCTAACTGAATATTTTTCACTCATATTTTATTTCCCTAATTTTTGCCTGACTAGCCCTTTACGGGTTTTCTAATCAATGGGACCATATTTTTGTATTTATTTCCTTAACTTTTGCCTGTCAGCCCTTTGCGGGTTTTCTGAACAGTGAGAATGTCCTAACTTTTGCCTGACTAGCCTTTTTAGGTTTTCTAGCTAGCGAACTTTATTTTCTTTATTCTACTTTCATTCATATTTTTTACAGGTAGTACTTCTTGAGGCAATCCAGATAAACAGGTTTCATAAACTCATTCCCTTCAAGATCTAATATCTTAGTAGCTCCTTTAGGTAAGATCGATTTTGACCAAGTACGGTCCTTCCTAATTCGGTCTAAATTTACCTCTTGGATCAAACACCATGACTCTAGACTATTTCAACACCATATCTCCAGCTTTGATCTTTGCAAGCTTAACCTTCTTGTTGAATGCCCTTGCTATCCTTCTCTGATATATCTGAGTGTGGAACAAAGCATCCATCCTTTTCTCATCTAGAGATACTAGATAATCATATCTTTTCTATGCCCATTCATTCTCAGTTATTTTAGCCTCTATGACTACTCTCAAGGACTTAATCTCAGTTTTTATAGGCAAAACTACCTCATAACCATATACCAATGAGAATGGTGTTTGGCCTGTGGTGGTTCTAGTTGTAGTCCTATATCCCCACAAGGCAAAAAGAAGATATTCAGACCAATCCTTGTAAGTTTTGAACATCTTAGAAAGGATTTTCTTGACATTTTTATTAGCCGTTTCTAGTGCTCCATTAGCTTGAGGGCGATAAGGTGAAGATTTATGGTGCTCAATCCCATACTTTTGTAATAACTCCATTTATAGTGCTCAATTCCATTCTGCTTGAAACTGAACCCCATTATCTATCATAACATGATGTGGAACCCCATATCTGCAAATAAGGCTCTTCTCGATGAACCGTGTCATCTGTTTTGCTTTTAAAGTGTTGAAAGATTATGCCTTTACCTATCTCGAAAAGTAATCGATTACCACTACTATGTATTTATGCCCATTTAATGTTGTCGGTCTTATTTCTCCTATGATATCAATTCCCCATGCTACAAAGGGCCAAGGTAATGATAAACTATTTAGCACTGTTGGAAGCATATGACTAAGATTCTCGTGGATCTGACACTGACGACATTGCCTTACTGTCCTGATACAATCCTTTTCCATGGTCATCCAATAATACCCTTATTTGAGTATTTTCTTAGCTAGAATTATCCCATTCATATGAGAACCGCAAGCCCCTACATGAATCTCTTGCATCACCTCTTTAGCTGTATCTTTTTTGAGAAACCTAAGCTGCATCCTGTTCAGCATTCTTTTGTATAATACCCATCATGACTTGCATAGTTACATGCAAGAACACAAAGAGCATATCTTTCTTTTGAGACTGCTTCATCTAGATAAATTCCTTTTTCAATGAATCTCTGGACATTATAAAACCAAGGCTTTTCTTTAGGCCCCATTTGAACATTCATAATCTGCTCACCCCCATAACACTGTGCTCTAGACTTCATGATCATTAAAGGTTTCATAGCTAACCTAGTAGCACTATCCCACATTGAAGAGAGTGTTGTAAGTGCATCCACCATTTGATTATCGTCTCTAGATAAATGGATAAAGAGACATTTGGTGAAATTCTTCATTAAGGCTTTCAAATAGTAGATATAAGGCTTCAGCTTTTCCTCTTTTACCTCCCATTCTTCATTAGCCTGATTGATGACTAACATTGAATCCCCATAAACCAATAAATCTTTCACTCCAGTTGTTATAGCTGCCTCGACTCCATAGATACATGCTTCATATTTGGCCATGTTGTTTGTGACCTTGATATCCACTTTCTTTGCCATTGGTATAGTTTCTCCTTCCGGTATAACAAGAATCACTCCCAATCCAACTCTTTTGTTGTTTACAGCTCCATCAAAGTAAAGTTTCCACTCCCGGTGCTCTACAACTACTAAGTTCTCACCTAGAAACTCCAAATTCCACTACTCTTCACCTTTGATCGCATTCTAAGCTAAGAATTATGCTATTGCTCTTCCTTTGATTACCTTTATAGTAATGTACTCTATATCAAATTCAATTAAGAGTACCAACCATCGAGACAATTTTCCAATTAAAGCTGATGCTTGAAATAGATACCTTAGAGGGTCTATTCTTGAAATAGCTTGAACCCTGTAAGATTAAAAATAATGCCTCAATTTCTTTGTAGCCCAAATCATGATCAGACATGTCTTTTCTACTAAATCATATTTTTCCTTGTACGGCAGAAACTTATTGCTTAAGTAGTACACTACGTGCTCTATTCCATCTGACCTTTCTTGTGCTAACATTGCCCCCATTGCATCCTCTTCTAAAGCCAAGTATAAAACCAATGGCTTACCCTGCCTAGGTGGTTTCAGAACAGGTGGATTAACAAAATACTCCTTGATATTATCGAAAGCTTTTTGACAATTATCATTCCACTTAATCGGTTGATCTTTCCTTAAGAGCTTAAAGATAGGATCATAAATGTTAGTGAGTTTTGTGATAAACCTACTAATATACTGTAACCTGCCAAGGAATCCTCTTACTTCTTTCTCCATCTTTAGTGCCGATATTTCCTGGATGGCTTTCACTTTATCCAAATCCACTTCAATTCCTCGGCTGTTCACTATATGCCCTAACAGCTTCCCTGAAGTAACCCCAAGAATGCACTTCTTCGGGTTGAGTCTCAAGTTATACCTCTCAATTCAGGCTAAGAACTTGTCTAAGGCTTTAAAGTGTCCTCCTCTTATTTCTGATTTGACCATCATGTCATCCACATACACTTTAACCTCCTTATGCATCATATCATGGAAAAGTGCAGTAGCGGCTCTTTGATAAGTTGCACCTACATTCTTCAGTCCGAAAGGCATCACCTTATAACAATAGGTCCCCCATTATGTGATGAAAGTTATCTTAATCTTATCCATGACTGCCATCATGATCTAGTTATACCAAAAAAAATCCATCCATAAAATAATACATTGCACTTGCTGCAGCGTTATCCACTATTAAATCAATGTGAGGCAACGGGAAGTCATCTTTTGGATAGGCTTTGTTCAAATCCCTAAAATCTACACATATCTATACTTTGCCATCTTTTTTAGGAACATGTACTATGTTTGCTAGCCATTGAGGGTAGTCTATTACTTTTAGGAAGTTAGCCTATATTTGCTTGGCAATTTTCTCCCTTATCTTTTATGTCCATTCTGGTCTTAATCTGTAAAATTTTTGTTTAACCGACTTAGTTTCTGGATGAGTTGGAAAGTGATGCTCTACTATTTCCCTATCTAATCCTGGCATATCTTCATAAGTCCAAGCAAATACTACCCTTTTTTTGTTAATGTTCTCTCAAAATTTTTCCTCTCTTCAGGAGTTACATCATGTGATACAGAAATGTTCTTTGGATTATCATTTGTGCCCATGTTAAATGAATCAAATTGAATTGAATTAATTTTAAACATGCATGATCGATCAAAATTATAATGCACAAAACTATCAGGATGTACATCACACAAGTAAGCAAAACCAGCATTCATGTCATTGACCATAGGAAAAACAACATCTTCGTCTGCATAAA
This sequence comes from Mallotus nudiflorus, assembly GCA_947683625.1. NCBI lineage: Eukaryota > Viridiplantae > Streptophyta > Magnoliopsida > Malpighiales > Euphorbiaceae > Mallotus > Mallotus nudiflorus. The sequence goes on from CANTUR010000037.1 coordinate 2,793,016, forward strand.
GACTAGATGTTATTACATTAGTTTCTTTATAAAAAAACATCAATAAAACTATCACTAATGATAGTAGCTAAGTCCTGGGGTGGTTCCTCCTCAGGTGGCAGACACAGCAGCTCCTCAACAGCATCATCACCCATCCTTTCAATTACTTGCTTCATGACTTCCTCTTTGTTGTTGGCTACTAGGCTTTCTATAATCTATTCCTTGAAGATCTCAAACCCAGGCACATCCTTTCCAGCCACGTTAACAGATTCTTTGGTGCCCAGATAATACTTGCCCTCCCCTGGCTTGATGAAGTTCTCACTTAATGGTCCAATCCTTCCCAAGGGCTTATTTCTTTTTGCTTTCTCTTTGTTCTTTGCTCTTCTACTAGCTGATCCTACCTTAGTATATCCCAAACCCTTCGTATGGTCCTGGGCTTTAATGTTCGGGGGCCTAGGACTTCCTTGTTCATTCTTCTCGAGCCCTTGTCCAGGTCGATAATTCATGCTTTCCATCATTTTTGCAACCCTGGGATCCATCTCATCAAATATTCTAAAAACTTAGAAACCAGGTGGAACACACACTTGCTTTTGTTTATCAAGTATAGCTACTATAGCTACATTGGTTCCAGCTTATATTGTCACGACATCTCCTTCATGAGGGAATTTTATTTTCTGGTGCACTATTGAAGGTACTCCTCCCAGGGCATGAAACCATGGCCTTCCTAACAACAAGGCATAAGTAACAGGGATGTCCAATACAGTAAATTCAATAATCGACTCTACAGGCCCTGTTTTGACCAAAGCCTAAAATATTCCCTCCACATTCCTGGTACTGTTATCATAAGCTTTAATTATGAGGTTTAAAAATGTCAAGTCATCTACTTTCAGACCCAAATTGGGCAGGATCTTTAGTGGGCATTCATTTATAGTTAAACCATCATCGACCATTACAAAGTTGGTTCTCTTCCCTTTTACCTCAGTTGGGATAAATAATGCCTTGTTATGGTTTCTTCCCTCTAAATGCAAGTCATCATTTGAGAATGTTATCAACCTGTGTTTCTTTTCTGTAACCTTTGCTACCATAGCCTAAGGCGTAGCTATCATTTTAGTGCTCACATTTGACAAAGCTTTAATTAGAGCCCTTCTGTGACTACCCGAATGCATCAGTAATTCCCAGATGCTCACACTTGCTTTAGCGTTCTTGAGTTGTTCCAGGATCAAGTCTTCTTTCTGTCCTTCCTCTACTTTTGCATCTTTTATTTCTTCCCTTTCTGCAGCCCTTTCATTTTGCTTTTCTACTGCCCGGTAATTCCTCCTACTTCTAGTAACATGATTCACATTTGGAGTATCACTCCATACATCGACTCCACTGGGTTTTTCTTCATCAGAATCATACCAGATGTCCACAACCCTAATAATCCATTCTCTTTTCTCATTTTTCCAAACTTCCACTGTGCATGTTTCTTTTCCTTTTAACTCCCTTAGCTTGTCCATATGTTGGCTTAGCAGCTCTTTAACCCTTTCTTGGGACAGTTCTGGGGTTAAGAATTCATCTCCTTCAAACTCATCACCCCATCCTGTTGGCACGATCTCTTCCATGGGTATGTCAGTAGAAGCGAGTTTAGAATAGAATACTCTGTAATCAAACTTGCCTGAAGGTTGTCCCAATAGATCTTCAACTCCTCTTAGCGACTGCTTAGGATTTTCAGGCTCTTCTTTTACTGGCTTATCATCAAACTCATCTTCCCAACCTGAGGGCTCAATTGATTTAATAGGGATATCAGTAGAGGGTGGTTTCGAGTAGAATACTCTGTAATCAAACTTGCTTGAGGGCTGGCCTAGTAAATCTTCTACTCCTCTCTATGGATGTCCAGAAGGTTCTCCATTGGGTATAAAGTTAAGGTCCTCGAAGGAGCTTAGTACTTCTTCTTTTCTAACCCCTGAGTTAATCATCATGGTGGCTAGTGGTGGAACATTTTGGTAGTCTGGGAAAGGGTTGTTTCTAGTGTTTGGGTTGGAATTGGATTTCTTAGGGTCAGTGATTTTTCTAGAGTCTATCAAGTTTTGGATTTCATGTTTTAGACGAATTCAGGTATCTATGGAATGGCCAGCTACTTGATGAAACTTGTAATAACTGTTTGGATCATAACTAGGGAGATTTGGATTCAGGGGTTTAGAAAAGGTTAAAGGTCAGAGCAGGCCTTTTTGAATTAGCCTCTCTAGGACTTTGGAGAGTGGTTGGTTGAAGTTGGAGAACCTTCTAGGTTGCTGAACTGCACGCACCTCTACAGCTCGGCTAGTACTTCTTTGTTGTATGTCCCCAGTTGGGTAGTTTCGAGTTCCTGTGCCTCTAGCAGTTTTCTTTTTCTCACTCTCAATTTACTTAGCTTGTAACCCATCATCATACAAATCAATGAAGGTTTTGGGATTCATCATCTGTAGCCTCTCGACCAAATTAGGTGACACATTATGAACTATCATTCTAACTTGATCCTTTTCAGTAAGCTTGTTTTTCATCATCCCTGCTTTATTCATGAAACGAGTTAAGAAATCAGAAAAAGACTCATTTGATTTCTATTTAGTCAACTCCAAATCCCTAATTGACACTTCCAATTGAGTGTTATAATCATATTATTTCAAGAATGCAGTATATAGTTCCTTCCAATCAGCTCTAATAGACGTTTCTAACCCATGGTACCAGTTCACAGCCATTCCTTCCAAGGACAGCACAAATAACCTAGTGACTACCGCTAGAGGTGCTTTTGTAGTGCTCATGGTTGTTATGTATTGGCTCAAATGAATTCTAGGGTCTCCTCTCCCATCAAATTTCCGTAGTTGAGGCATTTTGAATTTTTTAGGTAACTTGTCACCCTCCATTTGCAACATATCATCAAAGTCAAAAGAATATCCTATTCCTTATCCTTTAATCAGCTCTTCCATCTTGGACATTTTCTGAGTCAGTGCTTGCATCTGCTTAGACTCAAGGTCTTGAACCAATTGAAGTGATTCTCTCTTCACCTCTTCTACCAAGTAGTTTTCAATGTCTTCCATTCTCACATCAGTAGTACACACATTTCTAGTAGCAGGTTGCCCCCCAGCATTGTTAGTAGTAGGTGGAGGAGCTACAGTAACAGGTGGAGCTCCTACAGCAAGTGGTTGTTCAACAGTAGCAGCAGGTGGTTATCCAACAACAGGTTGCACTAGTCTGGCCAAAGCCTGTCTCGGTTCATCTTGCATCATAGCTCTCATGTCATCTATCAAAGCTCCCTTAATGTCCTCCAAGGTCCACATCTCTGGTTGTTGTTCCATTTCAGTCTGAGCTGATTCAGCTTCTAGGAATAGTAGATTGATTGGACTCCCCTCTAGTCTCTCCAATCTATAAAGAATGCTTCGAGCTATGGACTTTGGACTTAAATCAACTCTAGTCAATTTGCCACCTCTTCGTCCCTAGATATGGGAAGACCCAGATGAATCTATAATGGCTGCCAAACAAGGTATTAGTATGATGCATGGACTATATGTATGCATGTATGCATGATGCATGTGTTTATGCAACAAATAGCAGGCAAGCACTTAGCAAGTAGCAAGTATCAAGAAGCAATCAACAAGCAACATGCAAGCATAAGCCTTCCAACCTTATTCCTCCCACACACATGTTCAATGGCAAGTTTCTTTTCCTAGGACTTTTTATCTTGGCCTTTATATTAACAAGGGATATTAAGAGCCGACGTGCATGCCAAATCTCTCTTAAAAGAAAAAAACACAGAAGCAGCATTTTTAAATATAAAGGTCTAGCCTTATCCTTATTAGCCTAAATGAGCTTCAAAGGTATAGGCCTGGGCTTTTATAAATAGAAATACCTCATGGCAATTTAAACAAACAAGCACTTTGGATGAAGATCTTAGGGGAAGTAACAAGGCCATTATATGTGGTTAGGGTCTGGTGAAAAGTTAAGGTTCCCTTAGCAAGATGTTCTCCATTATGGACTTTGAGTTACAGGCCAAGGTCAAAGGGGCCCAACATCCTTTACTAACTCGAGAGAAGATTAACCCCCCTTAGGGTTTTGGATTACAGACTCTGGTCATATGAGCCTGGTAATCTCTCTTGAACTGAGTTAAGGCTAAGAGTGATGGTTAGCCAATCTATAACTCCATGAAGCTAGTGGAATCATGGAATCATAAACCAACACCATCGGTTTAGTAGGGATATGCAGAATAATTGATAAAATAATTCTAAAGAACACAAGTAGAATCAGTATCTCTTATCCCCAGTGGAGTCACCACTGTAGATGGTGGGGTTTAGCGCACGTCCAAGATTTTAGTAACCACAACACTGTTTAGGCTTAGGGCCTTAGAGAACACACTAACCATTGTCATAAAGACATGGCATGGAGATGAGGAGTCGCCACTCAGGGTAATAACTGGGACAAATCGAAAAGGTGGTACTAGATTCTCTAAAAGAAAGCTAGCACCACAACCAGGAGATTTTGGACATGGAATACTAACTTCTCTTAGTCTTGTGTTCATTTAGAATAATTTTATAAATGATTATTTCATCCTCTAATAACATGCAATTTTATTAAACGCTAATTAACATCCATCTAACCCAAAAGGCAATATGTCAATAAAATTACAAGTAAAAATGCATCAAAAAGGCAATGTCCCTATCTCTAAACTATATTAATTTTATTTTATGAGTTAGCTAAATCTACATATTTTATTTATAAGTGAAATGGACTTTAAAGGTGGGCCTACATTTTTATTAATTAGTAAACCTAAATCTATTTATTTTAGTTTGTCTAAGAAATGAGCTTAAGTCTATTTAATTTTAAAGGAAAATTAAATTAGTGGGCCTAAGTCTAAATTAGGTTTATTTTAAGTGACATGTGGGCCTAGGTCTATTTATTTTAAAAGAAATAAATTTAAGTGGGCTGAGCTAAGTCTAAACAAGTTTTAATTAACTAAGTGGGCCTAAAATCTAATTGACCTAATGGGCCTAAATTGATTTTAATTATTTAAAGTCCTAAACCATTTTTTAAACCTATTTATTTAAGTGGGTTAGACCTAAACGTGGGCTTGGGGCCCAAAAACATAAAAAAAGGCCCAAAAACATTTTAAAAAAAACATAACAAAATCAAATAAAAATACATTCACATATGATTTCTAAAAAGACCTAAATTAATTACATACAAACCCTAATTAACTAAAGCCACCATTAATTTTTAATTAATTTTTACCCGATTGAACCTAATTACTAATTAATTTTAAAGTACATAAATTTAAATCTTTCACTATTCCCACTACTGGGGATATTATAAACTACGTACAAAACTAAAATTAAATAATTATACACCCATAAATTAAAAATAAACTACACGGAACACATAAATGCAAAATAAATATTAAAATCCTAAGAACTATTAAAAAACAGTACAGGTTCATCCATGGCATTCCATGGATATTCTGTTCAATTAAACACAAGCGATATCCTCCTCAATCCACATGCACATATCAAAAAAAAACAAAAAAAGTAATCAAATTAGTAGTGAAATTAAATAATAAAACAAATAATGAAATAAAATAAAAATCACAAAAAGAAGAGAAGAAAGAAAAAAATGAATGTTGTGCATATGCTTTGAGATAGCCCCTCAAATTGTGATTGTCACCATTGTTTTTTTTTTTTTGACTTGTTGTTTGATTCTGGACAAAGGCTTAAAAAAAATAGTGCTGGACCGTTCTTGTTGAAAGAATTGTATAGAAAAGAGCTTTGACAAAAATTGAAGTTTTCTGGTGCACCCAGCATTCTTAGTGATGTCTCAGTTTTTTAGGGTTTGTGCGCAGTCAAGTTTCTGTGTGTGAATGTTTTTTTCTGTCTCCCTCTATCTATTAAAAAGAAAAAATCCCCCCTCACGCACGCAGACTTTTTTCTTTTTAAAGCAGAGTTTGAGCGTACTGACTTTCCTAGTTTGCAGGAACACTCATCTCTTCAAAAATAACCTGATAAGAATTTTAATTTTTGAAAACTATTTATGCATTTAAAACCTTATTAGATAATAATAAAGATAAAAAATGAATTTTCAACCAATCAAAACGCTGAAAAAATCGATAAAAATACGTGAAAAATCGAAAAAAAAAGGACTTTTACGCGTAGGCAATGTGCAATGCCGGTCGGCATTACACCAATGCCGATCAGCATTTTAAATGTCGATACTAATTTTTTTTACTTTTAATTACTGAAAGACCCCTTGAAAATTTGACTTATTTGCAATCAAACCTTAAAAAAAGTTGCAATTTAGTCCATAAAGTCCTGAAAATCGACAACCAATTTTAATTTTTAAATAAATTTCATCATAGGGGCTTACGTCGCAGTTGTTCACAATTGCATCTTGAAATTGGGTGCTTACACATGGCTAAATGGGTGTTAGGATCTTCATTTAGGAGACCTCCAAATTGGAACTGTGAAACCATTTGAATAATTGCTAGTTTGATTTCAAAAGTGTTGGCTTTAACAGTACACCTCACAATGTTGTTATAGGTGCCTCTTGGATTAGGCATTGTGTACTTTTGAAGAGCATGAATCCTTACTGGTTGTGCCACTTAATCTTCAACCATTTTTAACTTGTCTATCTCACACTCTTCCTTTCAGTTTTTCTTGCACGATTTCTCAATTTCAGTGTTTATCTTCTCTAAGTTTGTCCCCTTAGATCGAGTGTTCATAAACTAGCAAAAATTGCTTGAAAAATCAATAACAAAACAAGTAAGATTAAAAGAAAAAAAATACTAGTCTAAGAAAAGCAAAAATAAATTAATATCAATATTGCCAATCCTTAACAATGGCACTAAAAACTTATTGTGTTCAAAATCTGCAAACACACGGATCGTAATTTCAGTACAAAAGATATCGTTCCTATGAGCACTGTATATTGAGTACTAATATTTTTACTTATATTCTCAGCTAGTAAACAAAATAAAATAATATTGCAAATTTAATAAAAACAAAGCAAAAGAATTAAAATGTTATCAAATGATAAAAAGCTTAGAGTCTAGGTTTAGTTTCGCTATTCCAATCCGATAATGAACACATTGACACACAAAAGACATTAAGTTTGTTAGCATATATGTGCCCTAGTACCATTCTTGTAATGTATAATGACATTATAAATTATGCCAATAGCAATAAAAGAATATTCTATTATTTAAATTGTTTATTTAATTGAATATTTATCCATTAGCATCATGTTAAATATATTCATTATCAAGAGTTGATAATATGAGCTATAAATTTATTTAGTACATATGCTATAAAATGTTTATAGTCATATAATTGGGTAATATTAATTAGACTACTACCTCTATCTATTTTCCTTGATTAGTATATGATACTAACAATAGGAGGTAGTGAGTCTCATACTACTTGATATGAGATATCATAATAGACATGTGGATACTCATGTGATGGGTGGATCAAACAGTGACGTTAGATATGTGATCACATAGATATTCACTTATAGTCAACGATCATATCTAGGTCATAATGGTGCATATAGTCCTTTGACCTGAGGTGAAATAGTCATCCTCATTTAATTGGTTAGAGTTTGTTACCACTTATATACTTATGTTACTCACACATGGGTAGATGGTGTGTGGTGGATATAGTTAGTTAAATATAGGGATGAGTGTTCGACCAAAATGGGATTCGGATAAGATCCTATGCTATCTAAGTCTTTTCTTGATGAAAGAGTTCCTGGCCAAGACAAACATAACAGTCTTAAAGAGTTTTATTGCTAAAAAGAGTTTCTAGTATTTGTTGTGTTTTATCAAAAGATAGAACTTGAGATGAGATAATATGATACAACTATTAGAGTTTGACTTATCCTTGACTCTAGGCTATATTTGGATCTTTTAATGATAGCATTTTAGTGTATAGTAATTATGATCAAAAGGTTCCTACAAATTAATAAATACATTCATATCTAATTGGGTAGTTATGATATCGATGCTAAGGGTCACTCACAACTTATGAGAATTAAATGTGAATAATTAGGATTTTCACATTTAGACTTGAAAGGAGTTTCAAATAATATCAAGTGTTGATATTATCTTCTCATTAATAATTAGACATAAACCTAGTAAGTCACACCTAAAAGGTTTTACTAAATCTCCATTTATATTAATCTAATTATTGATTAAAGAGTTTAATCAATTAATTAAGATGAATGAAATTAGATTTTTGTTTAAAGCAATGATTCTTGCATATCATGAAATCTAATTTTAAAGAAGGGTTTAATTATTAATTTTTGCTTAATTAATGTAAGATATTAATTAAGAAATTGAATTAATAATAAATTTATGTTGTTTCTATTAGATTTGGATTGATGGCCCAAGTGTATGGACCTAGGCCCAAAAGAGTTTTGGACTAAAGATTAATCTAAAGTCTAATAATCTTGTTTAGACCCATTTGATTAATGGATTGGGCTAGGACCAAGAGTTGATCCAATAACCAAGCCCATGTCTATTAAATAAATGTAATCAAATTTGTCTTATTTGACATTGTTGACTTGACTACATTAAAGATGACATCACATAGACATTGTGACAATGGATGTAGAGAATTATATGGGATATATTTTCTATGTAATTCTTAATGCAATTTTTTATCATCCTACATTAGTGCATATATGTACGCTAAGTGGATGAATATGATCTAATGGGTCATATGACTAGGAGCCTTCTTTTCTCTACACTCATAACTTATCATGTATATCTATAAAGGTTAATAGATATTAATTGGTAAGAAGATAATAAATGAGTATCAATGTAGAGAAAGTATAAAGACATAAGAGACAAAAAGAAAAGAAACACATATATACAAAACTCAAAAGTTCTTGCAAGGATCATCTAGTGCAAATATCATAAGGGTTATTAAGAGAGGGTTCTTACTACTACTTGATCAAGGCCAGAAGAAGGTTTGTTAAAGCTTGGTGTTTCAAGCTAGAGGTATTACAATTAGGAGACATGAAAAGTTGATTCAAAAGTTGAATCAAATGAGCCAACCATTTTAGTAAATTAATTGTGGTCTACATCAAACACTTAGGAGATTGTAAGTATTCCACAACTTAGAATTCCTAAGTTTTGCATTTATATATGTTGATGTATATTATCTATGTGTTAAATTGCAAATTGGATCCTAGGGATTAGAATTCTTGATGAGATCAAGGGTTATGTTGAGCAAAATTTTAAATTTTCCTTGCTTAGCATTTGATATCTAAGTAGCATAATTATTCCTAATAGCAGTATCAGAGCAAAGGATAATGACGCATGGTGATGCAGTGCATAAGTTGCATAGACTATCTAATTCCTTGGAACTCTCACACGTGATTATGTGACAAAATATGGCTCTTCGCTTAAGAGCGTAAGTGTTGTGTGCTCTAATAAGTATATGTGGACGTCACCTCATATGATTAGACCGAGTCCACAAGGTGATTCGATCACCATACTATTCCTAACAGTGGTATCAGAGCTCCTTTTTGCACTTAACATATGCTATATTGGTTGATAATTACAAGTGTTATTATTAAGATTGATGTTAGTTGCAAGTGTTATGGCTAAACATATATAAAAGCGGCCTTAAGTGTGTGCAAGATCGTGGCTATGCAGACTCGTCACGGGTGTACCGACTCATGACAGAGGGTGGTCGTGCCAACTCATCATGGATGTGTTGACTCATGACAAAGCCAGCATGTGCTGAGTCTATTATGAGTCAGCACAGTGGTGCCGATTGTGTCCTTCTCACTCCTTGGGATAAATTAGGGCCTTTAAATGTATGTTTTTGCTTGACATACATGCAAGGAATGATCATGGCCTTTATATTACATCTTAAGTTTGTAATAATTATTCTTTTATTATTAGTCATGTAATTAAGTGTTAATTATATAAAACTAGGATGTAATATTCACCTTGGAATGCCAAAGAATGATTGTACATCATAAGAGTTATGAAATGGAGCTTAAAGAGTTCAAGTGGGAGATCCATCAAGATGGAGGCAATGTAATTTGTTCTAAGATTTATAATAGGTTTGTAAAAGACCAATGATCATTCTATATTTGTTCATTCATTATGCATGTTCAATGCATATATGTGATATATATATGTCAAAACATGCAATATGCATATGTGATATATGTAATTGGATGCAATAAATAATATGCATATGTGATATGTGTGTGAATGCCATATGATGTATATATATGATATATGCAATATAAAATGGCTAATGTGCAAAATAAAAACAAAAAAATCTTCTAAAATAAATTTAGGTCTATGCTCTCCATTGGAGCAATGACTTGTATAGTTATAGACTATTTGCATCAGCTATGGATACATAGGGTTGTATATGAGATCCAAGAGATTCATGTCATGCTATTGTTAAATATGAGATGTTGTGGGTGTATAGACACTATACATGCCAAGAATGGCAAATAGGCATACCTAAGGAATGTAGTATTCAAGTCTATACACTTTACTAATCCAATGGTAAGGACCTAACTAATGCCAAAGGCCAAGAATGGTAATGTGTGCCTGAGGCCTATAACATTAGGAGCTAGATTGATGATATCTCACATGAGATGTGATGAATAAGACTTGTTCACTTAATGAGAGCTAATATTGCAAGATTGGCAATGTGTACCTGAGGAATATTAGTAACTCATTAAAAACTTCATCACCCAATAGAAATCTATCCAACAAGGGGTTTTCATTTTCTACTTTGGAAGTGTAGAATTCACTAAGTTAGTGGGAGGCCATTACGATTAAAGACCAAATCTAATGGTATTATTATAATGTTATGGAACTAATCAATCTTGTTATGCTTTTGCAAAAATTTAATAATATGAGATTCTCAAACCCGTTAAGCATAATTCTTGATAATATAGACCTATTAGGCCTAATCTTATTGATTGGCTTCATAATCTAAAAGTTGTTTTGGACTCTAAATGTATATTGTATGTTTTGGAATCCTTCCAGATCCCTTCCACATAATTTTTCCCTAAAGGAACATGACACTCTTGCAAAATGGAAAGATGATGATATGCAAGCACATTGCATTATGTGGGATTCTATGAGTAATGAAATCCATAAGCAATATGAGAAGTACACTAATGTAAAGGAAATCCTACTTCACCTACAAGAGTTGTTTGGTGAACAAAGTAGGACCGCTAAATATGAGATATCTAAGTGGATTTTCCATGCTAAAATGAAGGAAGGTGGTAATGTTAGAGCACATGTGAATTCTATGATTCATTCCATTTAGGAACTTGAGAGTCTAGATTTCATGGTGGATGCTCAACTTTAAACAAATTTGATCTTATAATCCCTTTCGAACTCATTTGGGCAATCTATTGCAAATTTCCACATGAATAAGATTGAGTGTACCTTTGTAGAATTGTGAAACATGCTTGTGATGGCCCAAAAGGCTATTCACAATGAGAAAGGGAAGGATTTAGCTTTGGTTGCCTCTTCTAGTAGGACTAAGAAGGGTAAGGGCAACAAAAGCAAGAAAGCAAAGGGAAAAGTTCCTAAAGCTTTAGGAGGTGTGAAAAAGAATAAAGACAAAGAGAAGGTTGAGAACACCAACAAGGGAAAGTGTTTCTTTTATGATGGAGAGGGACATTAGAAAAGAAATTGTTTAAAGTTCCTAAAGTCTCTTCAGACTAAAGAAAAGGACAAGATTAAAGAAGGTGAGAATTTCTCTAATTTATTTATTTCTAAATGTTCTAAGAGCTCATCTAAGGCATGGGTATTGGATACCAATGCTAGTTCTCACATATGTTCTTCCTTGCAGGATCTAGTAAGTGAAAGACGGTTAAAGTCAAATGAGGTGACTTTAAAGCTTAAAGATGGAGAAAGTGTTAGCTATAGGAACCACCTCTATTGACTTGTATAACCATGTTTTATTATTGAACAATGTTTTATATGTACTTAATGCTTATAGAAACATCATCTCTATTTCTAGTTTGACTAGAAAAGCTATAAATTTTTATTTGAAAGAGATGTATGTACTATCTATGTTCATAGTGAGATAGTTGGCATGGGTTATGTATTACATGGTCTTTATTATGTTGATAATACATCCAATAATAATCATTATCCAACCAATATAAATGTTGTGAATACAATGCTAATTGATAATGCCTCTAATCTAAAATATCTATAGCACTTATGATTAGGTCACATTACAAATGACAGAATCTTGAGTAATCTTGAATTTGCATCTAATCTAACTTGTGAGGCTTGTATCTAAGGCAAGATGACCCGGTCACTATTTTTTGGACAAATGGAAAGAGCAAAAGAAATTTTGGAAATCGTACATAGTAATGTATGTGGACCATTCAACCAAATGGCAAGAGGCGGGTTCTACTACTTCATTACCTTTATCGATTATCTATTAAAGTTTGGACAGTTGTATTTGATTAAACATAAAAATGAATCCTTTGAAAAGTTCAAAGAATTCAAGGTCCAAGTAGAGAACCAAATGGGGAAAAGTATTAAAATCCTTCGATTGGATTTAGGAGGTGAATACTTAAGTACCCAGTTTATGGAGTTCATTAAGGAACATGGCATTATATCACAACTAACTCCACCTAAAATACCTCAACTCAATGATGTGTCAGAAAGGAGGAATTGAACTCTATTGGATATGGTTTAATCAATGACGAGTTATACAGATTTGCCTACTTTCTTTTAGGGTTTTGCATTGCAAACTGTCGTTTACATATTAAATTGCATTCCATCTAAGTTTGTTTCTACCACACCATATGAGATTTGGCATGGTAAGGCACCAAGTCTCAAGCATGTTAAGATTTGGGGATGCCTAGCCTATATCAAAAGGTTAAAAATAGACAAATTAAATGCAAGGTCAATTCAAAGTAGATTTATTAGATATCCTAAAGACAATTTAGGGTATTATTTCTATTTTCCTGCTGAATAAGTTATTGTAAGTAGAGATGCCATATTTCTTGAGAAAGAGTTTCTTCAAGAAGGTGGTAAAGGAAGGAAGATAGCATTAGAAGAGGAGTCTTCTAATGATGCCAATCAAGTTTATCAAATGGATGCAGATCAATTCCAAGAGTCTAATCCTATTGAAAATATCATCACACCAACTCCTAGAAAGTTAAGAAGGGTATCTCATCCATCAAAGAGATATGGTTTTCTCCATGATATGCAAGAGTTGCATATACATAAAGAAAACAATCATGATGATGATCTAACAACATTTGAAGAGGCTTTATCATATAAAGATTTTTCTAAATAGCTTAAAGCAATGAAATATGAAATGGATTCCATGTATGCAAACCAAGTCTGGACACTTGTTAATCCACCTAGAGGTATTGTACCTATAGGTTGAAAATGAATCTTAAAGAGAAAGATTGGTGTGGATGGAAAGGTTGATACCTAAAAAGCAAGGCTTGTAGTGAAAGGGTTTCACCAAAGGCAGGGGGTTAACTATGAGGAAACCTTCTCACTGATGGCCATTTGTAAATCCATTCGAACACTTCTTGCCATTACTATATACTATGACTATGAGATTTGGCAAATGGATGTTAAAACTACTTTTCTCAATGGTTATGTTGAGGAAGAGATTTATATGGAACAACCTAAAGGTTATGAATCTAAGGAAGGTTCTAAAGTGTGTAAGCTTAATATATATATTTATGGTTTAAATCAAGCTTTAAGGAGTTGGAATCATCATTTTGATGAAGTCATACGATCATTTGGTTTTATAAAAAATGAAGATGAGCCTTGTGCTTACAAAAAGGCTAGTGGGAGCCAACTTGCTTTCCTAGAATTATATGTGGATGATATTTTATTAATCGGGAATGATGTTGGCATGCTTATAAATGTGAAACTATGGCTGTGTAAATCTTTCTCCATAAAAGACTTAGATGAAGCTATCTATATTTTGGCATTCGAGTCTTTAGAGATAGATCGAAAAGAATAATAGGTTTATCCCAAAGTCTTTACTTGGAAAAGGTATTGAAGAGGCTCAACATGCTTGACTGCAAGAGAGGATTGTTACCATTTAGGCATGGTGTCCATTTATCCAAGGGTATCTCACTTAAAACACTTGAGGAAATGGAGCAAATGGCTAAAGTTCTTTAATCGACTATAGGAAGCTTAATGTATGTTATGTTATGTACAATGCCTGATATTGCCTATGCTATTAGTGTGACTAGCAGGTTTCAATCTAATCCAGTTTTGGAACACTGGATAGTTGTTAAGGTAATATTTAAGTACTTAAGAAAGACTAAATATTTAGCTTAACTTATAAAGGAGGTGATCTGCAAATAGATGGTTTCACAAATTCTAATTTTCATTCAGATATTGATGATAGAAAGTCTATCTCTGGGTTTGTTTTTATCTATAATGGTAGTGCAGTGAGCTGGAAGAGTTCCGAGCAAGGTGTCACTGCTGATTCCACGACAAAAGCTAAGTATATAGCTGCATCAGATCTCGTTAAAAAAGCTATTTGGATTAAGAAGTTCATTACTAAACTAGAAGTTGTTCCTTCGATTAAGTCCCTGATTCCTCTCTATTACGACAACAATGGAGCCATTGCTTTGGCAAAGGAACTGAGGTCTCACCAAATATTCAAACACATAGAAAGTTGTTTCCATATTATTAAAGAACTTATTGGAAAAAGTGACATCGTCGTGCAAAAGGTAGCTTTAGCTGATAATGTGGCTAATCCACTGACTAAAGTGCTCACTCAGTTATAGTTAGACCGTTATCTTAAGAAGATGGATCTTAAATATTGTAGTGAATGGTGTTAGTGCTAGTGGGAGATTGTTAGCATAAATGTGCCCTAGTGCCATTCTTAGAAAGGAATATAGGGCTACAATCAAATGGATTTTCAAGTATCTTTATGGAACGTCAAAAATATGCTTATGTTTTAGAAATGCCAAGCCCGTGTTAGAAGGATACATAAATGCAAACATGGCAAGCGATATTGACTCGAGAAAGTCAACCTCTGGTTACCTGATTACTTTTATAGGGGGAGTTATGTCATGACAATTAAAATTGCAAAAATATATTGCTTTGTCTACCACTGCAACAGAATTTATTACAGTAAAAATATATTGTTTTGTGAAGAGTTGCTATGGATGAAGAAGTTCTTAAATGAACTCAACTTTTAGCCAGAAACATATGAGCTATTTTATGATAGTTAAAGTGTTATCCACCTTGGTAAAAATTCCTCCTTTCATTCAAGATTAAAGCACATTGATTTGAGATATCACTAGATATGTGATGTATTGGAAAAGAAGTTATTATAACTTAAGAAGATCCATATAGATAAAAACGGATCATATATGTTAATGAAGACTCTACCAAGGGAGAAGTTTGAATTCTATCAATTGGTCGCTGGAATGGTGATGGCCTCCATATAGTTAGGAGGGGGAGAATTGTTGTAGGTCCCTCCTAGTGGAGCCCACGAGTTTAAAAAAAATGGGTCAAAGTTTGTAGCACCGAATTTGGTACTGTATTTGTTGAAAATTTTAGTTAAATTTTTTTGGCAACCTCATGGCTATAAATAGCCATTCAGATGCAAGCAAGGACAATACAAGCAAGTAGCAAGAAAAGGCAATAGAGAGCAAGAGAAAAAGTTCAAGTGTGAGTTGTGTGCATGTGAGGGTAACCAAAGTAATTTTTGCTTTGATGAGTGTGAGAGAGTTTTAAAGGTTTGAGAAATTTTTCTCAAAGGGTGAGTGATGAAATAGTGAGGAATTATTTTGGGATGTTTGAGAAACATTTTGAATGCCACTATTTTTTGTGAGAACTCTTTTATTATGTACATCTAGTATTGATATAGAGAAAACTCTTTTTTATACCTACTATTTTTGTAGTGGAAGAAAATCTTAGATTTTGTCTCATGGACGTAATCCAAGAATTAAAGGTGAACTACGTTAAAATATTGGTGTCATTTTTATTATCTATACTGCAAGTTTTACCTCATATTTTATTCACCGATTGGCCGATTTAACTGCCTCCATTTATTTATTTATTTATTTATTTTTATAGTAACTTTTATTTTGTCTCTGTAAACATTATTTCGCTGTACCAACTTAGTTAATATTTTCAACAATGATGACACTATAAAATAACCCTTACCATAGGGCTTCTTTACTTCTTTTAAAAAATATCAATTTCTTAAAAAAAAAAAAAGAGATTGGGAACAGAAGAAGGGAAAAAAAAATAACAACTTAACAACTAGATAGAGCATAGTATTACCAAAAAAAAATTTGAGTTGTAGAAGTCCCAAAGCATATTTTAAAATAATCTTAAAAAAGCAGATAGACACTAGATAACAAAAGTGGATGTAAACTAATTGCCAAATAGATTCATAGTGAACCAAAGGAAAAACAAAATCTATAGGGCATCTGTATCAAAAGAAATAATTATTGAATTTAAAAACAATGATCAGGAATTTAGCATAAAAAGTTGTTCCTAATCTTAGAAGTCTAGTTAAATCATTTACAACCCTCAGATTCAGTAAATATACTCAACAAATGTTTTAGCATTAAATAGTGAATATCAGAAAACAACAGCCACAACAGCAAAAATAGACTAAGAAAAAAATGAATCCATAAATTCTAGTTGTACTTTATTTAGCCTAATTCAAGCATAAACTCCAAATTTCAGGCTGTATTTTAAAAAAAATAGTGACTTTGAATGCAAGATTTGATTAATCAGCTCAAATAATACAGATAACACCAGCAAATTTTGCTAGAAAATAATTACATGATATCACTTTGTTTGTTATGATTATCATATAGCTATTTCCTCACAAAGTTTGTCGTTGATGTTTGCATTTTAGAGTTGATTAATCGTACAAAAATTGTATTTAAAAACACTTTTTTTTTTTTTTAAACTGATGCAGTGAAAACATAAAATAACATCACATTCTAAATGATTAACAATGATATCACCAAGCATATATATATATATATATTGGAAATTTATCACCAATCATATTCATAAAATACAGGCACCAAGTATATAATTTTTTTTTTTTTTTGAACCACAGGAATAATATAGAAGAAACTCAAGAAGTACAATCCATATCTCTCATAAGGAGAGATTGAAGATTACAGTGAACATTGAAACTATTTCCTAACATTATAAGACTATCTTGATTCTTTGATAACCGATCTACAACTCTATTTGCAGCTCTAGGAATAAAAAGGACAGACACATTGGTGTTTTCTGACAGAAGAGTTCTGATATCTTCCACAATGATATCAACTTCCCATGGAGGAGGGTCTGGAGAAAGGATTATCTTCACTGCTCCATAGCAATCTGACTCCAGTTGAAAACATTGATTTCGGAAATTCGGAGTGAACTTCAAAGCAGAGTAAATGGACATCATTTCAGCTTGGAGAGCCGAATAGCTATATCCCATCTGAGTTGCAATATGGATAACTTTACCATCCCAGTCTCTACAAATAAAAGCATACCTACAACTTCGAGATGAGGGGATGAACGACGCATCGCAGTTAAGCTTGAGAGTTCAGTGGTTGGCAGGAATCCAATGTGGAGTCTGGACATTGGGAGTAAGTTGTGATCTTCCTTCTTGGTCTGCTAGAGATAACGATGACCACCGTTGTTGAATTGAAGAAACTATTTGCTTGGGATCATCCAGCACATTATCAAAGACCAATTTGTTGCGAGCCTTCCAAATGAACCAACATATTCCAGCCGCCAAATTGATCAAATCTGCACTACCTAAATGACATAGCATTTGCTGGATTTTTATCCACCAATTGGAGAAACTGTTAAAACCAATTGGATCAGGCATATAGCCTATTGCACCAAGTACATAATTTGTTGCACAAAGCATGTGTAAATTAAATGGTGAAAATGTCAAAATCTAAATCAGAATCAGAAACACAAACCCAACACTTAAATTTTTTTTTTTTCTTTCGTTAAATTTTTTTTTAAAATCTAACAAAGGGAAATTCTAAAACTAACACTTATATATAGATGATCACATTTCAGACACGGCTTACAAATTTCAAACACCTCACAGCTACAGCATGACCAGATTGCATTTTCAGTGTACGGCATTGACTCCACTCACTATACTCACAGCAAATTCAACATTTATTATTTGACTAATACCCAATGGATTAAAACATCACATTAAAAAAATCTAATTAGTTATATATGAGTAGCTACATTCAATTAATAATAGTTGGTGACAATTAAAAGGTTGATGTCAACTCTTCTAGTGTTGAACTATTCCAACAATAGGCTTAGCACTCTTTTAAGTTAGAGTTCAGATCACTTTCTCTTCTCCACCTCCACAGTTGTTCTAAAAAAAATTAATAATAGTTATCAAACCAATCCATCGTATTACAATTATATATTATGCAATTCAATTAAAACATAAATCTAAATCTCAATTGTAGTTAACAAACTTCGAACATCTAAAAACAATATTATTGTTAAAATGCAACTGTTAGTTGTTAAATTCATAACATCTAGAAAAACCCTTTTGGTTGATATTTTTGAAAAGTAAGTTCTAATTTTAAAGTTTTTCACTAACTGCTCTTGTTTGTAAAATTATATTTACTATCTTACCCTTAACTTTTTAATTTTAATTAATTATTATTACTTGGTAAATTATTATTTTAATAATTATTAAAAATATCAATTTTATAGTTATTATAAATATGAACAATATATATGTTGACAAATTATTTTATAATGTTTTATGCGTTTTAATGTATTATTATTGGCTAAAAAATGTTGGGTGCTTTTTGAAGTTTGCCGGTTTTTCAATCGAAGGTAGGGATTGCGGTTAATGCCTTTCTTTGTTGTGATGAATTTATTTTTGAAGTCATTTTTTATGTTTCTTGGGTTGTTTTTAGATATCAATGATTGTAGTTACGAATTAATAAAAGAAAATATTTTTTTTTTAGATTTAATGCTTTCAGTTAAGAGAAATTGTGGGATTAGGTGAGTGGGGAGATGAGATTATAGAAGAGTGATCGTTGCAGGTAAATGAGGAGATGAGTTTGAAAGGCATATGGCAGAGATAAAAGAGACAGTAACTCCTTTAAGGTACAAGTTTAATTTTAGGGTTAATTTGTAATGGGTCCGAATTTTTCTCTAATATGTAATACTGATGTGGCTATTAATATCGCGCATATTTTAGGAATATGCCATCTTTGATTTCCACTTCAACACAAATTGATAGGAATTTATGGAGTACCTTTCACATGAAATAATAATAAAAGTTAAAATAATAAATTGAAAAAAATTAAAATTATGAAACCAAATTGAAACAAAGGTCAAAGTTAAGTGGCCATAAACAAGTTACCCCAGAGATTTGAATAGGAATGAGCACGGGGTTGAGTAAATTTGGGAATTTAAAATCTCTAAAATAATAGTATATTTTGAGGATTTTAAAAATTAAATTTCTAGTATCGGTACTTAATTTAAAAATTTTCGTACTAATACGATCTTATTTTTAGAAACGATTAGGTACGGGGATTCGGTTCTATTAGAACGGATTGGTATAGTACGATTCAAAATGGATTTTTGGGAATTTATGTAATAAATAAATTTATATTATTTATTTAAATTATATTTATTGTAGGCGGCGAGATTTAGCGCGTGTCCAAGTATTTTGGCGACCACAGCACTGTGTAGGTTCAAGGCCCACTTGAAAATACGATATAGGTCTTGGGCCTATTCGGAGATGGAGTCACCACCCGGATAAAAGCTAGAACACACTATACAGCAACTGGATCCCACGGAGGTTCTTAGAAGCTATTATCAGAGATTAGATTCAGAAACTGGGTATGAGCATTTGAATGCTCACCCAACCTTGCGGTTGGCCTCCGATTGTGTTTTACGTTTTATTACCTTTAATTATTTAATTATCTCCTCATTTACATTCAAAATTGCACTTGCCTTCATTCACTTTTCAAGTTTTATAGTTAAGTCCAAGTTTGCACATTAATCCAATTTCATACTTTTAAGGTCCCAACATTCAACAAAAATAAAATAAATAATAATTTACAACCATACATTCAAAATCAAAAGGGGAAGGAGATTAGGGATTACAACGCTTTTAGTCAAAATAAAAGAATAATATATAGAAAATAAACCAAACATATACAAAAAGTAAACTAATAATGAACTATTTACACAAACACAATGATCAAAAGGGTTAACTAATAGAGGCGACTACTCAATGATGAAAATCATCAAGTAACTCATGCAATAATCACACGGTTAGTTCCCTCTTTCAAATCACGAAATCTTATATAACAATATTGACAAAGGAATATTCTAAAAAAGGGTTTTCATGTCACAAGCCAAAGAAATCATCAAATAATCAAGATAAATGCCATCATGCAATGAAGATAATTATGCGTGAGAATAAAGAAACATGTGAAGTGAACATCTCGTAGAATCTTATAAAGGAGAAAGAGCCGAACAACTGATTGACCTGTCAATGTGGCGATCGCCTCATTGACAAGGGGCCACACCTCTATGAAGAGGCGTCGCCTGATCGACAGGCCAATTCGACTCTCAAAATGATTGGACTTCTATCCTAAGCAAGCAATACATGCATACATGCATCCAACAGATGCCAAATTACAACTACATGCAATAGTTTAAAAGATTAAATCAATGAAGTAGTATAACAAATGAAATAAACCTAAAATATACCTAAAGTATACTAACTAGCTAGTCACATGCAAAACAAACACAAAATAAAATGGTAAAGTTATAAAAATATGCTTGGATGACAAAGTGATGGACCCTCAGAGATGTGTTTTTGGTAATGATCCTCACCAGAGTGTGATTTCCACTTCAACACAAGCTTTCCTCCTTCCTCTCCTAAAGTAAATGAACTCCCTTGACTTGGTTTTTCCTCTCTTCCTCAAGAATGTCCTTCTGTGTTTTTTAGAACTCTCCTCTCTTCTCTTTTTCTTTTTAGTAATGGTTTTTCCCCCTTTTTTTCTTCTCTCTTTTTTCTTTTATTCCCTTGCTTGCCCATGCCCTTAAGCCTTCTAGCTCATCATGAGCCTCCATAGCCTTTTTCTTCCCCCCAAAAATCTCTTCTTTATGCCAAATCAGGTCTGGGATATGGGGCCCACACCACTTAGCCACCATGGTTGCAGCTGCAAGTAGTCTGCCACAGAGGCGGCGCCTCTATGATGAGGCGATCACCTTTACGGCAACTGCCAAAGAGGCGATCGCCTTATTGCACTGAGGCGACGCCTCTTTAGCTCGGGCCTATACTAGGCCAAACGGGCTTAGGTCATTTTTAGACAATTGGGCTAAGTTTTGGGCTTTTTAGGCTTTCAAGTCCACTTTCCATTGCAGATTCAGGTTTTGCTCTTGTGTCCAAGTTTCACATTCTCATCATTGGGCTTGACAACAGGTTGGTCAAACTAAAAACCCCTAATTCGTCCCCTAACACGAGCCGATCGAATCAGGTGTCTACAGTTTGCCCCTTGATTTTTCAAAAAATCAAATGCATGCAATGACCATTTTTCAAAAAATCACAAGTACAATAACAAACAAATAATAAGATGAGCGACATACCTGACTCTCGAGTTTCACCAGAGAGATCAATCCTTCAATTCTGAAACGTGGTTGTGATCCTCGGGTTTTCCTGGCCCAATCAACCACTTATTAATATTTGATAAAGTATTTGAAGATGATTAACCTTGGGTTTTCCTAACCCAATTATAGTTCTACTGGGGATAGATTTCTAGGTTTTCCTGGCCCAATCATCAATCACCTAAAATAAGATTCTCGGGTTTTCCTGGCTCGATCATCACTGGGGATGTGATTCTTGAATTTTCTATAGTCCGATCATCACTATACTAACTTCAGTTCTCAAGTTTTCCTAGCTCGATTACCATTGGGGATGTGATTCTTAGATTTTCCTAGTCCGATCATTACCATACTTACTTTAGTTCTTAAGTTTTCCTGGCTCGATTACCATTAGGGATGTGATTCTCAAATTTTCCTGGTCTGATTACCACTATACTGACTTTAGTTCTTGAGTTTTCTTGGCTCCATTACCATTGGAGATGTGATTCTCAGATTTTTCTGGTCTGATTACCACTTCTCCGGGGATACAACCTTCTGGGTTTTCCTAGCCTAGTTGTCATCTATCATTGACTTTAGGGATACTACCCGAATAGTTACCTCGATCTTTGAGCTTTGAGGATTCAAACCCGAACAGCCCTATCTCTGAGCTTTGGGGATTTGAACCCGAATAGCCCTGTCTTTGAGCTTCAAGGATTCAAACCTGAACAGCTCTGTCTCTAAGCTTTAAGGATTCAAACTCGAATGGCCCTGTCTTTGAGCTTCGGGGATCCAAACCTGAACAGCCCTGTCTTTAAGCTTTGGAGATTCAAACCTGAACAGCCATGTCTTTAAGTTTTGGGGATCTAAACCCAAATAACCCTGTCTCTGAGCTTCGGGGATCCAAACCCGAATAACCCTATCCTTGCCGCAGCATAACACTTGGGTTTTCCTGGCCCACACGTTGTTCATCTTAAAACATGAAGCTCGGGTTTTCCTAGCTTGATCTTCCTAAAACTTCGTTTAAACGACTTTCATTCCCAAACTTCAACTTCTCAACACATAAAAATAATGACCCGCTTTTTTTTCTTTTTTTTTCAAAACCCTAAACTTCCATCCATTCTAAAAGGTAACTTCTCTCCTCCTTTTCTCTCTTTTCACTTTTGTCACTTTCCCCTTATCTCTTTTCTTCTTTCTTTTTCCTCTACACTTTATGTACTTTTTTTTCTTTTCCCAGATAATGGAAGATAAGAGAACACCTCATGTACCTGAGTGGGATCACATCCCACCCTCCGTTAGTGCTTCTCAGAGCCTCAGATTGACACCAGGATGCTCAATTCCTCTCTTGGCGGATCTAAGGTCCCACATTTGTTCATCCATGATGAGGCGATAGCTTAATTATCAAAGCGATCTTCGATTCTTATATGCTTATTTCTTCTAAATTTTTCCTATGATAAAGAAATGCATAAATTCAACTTCCCTATTTCTTTTATTCTTACAATACGATGCTCAGACATCTAAGGGTGCTGGGAATTTTTATGGGGCCTAAGTCTTCTATAGTGAGCTGACTGAAGATCAAAAGGATCGGATCCAGGAGACTGGATTCAAAGACTTTGTACTATCGCTTCCTTCTGAGCAAGGATGCATAAATTATCAGCCATTACATGCTTTGATGGAGAGGTGGTTTGACACGACCCATACCTTCCACCTTCCATTCAGTGAACTCACACTGGACCTGGTGTCATTCACTGCTATTACAGGGATTGCCTATGCTGGAGACCCCATCCCCCTAGAGGCGAGCTTACACTAGCTATCTACAAATAAGGCCACATACATCGAGAGGCTTTTGGGCATGACTCCCGACATGAAAAGGACTCATATCCTCAAGTTGGACTCAATTAGGAGCTTCTATACTTGAGAGCGAGCTATGGCTATGATCACTCCTCACGATGTCGATCAGGTGGAGAGTGCTTTCCTGCTTTACTTGTTTGGCACCACCTTCTTTGCTTACACCGCCAACTCAATCAACCTGATGTTCTTACCAGCTCTTCAAGATCTTGATCAGGCATCTACATTCGACTAAGGTAGTTGTGCTCTCGCGTACTTGTACCGAAGCATGGATGAGGTGGTCCGAGGGACCAAGAGATTTTATGACTTTTGGTATACTGTTCTAGTAAGTGGTGACCCTCCCCTTCCTTAACTTGCTCTAACCTCCGCTTGCTTATACTGGTTAATCAGCTTCTCTTTCCCTTTTTTTATTAGGTCTGGGCTTTGGAGCTAAAGCTGCTTGTAGGTGTACTGCAAGTGGGAGATCACCTCCCCGCTATCGACAGATGGGGTGCCAGTCATGTCTTGAAGAGGCATCTCACCCGAGTGCACATCCATAGGCAGCACTTGAACTCCCTAACGCAGGATGCGATACCTGCAAAACATAACCACTTTCATTAGCAAATTATGTGAATTTAATCTACTTATTTATTGACATTTCCACTTTTTGTAGATCCGGAATGACTTATGGGGGCCTGAGGATAGTTGGACTATTGAGATGACTCATTCCAGGCCCCTAGCCCGAAAGAGAGTACTCCTTTATGGCCCTGGATATCGAGTTTGGTATTTGGATGAGCGGATCTTGAACTGGAGGAGAGGTGTTAGAGCGAGGCGGGTTCCCAAGTCTCCTCCTAATAGTATGCTTTGGGCTCATGAGCTAGAGGGGGATGACCTCGCTCAGGCTATCGTAGGCTCACCAGTTGTGGATCACATAGTCCATATGAAGAGCCAATATGCGAAGTTTGTTTGAACTCACCTTCTGCTGACAATCCCCTTTCATATTGCTTCTACCTCTCAGGTATATCTCGATCAGCTTGTCCACCTTGAGAATTAGTTACATTCTTATATGCTTTTCCTACCTTGTCTTTAGGCTGCACCCACCAGGCCTATGCCCCCGGCCAGATCTCGAGTGCAAGAGAGAGAACCCTTGAGACGTCGATTGGATCCAGGTAGGGAGGAGACCCCGATGGTTTTCGAGTAGGCCAAGCCGACCACTGCCCCCATTTTTGAGTTTAATCCGGGCAGCTTTATCCATGTCCCCAACCCCTTAGCTCGATGTTGGGTTCCTCCCGAAGAGTTGTCTTGTTAGTTTGTGACCCTAAACGAGGATCTGACACCTATATGCACCCCTGGCGGTGCTACTCATGTAAGCTCATTCCTGACCTGCTTTCATTGTGATTCTTAAGACACCTATTAGTTCTAACATTTATATGACAATGTAGATTCCTTTGGAGCAAGGCCTATACATGTATCATATGATAGAGGACCAGAAAGACTACATGTTGGAGGTCACCCAGTAGTGGAGGGTAAGAATCCTTTTATTTCCAACATGTATGCATACCTGCATGATTTACTAACCTGTGATTTGTCTGAACAGGATCGAGACGAGGCTAGCAGGGCGAGGATCGCCACTCTCAAGTGTCAGATTGATGTGTTCCAGATTGATAAGGATGATGAGGACAAGGACAGGAGTGATGGCAGCGCTGGAGAAGGGGATGACCCTGAGAGTGCTGGACCAGACACTTGATGTACCAGGGTGTATAAATGTTCCTCTCTTTCGACTGATTTAATTAGCTTAAACAATGAACATATAAATTTTTCATATATTTATTGATTTATTGATGAATTATTTACAGAACTCAACTTTTATCTTAATTAAGTTCATTATTTTACATGCAAATTAATTTCAATGATTACATGCATGTGTGTTTGACCCCATTACATCCTGATCTACACCTGTCAAGATTGCACAATTTGATGAAGCGTAGCAACCGACATTGTTGAAGAGGCGATCACCTCATGGCTTCCTGATGAAGAGGTGATCGCCTCTTTCTACTGAGGGGACGCCTCATCAATGAGGTGATCACCTCATCAGCAGGCGACCTTATCCCTCTTAAAAAACTTAAAACCCCTGTCCAGCCTTATTCTTAAGTCCCTTTCATCCCTAACCTCCAGTTTCTCTCTCTAGACACCCCTGAAAGCTTGAATCATGACTGAACGGAGTCTCAGACTACTACAATCGATCTTAAAAGGTTTAAATAAAAAGTCTTGGGCTAGGTTAGAGCCATTCCACCTTTCAGTCTTCAAATCACTACATACTAGGAAGATCAATTTTCCCTTCCTCTACACCATGATTCAATTCTAGGACCCCCATAAGCACATTTTTTTATTCAACACAGTAGAAATAAGTCCTTTATCGGAGGAATTTGAAGCAATTCTCGGTGACCATACAGACTCAACTTGCCAATTTGTAGTTCCTGACCTTGAAAACCCAAATCCTCACTCCATTCAATACCAGATGGTGCGTATATTCAACCTTACACCTCAGTCTTCTTCTCACTGTATTCTCAATTCAGAAATCATATTAGAATCGTTCCTTAAGATCACAATGGGTGTGGACAAAGAAGAAACTTGTTGGCCCCGCATGATGGCTCTTTGTTTGTACACCTAGTTTCTGCTGGTTTTTTCCTCCGAACGCTGTGATTCAAAGGTTCTTTCCGTTCTTGATCAGGTGAAATCAGGGTCCAATCCCTTCCCTCTCATTTTAGTAAAAACTATTATTGGATAGGACAAATTCACTGAAATATGACGATTCTCAAGAAGTCCCTTTCTATTGGAGGTAAGCTCTCTAGTGTCAATTCCTGACTTTCAACTATCCTATTATTTGCACTTAAGTATTTGTTAATTTATAGATGTGGCTTTATGAAAAGTTAAGTATGCTCGAACCCCCTCAAGACATCAGGCATTACAAGGCCAAGCATTACCGAACAAGGAAGCTACACCCCATTCTGGCAGATGTTCACAACTGGCTATCAACATTTCATGACACTTTGATTCGATGGATGTGCCCTTGGTAGGGATTGCAGCATGTGACCATCCGGTCCTATACATATTACATTCCGATCTCTGGTTTTCATTTTGCTACCTTTTACAATCCAACCCGCCTCTATCGTCAATATAGTCATAAATAACTTATCATAGGGTTAGTTCATGAGTTCGAACCAGGGCCCCTTTCTTAAAACTTCCTAGACCACTTGGTGGCAACTTGGCCTTGAAGAGTCATCGAGAGAAACTTATACTACAATGAAGATCAGACTACCGATGATCATTACAAGGTGTGGGTTTACTTGTAATAGACAGAAAGAGATGAATTTATTAGAAACAAAAGGATAAGAGAGTTACAAGTATTGAATTTTTGGGGTGACCAACAAAAGAAAAGAAGACAAAATTAGCTCATAAAATTAAATCATCATTTTCCTTTTTTATTAGATGTAGTTTCCCTTTTTGTTAGTTAAATAGCTTATAATGGATACGTTATGCAATGTTTAACAGTAATTGAAGCAATCTATTTCATTTCATTTAAGCACAATATGTATATACATTTCACTTATGATACATCTCATATTGTTAGTTGGCTTGCCCTTGCAAGTTTTCCAACTAACCATTTTGCCTCTCTCTCTCTCTCTCTCTTTCTTTTACCATGTCCTTAACTTCTACCCGGACTACCTCTTTTGAGGTTTTCAATCTAGTAGGACTTTTTTTCTTTTTTGGTCTCTACCTTTTGCCTAGATAACCTCTTTTCGAGGTTTTCTTCCTAGCGAGACTTTTTCACAAAAAGTATTTTGTGAGTTTTTCTAGGTTGACTGGCTCCTTGAACTCATTTCCCTCTATGTCAGACAGAATGGCGGTGCCTTTCAAAAATAACTTCTTCACCAAATACGGTCCCTCCTAGTTGGGCTTGAATTTCCCTTGAGGGTCGGTCATGACTGACTTTGTAAGCTTCAGCACCAAAACCCCTTCTTGAATCTTCCCTGGCTTGACCTTTTATTGTAGGCACAGGCTATTCTTTTTTGATACAATTGAGAATGATACATACCTTTTATCCTCTTTTCATCTAGAAATGACAACTGAGCCAATCAACTCTCTACCCACTGATACTCGATGAGTTTAGATTCTAGGAGGACTCTCAATGACCTTATCTCAACCTCCACCAGCAAAATGGCCTCACATCCATAAACCAAAGAGTACGGAGTGACTCCTGTTGAGGTTCTGGCAGTGGTTCGGTACCCCCCACAATGCGAATTATAAGTATTTTGGCCAATCTCGGTAATTTTCTAACATCTTCGCCAAGATATTTTTTACATTCTTATTGGCTGCTTCCACCGTCCCATTTGCTTATGGCCTATCTGAAGATGATCTGTGGTGCTTGATCTTATAGTCTTTCAGCAACATAGCCATTTATGCTTGAACTTGGACCCCAATGTCTATAATATGTGGTGCGGCAAACCATATCTGCAGATTATGTTCTTTTCGATGAATCTTGACATCTGCTTTGAACCCAAAGTGGCATAAGACTCAGCCTCAACCCACTTGGAGAAGTAGTCGATAGCCATAATAATATACCTACAGCCATTAGTTGCTTTTGGCCTTACCTCTCTTATGATGTCATTCCCCCATACAGCAAACGGCCAAGGAGAAGTCATTCCCTAAAGCTCTATAGATGATAAGTAGCTAACATCACCATAAGTTTAGCAGTTGTGACATTTCTTCACAAATCTAATAAAATATGCTTCCATAGTGAGCCAATAGTACCCCTGACGAGCTATTTTCTTTGCCAAGATTGTCCCATTCATGTGTGGCCTGCATATCCCTTTATGAATTGCTTTCATAAGTTTTCAAGATTCATCCTTATCGATACATCTGAGGTGTACCCCGACTGGCATTCTTTTATATAGCATCCTATTGTGACTTATGAATTGTCGAGATAACATTTGCAAGGATATCCTCTCTTTCCTATCAGGGTCATTCGAAAATTGCCTAGTCTCTATATATCTTTGTAAGTCATAAAACCAAGGTTTCTCAACAGCATCAACTGGTGTTACACTCACCTCCTTGTAATAAGGGGCTCGAGACTTTATCAGAATTAAGGGCCTAGCTTCTGGTTGTTTCCCACTTTCCCACATGGAGGCTAGTATGGCTAAGGCATCAACTATTTGGTTTCCTTCTCTTGGCAAGTGAATAAACTTACACTGAGTAAATGAGCATGAGATAGTAGCTAGATATTCCCAGTACGGACGCAATCTGTGCTCCTTTATCTCCCACTCTTTTGTAGCTTATTTTATGACTAACATGGAATCCCTGTAGACAGTAACATTCTCTGCCCCTATGCTGCGTAATGCCTCTAGACCGAAAATACAGGCCTCATATTCTGCTTGGTTATTGGTTGCCTCAAACTCAAGTCTTTTTGCCTTTGGGATCATCTCTCCCTCTGGTGTAACCAAAATCACACCTATTCTGGCCCCTTTGTTGTTGACAGCTCCATCAAAGTACATTTCCCAACCTTATACCTCTATTGCCCTTAGGTGTTCATTAAGAAACTCCAACTTCCATTCTTGGCCATCATCCACTGGGCTCTTTGCCAAGAAGTCTGCTACCATTCTTCCTTTCACCATTTTTTGGCTATATACTCCATGTTAAACTCTGTGAGTAGAACAAGCCACCTAGCCAACTTTCTTGTAAGGGACAAGGTCTACTAGAGATACCTGAAGGGATCATGTTTAGAAACTGCCTACACTCTGTAAGACTGAAAATAGTGTCGGAGTTTTTTTGTTGCCCAAATCACTACTAGGCATGTTTTCTCCACAAGGCTATAACTAGTTTCGTAAGGCAGAAGTTTCTTATCAAGTAATATATAGTGTGTTCTATCTTCTCCTCGCCTTCCTATGCCAACATTTCCCTTATTGTGTCTTTTTTAATTACCAGGTATAAGATTAAGTCTTTACCTAGTCTTGGCGGTTACAAAACAAAAGGATTCATCAGATAATCCTTGATAGCTTCAAAGCCTTGTTGACACCTTTCATCCCACTACACAGGTTGATCTTTCTTTAGAAGCCTAAATATGGGATTGCAAACAGCTGTCCATTTGGCTATAAATCTGCTGATATACTGTAAACGCCCCAAGAACCCTCGGACCTCTTTTTCATTCTTTGGCACAGGCATATCCTTGATTGCCTTAATCTTATCCGGATTTACCTCTATTCCTTTCTGGCTGATAATATGTCCCAATAGTTTCCCATATGTAACCCCAAATACACACTTCTTCATATTTAGTCTGAGATTATACTTTTCTGCCCTTGCCAGAAACTTATTTAGCACCTCAAAATGCCCTTCCCTAGTTGCAGATTTCACCATTATATCATCCACATACACTTCTACCTCCTTGTGGATCATGTCGTGCAGCAAAGTAGTCGCCATCCTCTGATAAGTGGCTCCTGCATTCTTTAATCCAAAGGGCATTACTCGGTAACAATACACTCCCCATTCGGTGGTGAAGGATGTTTTTAACTTATCCATCGCTACCATCATGATCTGATTGTACCCTAAAAATCCATCCATGAAAGAGTGCATCGTATTGGAAGCCATACTATCAATTAGTGTATTGACGTGTGGTAGCTAAAAGTCATCCTTGGGACAGGCTTTGTTCAAATCTCGGTAATCCACGCACACTCTAACTCTTCCGTCCTTTTTAAGAATAGGAACTATATTTGCTAACCATTAGGTGTCCTCTACCACTTCTAGAAACTTTGCCTTCAACTGTTTTTTGACCTCTTCCTTAACCAGGAGAGCCCATTCCGGCCTCAACCTCCTTTACTTTTACTTTATTGGTGCTATGTGAGGGTACGTGGGGATCTTGTGTTCTGACATCTCCCTATCGATTATAGGCATGTCTTCATAACTCTAAGCAAATACTTTATGTCTCTTTGTTAAGATTTCTTTCATTTTTTTCTCTCTCATCATGAATTAAACTAAAAGCAAGTAATATATTCTTAGGATTATCATTTATGCCCATATTAAATGATTCAGTTTGCATGGAATTAATGTCAAACATATGCATGAAATGATCATCACAAATAGAATAACCATTAGGGAACACATCACATAAAAAAGAAAACTCAGACTTCATTGCATTTACTTTTGAAAAGAAAAGATCATTAGTTTCAAAAAGAGAAGCAAAAGAAACATTGTAGTCATCATAAAAGACATCTATGATAGAGTTAAGGACGTAGGCTTCAAAATCAAGTTCTTTACTTTGATAATCAATGTCTTTTAACTCTGAAGTAGCTTCATTCCCTTTAAATTCTTCTTCAGCCAACACCAGTTCCTCAGTAGGGGTTTCTTCAATAGTAATGTCCTTGGCCTTATTCATAAATTCATAAAGATTTTAAACCCTAGAATAACTTCCCCAGCCATCAGGAGAGGTTCTGAAGTCACATTGTATGGCCACCCTATGCCTTCCTTTATAAAGATCTCCCACAGAGTTTTCTTCTCAGCCACTGCTTCCTTTTCCTTTTCTTTAGACTGGCCCTATATATTTATCTTTCCCTCAGTTCTGTTAGCCTCTTTGAACCCTAGCCCGTGCTTTAAAATAGGCACCTTATTTTCCATAAATTCTGAAGGTCCACTCTGATCTCTTCCTAACCCCATGTCGGGCATAAATCTCATACTGTGCATCATTTTCAGAACCTTCTCATCCATCTCATTCTCATAAATTACACAAACCTCAAAGTTGGGACTAATGGAGATCTCTTTAGGAGTTAACTTCAGTGCAGCCACAGCGACTTCAGTTTCAGTGGACATGGTGAAAACCCTTCCTTCATAAAGGAACTTAATTTTTTTAATGAACAGTATATTAGATGCCACCCAGGGGATGAAACCATGACCTTCCTAATAAAATGGCAAACGTCACCGGGATATCGATCACATGTAAGTCAACCCAAACTTCTATAGGTCCCATTTTGACCAATGCCCTAAATGTTCCTTCCACAGACCTCTTGGTGTCATCATAGGCCTTGATGACTACTTCAGAAGGCTTTAAGTCGACTATCGTCAAACCTAACTTTGGTAGAATCTTCAACGGGGACACATTGATGGCAGAACTATTATCGACCATCATGTATCAAGTCATTTTTCCCTTTACCTCAGCCTTGATAAATAGAGCTTTGTAGTGGTCCCTCCCTTCTAGAGGTAGGTCATCATTAGAAAACATTATCGTCCTTTAAGGGGTTTCCATTAGTAACCCGACCATATGTTCCGGGGTAGAGCTAGCAGAGATCTTTTTCTGATCTAGTGCCAAAACCAAGGCCTCCCTATGATCCCTAGATTGGATAAGTAACTCCCAAACACTAGCAATAGCCTTCTCACTTTACTTTGCTTCTTCCCCTTTTTCAGAGCTTTCTGCCTTTTTAGACTCTGACTTGGCGATCATAGGTTCTTCCCTCTTTCTTTTAACTTTCCCTATAGACTGGCCTGGTCTACCTCTATTGTTGTCCCATAGGTCAATTCATTCCTCGCTCTCATCATCGGAACTCCATATGCCCAAGACATGCATGTGCAATCCCATGGGTTGTTTGCTTGGTTTTAAGTTCTCAGGTTTAGTTTTTAGGGAGTTATAGGCAACATCCACGAAGGAGTTTAAGACTTGCTCCTCCGTTATACTGATGTTGACCATCAAAATGGGTGCATTTGGTGGTAGTGCATTTTGGTAATTAGGTAAAGGGTTGGTTTGTGTATTTGGCTTTCCGGTTTCTGGGTCAGTAATCTTGCCTGAGTCTATTAGGTCTTAGATTTCATGCTTTAATCGGGCGCAACTATCAGTGTCATGTTCAATGGTCTAGTGAAATTTGCAAAAAAGTTTTGGTTTAGCACCAGGTAAAGGTTGTTGTGAAGGTAAAGGCCGCAGCAGGTTCTTCTCAATAAGCTTGTCAAGAACCTTAGACAGAGGGTGTCCTAGATTCAAAAATCTCTGAGGTTGTCTAACTACATTAATCTATACATTGTAGCTCGGTGGTCATATGGCATGGATCTAAACATTACTGCTCGAACTAGCTCCTTCCTTGCCCCCTGATCTTCCTCCAAAGAATTTCTTCTCTTGAGCCAAGTCTGACTCTTTTTGAATTCCAAACCGGTACAATTCTTCGAAGCTTTTGATTCCTAAATCTCTCAGCTTTTTAGACAATGTTGGGACACACCCCTCTATTGCCAAGACTAATTGATCTGACTCAGCAAGCTTATGTCTCATTAAAAGATAGTTTGCCCCTCTAATGAGTCAGGTAATTAGCAAAGGGCTCGTTAAAGTTCTACTTAGTGTTATGTAGATCTCTTAGTGACACCTCTAACTGAACATTGAGGTTGTATTGCTTAATAAAAGCGGCACATAATTCCTTCCAATCTAATTGAACATGTGGTTCCAAGGTGTAGTACCAGCGGATCGGCACTCCCTCCAGTGAAATAGGGAACTACTTGATGATCTGGCTCTCAGTCAGCTTGGTGGCTTTCATATAAGTGATGTACTACTTCAAGTGCAAATAAGGATCCTCAGCACCGGTGTATTTCTTCATATCAGGGAATTTGAACTTATAGGGTAGTGGTTCGTCTTCCCTTTCTAGATTCAGATCAGCATAATCTAGGGGGCGGCAATGCCCTTCTCCTTTATCATCATTTGCATTTGGTTTATTACCTTGGTTATACTCTTGCCCACTCAGTTTGCCTCACATCTTCGGTTGGGTTTACATTTCTTCAATTTGATAGGTTGGCTAGTACCATCACATCATCTTCTTCCCTTCCCCTAATTGGGATTTCCTCACTAAGATCTACCGGATTGATTGGTGGTGCATTGAATGGCTATGCGGGCTGATTCTCCCTGATGAGCTTAGTAATTTCCCCATTATCTCCCTCATCAAAGACCAGGTTTTTGCCATTACTTTTTCTTCTAGCTGTGTCTTAAATGCCTCTAGATCAAACCCTCCTGCTATTCTCACTTCTGAATTTCTAACCAAATGACCTGAACTAATATGGACCCACCCTGCTGAGCTCGAAGGATATATAGTGCTACAAAACCATTTGTTAGAATGATGCATAATGTGTTTGCATGATATGCAAGTCCATTTTATTTTAAAGGAAGTTAAGAAATAAATAAATAAATAAATATAGAGAAATAAAAAGAAGATACATAAAACCAAAATGCAAAGCTTAAATGTGCAAACTTCCGCCCTTATCTCTCCTACACGCGTATTCCATGGTGAGTTTCTTATCCTAGGATTTTTGGCCTGGGTTTTAGTTATCAAAAGGGGATAACAAAACTAATGTATACAAGATATCTCTTAAAATGATCCAGACAAGTAATGGGTCCTTTAAATAAAGCCCGAGTCCATTTCTTATGAGCCAAGGTCCTTAGCACCATAAACTCATTTGTCGAGGCCCACTTAAAATGGGTTATGAATAGGCATGAGAGGCCCTTGTTTACTAGTTTGTTTATAGTAAGTTTTGGTTGGACACGAGGGCCCATTTTACCTTGGATCGCTTTGATGGGATCAAGATTTATTTTAAGGGTCCATTATATGGCATAATACACATGCATATGGAGAAATTTCCTAAGGATAGTTGCTAGGTCATTATATAGGCTTGAGTCTTGGATAAAAAGGCTTCGACTCCCACAATGATATACATTTATATATGTCTCCCCACTCAAGGGTCAAACAACGCAAATTAGTACATGTCGTGAGTGACAATAATCAAATATTCTACCACCAGGTTTCAGTGAAACGTAGGTAGTGAAGTACTGACTATTGCCAGGTTTATTTAGGACTAAAGTGCTCATTATGTACAAAATATGTAGTGAATGCATAAATGCAGGAAGAAATAAGAAAATAATTAAAGATGATAAAATACAAAACACTGGAATCAGTTTCTCTATCCCCAGTGGAGTCGCCACTGTAGGCGGTGGGGTTTAGCGTGTGCCCAAGTGTTTGGCGATCACGGCACTGTGTGGGCTCGAGGCCCACTTGAAAATATGATATAGGTCTTGGGCCTATTCGGAGATGGAGTCGCCACCTGGATAAAAGTCGGAACACATTATACAGCAACTGGATCCTACAGAGGTTCCCAAAAGCATTCATCAGAGATCGAGTTCAGAAATTGGGTATGAGCGATTGAATGCTCACCCAACCTTGTGGTTGGCCTCCGTTTGTGTTTTAAATTTTATTACCTTTAGTTATTTAATTATCTCCTCATTTACATTCAAAATTGCACTTGCCTTCATTCACTTTCCAAGTTTTATAGTTAAGTCCAAGTTTGCACATTAATCCAATTTCATACTTTTAAGGTCCCAACATTCAACAAAAATAAAATAAATAATAATTTACAACCATACATTCAAAATCAAAAGAGGAAGGGGATTAGGGATTACAATGCTTTTAGGCAAAATAAAAGAATAATATACAAAAAATAAAACAAACATATACAAAAAGTAAAGTAATAATGAACTATTTACACAAACACAATGATCTAAAGGGTTAGCTAATAGAGGCGACTACTCAATGATGAAAATCATCAAGTAACTCCTGCAATAATCACACGGTTAGTTCCCTCTTTCAAAACAAGAAATCTTATATAACAATATTGATAAAGGAATATTCTAAAAAATGGTTTTCATGTCACAAGCCAAAGAAACCATCAAATAATTAAGATAAATGCCATCATGCAATGAAGACAATTATGCATGAGAACAAAGAAACATGTGAATTGAACATCTCGCAGAATCTTATAAAGGAGAAAGAATCGAACAGCTGATCGACCTGTCAATGTGGCGATCGCCTTTGTGAAAAGACAATTGCCTCATTGACAGGGGGCAACGCCTCTATAAAGAGGCATCGCCTAATCGACAGGCTAACTCAACTCTCAAAATGATTAGACTTCTATCCTAAGCAAGCAATACATGCATACATGCATCCAACAAATGCCAAATTATAACTATATGCAATAGTTTAAAATATCAAATCAATGTAGTATAACAAATGAAATAAGCCTAAAATATACCTAAAGTATACTAACTACCTAGTCACATGCAAAACAAACACAAAACAAAATGGTAAAGTTATAAAAATATGCTTGGATGCAAGATTTTACCAAAGTGATGGACCCTCAGAGATGTGTTTTTGGTTATAATCCTCACTAGAGTGTGATTTCCACTTCAACACAAGTTTTCCTCCTTCCTCTCCTAAAGCAAATGAACTCCCTTAACTTGGTTTTTCCTCTATTCCTCAAGAATGTCCTTCTATGTTTTTTAGAACTCTCCTCTCTTCTCCTTTTTTTTCAGCAATGGTTTTTCCCTTTTTTTTTTCTTCTTTTTTTTCTTTTATTCTCTAGCTTGCCCATGCCCCTAAGCCTTCTAGCTCATCATGAGCCTCCATAGCCTTTTCCTTCCCCCTAAAAATCTCTTCCTTACGCAAAATCATGTATGGGGTGTGGGGCTCACACCACTTGGCCACCATGGCTATAGCTGCATTAAATGCAGCTGCAAGTGGTCTGCCATAGAGGTAGAGCCTTTACGATGAGGCGATCACCTCTGCAGCAACTGCCAAAGAGGTGATCACCTTATTGCACTAAGGCGACGCCTCTTTGGCTCAAGCCTGTGCTGGGCCAAGTGGGCCTAGGTCATTTTTAGACAATTGAGCTAAGTTTTGGGCTTTTTAGGCTTTCAAGTCCACTTTCCATTGGAGATTTAGGTTTTGCTCTTGTGTCCAAGTTTCATATTCTCATCATTGGGCTTAACAACGGGCCGATCAAACTGAGTGCCCCTAATTTGTCCCCTAACACGGGCTGACCGAATCAGGTGTCTACATTTATTATCCATTGTTTTTGTTGAAACAACTATGTAATTTTTTAGTTGGCCCATCAATAATATTATTTATTAATAAGTTATTAAATATAATAATTAATAAGTTATCAAAGATAATAATATTTTAGTTAAAAATTATAATATTTTAAATCATACAATGTTAATTTTTATATTTTTTATTTTTTATTTTAAATTGAAAAATAATGTGCTATCCACATTTTTACTTGTTGATAGTAATAATAATTTTTTTATTTCTCATATTTTAAGTTTAAAGTATGTTGTAATGGATATTTCACATTCTTATTTGTTAATTGAATTATTTGAAATTATGCAATGTGAATTTTTTTATCTTTATATTTTAAGTTCAAATTGTAATAGACATTTCATATTTTTACTTGTTAATTGAATAATAATAATAGTAGTAGTAGTAATAGTAGTAGTAGCAGCAGCAATGATAATAATATTAATAATAAAAAAATTTGCTAATAATTTATTTATTATATTTTAATCATAACAAAACTATTAATTTTTATCATATATTATTATATATATGTACATTACTTGATAATATAATTAAAAGTATATACTTAAGTTCACTATTATTTATAATATCTATGCATTATTTATTGAATTAATATTTGGTACCATATTCAGTTTGGTACTATTTTTTGTAAATATCCAGTACCGTACCAAATTAGCCATAAAGTTCTGTATGGTTTGGTTCAAAATTAAATTTATTCAGTTTGGTAAGATTTTATTATTTTTCGGTTCGATTCGATATTTTCTCTGTCTCATACTCAGCCCTATATTTGAATGGATTTGAAAGAAGAGCAGTATTAAGATTTTGGGGATTATGAACTTTGACATGGCTAATTGTTACCCTAGGGATCTTACTTAGTTTTGGTTTTTATTGGGAAGATTGCAATTTGTTACTAGTTAGTCTTAGCTTGCCATTGAAAGTGTTGAAGTGAGATGTCCAATGAGCTATAACAGTAGCAGTGGTTTAAGAGGTGGTTATGGAAGAGAGGAAGAGGGAGGAAGAAGGTGATGTTTGTTTCCTTTTTTTTTAATATTTTTTTTTTAATTTTGATAGTGGAGAGATAAGTTGAAAAAAAATTCATGACATGGTTATTTAGGTGGAAAACCAAGCCCGAGTCACTTGCATATATGTGGAGAGTTAATTTGGTAGAAAAGACATATCAACAATTTCCGTTTATTTTAACATCTTAGGATTAAAAGGTCAATTTTTTATAAGCTTGTAGGATTCAATTTTAAAAAAAAAAATCTTCCAAGATTCAATTGCAAATTTGAAAACTCTTAAAATTGATAGTGTTTTATCCTTAAAAAATTGAAAAAGGGAAAATGATCTCATTTATCCTCAACTATAAGCCAATTCTAAATTATCTTATCTTTTAATTTATATCAATTTAAACATTTAATTTTTCAAATTTTTTTAATTTTATTCAACTTTCAATTGACATGTTTAATTGCTAACATAACTTGCTGACGTGTCAAAAACAGTATTGACAGGGCCATGAGATCAAAACAACGTCGTTTTGATCAAGATCAAAATAAAAAGGTCAGTTCAATTCAGTTCGGTTGAAAAATATATAAAACTAACATCAACCGATAATATTTAAAAAATAACCAAACTGAACCAAATAAGGGTCAAAACCAAATTGAACTGGTTATGTTTGATATGATTGGTTTATTCAATTGGACTTTTTTATTTTTACAATTTTAAACCTATTGGATTTATGTAATTTTGCACTATTTTAATAGTATTTATGAGATTTATCATTGTTAATTTTTTTATATTTATTTTATGTATTAATGTTTTTGAAAATCAACCAAATCAATTTTCTAAAGTGAATTTAAATAATTTTGGTTTGAATTTTTTAGTATTAAATAAATTTATTAAGATATTTAAATATATAAAACTAATAATGTTTATTTAGTTGGAAATATAGTGATAAACTAATCAAACTGAACCATAAATACCCACATAATTTAAAATATTTAAAAATTTTGATTTTGTTCTGTTTAATTATTATTATTATTATTATTATTATTATTATTATTATTATTATTATTATTATTACAATAAAACCAAATTGAACTGAAAATATTTCAATTCTTTAATGTAAAAATTGAACTAATATTTTTTACAACTTAAACTGAATCAAACTTATTCGGTTTTTGGTTATTTTTGCTTATCTCTACTTGCCCCATCAGCATTGTTTTTGACACACTAACAAGTCATATCAACAATTATATATACCAATTGAAAGTTGGATAAAATTGAAAACAATTAAAAAATTAACTGTTCTATATAAATCAAAAGATAAAATTATTTAGAAAATTGGGGTATAGTTGAACATAAATAGGATCAATTTCCCTTTTAAAAAAAACATAAAAGATCAAAAGGGATCTCCTGAAGGCTTAAGGGGCCATAGCAACATCCCCCAATTGCTAGACTTGATACACTAGAAAATCATATCAACAATTACATATACCAATTGAAAGTTTGATAAAATTGAAAACAATTAAAAAATTAACTATCTAACATAAATTAAAAAATAAAATTATTTATAAAATTGGGGTATAATTGAAGATAAATAGGATCATTTCATCAGGGAAAAGTTGTTTCCTGTCTTAAAACATTTAACTGCATAAATCTACAGTCCAATTTTAGCCTCTCATAGATATGAATTAAGCACCTCATTTTCAATCACAAAAGACTGCTTTGATGCCCATTCTAACATAAAAAAAAATGCCTCCTCTTAAATTGTCCCACAAGCTGGGACATGGAGAGCAATGTGGCATAGAAGAAGTAATGCTGATGGTTTAACTATAAGTTCACCCAAATGCACAAGCTGGACTAGACGCTCTGCCCCTCCCGTTTGTATAATTTCCTTGCAATTATCAACGTGAAGGTAATTATCTTTACAGGAAAATTATGCAAGAACAATTAAGACGTCTCAGCAAATTTCAACATCTCTTTCCTCAAGAAGTTGAACCAATGGGGCAATTACCCTCGTCTCCGCTACTCAAAATGTCCTTGCCAAATTCCCAATAGCCTTGATACATGGGATGATAATGTCAAAATCATCTTTTTTTTCAACAATTTTAATAAGGTGATCAACAACCATTTTGCAAGCTGGTGAACTTGATCTGAAGGTTGATCTCTTTAAATTACTATCTTGCACAGCTATTGCTGTGATCTCCATCAACGCCATAGCTGAATGGCATCGAACATCTTAGATCCTTTATCCAATAGAAATAAGAAGCAGATTAGA
The DNA here is from genome assembly GCA_947683625.1 of Mallotus nudiflorus. Taxonomy (NCBI): domain Eukaryota; kingdom Viridiplantae; phylum Streptophyta; class Magnoliopsida; order Malpighiales; family Euphorbiaceae; genus Mallotus; species Mallotus nudiflorus. Next base: position 2,832,629 of record CANTUR010000037.1, read on the forward strand.
GCTCTTGACTCGGTCATATATCGACATGTGGAGGAGTTACCCCTGATAAGGCTACAAAGTGCTCTAGCTGCTAGTGCTGTGATCTCCATCAACGCCATGGCTAAATGGCATCGAACATCTTTAAATCCTTTATCCAATAGAAATAAAAGCAGATTAGAGCTCTTGACTCAGTGATATATCGGCATGTGGAGGAATTACCCCTGACAAGGCTACAAAGTGCTCTAGCTGCCATTGCTTTCATGTTGTCCATCTCAGGGTCGTCAATGTCTCTACCTTTGAAGCTCGAACTAGAAAGTGAGAGAATCTGTTGATAAGGAGACATGTTATGATTGGGTTTGCAGTCAGCATAATTTTCATTTGCCTTACTAGTATTCAAATGATTCCTTGCCATTACAATTGCAAGCACTGATGTGGCTTTGTTGACAACAATAGCATTCTGAATGTGCTCTTCAACTATGCTAAAGGCAAGATGACCAACCAATAAGTGGAGTATTTTATATTGTGCAAAAAGATCTTGGCATTCAGCCCAATTTGCTGCAAGCTCAGATACAGCCCAAGCAACAGCAGCCTGAACTTGCATAGGACTTTCTTTAAGTATTTTTGCAAACACTGTACATACACCTAACTGGATCATGCATTTGATGCTTTCCTGGTCACAACCTGATAATTAATCTCCGGAACTCCTGGGCTAGAAGTACTACAATGCACGAAATAGGGGGCAAGGTGAGAGGTGGGGGGAATCCCCACAAACACTCTGATGTCTAAGTTAGAGAATAGAAGTAAGGAGGAGATGAGATACTTTGAATGTGTTAATGAAATGTCCCCTTATGAGGGGTATAGGGTTCTATATATAGCAATACTCAAACCTGGAAGGAATGGGATTTCTTATGGATCAGTGAATCATAATCTTTGTAGGAGAGTGTTCCTTCTTCAGTTAGGATTCCTCTTTGAAGTAGTTCCTTGGACGGATCTGTCTTCTCCTTTGTCCATGTGTTCCTATTTAGGGGGGTAGAGGACCCCTAATTAAGTGAGAACATTCTAGATGGTATCAAGCACAACCCAAATGACCAATTGCTCTTGCAGCATTCTTTTGGCCTTGGATGTTACCTTCATTGATCAATTCCAATAGAGGCCAAACCCCTCCTTCTTCAACTATCAAATTCCTATATTTATGGTTGTAGCTAGCCATCGAAACAAGGAATGCAACAGCATCAGATCTATACTCCAAAGACTCAGTATAAAGAGTCATAATCTGCTTCCAAATAAGACATAGATTCGGCTCATTAGCAGCAATCGGAGGCAAGCTCAAGTACTCATTATCAATGGCACAATCATGTGCAAAGTATACATGAAGTACCCAACCGAAATTTGCGATAGAATTTTCCAAATGATTGGAAGTTTTTCTAAAGTCAGATGCAGGGATTAGGGCTAAGCAACAGTTGGTTCGGTTCGATTATAAAAGGGCTGAAACTGATTGGTTATAAAGAGAAAATTTTACAGACCAAACCAAATCAAATGGAGTATGAAAACCTCCTCGGTCAGTTGCCGAAAATATATGGTTTTTTCAGTTCGGTTGGTTGGTTTAAATCAGTTTGGGCTTTAATGGACTGGGCTTAATAATTGAAAGCCCAATGCTAATATATAAAAGTAAATACTAAAACTTCATTAATTACAATGTTTAACACTATATAATTCACTAATTTTAAACCCTAAAACTATAATACAAATACAAAAAATTAACAAATTTTGGCCAACCAACCATTAAAGGCTTAAATATGTGATTTACAAAAAAAAAACTACCTAACAAAATGAATGGCCTTATACTATAGCTATATAATTATACAAAAAAAGTATGCAATATACAAAAACACCATGTAGAATTGCACAATATAGCAAAAAATTCATTTGCCATGCAATATACAAAAAAAAATATGTAGGCAAAAGCATTATGTTGAAGCTCCACTTGTGTTTTTCCACTTTTAGATTGGCTCTCATGCTACAAACTGCAAGACAAATAAAAATAAACAAATTTGAAATGAAGCACGGAATTGAAAATAATAAATAAAATGCAGAAATTAAAATGAGTCTCAGAATAAATATGCATTAGTCAAACTAAGTATGTAGCCACATTTCTGTGAGCTAATAAAAGCTAAGCCATCGAAGAAACTTAAGCAAGCATACTGGTATATCAGATCATATAAGGGTGGAAGCATCATCATCACCTCAAAAAAATTGCACACAGGCACCTCAAGATAAAGACAAAGGCACATCAAGTTGAGCAATAACACAGGCACCTCAATAAATAGACAGAGGCACATCAAGTTGGTGACTAAGTATGTAAAATAGCATAGGCGCAAACAGCACAACATAATCAATAGTAAAAAGTAGGGACAAGTAAGTAGCCAAACAACAAACAACCAAATGATCTAACTCATTATGGCAATCAGGCACTAAAATAGTCAGGCAGATTATAGAAAAATAATTAAGTTAATTCAAAGTGTCAATAAATTTTACTGAGCATTGTTAGATTAATGTAATTAGACTACAATTGAAGTGCCAATGGCTGTGTGTTCAGGCAACTCTGTAAAAAAAAAAAGAAAATAATTAGTAGCAGTTATAGAAATAAAAAATGAAACTATTAAAATAGAACCAAAAATTTAAATCAAATATTACCTTTCTCAAAATTTTCCAATTCATCAATAGTTTCCTCAACATTGATTTGTGTCTTAAACATCCTTAGCCAATCATTAGTACATATTAATGCCTCCACAATCTTAGGAGTCAAAGAACTCCTGAATTGATCCAGAACACGACCACCAATGCTAAAAGCACTTTCAGAGGTAATAGTTGAAATAGGGACTCCAAGCACATCACGTTCCATAAGAGAAAGGTTGGGAAACCTTTTAGAATTTAATTTCCACCAATACAGAACATCAAATGAATCCCCTTCTTCCATAATATCCTTAGAGAGATAAATTTCTAATTCAAACTTCTTATTGCCAAAGCTTCCACCAGATTCCAATTTATGTTGTATAAACTTAGCTTTTAAAAGTGACATAGATTTGCCAATATTAGGAATAGAAACATTAGAAGGAGAAGAGGCGATAGATTAGCTTCCACAATAATTAGAACCATCAAGCTTCATATAATCATCATATAGCAAATGCATATCAGATTTGATAATAATAAATAAGATTAGGCCAATATGTTCACCATACATCTGCTTGAGTGAGAAATCCATATACTCAAGCTTGTCTTAAGGGTCAAGAATATTGGCTAGGAAGATAAGGGAGTTCATTTTCTCAGGGTCACCCTAGTAGTTATCAAATTTTGATTTCATTTATTGGCCCATGGAAATACTAGTCAGATTAGTAGATCATTGGCAGTCATTCAACATACAATGCAAGTCAGAGATTTCATTGAAAAAAGAATTATAAGTTACATACAGAGAACCAGAAATTTACAGAGTCATTTCATAAAATAGCTTTAACATATTAACCATTTTCTTTGCATACTCCCAATCAAGGAAGTCAGGGACATCATCCTTTAAGTCTACCCTGAAAGAACTTTCTTATTCTTCAAACTTATCAAATGCTCTTTCATACAAACAAGCATTTTTTAGCATGAGATAAGTGGAGTTCCATCGAGTTGGAACATCTAGAGACAAAGCACACTGACTTGAAATCCTAACAAAATCATATATTTCTTTAAATTTTCTAATTCGGGGAGGTGAATTTTTTATATATCTAACAGCTTCTCTTATCTTTTTCACAGACTTAGAGGAATCTTTCAAGCCATCATTAATAATAAGATTCAAAACATGAGCAATACACCTCATATGAAGGAATTTTAATCTAACAGAAGTGCAAGTACCCCATGACAAAAGCTTCTCTTTAAAATAATTGATTACAATATCATTCAAAGAAGCATTATCAATAGTCACACAGAAAATAGATTTTAAGCCCTAATCAAGCAAGCAGTTCTCAAAGGCCTTAGCAATATATCCTCCCCTATGGGAAGTCACAGGCACAAAAGAGATTATTCTTTTCTGCAACTTCCATTTTGTGTCTATAAAATGGGCAATAACACACATATAATTAATTATTTGAATGGAAGTCCATGAATCAGTTGTAATACTAATTTTGTGTGACTAACTATAAAAAAAAATTTTAGCTTCACCCTCTTATCAAGATAGATGGAGTAATAGTCTTTAGACAATGTCCATCTATATGGAATTTTAAACCTAGGGCAACAGGATGACATTAAATTTCTAAAGCCATCACTTTCAACAAATTTGAAGGGCAATTCATCAACAATTAACATATGTGCAAGTGCTTTCTGTATTGCATCTTGGTAAAAATTCCATGTGCCTAATTGCTCAAATTATGATGCAGCAATATCGGATGTAGGTTAAAGTGTTAAAAGAGACTACTTAGTTTCTATAGACTATGGCATTTTCCTACAAGTCATCATATGATTTCTAAGACTAAATGTGCCATTTTTTTTAGGGTCAGCACAAAAGGTCCTACCACAGTATTTACACTTGGTAGTCTTACCCCTTGCCCCATCATTTATTTTCAAGAAATGCTTCCAGTACTTTGCTCTAGATTCAAAGGCTTTTCTTTTTTTATTTTTTATAGGCTCAGGCTACTTCTCAATCTTTGCAGATGCATTTTGTATCTCAGATCGTGTTTGGGCTACACATTGATTTGCTTCCACTCCCAAATTGCTTTCATAGATAGTCTTAGAGACACCAGTGGAAGTGAAGTGGTAGGATTATTGCCATTTTCACGTTCCACCTTACAAAATAATTAAAAGATAAATGAACCAATTAATTACACAATTAAAATAATTTAATCAACAAACTTAAAAATATTAAGAGTATCTATAGTTGCTACCTTTTTTTTTTGTAATTGAATTCAGCAACCCCACAGAGTTTAAGAATTAAGAATCATAGTGATAAAATCCAAGAAATGGACTACTTCAATGCTTCCACCCATTTTAAATTTTGCACTCAAAATATATCACATATCAATTGTGATTCAACAATGAAGTAAATTGCTTCCACCCATTTCATGGCTTCCACCCTTTTAGAAGCATCAAAACTAAAAGAAATAAACAAACATAAATGAACCATCTACTCAATCATATAACAAATAAATGAAAGTAACAAAAGTATTAAAAAAATATTTTATTTTTTCAACTGGAGTTCCATTCAAAAAAATATATTATTTTTTCACTAATAAGTTAGATCTAGGTTTACATAATCTTTTTAACTCAAAAAATTAACATAAATCATATAACATTTAAATGAAACTAACAAAAGTATAAAAAATAAAAGTAATATTTTTTAAAATCGGAGTAATATAACATGGAAAAAATATAAAAAATTTTCACTAAGAATTTAGATCTATATGCACAGACTCCATTTAACTTAAAAATCATAACAAATCAAATGTAGATTTTGAAAAAAAATTAACACGCATATATTAAATTCCGCAAACGATCATTTTTTTTTTAAAAAAACCACAATTTTTTCTTCAAATCAAATCAAATAATGTTTGTAGATATTCAAAAAATTTAGATATACACAAACTCAGTGACATCTAACTCAAAATATATTATAAACAAACTATTTTAAATAAAAAATGTCTGTTAAAAAAATATAAACATACGATTAACCCAGAAAAGAAAAGAAGTTAACTCATTGTACCATTTTAGATCTTATTACATGAATGGTTATATCAACAAAAAGGCATGAGATGTCAATGTATTAGTGTCTAAGAGTGCAAAAATTAAAAGAAATCAACAAAAAACTCAAAGAAACAAAATAAGCAGATAAGGTTTTTGTCATTGGATTCATTGTGATCTAGAGAAATAAAAGAAGATGATGACTACATTGAATCCAGAGAAGGTGTAACATAAGAAAACAGGACGAGGCAGGGGGCATTTAAGGTTATAGAGTGAAGAGTTAGGAAGGAAGGTTCGAGAGAGAAGAAGAAATGAGGTGGCAAGTGAGTGTGTAGAGATAGGAAATAAGGATTAGGGTTAGTTTTAGGATGTTTATATAGGTAGGGTTTGGGAAAAATGATGTCGATTAAATTTAGTGTATATATACATTAGTTTTGGTTTTCGGTCGACTTCAATCGGTAAAACCCTAAAATCGAACCGAAGATAAAAAATTATATTTTAATAAAGTAAGAACTGAACCGAATCAAATATGCACTTACCAATCGAACCGATTACTCAAAATGGTTCAGTTCGGTTCAGTTCATTCTGTTCATTCGATTCTTGCACACACCTAGCAAGGATGATGGAGAATAGCTTTATGAGGCCTTTGCCATTGCATTTGACCACAAAAGACAGGGAGGTCTTAAGGGCTTATTGAATATCAATGATGATTCTCTGCATTAGCCACTCATAGATTTCAAAAGTAGTGGGTTGGTTCAATATCTGACGGAGGAGCGCTGCAAGCTTCTCAATCATGGACATGATCTCGTAGCACTTGACCTTGAAGGAAGTTACTTCCTTTATAGATTTAATCACTTGATCCGCTAATTCTATTGATTTTGCTAACATTTGCTTCATGTTGGATATAATATGGAGGATCATATTAATACATAAGCTATATGGAAGATAAAAGTGGACAGCAACATCAAAGTGTTCTAATGCTTGATGTGGTAAATTACAAGAACCTGAACTGTTGTCTTCCGTTGACTTTTATTAAAACTATAGTTTGGTGCTTTATTTTTAAAAATAAGAAATACTTTTAGGGGTGTACAGAACCCGACTGACCCATTTTTTCACCTGAACTTGAACCAAAAAATGAGACCAGTTCATCTCTCGAAGAAGAGAATGGGTCAATTCAATGGAGGATGCCCTGTATTTTCGGTTCTCGAATCTTGGTTCGAATAAGACAATTCAAAATTTGACACATCCGAAAACCCAAATACACACACACACACACACACACACACACAAAACGTTAACATTTTTATACCAAAACCTAAAACAACCTAAGTATAAATTCTTCCTAAACTCTAACACAAGCCTCATACTCTCAATCACGCCTCCCTCCAATTCTCTTGAACCTTCCTTTTCTCTTAACCCTACTAGCCGCCTCTAATCCTCTCCTTTTCTTTTTTGTTAACTGAAACATTAAAACCCTAGCCCCCTCACACAATTACACTATCCTTTTTATCTTATATTATCTCATCTCTGTAACCAAACCCTACTCCTCTCTTGACTCGATCTCTTCTCTTCTTTTATTTCTGTTATATGACAATTGACTTTGTGCTTTTGATTTCTATCTGTGCTTGATCTTTGAGCAAAATATGTTTTCGTGATAGAAACCTCTAATTTCTTGAGATTTTGCTTTAATATGAGTTATTTACTCTCTATGATTAAATTCTTTATGTCATAGACTCATAGAAATCAATTTTGAAAGCCTAATTTTTATAGATCTATCTATCTAAAGAACGGGTAATCATTTTTTTTTTATATATTGCATCTTAAAAAAAATTATTTTTAGTTTTTCTATTAATTTATAGTGATGATGTTTATAAATTTGTGTGTTTATACAAAAAAAATATAAATGAGCTATATATTATTTAAAGCGATGATGATGTTATATTTATATATATTTAATATTTTGCATGTTAAAATTGATTTTGTATATAGTTTTTTTATTTATTTGTAGTTTGCATGTTAATATTTTTGTATAGAAACTAAAATTTATGACTGTTACATATAAAAATGATTGTAAGTTTTATTTTGCAGTTGATCAAACTTTTGTGTTTAAGATCCATCGAGATCTTTATGGATCTATCAAAATGAAATTTTGTTTTCATAAAATGAACATGTATAATATGATTGATGATGGTGTAATATTCTTTTGATACATATTTGCGATTTATGCTAATGTATTTTTTTTTATTGTTTTATGTTATTAGCTTTGGTCAACCATGTTTATTTGATAAATGTTTGGTCTCTTGTGTTTTTTTATGTTATTTCCATAGTTGGAATTGTGAAAAAATTATTGCAAAAACATGTGGAAGCATAATTTTTGAATGAATATTTCATTCTAATTGCTTAGTGATATGAAAAAATGACTAATTTGATCTACTCAAGAATCATTGCTCTTAAAGTTCTATTTTTTTCTTATTATTATTTATTATTTATTTTTGTTATATACTAAAGAAATTTTATTTTTGATTGATTATTCTAATGAGTTGTTGTATTTTTTGGAATTTTGTAGATGGCTAAAAGCCCAACTAGTAGCAACTTCAATGCTACTAGTACATCTAATGAGGTGGAAGCATAAGCACAGATAGAAAATTAAACTGCCCCAACTCAACATAATCCAAATGTTGAGCACGCTGATCCTAAGAAGAAGAGAAAATAATCTGAGTCAAGAGCTGTTGTGTAGGAGCATTTTAACCAAATGAAGGATGCCAAAGGCAAGCTTAATAAAGGTCAGTGTAAATACTGTGCTAAATAAATTTAGGCTAAACCTAAAAAACATGGAACCTCTTCCCTTAGAAATCATGTTTTAATTTGTACAAAAAACCCACATAGCAAAGACAAAAGACGGGTTTTTTTTACATTTAAACCTAACTCTAATTGCTTTGAAAATATTAAGGTTTTAGGGTTTTGGTCATTTGATTAAGATAGTATTAGAAAAGCACTGTCCCAAATGGTGATAATAGATGAGCTACCTTTTAAATTCGTAAAGGGGGAGGGTTTTAAAAAGTTCATGACTTCTTATTATCCTAGATTTAAGATCCCATCTAGATAGACTGTTTCTAGGGATTGTTATGAATTCTACTTAGAGGAGAGGAAAAAACTAAAGATTTTTCTGATAACAAATAGTCAAAGAGTCAGTCTCACTACTAACTTTTAGACTTCAAACCAAAGGATTAACTATATGTGTATTACTGCACATTTTATTAATTCTAAGTGGAAGCTCCAAAAAAGAATTCTTTCTTTTGTGCCTGTAACCTCACATAGGGGTGAACACATAGCTCAAGCTCTAGAAAATAGTATGCTAGAATGGGGGATTAAGAATGTATTTACAGTAACTGTTGATAATGCATCATCAAATGACATTGCATTATCTTATTTCAAAAGGAAATTGCTTAATTGGGGTGGAAGCATAGTTCAAACTCAGTATGTACATATGAGATGCATGGCACACATACTTAACTTGATTATTAATGAAGGCTTAAAAGATGTATTTGTGTCTGTTAAGTGAGTTTGAGATGTTGTTAGGTCAATTAGAAATTCTCTATCTAGGTTGAGAAAGTTTAAGGATTACAGTGCACTTGTTGGTATTGAGTATAATTCTGCCTTATCACTTGGTGTGCCAACTAGGTGAAATTCCACTTATTTGATGTTAAAAAATGCATGCATTTATGACAAAGTATTTGAAAAATTTGAGGAACGAGAATTTTCATTTAGGGCAGACTTAGGAGATGTTCCTGATTATTTGGATTGGGAGGCTGTGCAAAAGTTAGTTAAAATGTTGGAACACTTTTTTTTCCTGACTTTAAGAATATATGGTTCTCAATATGTCACTACAACTTCATTATTTAATGAGATTTCTGAATTGCATTGCTTGTTAAATGAGTGGAAGGAGTCTATTGATAGTTATGTTGTGTTAATGGGCATTAATATAAAACTAAAATTTGGTAAGTATTGGGGGGATCTTGAAGAAATGAACTTTCTCATCTTCTTTACCAACATTTTAGATCCTTATATTAAATTGGATTACATTTCATTTTCATTAACTTAACTGTATGGGGAGGTCAAAGGTGGAAGCTTATTTGCAATGGTTAAGTTTGCCCTATATGAGTTATATAATGATTATGTTATTATCTTTAAAAGTGGATCCACGAGTGAAAATCAGTCTCAAAGTAGCCTCTCATATGAAATTAGCCAATCTGAATATGTCAAAGATAAAAACATTAAAAAACCAATGTCTGTGTTAAAAGAAAATTTCAAGAAGTATAAGATGGAGACTGGAATGGGTGGAAGCAAGAGGTTTGAATTAGATATATATTTGAGTGAGGCAATAGTAAAGGAGGAAGGGAATTTTGATATGCTGAGGTGGTGGAAACTAAATGCTGAGAGATTCCCAACCCTCTCTAGATTGGCTCGTGATGTCTTGTCTATCCCAGTCTCCACTGTTGCTTCTGAATCAGCTTTCAGCACTGGTGGTAGAGTTTTAGATGAATTTAAGAGTTCACTAACTCCTAAATTGGTGGAAGCTTTTATATGTACTCAAGGTTGGCTAAGAATGGCTTTAAAACCAATTTCAATTGAAAAGGCTATTGATGAGCTTGAGAAATTTGAGAAGGGTAAGTTTTTTAAATCATAATACATTTTATTCATTTAAATTGTATTTCATGTTAACTATCTAATCAATTTATTTGGTTTTATTATAGATTTGCCCTCTATTCCTTTTGGCCTAAACTCATATCCAATCTGATTGCATTTTGCATATTCTTCTAACAAGCAGTATATTTGCTCATCTTCATTAATTTTTTATTGTGATTGATGTGCACTTATTTAAGTATCTTTGTGCATGTGCTTCGTATTAGTGATTGACAGACTTCTATGACCAACACTTGATAGTTGCAAGTCCAGATCTGTGTTGCATTAGCAACATGTTAGTATTGAGTTTTGTGCCTTTGTTTTATTTTCATACCTCATGATGTGTTGTTATCTTATGACTAGCCTGTGAAAGCATGCAGTGTTGTTGTTGCAATATCTGTTAGTGGGGCTATGATGAAAGCTTCCACCTATGTTTTCTGATTTTTGAAAGGATTTCTGGTTGTGTTTCTTTGGTGACTAACCTATTTTTGTTCCTAGAAGTATAACTGTCTTCCTTTATTAAATGACAACATATGGTTGAGCCTAGAAACCTTATTGAATTTTATACTTTTGTTGATCTTCTATTATTATAATATTAATACATATTGCCACAAGTTACTGACTTTGTTATTGTAGTGATATATGCTCTAAAAATGGTTTGTTTCTATCATTTGTCATCTACTATTATTATCAGACTGGTTTGCCTTAGTATTCACATTATTGGGAGTATACTCTTTACCTTTTACTTATTTGCATTTCTATATTTTTGAATTTTGGGGAAATGATGAAATGCTTCCACCTTAATTATATTATGAGGAATCATAAATGGTTTTGCTATATATTATGTGGTTTGGTGGCATTTTTTAATTGCAACTACCCAGAAATTGAGCATTATCATTCTTCTTATGATTTTACAATCACACATTTTTCCTGAGCCTTAAAATTCCTTAATTACTTGTTTCATTATTAATATTTCTTACTAATTTTGTTATTATTATTTTTTTGCAGATTAACTTTTTGGTGGATTATAAATGGAATGCCTTAATTTTTTTGGAAGGCTATTCTTCTGCTTATACAAGGAATTTTTTGTCAATAGCAGTATAACATAGTTATTTTGTTTAATACTTTTAAGTATAAAGCATAAATTTTTTGTATTATATTTACCTATTAATACATAGGAAATCAGGTGAAAAAATGAATATTATTATAAGTCTTGAGCCATATTTTGTAAGTTTTTGGTCATGTAAAACACTAATAGACTAAGACTCATTTTAATGATATGTTTAGTGTTTTTTTTAGTTTATGCAATCCAAATTCTGAAGTCCAGTGTTAGGTCCAAACCATTAACCCAAAATGATAAATTTGATAATTTTTAGCAACTCAAATCACCAATTTTTCAACTAATTTTGTACAATTCGGTGTAAAATATTTATAACCATAAATCGCTCGGTTTTATCACTTTCCAACCTGAACCCGCCCGACCCTCCCGTTGCACACCCCAAGTAAATAAAGGAAAAGCTACGCCGTATAGAGGGCACATACAATCAAAATAAAGAAGCTAACATTCTTCCTTGCTTCTGTCGCTTCTCACTTGACTTCACTCTGTTTACTTCTTCTTCCTCACTCCTCACAGCGAATCTAAAAAAAAAAAAAAAAAACCCTAACCCTATTTCTCTGCATCTTCTTATAAATGTCAATAAATTGACGCAATTGGTGCTGTTTAACCCATTTTTTACGGTATTCGGATCTACTTCCTAATAAATTTTGTGATTGTTTCTCCACTTCATTTTCAATTCTGAAACTGGTAACTAACAGGTACATCACAATCTCCCTCTTTGTTTTCTTTTTGCTTATTGATCTTTATAGTAACTATATAAAGATGCATTAGCTTGTCAATTAGTACTTTTCTTGGAAAGAACTAAAACCGTGTTTGGTGGATCGAACCTAATCCAATTACACAATAAATTTATATTTTTAAAATTTTTTTGTTATCTGGGATTCGATTCAAGATCAATTGTGGTGTTTTCTTGATTGATCTTTTTAGTTGTGCTTCATATGACATTGTGATTTATTCTGGTTGCTTGTAATTTCCCAAAAAGGAAGTTTTTTTTTTTAAAAAGAAACTGCAGTGTTTGAAGGTGTTTATTTTCTTTTTTTAAAAAAAATTATATTGCATACAGAACAATGCAACTGTCTATTTGTAAGCCTTTTGATGAATTTTATCATATGGGTTTGCTGCAAATTTGAAGAATTGCTCTTTGAGATTCATTTTTAGATACAGCTGTTTTAGTACGTGACCTTGTTCTGCGATAGATTGGTGTCCTTTGATGGAGCTGTTGCTACACATGCAAATACATAAGCTCGAATATTGGTAGATAAACGTAACAGCTCTATGTAGTCAATTTATTAACAGATAGTTGTGCTTAGTCATAATAGTTGAGCAAATTCATAGGTAGTACTGAGTCTCATCGAGGTTCTATTCTCAAGCATCCTCACCTTTTATTTCGTTTCCTCATTCATAAATTTCTAACTTTTTGTTACTTGCATTTGTGTATATTCTGTACAGAAACCGAACTAACACTGAGGAAAATTTAATCCTTCGGCAATTGCTTGGATCTGATGTTTATTATCTTTAAAGCAAGCAGTCTTAGAAGTGTTATCTAAACCTAAGAAAAAGTATTAGTAGAAAAAATTGAGATAAAAAAAATTCAGTCTAATGTACAAATAGACCCTTCAACTTTTGACACAAGATTAAATATGTTTAAATTGAACTTTTTTAACAAATAGGACCCAATACTTTTACTTTTAGTACCAAAAAAGCCCAATTTTGGTATTATGATAAGTGTGACAATCAAACTCTAAATAAAAATTAATTTTTTAATCCTAATTTATTTAATATTCAAAAAAATAGTATTTATAATAGTTTGATTTTTCAAAACCCTTTGTTTAATGTGAATAGGAAGTGGCAAAAGAGAGAGAGATAGTAAGTAGAAAACAAAGATTTTAGTTGATTAATGTGGATTTTTTGAATATTTTAAATTTAATTTAGTTTAAAAATATTAATAAAATATTCAGTATAAATGTTCACTCTATTTTCATAGAATTTGAGTCAAAATTGTGCTTAAATATTGGGTCCTATTCGTTGAAAAAGTTCAATTTGAATTTATTTAATCTTGAGTCACAAGTTGAAGGGTTCATTTGTGTATTAGTCCAAAAAAATTCTCTCAATTTGAAATCTGCACATATTATATGTACTGGCGCGATGGTCTAGGCATTAGCTGATGTGATGCCACAAGGGAACTAAAAGGAACAATGAGGTGATATAAGATTGCACTTTTTTGTTTATGAGAGACAACATTTAGGTTTTTTAGAGTAATATGGGCAATATATGTATGCTTGTGGCAAACAATTTTCTTCTTGCAAAATGGCACCTTATGGTTGGACAAATATTGATATTTTCTTTTGTTTGATCCTATCATTTCCTGTGCAGTTTAGCAGAATAGTTTATCTGAAAATAGTCAAGGACCAATATGAGCCTAGCATGTCTTGTATGCCATAGTGTTGAGAGCCCATCACACTCCTTTAGAAGCTACTCGGTCTCAAGTTCAGACAATGAGGGGAGATGTTCTGCCATTGGAAACTGCTTAACTAGAAAGTTGTCTCTCCCTCCTCCAAGAGGGATCTCTTCTATTGCATCAACATCCAAAGTGACCCCACAACCAGGTAATCCAAGTCATGATGAAATGACCGGACCCCCAAGACTAGTCCGGAGTCGTGCTGTGAGAAGGGATCTTGTGAGAGACTGGAATTTTGAAGGGGTAGCTATGGAACGTTAGATCATTTGAGAATCTGATGAATTCTCTGCTAGTGTGGTAGAACTAGATTTTTATTTTTGCTGTCTTTCTAGATCATTTCTATTATGGATGCAGCTGAACTTACTTTTCCACTTGAAGAGTTGGTGCATTTGTGACCAATGTAGGAAAATTTAATGTGGAACAGTGTTCATAATTTGCCTCATATGCCATTACTAATCATCTTTCATGGCGAATATGGCTTTAGTCAAATGTAGCTTTTTTTTTTGGGTAGATTCAGATTATGCGGTGGTTGTAGCAGAATTGAATTGTACAACCTGGGTGACAGGTTGAGTGGTGATGTTCAAACCATGATCATGAATTGCAATGAAATAAATGAGCACATGTAAATATACCCTTGGGGTTCTCATCATTTCTATTCCTTTATTAATATTATTATGGAAGAACGGTCATCTTATTAACCCTCGTCGATTATCTGCAATCCCTCATGCGACACTAATTCGTTTCAGCAAGTAGAAATACTCAAGTGACAATTGGCTTATGATCTTCCCAAATTCCTTATATTTTTGCCTTTGGTGGCAAGGGTTTGAATGTTGTCTTTGATTTAATATCTGAGGCTGCTTAAATACCTATTTTAGTACTGTGAGCACCTCATTCTCCATAAGCTCTTCACTATCTGGTTCGTGCACCACCTTGCAGGGAGGAGAGAATCCATGCTTCGAATCGAACAATTTCACTTCCAGAATGAACATGCTGCTGAATTAAGAGCTTCACCCTTCTGCTTGTAATTTGCTTTAGAATGACTAAAGGCAAGTACAATTATCTTTACAGGAAAATTTTGTGAGAATACTTAAAGTTTCCTTGCAAGGATTATCTTCTCTTCATCAAGCAGGAGAACCGAGGAACCGATGGGGCACTTATCTTTGTCACTTAGGTCCATGCCAAATGCCCATTAGCCTTGATGCATGGGATCAAAATGACATAAATCATCTTCTCTTTCAATAACTTTCACAATTTGATCAACAATGATTTTACAAGGAGGTGAACTCGATCTGATCTGAGGTCCATACAATGGCAAGCAAACGAGTTCTGGAACAGCCCGAGCCACAACAGCCCGAACTTTCATAGGACCTTCTTAGAGTATTTTCTCAATCACCTGATCATTCTCTCTTGCCAGGGAAACAAGGGAAGCTGCAACAAGACATGTATGAGCCAGTGACCCAGTATATAGAATCACATTTTGTTCCCATACGAAACTAGTAATCAGCTCAAGGCAATCCGAAATAGTCATCCTCACTTTATCAGCCAATGCATATAACCTCATAAGCGATATCATAGTGGCATTCACATTGAGAGATGCATAGATTCAAAGTTCTATAGCAATAAAATTTTATACATCCTCCGAGTAAAAAAAAACATTTCTGAATATTTACGATGTACACTCTATAATACTGCTTTTTTACGGTACTTCAGTATCAAGTAATTTTTATTATTTTGACTTTACAGAATCAGGGAAAGAAAGGATACGAAAATACACAAATGGCAACGGCATCTTTCTACATGACGAACTACTTAGAAACCTTGATCGAAATGCTAACTATATGTGCTCTATTGGAATGTGAAAACATCAGTAGGATGCTACCTTAATAACTTCTCTGGAAAATGGTTTCATTTGTGAAATCTCCTTCAGTCGCTAAGGTGATGAAGCTCCAGCCTGCTATAGGCTTCTTGTAACAACGTATGCAGCATTTCATGTTGGGTGAAGTCAGCATATTTGGATGCCCACGCTATGACATTGAAGGCACGTTCAGCCTGTTCCCCAACAGATGATGCGTATAGCACAATGTTGCATAACAGATTCAATGCTGGCTTTTGAACAATTTCATCTCCTGAATCCACTAGTTGAATTATGGGAGCCAAGCCTCCAACATCTATAATAGTCTGGGAGTGGTCTTGGTGCAGATGATTCTCTTTGCATACGAACTTTGTGAGGGCTCTTAAAGCCTCTCTACAAATCTCAGCTTCTTTTTCACCTAGAGTTCGAATCAATAGTTCAAATGAATATCCTTGCAACCTTGTCACAGTAGATTTAGGGCGTAAAGACCCCACAGAAAATGTAGCTTTATTTTTACAAAGCAGAACTACTATTGGAGCAATTATTTTGGTCTCTGTCACTTGAAATATCTTCGCTAAATTCCCAATAGCCCTAATGCATGGGATGAGTAGGTCAGAATATTGATGTTCAATGATGTTCACTAATTGATCAATGACAGCCTTCCAAACAGATGAACTAGGCCTGAAAAATGATCTTCTCAAATCTTTATCTTGTTCTGCTACTGAGGTTATCTCCATCAATGCGCAGGCTGAATAGTACCTAACATCTTGTGATCCCTTCTCCAAGAGAACAGCAAAACACATCATTGCTCTTGACTCATTGATGCTACGGCATGTGGAAGGGTTATTCTTTGCAAGTTGCAAAAGTGCTCTCGCTGCCATAGCTTTCATATGAGCTTTCGTATTGGGGTCTTCTAAATCTCTACCAATTAAATTTGCATCTGCAAGTGATATACTAGTTCCACAGACAGGCTGAATGTGATTTGGCCTCTCATCATAGCATTCTTCCATTTCCTTACGCATATTCAAGCGATTCTTGGCCATTACCATTGAAAGGACTGAAGTGGCTTTGTTGATAATAACAACATTCTGAACATGCTCTTCAACCGTCTCGAATGCAAGGTGATCAATGAGTAGGCGAACTATCCTATGCTCGAAAAATATATCTTGGCACTGGGGATAGCTATCCACAAGTTTTGATATAGCCAAGGACACCTCAGCCTGAGCCTTCATCGAACCTTCTTTGAGGATTTTCATAAACACCAAACATAGGCCAGCATCAATAATGCATTGGACACTTTCTGAATCGCATCCTAAAATCCCAATTGCCTTGGCAGCAATAATTTGGTCTTATACTCTTCCTTCTTTGAGAAATCTCATGAGCGGTGGAGCCCCCTCTTCCTGTATGATCAACTTCGTGCACCGGTAATTGTCATGAGCAAGAGCAAGTAGCTTAGCTACCGCATCATGCTTATGTTCTAACGAACCATTATACAGTATACTAATATATTGCCATATAAAACCAAGAATTGGATTGTTGGAGACAAAAGGAAGTAAAAAAGGAAAAAGCACCTTCTTGATCATTGGTCGCAAATAATGTTTGCAAGAGCCAATAAACGTCTTTTATGAAGCTATCCAGAAGGTCCAAAGCTTTCCTGAATTCAGCAGCAGGAATGATTGTGATCACCCGCTTCATAGACCAATCTTATTGCTGCATACGAGCACAAGAGAAAGAGCCTTATCAAGAACTTGTTCCGTCTCATTGATGATCAATCGTGCAGACCGATCGTAGAACTCAGAGCCAGCTGCTCGAGCACCCAAGTCCCGGAGGACGGCTGCAAGCTTCTGTGTCTTGGACTTGAGCTCGCGGCACTCCTGTTTGAATAAGCATGCATCCTTTGATGATTTTATCACTTGTTCTTCTAATTGAATTGCTTTTGCTGAGATTTGCTTCCTGCTCTTCCCCATGGATGAGAGTACAATTGGGTATCAAATCAAGATTAAAAACTCAAATAAAGAGAGTTGACATCAACAATTAGTCCGTGCTTTCTTCAACACCTTCCGCGATTTTTCTTTCTCTGCCTTGTCCAAGGCAAAGAGTTTTGGTTAATTAGCCTACTTGCTATCCAAATTGTGAAACATCAAATTATTTTTTTATTTTCAAAATTTTTATTTAATTCATTGATTAATAATATCTCCATAAATTTTTTATGATATAACAGTGGTGTCAGGAGGTTATTCATTGAATATTCATAGGTCACATGACACATTGTTATAGTCCAAGACACTGAAAATTATAAGGGTAAATTATAATTTTAACCTAATTTGGCTCATTAGATTACTTTATTTTTCACATTTAAAAAAATATTTATTTATTTTTTAATTTTTTAATTTTAACATTCATTAGTTCTTATATAAAATAAAATAATATAAAATTTAAAAATTTAAAAATAAATAAATATTTTTTAAAATATTAATAATAAAATAATATAATACAACAAAATACTAAAAAAATTTGTAATTTATCCAAATTAGAAAACGACAAATATTTTAGTGCAGCATGAACTCTAATAGTTGAATCATGCGCCTAGTAACTCTTTAACATTTTTAAACTTTTATTATATTTTATACAACTTTTAAATTTTTATTTTAAACATGTTAAACAACTATAATATATAACATCAAAGTATTTTATAAATCAATGTTATTATAGATAAAAAAAATTTATATAAATTAAAATAATGTATAATAAAGAATATTAAATAAAAATTTTCTAACTTAATAATATTAAGGGAGAATTATTATTTACCCTTAAGATTTGTTGTATTATATTAAGTGGTCTCTCACTTTTAAAAATTATATTTATTCATCTCTGACGTTTGATTCTGTTACACTAAATAATCATTTTGTCAATATTTTAACTATTTTCTTAATAGGAAATAAGGGAAATAAATGTAAAATAGAAAAAAATAAAAAAGTCATAAATACCCTTTTATGTATCATTGCCAATATTTTAACATTCCATTTTTACATCTGGTTTATATCATACTTCTCATCATCTCTACCACCATCATCAATAGCAGTAGCAGCAGCAACACAATTTTGCTTCTTCGATTCCTACCACTCCTACTCCAACTTCTTCATCTCCTCTATCTTCTTCAATTTCCTTTGCCTCCACGTCAACCGCCACTACACCTCACATTGTTGATGCCTCTACTGTTCCAGTTCTTTCCTACGCCTTACTCTCTGGTTATTAACCCTTTTTACCACAATTTCTTCATTTTTTAGCCAAAGGTGTTTTCTTGTTTGATCCACCAAAACCTATACCTCTGCCACTTACTCACTCTCACTGACCTAAAATCATCCCTTAATACCTTTCTCAATTCATTAATGCCTCTTCGTTGCAATGGAATGTGCCATTGCTACCTACCCATTTCCTTCAATTGCAATGGAATGTTGCTACTCTTTTACTTTATGATGGTTGTTGTTGTTGTAGTAGTGGTTGTCGCTATTGTTGTGAGGGTGGTGGAGGTGGGGAAAAAAGACATGGTGATGGTAGTGATGTGGGTAATGGTGGTGCAGCCGTGGTGATGGGGGTAATGGTGCTGCAGCAGTGGTGATGGGGGTAATGCGCATCAATTATTCGATGAAATGCCTGAACCAAACATGGTATGATTTAATTCTCTTATGGCTACCTATGTGGACATTGGCCAAATCTGGTGGCGATAGATTGCTTGGTTATTTTGCAACACACTATGGGTGGAACTCCACATTGGTGTTCCACTAGTCACAGGTTGAAAAAAATGTTGACCTGTTTGAGAGATGAAGATGACTGAGACTGCAAGGAGAAAAAAATTGGTGAGAAGAGGCTGGGATGAATCAAAAAAGATCATTGAGGAAATAGTAGTGCCTACTATATTGACAGAAGCAAACTACAGATATGAAACCATGGTAGATGATGCAAAATATAAGATCAATCTTCTTAAACATACCATTTGATATTGCCTCTATATATTCCTACCTAATTAAAGGGTCTTTATTTCCTAAACAGGGAGACTCGGACTATGAAGGTAGCAGAATCCATCCAGGAAAAGGACTCTACCCTAAAGAGGAACCCTAAGCAAAAAGGGAACACTCTCCTACTAGGATTAGGACTCCTATCTCATAAAGAATCTGACTCCTCTTAGGTTAAAGTATTACTATAAATAGGACCCCATATCCCTCACAAAGGGGCATCTCATTCTCACATATTCTAGTTGTTCTATATTCCCTTACTTCCGTTCTCTAACTTAGGCATCATAGTGTTTATAAGGACTCTCCCCACCTCTTATCTTGCCTTCTATTCATCGATTGCAGGACATCAAGCTCAAGAGTTCTAGAAACCAATTATCAAGTGGTGCCATCTGTGGGAACTCTTTGGAAAAACCATTCGTTTACTTGTTAAGCTAAAGACATCCTCACCATGACTTCCAGCCCACCACTGGCGTTGATTCTCGAAATTGGCACCAACCCTTCTGCACCTATCCCTTCGACCAACCTCTCAGACCCTCTCCTAGCAATAGTGCTTTCAGTCACTTTTTCGCATATCGGAGCTTCATTTGGACACACACATCCACTCCCTAACAACACCTCGAGATACCCAGCCTTGGGTCTAGACCTCCCATATTACACTCCTCTACAACACCATCATTTAATACCTTTCATACCTTTTCTGAGCTTAACAGACACACTAGCAATAACCACACCAAATTTAAACACCATAAACCAAACACTCAACCTCGACCAAAACTAGCAAGGAAGTCATGATAAAAAAATATTCAAGCGTAGATAGCTTTAATGCAGCAATAACTAAACATTATAATGCAGAGTAGGCATTCTGAACAGGCTCAAAATAATAATAACACAACACCTCGGCTAGCCCCGGGGATGAGCATAGGAAAGGGTAAAGCACCAGAAGGGGAGTGTAGTTCAACAATTTTGGCCCTTGATGATTCAAAGATATCTCAGAAGGTTAAAGAGGCAATATACAAAGCCTGGACAAAACCAAGAAAGGAAGAATAATGCATTATAGATAGCAGAACTCCATTTGTCAGAAGAATAATTCAAACGGAGATCCCTACTAAGTTCAGATTCCAGCCACTTGATCAGTATAACGAGATGGGAGATCCCATCAGCCATATATCGGCATTCTGAACAAAGATGTTACTCCAGAATGTAAATGATGGAATCATGTATAGAGTTTTTCTAAGCACACTCACAAAGAACGCTTAAAAGTGGTTTCATCGACTTTCGGAGAATTTTGTCACTTCTTTCGAGGATCTAGCGGCACAATTTTATACTAGATTTATCACCAATATTCATCTAGCCAAAAACATCAATGATCTTTGGATGTGCTGACAAGAAGTTGATGAGTCTTTACGAAGTTATCTTGACTGTTTCAATAAAATAGCCATGCAAATTAAGCATCTTCTAGATGAAGTTGCTATAGAAGCTTTGAAAATGGCACTAGACTCGGCAAGCTTAAAGACAAGATAATGACCAAAGAACCAAGTACCTTTGTAGAGGCAATAGCTATGGCAGTCAAGATGATAAAAATGGACGAGGATAAAAGGCTGACGAGAAGCCATCGATCAAGGATGAACAACCCAAACATAGATGAGCAGGCTTCCCAAAAATAAATTTTAGAAATCCAGCAAAAAGATTTGATAAGGAAGCAGACCGATACACACCCCTGAACACCTCTCGATCCAAAATCCTTATGTGGATCAAGCAGAATGGTGTTGGAATCACCCCAGCTAAGAGAATGAGCCAAAGCTAAAGATCCACCCAAGACAGAGGACAATACTGTCAGTATCACTGGGAATACAGGTACGACACGGAGGGTTGTAGAGAGCTGAAGAATGTCATAGAGAGATTGGTGCAAAGGGGAAAACTTAATAATTTCACAGATGTATCGAGAAGAAGCATAAACTTTGAAAACCAAGAGCATGATAGGCTAGAAGCAAAGAAAACTCGGAGGGAGCCGATTGGCACTATCAACATGATCATCGAGGGATAGAACACTGAGAAGAGATTAAAATGGAGTAAAGGAGAAAAGCCAGTATCCAAGAGAAGCGATATTGTGTTCAATTCGAAAGATGCCTCCATTGTGATGCCCTGGTAATAACTGTGTGCATAGACAAGTATTTGGTAAAAAGGTTATTAGTGGACAACAGAAGCGCTATCAACACATTATCTTGGAATGTGTACAAGGCAATGGGAGGCTCCGTCACCAACCTGAAGGCCATCCAGAACCCCATCATGAGTTTATGGAGGAACCGTGTAACCAATAAGAGTTGTCGAATTAAGCCTAGAATTTGGAAATCAAGACGATGAAGAAACAAAAGTTATCTGAGCAGTATTCAATGTGGTGGATATACCACTGGCGTACAATGGGATTATAGGACGATAAGCGCTCTATGAAGCAGATGCAGTCACCAGTATCTGGCGCTTAACTATGAAAGTTTCGATCAAGAATGGAACCTTTACCATTCGAGGAGATCAGCATATGGCTACACAGTGTTACTAGATGGCCATAAAGCCTCAGGCGGAGGCCTTTCCTCTAAAAGCATGGGAACTTGAGAAGTAAGGCGCTGATCCACAACTAGTAGAAGACACGAAGACCTTACAAATCACGGATGGAAAGACCATGAAGATTGGCAATGAACTCAGCCTGAGCATCAAAAAAGGAATAAGGGAAGTCCTTGCCAAACACTAGAAAAATTTTGCTTCACAAGCCTCCGAAATCATTGGCATGGACCCGCAAGTTGCTTGTCATTGTTTAAACATCAGACCAGGAGCCAAATTAGTGGCCTAAAAAAAAGAACCTTTGCCTACGAAAGACAGAGAACAATTATTGAAGAAACAACAAAGTTGATCAATCAGGTTCATCAGAGAGGTTATCCACTCGGAGTGGGTAGCCAACATAGTACTTATCAAAAAAGCAAATAGGAAATACAGGATATGTGTATACTACACTGACCTCAACCGACCATACCCTAAAGACAACTACCCATTGCCCACAATCGACCAGCTCGTTGACTCCACCGCTGGCCATGGATTATACAGTTTTATCGATACGGCACAAGGTTACCACAATATTCAGATAAAGGAAGAGGATTAGGAGAAGACATCCTTCATTACCTATTAAGGTTTATATTGCTATAAGGTGATGCCCTTCAGACTTAAGAACACCGGAGCCATGTATCAAAGAATGATGAATCAGGTCCTCCAAGACCAGATTGGCATGAGCGTAAAAGCATACGTAGACGACATCATCATAAAGAGCAAGCATTCGGAACAGCACCCTGTGGATATAAACCAGGTATTAGGCAAATCCAGGATTAAGGTGAATCCAGAAAAATGCAACTTCAAAGTTAGAGCAGGAAAATTCTTAGGATTCATGATATCACACAGGGGCATTAAAGCCAATCTAAAAAAGATGGAAGCCATACTCAACATGGAAGCACCGAAAAATATCCACGAAGTACAAAAGTTAAACGACAGAATCACCATATTAAGGCATTTCATTTCATGCTCGACCAGACGGTGTCTACCATTATTTTGACCTCTCAAAAAATCCAAAAAGTTTGAGTGGTCCGTAGATTGCCAGGCAGCATTCGAAGACATTAAGGGATTCTTGTCCTTACTACCCCTACTCAGCCATCCCGTCCCAGATGAAACATTGTACTTATACCTCTTTGTAGGCCAAGAATGCATCACCTCCGTATTGGTAAGAGAAGAAGGGAGCCAGCAAAGCCCAGTTTATTATATCAGTAAAATGCTCTAAGGATCTAAAGTTCGGTATCCTATGTTGGACAAGCTCGTATGGTCATGGTCCACGCATCTTAAAAGCTCTGACATTACTTCCAAGCTCACCATATTGTCATCTGATCCCATTTCCCACTGTAAAAAATCTTACAAAGATCGGAGACCTCAAGCAGGCTAGTGCAGTGGTCGATGTTACTTGGCAAATTTGACATTAATTATGAACCCTACCAACAAATGAAAGCCTAGGCATTAGCAAATTTTGTAAAAGAAATGGCTCCAAAAGACCTTACCTTGTCCAGAGCACCGGAATGGAAACTCTATGTTGACAGAGCATCCTCCGCTCAGGGATCTAGCACTGGAATAATTCTTAGGGGACTGCATAAGGTTTACATCCGGTATGTAGTCCGAATCTAGTATAACGCAACCAACAATGCCACCGAGTATGAAGCACTCATCACAAGCCTGAAAATAGCTACCAAAGTCAGAGCTGAACACCTCATCGTACATTTGGACTCACAGTTGGTTGTCAACCAGGTTAACAAAATGTTCTAAGTTAAGGACACTAGCATTGCCAAATACGTGGATAAAGGCAAATAGCTCTTAAAATAGATTGAACAAGAAAGGGTCCGGTGGGAGATCATCTAGATTCCCAAGGAGGAAAACTATGAGGCTGACCTCCTAGCCAAGTCAACAGCTAAAGATAGTCAAGCATTTCGAGATATGGCTTTCACCAAGGCATTGACCAATCCTAGCATGGATGATCCCGAAGTTTTGGAGATACAGGTAGTCTCAGAATGGATGCGCCAATAATCCAATACCTGGAACACGAAACCCTTCCTGAAGACAAACTGTAGGCTTAAAAGTTAAAAACCAAAACAACCCATTATTCCATCCATCAAGGGGAGCTTTATAAAAAATCCCTTTCACACCCATGGTCTAAATGCATCTCCCTAGAGGAAGGAAATTACATACTTCGAGAGATCCATAAAGGAATTTGCAAAGCGTATGAATCCCATTATGCACTAACTCAAAAAGCACTACTCCAAGGATATTATTATCCTACCATGTCTAACGACTCCCTGCAGTTAACTCAAGCATGTCCTAAGTGCCAATACTATGCTCGACTCAACCACAGGCCTCCTCACTCCCTGCATCCAATCGGCAACCCATGGCCATTCGCCATATGGGGAATGGACATCCTAGGTCCCTTCCCACCTTCCACTTCGCAAAAAAGGTTCCTGATT
This sequence comes from Mallotus nudiflorus, assembly GCA_947683625.1. Classification (NCBI taxonomy): domain Eukaryota; kingdom Viridiplantae; phylum Streptophyta; class Magnoliopsida; order Malpighiales; family Euphorbiaceae; genus Mallotus; species Mallotus nudiflorus. Next base: position 2,857,482 of record CANTUR010000037.1, read on the forward strand.
GTGGCTATCGACCATTTCACTAAGTGGGTAGAAGTAGAGGTAGTCCTAACCATCATGGAAGCTCATTTGCAGGTTTGGCATCCCCCACTCTTTAATTACAGATAACGACAAATAGTTTGATAATAAAAAGTTCAAATATTTTTTCTCAAACCTTGGAATAAAGCTTTGCTTCACCTCGGTAGCCCACCCGTAAACAAACGAGCAAACAGAAGTCACCAATAGAATTCTCATGCAAGGATTAAAGAAAAGACTTGATGAGAAAAAGGGAAATTGGGTCGAAGAGCTCAACAACGTAATCTAGGCCTATAGAACCACGCCTAGATCATCCACCGAAGAGACACCATTCAGGCTAACCTATGGCATGGATGCAGTAATACCAATGGAAATTAGTTCACCAAGTTATAGAGTAAGTCAGAGTCTCGATCACACCATCAACAATATTAATGCCCAGATATGTCTGGACCTACTAGAGGAAAGGAGAGAACAAGCAGCCACCACAGCTGAAGCACATTGACAAAAGGTGACACGGTATTATCATCAGTGGCATCATCTGAGACAGTTCAAATTAGGAGACTGGGTACTCAGAAGGGCAAATATTGGCAAAGGTAACTCAAGAACTGACAAGCTAGGTCCAAACTGGGAAGGTCCATACCAAATCTCGACACACACAACCAAGGGAGCATACAAGCTAAGAAAAAGAGGAAGCAAAGAACTACCATAGTTTTGGAACTCAAATTCTCTCAAAAAATATTATCAATAAGTTGTATTCAACACAAAATTCAATAAAGTATCCCTTCATTAATAACAATGTCTTTACATGAGATCCATTAAAAAAAAAGGTACACCTATTCTACTACACATCCCTTCGGACCCCTGGGCCAGGAAATAGAGGGGAACACCACATCAATAGCATCTGAATGCACTGTAGGCTCAATAGTAGTAGCAGACTCCACATTTTCCCTCATGCGAGAAGCACTAGCTTTTCAACGTGCGTCCTCTTCAGCAACAATTTTGGCAAGGTCTGCTAAGGTTATCTGATCTAACACCCCTAAGTCCAGTTCTGAGTTCTGAGAGAGCAGGACCATCCTACACTCAGCCCTGTAGGCCTTAAGAAATCCCCCCACCAAGTTCTAGTATGACCTTTTATCACTCTCTCGGGATTTCTTGACCTCAAACAGCTTTTTCTCCAACTCGACAATTTGAAGATCCTGTTCTTCGATCCTCCTCATCAGTTAGCCTTAGCTATGTTCCAGATCAGCAATTTTCTTCTAACCTGCCTCAACCTTGAACTTTGCCTCTGCATTCCTTGTCTGGCAGAGCTCTAGTGTTGCCTTCATGCCATCCAGTTTCTTTTCAAAATCGATGGCTATAGTTCCCATCTTTGTCTCTTTCAAGCTGTACTGGCTCTTTTAAGTAAAAGTACTGGTCCTTTGCCAGCAACAGAGCCTGAGTCATATGTCAACAAGAAAGGTTAAAGTCAACAACAAGCTCATATGATAGTAACAGCATCTGAAGTAGAAAGAACTTACTTCTAATGACTGGCCAATCATTGAGTTGAGCAACCCCTTTGGGCCTTCATCGGACCAGCGCTGCAGATCCGTAGGTAGCCTCAATGATTCGGCATATTGATCCCTCACTTGGCTATTGGAGACACTCGGAGGCTTCATCCTGTTTAGTATCCAGCCCCTCATATCCAGACACCCAATTGGGCATTGCACATATATCTCCTTGTCGAGCCCCTCTATGTCTGAATACTGCTCGATCAATTGCCTTTTCCTCTAGCCCACCCTTTCAGAGCGGGATGACTTAGCTACCGTTTTGCCTTTGGGATCAATAATTACCTCTTCGGGAGTCGTGGGGGCTTCGGGTTCTGAAGAGGGAGATATCTGCACTTCCTCTGGAGTAGTCAGCTCGTCAACTAAGGAAATCCCGCCCGTAAAATCAAAAAAGTCAGCCATCTACAATTGGAAAAATATATCAAGTCAAAAATATAACTTTAGATATCATAAATATACTAGGGGAATGAACACGACTCAGACAGACTCTCTATAAGTTTCTCCTTGACACATCCTATGCTGATTGAGCTTCGGCAAGCCCATTGAGATGCAGTTGCAAAACCATCTCCGCATCATGGTTGGGAAGTCTCACAGGATGCTTTACCTTATGGCATTCATCGAACCACATCTGCCGGATATCCATGAAATTCGACGGATGCTCGACAATAAAAAAATGTTGTCTCCACTTCTTATGGAGATTCGGAAGCTTTACGAAGAGGGTGTGGTTAGGCACAATCGACAAGGAAAACATCAGCTCTCCCTTCTTCCTAGACAAACTATACAAGTATCAGAAAAAATTTAAATTGGGTTCCTTCCCCACTTCATGCACCAGTTAGATGAACCCAATCAGAAGCGTATAGCTATTCGGATGAAACTGACTAGGCGTTATGTTATGCCTATTCAAAAATCTCTTCAGGAAGGGATCTAAAGGAAATTTTAAACCTCCCTTAAGCTGGTCAAAATACACCACTAATTTACAAAGCCCTAACATGGGGGTATGAGCCCTCAACTTCCTATCTATAGTGTGAAGGGTATAATCAGCGAAAATACAGAACCACCTCCGATACCACCCCAGTAAATCATCATCTATGTTCAAAATAAAAAGGTCAAAACTAACTTGTTCCCTCAGTGCCATAGTGATTTCTAAAAAGGAAAATGCACAATAGACAAAAAAAGCAGGAAAAAGAAGAAGAAAAGGCAAAAGATCACCTAGTTACAAGAGGCAAGAATCACGACGAACAGAAAGAAACACAATTATCGCAACACAGTTGTGACAAAGGCAAAAAAAAAAAAAAAAAGCAAAATGCACTAGTTGACAAGTGCAGCAGTACTTATAAAGTTATGGAAGGACTTGGAAACACGCCATTAACTGCCCTCATCATTACTTCACTTCTCCCTAGGTCATTAAGGGCCTTTTGGGGAAAATAAACCCATCAACCGAGGGGTCACTACAACTACAGTGGAAACGCTCCATTTCCTAACACATGAAATGACACGTAACTCGTGCGATTCAAATTTTGAATCCCTAGGAGTTGAAGCAACACCGCCACACGTCAGCCCGCCCACATCTCGATTGGGCTCCTTTATCAATTACTCAGAAAGCATCCAAGCTATGCTTCTAGCCCATTCCAGGTATCTGAGCATCTAAGCCTCGAGCATCTAAGTTGACTGAAGCTGGCACCCTCAGGTCACTTCTTTAGTACTGAGGTTTTAAGCATGTAAGCCTTGCGTCCCTGCACCGAGCATCTAAGTCCAATGATTGAAGTTGGCACCCTCAGGTCGCTTCTGTAGTACTGAGGTTCCAAGCATGTAAGCCTCGCATCCCTGCATTGAGCATCTAAGTCTAGTAACTGAAGCTGGCACCCTCAGGTCGCTTCTGTAGTACTGAGGTTTTGAGCTCGTAAGTCTTGCATCCTTGCATCGAGCATCAAAAATCTAGTGATGACTGGTTTCAACACATCAATGATACACAAATAGGTTAATCTATTACTTTCGATCTGACAGACTTGATGGACATTAAAGCTCCACTGATTCCATTTCAGTAATGAGATGGTTCCAAGACTTGGCATCGAGCTCTACTCTCTCACTATGACTGAGGTTGGCCACCTCAGCTCACCCTTCTATATCACTGTATAGTACTCTTATATGAAAGCATCAGTGTCCCACTCTACTCGAGCATAATGGAAATAAATATCCGAGTATACCCAGGCGGGACTCTTGATACTGCCTATATATATTCCTGCCTAATTAAAGGGTCTTTATTTCTTAAACAGGGACACTCAGACTATGAAGGTAGTAGAATCCATCTAGAAAAAGAACTCTACCCTAAAGAGGAACCTTAAGCAAAGAGGGAACACTCTCCTACTAGGATTAAGACTCCCATCTCATAAGGAATCCAACTCCTCTCAGGTTAAAGTATTACTATAAATAGGACCCCATATCCTTTACAAAGGGGCATCTCATTCTTATATATTCTAGTTGTTCCATATTCCCCTACTTCAATTCTCTAACTTAGGCATCAGAGTGTTTGTAGGGACTCTCCCCACCTCTTACCTTGCCTTCTGTTCGTGGATTGCAGGACATCAAGCTCAAGAGTTTCAGAAACTAGTTATCACCATTGAAGAATCCAATAATGAATTTTTAAACTCCAAGGTTGAGTGGGATAAAAAAGAACAAAATTTAGTGAGCTGCATAAAGAAATCAGAAGAAGAAAATTCATCTTTAGAAACATCGTATAAGCTTTTTATGCATTTGGTGTCGAAATTGAGTGGATAACTATGAGTATATAATGTTCAAATGGTTATGATTTATTGGTTCTTGCGATGAGCAGATTCATTTTTTTTATTTAGATAGGACACAAAGACATTTGTCTAGTCACTTTTTTTCTAATGGAATCTGCTCTATGATTTACTTTGGCAGCTCTCCTTTACCATGAAATGAGTTACAAAAATTTATTTAAGAAAATAAGGAGCTCTAATAGAGGGTAGCCGCTTCTCAAAAGAAGGCTGATGAATTATCTAAGTTGCTTGAAGAAGCTATGTCTAAGAAGAAAACTGAGGAGAATGGTGAGCTTACAGATAGTGAAAGTTATATCAACAAGAAAGAGGTAGTGGCAGTGGTGGAGTAGGCAGCAGTGGAGGCAGAGGAACAAAAGCACATCAACAACAATAGGTTTTTTTTACAGTGCATGCTATGTTGATGGAAGCAAATAAATGGTATTTTGGTCATTTTATATGCTATTTGACAGTAAACTTAATAGAAGGAGTGCTTAAGTTATTTCTCTTACTGAGGATGAATAAATATAATTTTTAAAAGTGAAGGACCACTTAATACAATACAGCAAACCTCATGGGGTAAATAGTAATTTTTTCTAATATTAGTTTTTTATTTTATTTATATTATTTTGAAATTAATTTTATATATTTAAAATTATTTGAAATTAAATTTTTTTCATTTTGATATTATATAAATTAAATAGAATAAAAAGTACTAATTGAAAAGTAAAAAATATTAAAAATTAAATATAAGAAATAAAAGTTAAAAAATATCAAAAATTAATAGTATAAAGTTCAGGCGTGAAATTATGCATTGGATCATTTTATTTTTAGTGTGTGCTTTGTTTATCTCTTGTTTATTTGTTTATTGGTAAGGATCCTAGTTACTAGTCTTTAAATTAGATTAGTTTTTATATGAGAGTTAATTGGGGGAATTTGAAAGGTTCAACTATACTAAGTAGCAATTTATGGAGATCCACTCATATGCAATTGTTGTTCATTGGGGAACATTAAAGGTTCTGGCTAATTTAAAGCAGTAGAATATATTTAATCAAGGATGTAAACACAAGTGACTTAATATTTCCTACAAAATTATTGTGCATAAAAAATAATTAGAGTGCACCAACAAATAATTAAATACAAAATAATAATTACAGAGTAAAGAAGCATTACAAGAAAATAGCGATATTAAACCAAAAAATAGAAATAGAAATTTCCATTTTAAAACATAATTGAAACAAATTTGAAATGTAAAATCAAAATTGCTACAAAATTTAGAAACAAAAACAAAAACCCATCGTTAATTGTTGGCAGGAACAAATAGCGAGAAAATAGTGATGGAATTAGTAACAAAATCATAGAAGAAAATTGAAAGGGTAATGTAAACACCTAAGTCGGTCAGCCCGTGTTAGGGGACGAATTAGGGATGCTCGATTTGATCGGCCCATTGTTAAGCCCAATGATAAGAATGTGAAACTTGGACACAAGAACAAAACTTGAATCCCCAATTGAAAATGGACTTAAAAGCCTAAAAGCCTCAAAAGCCCAAGACTTAGCCCAATTGTCAAAAAATAACCCGGGCCCAGGCTAAAGGGGCGTCGCCTCTATGACAGACCACTTGTAGCTACAGCCATGGTGGCTAAGTGGTGTGGGCCTCACACCCCTGGACCTGATTTTATGTAAATAAGAGATTTAGGGGGGGGGGGAGAGATAGGCAATGAGGGTTTATGATAGGCTAGAGAGTCTAAGGGCATAGGCAAGGTAGGGGATAAAAAAGAAAAAGGGAAGAGAAAAAAGGAAGAGAAAAAGAGAAGGGAGGAGACCCATTTTGAAAAAAAAAAGAAAGAAAGGCTTTGGAAAAAGATAAAAAGGGAAGTTCTTGAGGGAAGAGGGAGAATTGAAGCAAAAGCAAGGTCACAATCCTTAAGAGAGAAAGGGCAAAGACTTATGTCAAAATGGAATTCATACCCAAGTGGAGATCACACTCAAAAGCACATCTCTGAGGGTCCATTCCTTTGGTAAAACTTTGCATCCAAATATACTTTTTTATAACTTCATCATTTATGTGTTTATTTTGCATGTGACTAAGTTGTTAGTATACTTTAGGTATATTTCAGGTTTATTTCATTTGTTACGCTACCTCATTAATATGATCTCTTAAATTATTACATGTAGTTGTAATTTGGCACCTGTTGGATGCATGTGTGCATGTACTGCTTACTTAGGGTAGAAGTTTATTTTTTTTGAGAGTCGAGCTAGTCTGTTGATCAAGTGACACCTCTTCATAGAGCCATTGCCCCTTGTTAATGAGGCGATTGCCATATTGACAGGTTGATCAGCTGTTTGGCTCTTCTTCCTTTTATGAAATCCATATAATGTTTACTTCACATGCTCTTTCCACCTTTATACAATATTTTTTTCATTGAATGATGATAATTATTTTTATTATTTGAGGGTTTCTTTAGTTAGTAACATGAAAACCCTTTTTAGAACATTATTTGTAAATGTCGTTATGTGTAATGTCGTGTTTTGCAAGAGGAAACTAACCGTATGTTATTGCAGGAATTACTTAATGATCCATATCATTGACTAGTCATTGTCATTAGCTAATTCCTTAGACCATTGCGCTTGTATAAATAGTTTATTACTAGTTTACTTTTGGTATACGTGTGGTTTATTTTTTGTGTATTATTCTTTTATTTTATCTAAAAGCATTGTAATCCCTAATCCCTTCCCCTTTTTTTTTCGAATATATGATTGTAAATTATTATTTATTTTATTTTTGTTGAATGTTGGGACTTAAAAGCATGAAATTGATTTAATGTGCAAACTCGGACTTAACTATAAAATTTGCCAATTATATGAAGGCAATTACAATATGTGTGGTAATAAAGAAATAATTAAATAACTAAAGGTAATAATACACAAAAAAAATGGAGGCTAACCACAAGGTTAGGTGAGCATTTAAATGCTCATACCCAGTTTTCAAACCCATTCTCTGACGATAGCTTCTGGGAACCTCCATGGAATCTAGTTGTTGTATAGTGTGTCCCAACTTTTATCCAGGTGGCGACTCCATCTCTGAATAGGCCCAAGACCTATATCATATTTCCAAGTGGACCTCGAGCCCACACAGTGTCGTGGCCGCCAAATACTTGGGCACGCGCTAAATCCCATCGCCTACAGTGGCGACTCAACTGTGGATCGAGAAACTGATTCCAATGTTTTTCATTTTATCATCTTTAATTATTTTCTTATTTCTTCATGTATTTATGCATTCACTACACATTTTGCACACAATGAGCATTTCAGCCCTAAATAAACCTGGCAATAGTCAATACTTTGCTACCTATGTTTCACTTAAACCTGGTGGTGGAATATTTGATTATTGTCACTCATGACATGTACTAATCCACATTGTTTGACCCTTGAGTGGGGAGATGTATGTTGATGTATATTGTTATGGGAACCAAAGCCTTTTTACCTAAGACTCAAGCTCATGTAATGACCTAGCAACTATCCTTAGGAATTTTCCCCACATTCATGTGTATTATGCCATATAATGGACCTTTAAAATAAATCTTGAGCCATCAATAAGCAATCCAAGGTAAAATGAGCCCTCGTGTCCAACCAAAGCCCATTATAAACAAACTAAATCAATAAGGGCCACTCATGCCTATTCATAACCCATTTCAGGTGCGTCTTGACAAGTAAGTTTATGATGCTAAAGACCTTGGCTCATAGGAAATGGACTCGGGCTTTATTTAAAGGACCCGTTACTTGTTTGAATCATTTTGAGAGTTATCTTGCATACATCAATTTTGTTATCCCACATTGATAATTAAAAACTAGACAAAAAATCCTAGGATAAAAAAGTCACCATAGAATACGTGTGTAGGAGAAATAAGGGCAGAGGTTTGCACGTTTAAGCTTCGCATTTTGGTTTTATGTATCTTATTTTTATTTATTTATTTCTTAGCTCCCCTTAAAATAAAATGGACTTGCATATCATGTATACACGCCATGCATTATTTTAACATATGATTTTTCAGCACTATAGATCCTTCGAGCTCATCAAGGTGGGTCTGAATTAGTTCAGGTCATTTGGTCAGAAATTTAGAAGTGGGAATGGCAGGTGGTTTTGATCGAAAGGCATTTAAGGTATAGTTAAAAGATAAAGTGATGGAAGAAACTCGATCTATCATAAGGGAGATGATGGGGGAAATTACTAAGCTCATTAGGGAGAATCAGCTGGTACAGCCATCCAATGTGCCACCAATCAACTCGATAGATCTTGATGAGGAGATCCCAATTTAAGGAAGGGAAGAAGATGATGTAATAGTACTGGACAACCCATCAAATCGAAGAAATATGAACCTAACAGAACATGTAGGGCAAACTGAGTGGGCCAAGAGCATGACTAAGGCTAGGAACCAAATGCAGATGATGATGAAGAAGAAAGGCATTGTCGCCCCCCTTATGCCAATCTGAATCTAGGAAGGGAAGATGAACCGCTACCCCGTAAATTCAAATTCCCTTATATGAAGAAATACTCAAACATCAAGGATCCCCATTTGCATCTGAAGCAGTATATGACTTATATAAAGGCCACTGAGTTGACCAAGAGCCAGATCATCAAGCAGTTCCCTATGTCACTGGAGGGAGCACTGATCCGCTAGTACTACACTTTGGAACCACATGTTCAGTCAAATTGGAAGGAGTTAGATGCCACTTTTATAAAGCAATATGGCCTTAATGTTTAGTTGGAAGTATCCTTGAGAGATTTGCAGAACACCAAGCAGAGCTTTAATGAATCCTTTACTGATTACCTAACTCGCTGGAGGAGAAAGTTATCTTTGATAAGGCATAGGCTTGCTGAGTCAGATCAATTAGTTTTGGCTATAAAGGGGTGTGTCCTAGCACTATTTAGAAAGATGAGAGATTTGGGGATCAGAAACTTCAAAGAATTGTATAGGTTTGGGGTCTAAAAAGAGTCAGATCTAGCTCAAGAAAAGAAATCTTCGGAGGGAGGTCTAAGGGCAAGGAAGGAGCTATTTCGAGTAGTAATGTTCATATCAATGCTATCTGACCACTGAGCAACAACATATAGGTTAATGCAGTTAGACAGCCTCGAAGATTTTTAAAATTGGGATGCCCTCTATCTAAAGTCTTCGACAAGCTTATTGAGAAAAACCTATTGTGACCTTTACCTTCACAATAACCCCTACCCGGTGCCAACCCAAAGCTTTTCTGCAAGTTTCACTAAACCATCGGACATGACACTGATAGTTATGCCCTATTAAAGCATAAAATTCAAGACCTAATTGACTCGGGCAAGATTACTGACCGAAAAACCAGAAAGCCAAATACAAAAACCAATCCATTACCCAATTATCAAAATATGCCACCACTAAATGCGCCCATCTTAATTATCAACACTGGAGGAGAAAGTCCTAAACTCCTTAGTGGATGTCATTCATAACTCCCTAGAAGCCTAGCCTAAGAACCTAAGACCAAGCAAACAACCCATGGAATTGCATGTGCACATCTTGGACATATGGAGTTCCGATGATGAAAGTGAGGAACAGGTTGACCTGTGGGACAATGAAAGAAGTAGATCAGGCCAGTTTGTGGGGAAGGTTGAAGAAAAGAAGGAAGAACCTAAGACTATTAAGTTTGAGCCTAAAAAGACAGAAAGTTCAGAAAAAGAGAAAGAAGCAAAGTAAAGTGAGGGGACTGTTGCCAGTGTCTGGGAATTACTTATGCATTCCAGGGATCATAAGGAGGCCCTAATTCTAGCGCTGGATCAGAAAAAGATCTCCATTAGTTGTACCCTAGAACAGATGGTAGGATAACTAATGGAAACTCCTTAAGGGATGATAACATTTTCTAATAACGACCTACCTCTAGAGTGGAGGGACCACTACAAGGCTCTATTCATCAAGGCTGAGGTGAAGGGAAAAATGGCTTGCTACGTGATAGTCGACAATGGTTCTGCCATCAATATGTGTCCATTGAATATTCTGCCAAAGTTAAGTTTGACGATGGCCAACTTAAATTCTTCTGAAGTAGTTATCAAAGCCTATAATGACACTAAGAGGTTTATGGAAGGAACATTCAAGGCATTGGTCAAAACTTAACCTATAGAAGTTTGGGTTAACTTGCATGTGATTAATATCCTAGTGACATTTTCCATCTTGCTAGGAAGGCCATGGTTTCGATCATTGGGTGGCATATCATCCACTGTTTACTAGAAAATTAAGTTCCCTTATGTCACCATCTCTGCTGAAATCAAAGTCGCTATGGCTGCATTAAAGTTGACCCCTAATAAGATCTCTATAAGCCCCAGTTTTGAGGTTTGTGTAATTTATGAGGATGAGATGGATGACAAGGTTTTGAAGATTATGTGCAGCATGAGGTTTATGCCAGGTATGGGGTTGGGAAGAGATCAGAGCAAACCTTCAAAATTTATGGAAAATAAGATACATATTCTAAAGCACAGGCTAGGATTCAAAGGGGTTGATGATACTAAGGGAAAGATAGAAATTTAGGGCCAGTCTAAAGAGAAGAAAGAGGAAGCCATGGCTGAAAAGAAAACTTTATAAGAGATCTTTATAAAGGAAGGCATAGGGTACCCCTACAATGGAACTCCAAAACCTCTCTTGATGGATGGGGAAGTTATTCCAGGGTTTGAAATCTTTGCCAAATTTATGGACAGAGCCAAGGGTGTTGCTATTGAAGAAGTCCCTATTGAGGAGTTAGTGCTAGCTAAAGAAGAATTTAAAGGGAATGAAGCTACCTTAGAGTTAAAAGGCATTGATAATCAAAACAAAGAACTTGATTTTGAAGCCTACATCCTTAACTCTATCCTAGATGTCTTTTATGATGACTATGATGTTTCTTGTACTTCTTTATTTGAAACTGATGATCTTTTCTTTTCGAAAGTGAATGTAATAAAGTCTGAATTTGCTTATTTATGTGATGTGTTCCCTAATGGTTATTCTATTTGTGATGATCATTTAATGCATATGTTTGACATTAATTCCACACAAACTGAATCATTTAATTTAGGCACAAATGATAATCCTAAAAATATATTGCTTGCATCTAGTCTAACTCATGATGAGAGAGAAAAAATGAAAGAAATCTTAATAAAGAGGTAGAAAGTATTTTCTTGGAGTTATAAAGACATGCCCGAAATCGATAAGGAGATCTCATACCACAGGATCCCCACATATCCTCACATAGCACCAATAAAGCAAAAGCAAAGGAGGTTAAGACCGGAATGGGCTCTCTTGGTCAAAGAAGAAGTCAAGAAACAGTTGAAAGCAAAGGTTCTGGAAGTGGTAAAGGACACCCAATGGTTAGAAAATATAGTTCTGATTCATAAGAAAGATGGGAGGGTTAGAGTATGTGTGGACTACCGAGATTTAAACAAGGCCTGCCTTAAAGCTGACTTTTTGCTACCACACATCGATACGCTAATTGATAGCGCAACTTCCAACGTGATGTACTCTTTCATGGATGGATTTTTAAGGTATAGTAAGATCATGATGGTGGTAATGGACAAGTTAAAGACATCCTTCACTACCAAGTGGGGCGTATACTGTTATCGAGTAATGCCTTTTGGATTAAAAAATGCAAGGGCCACTTATCAAAGGATGGCGACAACTTTATTGCATGACATGATCCATAATGAGGAACAAGTGTACGTGGATGATATGATAGTGAAATCCTTAACTAGGGAAGGATATTTTGAGGCTTTAGATAAGTTTCTAGCAAGGGAAAAAAAGTACAATCTCAGACTGAATCTAAAGAAGTGTGTTTTTGGGGTTACATTTAGGAAACTATTGGGACACATTATCAGTCAAAAAGGAATAAAGGTGGATCTGGATAAAATTAAGGCAATCAAGGATATGCCCGCACCAAGGAACGAAAAAGAGATCTAAGGGTTCTTGGGGCGCTTATAGTATATTAGTAGATTTATAGCCAAATTGACGACCTTCTTCAACCCCATCTTTAAGCTCCTAAAGAAAGATTAACTTGTGAGATGGAATGAAAGGTGTCAACAAGCCTTTGAAGCTATCAAGGATTATTTGATGAATCCTCTTATTTTACAATCGCCCAGGCTGGGTAAAGCCTTAATCTTATATCTAGCAATTGAAAAAAAATGCAATAGGGGCAATAGTGGGACAGGAAGGCAAAGAGAAGATAGAGCACGCTGTGTATTACTTGAGTAAGAAGCTTTTGCCTTACAAAACTAGTTATAGCCTTATGGAGAAGATGTGCCTAGCAGTGATTTGGATAATAAAGAAACTCTAACACTACTTTCAATCTTACAAAGTGCAGGTAGTTTCCAAACATGATCCCCTCAAGTATCTCCAATGAACCCCCTCTCTTATAGGAAAGTTGCCCAGATGGCTCATTCTGGTCATAGAATTTGACATAGAATATACAGCCAAGAAGATAGTGAAAGGGAGAGTGGTAGTTGACTTCCTAGCACATAGTCTGGTAGATGATGACCAAGAATGGAAGTTAAAGTTTCCTAATGAACACCTCAGGGCAATAGAGGTATAAGGTTGGGAAATGTACTTTGATGGAGCCGTTAACAACAAAAGGGCTAGAATAGTGTGATTTTGGTCATGCCAGAGGGAGAGATGATCCCGATGGCAAAAAGAGTCCAGTTTAAGGCAACCAATAACCAAGTAGAATATGAGGCTTGCATTTTTTGTCTAGAGGCATTACACAGTGCAGGAGTGAAAAATGTTACCATGTACGGGGACTCCATATTAGTCATAAAATAAGTTGCTAAAGAGTGGAAGATAAAGGAGGAAAGATTACGTCTGTACTGGGAATATCTCACTACTATCTTGTGCTCATTTACTCAATGTAAGTTTGTTCATCTGCCGAGAGAAGGAAACCAGACGGATGATGCCTTAGCCACACTAGCCTCTATGTAGGAAAATGGGAAACAGCCAGAGGCCAAGCCTTTAATTCTGATGAAATCTCGAGGCCCTTGTTACAAGGAGGTAAGGGTGACACTAATCGATGCTACTGAGAAGCCTTGGTTTTATGACTTACAAAGATATCTAGAGACTGGGCAATTTCCAGATGGTGCTGATAGGAAAGAGAGGGTATCCCTATAAATGTTATCTCAACAGTTCATAAGTCACAATGGGATATTGTCCAAAAGAATACTGACTGGGGTGCACCTCAGATGTGTTGATAAGGATGAATCCCAAAAGCTTATGGAGGCGATTCATGAAGGAGTGTGTAGGCCACACATGAATGGGATAGTCTTGGCAAAGAAAATAGCTCGCTGGGGTTACTTTTGGCTCACCATGGAAGAAAATTGCATTAGGTTTGTGAAAAAATGTCACAACTGCCAAATTTATAGTGACATTAGCCCCTTACCATCTATAGAACTTCAGGGAATGACTTCTTCTTTGCCATTTACTGTATGGGGGATTGACATCATAGGAGAGGTGAGGCTAAAAGCATCTAATGGTCATCGATATATTATTATGGCTATCAACTACTTCTCCAAGTGGGTTGAGGCTGAATCTTATACTACCATAGGTTCGAAGCAAATGTCGAGGTTCATTGAGAAGAATATAATCTATAGATATGGTTTGTCGTACCACATTATTGCAGATAATGGGGTTCAATTTTGAGCAAAAATGGCTACACTGCTGAAAGACTACAAGATCGAGCACCACCAATCATCTTCGTATAGGTCGTAGGCAAATGGGGCGATGGAAACAGTCAATAAGAATGTGAAAAAGATCCTAGCCAAGATGTTAGAGAATTACTGGAATTGGGTAGAATACTTACAATTTGCATTGTGGGGGTATCGAACTACTGCCAGAACCTCGATAGGGGTCACTTCGTACTCTTTGATTTATAGATGTGAGGCCATTTTGCTAACGGAGGTTAAGATAAGGTCATTGTGAGTCCTGCTAGAGTCTAAGCTCCCTGAGTATAAATGGGTGGAGAGTCAATTAGCTCAATTGACATTACTGGATGAAAAGAGGATGAAAGTTATGTATCATTCTTAGCTGTATAAAAAAAGAATAGTCCAAGCCTACAATAAAAAGATCAAGCTAGGAAAGATCCAAGAAGGGGATTTGGTGTTGAAGCTTACAAAGTTAATTGTGACCGACCCTCAAGGAAAATTCAAGCCAAATTAGGAAGGATCATACATAGTAAAGAAGCTATTTTTGAAAGGTACAACCATTCTATCTGATATGGAAGGAAATGAGTTTAAGGAGCCCATCAACCTAGATAAACTCAAGAAATACTTCCTAAAAAGTCTCACTAGGGAGAAAACCTCAAAAAGAGGTTGCCTAGGCAAAAATCAAAGACCATAACAAAATAAAACAAAAGAGAAAGAGAGTCCTACTGGATTGAAAACCTTGAAGAGGCGGTCCAGGCAAAAGTTAAGGACATGTAAAAGGAGAGAGAGATATGTAAAATGGTTAGTTGAAAAACTTGCAAGGGCAAGCCAACTAACAACATAAGATGTATTAGAAGTGAAATATATATACGTATTGTGCTTAAATTGAATGAAATAGATTGCTTCAATTACTGTTAAGCATTGCATAAAGTGTTTGTTACAAGCTATTTAACTAACAAAAAGGAAACTGCATCTAACATAAAAGGAAAATGATGAATTAATTCCATGAGTTAATTTTGTCTTCTTTTATTTTGTTGGTCACCCTAAAAGCTCAATACTTGTAACTCTCTTATTCTCTTATTTCTAATAAATTCATCTCTTTTTGTTTGTTACAAATAGACCCATGCTTTGTAATGATCATCAGTAGTCTGATCTCCATTGTAGTTTAAGTTTCTCTCAATGGTTCTTTAAGGCCAAGTTGCCACCAAGTGGTCTAGGAAGTTTTGAGAAAGGGGCCCTGGTTCGAACGCATGAACTAGTTCTATAATCAGTTGTTTATGACTGTATTGATGATAGAGGCAGGTTAGATTATAAAAGGTGGAAAAATGAATACTGGTAATTAGAACATAATATGTATAGGACCGGATAGTCATATGCTACAATCTCCACTAAGGGCACATCCAATGGATCAAAGTGTTGAGAAATGTTGATAGCCAGTTGTGAACATCTACTGGAATGGAGTGTAGCTTCCTTGTTCAAAAATGTTTGGCCTTATAATGCCTAATGTCTTGAGGGGGTTCAAGCAGATTCAATTTTTCATAGAGCCATATCTGTAAATTGACAAATGATTAGGTGCAAATAATAGGACAGTTGAAAGTCAAGAATTGACATGGGAGAGCTTACCTCCAACAAAAAGGGACTTTCAGAGAATCATCGTGTTTCTATGAATTTGTCCAGTCTAAAAATGGTTTCTACTAGAATGAGAGGGAAGGGATTAAACCTTGATTCTCCCTGATTAAGAATAAAAAGGACCTTTGAATCACAGTGTTCAAAGGAAGAAACTAGCAAAAATTGGGCATACAAGCAGAGAGCTATCATGCGAGGCCAGTGAGTTTCTTATTTGTCCACACCTATGGTGATCTCGAGGAAGGATTTTCATATGATTTTTGAGCCGAGAATGCAGTGAGAAGAGGACCGTGGTGGAAGGATGAACATACGCGCCAACTGGTATTGAATGGAGTGAGGGTTTGGGTTCTCAAGGTTAGGAATTACAAGTTGACAAGTGGAATTTATGTGATGACCGAGAATTGCTTTAAATTCCTTCAGTAGGGGACATATTTCCACTATGTTGAATCATAAAACATGCTTCTGGGGGTCCCAAAACTGACCCATGGCATGAATAAATGGGAAATTGATCCTCCTAACATGTAGTGATTTAAAGATTGAAGAATGGAATGGCTCTAACCTAGCCCAAGACTTGTTATCCAAAATTTTTAAGATCAATTGTAGCAGTTTGAGACTCCATTCAATTATGATTCAGGCTTTCAGGGGTACCGAAAGAGAAAAATTAAAGGTTAGGGACAAAGGTGTCTTAAGAACAAGGCTGGGCTAGGGTTTTGGGTTTTTAAAGGGGTAGCACTGCTTTACAATAAGGCGATCGCCTTATTGAAGAGGCATCACCTCAGCACCAAGAGGCAATCGCCTCTTCATTAGAAAGTGATGAGGTGATCGCCTCTTTAACAATATCAGATGTTAAGCTTCATTGAACTATGCAAACTGAGCAAGTGTAAATCAGAGTATAGTGGGGCAGACACACACATGTAATCATTGAAATCAATTCGCATGTAAAAGAATAAATTTATTTAAAATAAAAGTTAAATTTTGTAAAAAATTCATCCAAAAAAAAGGGAAATAGAAAAGTGTATGTGTTCATTGTCCAAGCTAGATAAATTAGTCAAAAGGGGAAATGACAATTTACAGGCCATGGTACATCAAGCGTTCGATTCGGCATTCTCGGGATCATTCCCTCCTTTAGTACCACTGCCACTCACGTCCTCATCCTCATCATCTTCATCAATCTAGAACACATCGATTTGGTGCTCGAGAGTGGCAATCCTACCCCTACTAGCCTCATTATGGTCCTATTTAAATAAATCACAGGTTAGTGAATCATGCAAGCATGCATACATGTAGAGAATAAAGAGATTTTTACCCTCCACTACTGGGTGACCTCTAGCATGTAGTCTTTATGAGCCTCTATCATGCGGTACATGTATAGGCCCTACTCTAGAGATATTTTATATTGTTGAATAAATATTAGAACTAACAGATGAATTGAGAATAATAGTGAAAGCAGGTCATGAGTGAACTTATATGAGTGGCACCGCCAGGGGTGCATACAAGTGTCAAGTCCTTATCTAGAGTCAAAAAATGACGAGACAGCTCACCGAGGGAACCCAACATCGAGCTAAGGGGTCAGGGACATGGATGAAGCTACCCGGAGTAAACTGAGAACTAGGGGCAATAGGCGGCCTGGTTTGCTCAGCAACCACCGAGGTCTCCTCCGAATCTGGGTCCAAACAACACCTCAGGGCTCTCTCTCCCACACTCGAGACCTAGGCTGAGGCATAGGCCTAGCAAGTGCATCCTAAAGATAAGAAAGAAAACAACACATAAGAACGCAGCTAATTTTTAAAGTACAAACAAAAGAGGGCGATAAGGATATATCTGGGAGGTAAAAGCGACATAGAAGGGAACTATCAGTAGAAGGTAAGCTCGAATGAACTCCACATATTAACTCTTCACAAGGACTGTGTGATCCATAGCTAGTGAACCTATGATAGCCTGAACGAGGTCCTCGCCCTTTAGCTCATACGCCCAAAGCATACTATCAAAAGGAGACTTAGGAACCCATCTCGCTCTAACGCCTCCCCTCTAGTTCATGACCCACTCGCCAAGATACCAAGCCCGATACCCAGGACCATAAAGTATTACCCTCTTCTAGGCTAGGGGTTGGAATGAGTCATCTCAATACTCCAGCTATCCTTAGGCCCCTATAAGTCATTTTAGATCTGCAAAAGCTGAAAACATTAACAGGTACATAGGTTAAATTTGTATATATTACTAATTGAAGAGTTTGTGTGTTTGTAGGTATTGCATCCTGCTTCAGGGAGTTCAGGTGCTACCTGTGAATATGCACCCGAGTGAGATGCCTCTTCAGGACATAACTGGCACCCCATCTGCTGATAGCTGGAAGGTGGTCCCCCACTCACTGCACACTTACGAGCAGCTCCAACTCCAAAGCCCAAACCTATTAAGAAAGTTGATTAGTCAGTGTGAATAGGTTAAGAATAGAACAAGTCAAGATAAGGGAGAGTCATAACTTACTAGGACAACGTGCCAAAAGCCATAAAATCCTTTGGCCCCTCAGACCACCTCGTCCATGCTCCGATACAGATACACAAGAGCACAGCTACCCTAGTCAAACATGGATATATGATCAAGATCTCAAAGATCTAGAAGGAACATCAGATCACTCAAGCTGGCAGTGTCAGCAAAGAAGGTGGTGTCAAGCAAGTAGAGCAGGAAAGCCCTCATCACCTGATCATACTCATGAGGAGTGACCATAGTCGCAACCTGCTCCTGAGTATAGAAGCTCCTAATTGAGTCGAGTTTAAGGGTATAAGTCCCCTTCATATTAAGAATCATGCCCAAAAGCCGCTCGATACATACAGCCTTGTCTAGGGAGAGCTAGTGTAAGTGCACATCAATGGGGACGGGGTCTCCAGCACAGGCGATCCCTGTAATGGCAACAAATGACATCGGATCCAGAATGAGCTCTCCAAATAAAAGGTGGAAGGTGTGGGTCGTGTCGAACCACCTCTCCATTAGTATGTGTAGTGGCTGATAATCTGTATGTCCCTGCTCAAAATAAAGTGAGAGTACAAAGTCCTCAAATCTAGTCTCCTGAATCTGATCCCTCTAATTGTTGATCAGTTCTCTATAAAGAACTCAGGCCTCATGGAAATTCCCAGCACCCTTAAATGTTTGTGCATCATGCTATAAGAAAAAAATATAGGGAAGTTGAATTTAAGCTTTTCATTATCATAAAAGAATTTTAGAATGAATGAGCATATAACTGATGCAGATTGCCCTGCTGATGAAGCGTGTCACCTCATCATTGAAGTGATCTCCTTATCACAGAGGCAATCGCCTCTTCGTAGAGGTGATAACCTTTTAGTCTGCAACAGGGGCCATCATCTTTTTAGGAGAGGCGTATCACCTCATCAATAAGGTGATCACCTCAATGATGAGAGAATCACCTTAACGAAGAGGCGATTGCCCTTGTGGAATGTAAATAGTGATGTTTTTTTAATTATTTACATTAAAATGGTAAAATTCATATTTGTTTGATCTAATCATGCTCTAGAATGATAAATACACAAGAATAATCACTAACCTGATGTAATTTGTAGGAGAAATAAAAAAAATTTAGGTACTAACCTCTCTAAATGCAGACTAACAGATGTGGGGCCCTAGGTCGGCCAAGAGAGGAATCGAGCCTCCCCGTGTCAATCCAAGGCTCCAAGAAGCACTAGTGGAGGGTAGGTTGTGATCCCACTCAGGTATAGGAGGTGTCCTCTTATTTTCCATTATTTAGAAAAAGGAGAGAAGTACATAAAGTATAAAGGAGAAAGAGAGAAGAGAAGAGACAAGAAAAAAAAAAGGAAAATGACAGAAAGTGGAAAAGAGAGAAGAGAAGAGACAAGAAAAAAAGGGAAAATGATAAGAAGTGGAAAAGAGAATAAGAGAAGAAAACTTATCTTTTATAGTAGGTGGAAGTTTAGGGTTTTGAAAAAAGAAAAAAAAGTGGGTCATTATTTATGTGTATTGGGAAATCGAAGATCAAGAATAAAATTTGTCTAAGTAAAGTTTTAACAGTAATTAGGCTAGGAAAACCCAAGTGTTACATTGCAGCAAGATAGAGGGCTATTTAGGTTTAAATCCCTACAGCTCAAAGACAGGGCTATTCGAGTTTGAACCCCCAAAGGTCAAAGATATGGTTGTTCAGATTTGAATCCCCAAAGCTCAAAAATAGGGTTGTTTAGGTTTGAATCCCCGAAGCTTAAAGATAAGGCTATTCAGGTTTGAATCCCTAAAGCTCAAAGACCAAGGTGACTGTTCGGATAGCATCCCTGAAGTCAATAATGAATGACAACTAGGCCAAGAAAACCCAGAAGTCTTTGTCCCCGAAGGAGTGATAATCGGACTAAGAAAATCCAAAAACCACATCCCCAGTGGTAATCAAGCCAGGAAAACCCAAGAACCGAAGTTAGTACAGTGATAATCGGGCCAGGAAAACCCAAGAATCAAGTTTTAGGTGACAATTGGATTAGGAAAATCCAAGAATCACATCCTTAGTGGAACTGTAATTGGGCCAGGAAAACCTGAGATTAATCATCTTTGAATAATTTATCAAATATTAATGAGTGGCTTATCAGGCTAAGAAAACCCGAGGATCATGGTCATATTTCAAAATTAAAGAACTCATTTCTTGAGTGAAACTTGAGAGCCAGGTATGTTACTAATCTTATTTTTTGGTTTGTTGTTGTGTATGTGATTTTTTGAAAAATAGTCATTGCATGCATTTGATTTTTTGAAAAATCAGGTGGCAAACTGTAGACACCTGATTCGATCGGCCTGTGTTAAAGGATGAATTAGGGATGCTCGGTTTGATTAGCCCGTTGTTAAGCCCAATGATGAGAATGTGAAACTTGGACACAAGAACAAAACCTAAATCCCCAATTGGAAATGGACTTGAAAGCCTAAAAGCCTCAAAAGCCTAAGACTTAGCCTAATTGTCCAAAAATAACCCAGGCCCGCTGGACCCAATACAGGCCCAGGCCAAAGGGTTGCCTCATCATAGAGGTGCCACCTCTATAATAGACCACTTGTAACTGCATTAAATGCAGCTGCCGCCATGGTGGCCAAGTGGTGTGGGCCCTACATCCCCAGACCTGATTTTTGCATAAAGAAGAGATTTTTAAAGGGGAGAGAAAGGCAATGAGGGTTCATAATGGGCTAGAGAGCCTAGGGGCATGGGCAAGGTAAAGGATAAAAAAGAAAAAAGGAAGAGAAAAAGAGGAGGGAGGAGACCCATTTTGAAAAACAAAACAAAAAAGAGAAAGAAAGGCTCTGAAAAAAGATAGAAAGGGACATTCTTGAGGGAAGAAGGAGAATTGAAGCAAAAGCAAGCTCATAATCCTTAGGAGAGAAAGGGCAAAGACTTGTGTTAAAGTGGAATTCATACCCAAGTGGAGATCACACTCAAAAGCACATCTCTTAGGGTCCATTCCTTTGGTAAAACTTTGCATCCAAATATACTTTTTTATAACTTCATCATTTATGTGTTTAGTTTGCATGTAACTAAGTTTTTAGTATACTTTAGGTTTATTTTGGGTTTATTTTGTTTGTTACACCACCTCATTGATCTAATCTCTTAAACTATTACTTGTAGTTGTAATTTGGCACTTGTTGGATGCATGTGTGCATGTGTTGCTTGCTTAGGGTAGAAGTTTGTTTATTTTGAGAGTCGAGCTAGTTTGTTGATCAGGCGACACCTCTTCATAGAGCCATCGCCACTTTGACAGGTTGATCAACTGTTTGGCTCTTCTCCCTTTTATGAAATTCTGCATAATGTTTACTTCACATGCTCTTTCCACCTTTATACAATAATTTTTTCATTGAATGATGATAATTATTTTGGTTATTTGAGGGTTTCTTTAGTTAGTAACATGAAAACCCTTTTTAGAACATTATTTGTAAATGTTGTTATGTATAATGCCATGTTTTGTAAAAGGAAACTAATCATGTTATTGCAGGAATTACTTGATGATCCACATCATTGAGCAGTCACTGTCATTAGGTAATTCCTTAGACCATTGCGCTTGTGTAAATAGTTTGTTACTAGTTTACTTTTGGTATACATGTGGTTTATTTTCTATATATTATTCTTTTATTTTGTCTAAAAGCATTATAATCCCTAATCCCTTCCCCCATTTGTTTCAAAAGTACGATTGTCAATTATTATTGGTTTTATTTTTGTTAAATGTTGGGACTTAAAAGCATGAAATTAGATTAATATGCAAACTTGAACTTAACTATAAAATTTGGCAATTATCTGAAGGCAATTACAATACGTGTGGTAATAAAGAAATAATTGAATAACTAAAGGTAATAATACACAAAAAAAAATAAAGGCCAACCGTAAGGTTGGGTAAGCATTCAAGTGCTCATACCTAGTTTTTAAACCCGTTCTCTGACGACGGCTTCTAGGAACCTCCATTGAATCCAGTTATTGTACAGTATATCCTGGCTTTTATCCGGGTGGCGAATCCGTCTTTGAATAGGCCCAAGACCTATTTTGTATTTCCAAGTGGGCCTCGAGCCCACACAGTGCTGTGATAGCCAAACATTTGGGCGCGCGCTAAATCTCATCGCCTATAGGTAAATTTTCTGTCAAAAAATTGTAGTAGAAATATTAGCTAGTAAATTTGGGTGGCCCTTAGTTGCGAAAATTTCTATTTCTAAATAGAAACGGAATTATTCTATCTCTACTTAGCTACGACATCCAAATCAGTAGCTATATTTTGCCATTTAGTAATGAAATTTTTTTATTTCTAAATAGAAATGAAGTTTTTCTATCTCTATTTAGCTATGGATATATTTTGTTATTTAGCTATGGAATTTTTTGTTTTCAAATAAAAACAAAATTATTTTGTCTCTATTTAACTATAGAATATAAAATCCATAGTTATATTTTGTCATTTAGCTATGGAAATTTCCATTTCTAAATAGAAATGGAATTGTTCCATCTCTATTTAGTTACGTAATGCAAATCTGAAGCTACATTTTGGACATTTAGCTATAGAATATTCCATTTCTAAATAGAAACAAAATTATTTCATCTCCATTTAACTACGGAATGCAAATTCGAAGCTATATTTTGGACATTTAGCTATGGAATTTTTCATTTCTAAATAGAAACGGAATTATTCTATCTCCATTTAGCTATGGAATACAAATCCATAACTACATTTTATCATTTAGTTATGGAAGTTTCCTTTTCTAAATGGGAACGGAATTATTCCGTCTCTATTTAGCTATAGAATATAAACTCGTTGCTATATTTTGACATTTAGCTACATAAATTTTCATTTCTAAATAAAAATGAAACTATTCCTTCTCTATTTAGCTGCAGAATATAATTCGTGGCTATATTTAGACACCTAGCTATAGAAATTTTTATTTCTACATAGAAACAAAATTACTCCATCTTTATTTGGCTATATATATATATATTTCTATATTGTCAAGTTATAATTTTCAATGATACATATATTTTTATCATTGGAACCAAAAATGTTAATTTAGTGCCTGAACTTTAAATTAATTAAAAAAATATTAATAAATATAATTATTGTTATTGTTATATTTTAATTTATTAATTTTTAAAATTGATTATTTTGTTATGTATGTATTCAATTTAAGTGAATTATATTCTTATATTCAATAAAAATACATATATATTGTTAAGTGAATTATATATTTTATTAAATAATATGTAATTTATCTTATAAAATTATAATTTAATTTTATGTAATGTTGCTATAAAACTAAATAGTTCTAAGTTAAAAGTATGTAGTTTTACTTCAAAATTTAGAAATGGAACAAGTTTTTGTTTCTAAATTTAGAAATGGCATAGGTTTCTGTTTCTAAATTTTGAAATGGATTAAAATTTCGTTTCTAAATGTTGAAACAGATTTAGATTCTATTTCTAAATTAGAAATGGACTAGAATTCCGTTTTTAAATTTAGAAATGGATTAAAATTTCTTTTGCTAATGTAGAAATTGACTTTGAGTCTTTTCTATAATTATTATATTTCATTGTTAAAAAATAAGTTTTAAAAATTTGATAATATTAATAAATTTAACATAAAAATAGGATGAAAATGAATATTTTGAAATATATAATGTATAATTTGAATATTAGATATATAAATTTTGTATTCAATTAAGTAGATTATATAATTAATTTTTTTAAACTTGTAAAAAAAATAAAATTATCATCAATCTAAACTTTAATTACTTAAAATTATTAGTTTTTTATTAGAGATAATAAAATTTGTCATTTATAGATGCATAATAATTATTAAAGAATTAATTTTATACTGGCCGCGAGAAGATTACCATTGTTCCTAATTAGTGGTAGTTTTTGTTTTGCATTTTCTAGTTATAAGTTGGCTATAGAAGCCACTTTTAAAATTAAATAAAAAATTGTTCTTTTTAAGTTGTGTTAATAGTCATAATTTTTTGGTTAAATAAAAATATGTTTGTTACAAACAGTGAATTTTGCAAAATTTTGGCAGCATTTCTACTAAAAATGGCCTTTTTTACATGTTTATGCATGACTATGTGTTCAAGTGTATAAAATGGCTAATGATGATTTATAATTGAGCCAAAATGAAAAATTCATTTACAATAAGCCATCCAATAGAAGATGTTATGGGAATGGCTCAAAACAAATGCTAACAATATAAGAAGAGTCGTAATATCAAGTCATACAACCACAAGGTATCCAAAGCCATTATAAGTACAGATCCTAAGAGAAAGTCATAACGTAGCTCATATAGAGTCAAAGTCAAAACCTTTAAGAGTATCTTAGATATCCAAGCACTTTTTCCTAGTCATCAAAGCTTCACATTCACATTTCTTATATCTAATGGCAACTTCCTTTTGGTTAGCTAAGGACTTCCCTATATCCTTGACTCTAGAAGTAATTGTGTGGTACTCAGATGCTAAGTTATTGTTCCTCTTAAACAACTCTCCTTTCTTGGCATTTAGAGCAATGAGCTTTGACTCTAACTCCTCTATCTCTACTACCACTTAATTAAATGATGCTTTAACTTTAACTTCTCCATATTTCATCTCCTTTATCTTTAATTATTCTATAGAGAAATACTCTCTCTGTTGATGAAAGGTACTTAGATACTTTGAAGCATCTAACTGAGCAGCATTAGCCTCATCCAAATGTGAAAAGCCCCAAATGACCTGCTCTATTAGAGTAGAAATTGCAGTGGACTTAGTACTATGTTCCAGGATGCCAAAGTCAGTAAGTAGAGCATATCTCTAGGTCTATCTTAGTGGCCGAATCTTTAAAATTAGGATAGATTTCAATGTCTCCTTAACTTTTTTGACTTGTTCTTCATTTAGAGCTACGAAGAATATTTGTTCTTCATTTGGAGTTAAGAAGGAGTTTCTCCCACATTTAACAGGAGGTGTGTCTAGAAAGCTTAGGTCCAGAGATAAGTCCTCATCATGAATAAGACATAAAGTATCAAGATCATGTACAATTTAATGAGAATTAACATGATAGTTAAAAATAATTTCATAAATCAAGGAAATACAACTAAATAAAAACCTGAGTGATTAGAGCAGGAGCACGATCAATTGCAGAAGCAAAGATAATATACCAACCTTCTTACTTGAAATGGTCATCTATAGGTAAAATGAAATGTCTACCTTAGTAAATGCAGAGCTAGCTGGTAAAGGCATATTTTGAGACATGGTAAGTGCCTCATTCTCATATGTATTGCTCATTTTACCAAGACCAATAAGGTTTGAAGACAATAAAAATACAATAAAGTGAATGGAAATGAAAAAGGTAAAAGGAGGTTACTTGAGCCATTGTTCAGCTCTTCTTCTCCTTCATTATCTTCATCTTCTATTTCTTCAATTTCAATTGCTTCTTTTAATTATTCTTTTGGAGGAGCTTTATAAAGTACTAAGTTGGAGGGACTTACAGCTCAAAGGAGTAAAAAGAGGGACATGTGCCTTTTTTTCTGTAAACTAGTTGCTATTTATTTTCTTTTATCCTTAGAAGTAGCAATAGAATCCTTTTTCTTAAAGGTAATCATCTCTATAAAAAAATGAAGATATTAATATGATAAATATTGAATAAAGTCAAGAAATAAGCGTAAAATTTCTTACCATGGCTTGCCTTAAGGGAACATGAATTTAGTGCTTTAAACTTTAAGTGCTACCACTTGTGAAAGGCCTCAATAGTCTCAACCTCAATAGGGAAACATGGAAATTGAGGGGTCATAATTCATTGTGTATATCTCAATGACTTTTGTAGAACATGATAGTGGATCCATACCAAAAAAGGGAATAAGTGTTCTATCCCAAGAAAGTGGGGGAATGGAAGGCTCAAGTCCAAACTATGGACTACATAGAAAAGGGAAGTACATTTCAAAAGAAATTAGAGTGCTAATAAGACCCAAATCCCTTTTAAAAGCATATCTACCACCCAACACAAAAGGCCTAGGTAGTAGCCCTATAGAAAACATGTTTACTAATAAAGTCAATAAACTAGATGAAGTGTGTAAGCACCTAATTTTGGATTATGAGTTATGGATGCGACAAAGGACTCCAATGATGAAAATCTCATAAATAGGTCTTCAATACTTGAACTTTGAAACTTCAGAGGTCTAATTGCATTTTTCAAAGAAAGAATTTAATGTTTTCATGGACTAAATTTCAATGCTTTTTAAGTACCTAATTACAAAACTTAAATTTTTTCATGGACCTTTTTGTAATTAAAAGTTAAAAAAAAAGTAGTCGGAATTCTATAATTCCAATCATAATACACTAATATCGATCAGAATTCTAATCGAAATTAGAGTTTTTTGTCTAGTTTTCTGATTTTTCAGAAAATAAAAATATCTTTTTTCTTGAATCCTGATTGGTCTGAAATTTTCTTGAAATTATTTTTGATATTTATCTGATATTTTTAAGGAAATAGAATTTTTTTTAGGAATTAATTTATACGTAGGGTTTGAAGGGTTGTTTTACTATAAACGAAGTTATTTTGGCTTCTTTAAGGGGAGTTGGGAGGAGCAGTACTCTTATTCACAACTTTTATTTTGATATTTTGAAAAAGCATTCTCTATGCAAAATTGTCTTTTGGCTTATGGATTTTTCTTAGGAAAAAGCATTTTTGACTCTTTTCCTTTATTAATTGTTTTGAAAAAAAAACATTCTCTACAAAATTCCCTTTTGTTTAATTGATTAATTGATTAATTGAATATCTTTGAAGGATTTTTAAAGAACAAGATTCAAAAACCTATCAAGAACGATGATTTTACAAAATCTGAGGAGCACTCCATTAAAATCATTCATAAGCATCATCTTCTCCATATTCTTTCTTTTCTTTGATTTTCCTTTTTAATTTTATTGATTTTTTTTCTTTTATTTGAAGTATTATTATAATTTATTCACTAATCATAATTTTGTTTCTTTTTTTCATGGTGATTATGGAGGAAAATACATGATGATCATGTTTGAAGGATTGAATCCATGAGAAGTCCATGGAATGTCATGGATAAGATCTTGTAAAGACATAGTTTTTAGAGTTTTTATTTTTTTCTTTATTTTATTTATATTTTTAGGTTGTATTAATTATTTTTATTATTATTCTCAATAGATTATTGTAATAGCCCTAATAGTGGGAATAGTGAAATTGTATATGGTTGTTTGTTTACTTTAATTAATTGGTTAATAAAATTAGGGTTTTAATTGGATAATTAATTAAAATCAATGGAGAAAGTAGATTAATTTAAAATTTCATGTTAATTAAAATTAGGATTTTAGAAGGAATAATTAATTATTTGTTTGATCTTTTATTTAATTATTTTGACATATTTTATTTATTTTTGGGCTTATTTATTTATTTTTATGTGTTTTGGGCCTTAAGCCCATATTTGATTCTAATCCACTTAAATAAATTTATGGTTTTTTTAGGTTTGATAATTAGATTCACTTTATTCATAAATTTACTAATTTAATTAATATTAAGTTTAATTAATTAAAATGCATTTTAGGTCCATAATTAATTAGAAATTAGGGTAGAGACAACTTAGGTCCACTTAGTTAATTAGACATAGGCTCACCTAATTTAATTTAACTAATTTAGACTTAGCCCATTTAATTTAAATACTCCATAATTTGTAGGTTTAGGTCCATTTTTAGAATTAAAATAAATAGACTTAGGTTCATTTAATTAAAATTAAAAGGAATTAAGCCCTTTAGGCTCACTTATTAAAAACATGTAGATTTAGCTCATTTAATTAAATTCAACATAGATTAGACTAACTTAGGTATTATATGTTCTATTGAATGCATTATTTACTTTCATTTTTCATGACTAGTTTGCCTTAGAGTTGATTGCTTTTTAAGGGTTTATATGAAATTACCTGTAAATAGAGAATAAGATAGTAACTCATAAAGTAATTCTAAATGACCACAAGACTGAAAGAAGTTGGTATTCCGTATCCAGAATCTCCTGGTTGTAGTGCTAGCTTTCTTTTAAGGAATCGAGTATCACCTTTTCAAATTATCCCAGTTATTACCCTGGGTGGCAACTCCTCATCTCCACGCCATGTCTTTATGATAGTGATTAGTGTGTTCTCTAGAACTTTGAGCTCAAACAGTGTTGCTGTTACTAAAATCTTGGATGCACGCTAAACCCCGCCATCTATAAAGTGGCTAAGCCATCTAAGGTGGTCAAGAAATTTTAATAAAAGAATATCTTTTATTTATCTCTCTTCTTATTAAAGGAAAGAAAGAAAAACTTTAAAGTGTGTCTAAGAACACTTATAAGAAATAAGAGTGTCTCCAATACTAGGAAGAGAAGAATGAGAAGGAGGGTAAGCATTATTATTCAACTTGGGAAAATAAGCTAGGAACTAGACTTGTAGAAACCGCATCCCATATGTTTAGATGATGAAATGACTCCTTAAATGCACATTTCCTAAAATTAAAGTAAAAACTCCCAAGAAATACATCCTAAAGTGACATAATCACCATTAGCTAAAGCTTTAATTATAGGGAGATACTCAACACTAGGCCTCCCAAAGACAAAGCAGAAAAAGTATTTGGAGAGTAAGACCTATAAGAAATTAATATGCTCCTCGGGAGTAGGAGCCTTAGAGCAAGAAGAATAGTGATTGATGACCTTAGGATAACACTCAAAAGTCCTAAAGTAGACATCTATTTGAATATACTAGGAGTTATCAATCAAATAAATAAAGTCATATCCAAGAATAGGAAGGCTAGTAAGAACAAACACATCTAGTAAACTAATTATCATGAGACCAAAAGGAAAAAAGAAAGTAGTTACAAGAAGAAGACCATAACCTAAGGGCAGTAATAACTAAAGCATGGTTATAATAAATAGGTTTCCTAGTCATCTCAATAAGCTTAGAAATACTCAATTTTTCCCATAAGAATCTGAAGTGAAGGACCAATTTATCTACCCATTTGTCCCATAGATCATAATGCTAAACCCAAGACTTGAGAAAGGAAGGAGGAGGTTGGTATTCTTTTTCAAAAATGAAATCCTAAAAAGACGAACCAAGGTAAGGTAAGAAAGGACTTTCTCACAGCACTCTGAAAGTAGATCAAGGTAGAAGAGTGAGAGAAACCCCATCAATACCATTGTAAGAGAATAACTTAAAAGTGAAAGTTGTAAATTAGTGACGATAATACACAAGAATCATAAAAGAAAAGAGAAAAAAAAAAGAAATATGATTACCTTATCCTAAAAAGGTTAGGACAAGTTTTTCTATAGGTATGTCCTTGATAATAGCAAACTTTAGTTCTTAAGAAATATGCACAAGTTAGAAAATGATATTTAGGACAAAAGCGAATAATTGAAAGATTGTGAAGATACCTCAATCTCATCTAAATCATCATCAGAAAGATACAATCTGCTCTAAGAGGTCCTATTAGCTCGAGCAACTATTAAAGGCAAGAGTTGTCTAGAAAAATATATACATAAGGTAATGAAAACTTGATTTGAATAACAAAAAAGGGAAAATTAATACATGCTTGGTTGTGAGAGTAGTGTCTCATGCATCTAAAGCCAAAAGGGTGGAAGAAAGGACTAGAATAATATAAGATAATAAATTCATCTTCACTGAAAAGAAAGAACTACAAAAATATCAAGAAAAATTGTAAATGGGCTATTAGAACTCAATATAAATTAAAATCCCAAGATGCACAACAAATGGAAGTGAGTTTGCCAATACATGGCAAATAAAGTTGTATAATTCTCCAAATACCCAAGCAAGAAAGTAGCAAAATAAATAATTAATTTGTCTGAAAAATAATGGTTGCCTTGAAATATAATTTATTATCTTTCCATGAAAGCAAAAAATATTTTGGCAATTTATTACTAAAATAAATAATTCTACCTTATGGTGAGATACAAGAAAGCACTAACCAAGAAATAGTATGGTTAAAGGCATAGGGCAGTTGTGGTTTTAGTAACCCACATACTAATTTTTAAGAGAATGAAAATGTTTTGATGGCTTATGCCAAAAAATTGGAATATTGTACCAAGTTTCACCAGGCTATAAATTTTGAAAATATACATAATTTGCATGGAAAAATAAGTAAATCATATTTCCCTAAAGAAATTAATTCATTATTGTAAAATTAAAGATGGACAAGTGTAAACATCTAAAGGGAAATTTTATTTGGCTTAACAAAGCTGAAATATATAAAAATTCTAAAAAGTTAAGAATTTTGGCAAAATTTTGCTAAAATGAAATATAGAAAGATGTTTACAAAGTGAAAAGTAATATGCTTTAGTGCATTTCACTAGAGCAAAGAAGGCAAATTTTCCTAGATAAAGGTGCAGGCTAAAGGTGTGTTTGACTAAGTTATTTTGGCATAATATTTAGCTAAAATAATTTAATTTCTGCCTAAAAATTAAACCATAAAGAAAAACCATGATAATACTCTATGCATAATCTAAGAGTTTTAATTGGTAAAACTTAGGTAAAGAGAATTCAAAATTTATCTCGGCTAAATCTTGTAAATAAATGCAAACTTGTAGATCAAATTTAGGAGAACAGTAAAAAACATTTAAAAGTCAAATTTTGATAGTGTATTAAAGAATACTTTGCAATTAGACAAGTCATTTAACCTAGTGAAAGTTCATTTTAAAGTGCATAAATAAGAACTAAAGCCATAAGGCCTTGAAAAATGAACATTTATGCCAAGTTTTGAACTAAAACAAAAAGCATGCAACTAGGCTAAAGCATTGTGACAATTTTAATTTGGCCATAATTTGCAGCCTAAGAAGATTGGCTTGGGGAAATAACACTCAAGTGACATGGGAAAAAAAACAAGCATAAATCCTAAAGCCAAAACACTTGAAAAAAAAATGGCTAAGAAATTGGTTGACCTCATCAAAGTTTGTTAAAAATATTTTGAATTTTTGGCAATAATTCAAAGCAGTACCAACATCTTGGCTATAACAAAAGAACCTCAAGCAAGATTATGGTCGTTCTCATGGAGAAATCAATAAAATCAAAGTCATTTAATATTATCAATACAAGAACATTCAAAACCTTTAGAGGTGCTATAAATTTTATTGAATAACCATGAGAGAGTGTTTAGTAAACTAAACATGCATTTTCCTTTCAAGACCATCAAGTCAACGTTTCTACATTCTAAGTCATCGATAATAGTTAACTGAATTAAACTAGGAATTAATTGAAGTTTTTGTCTAAAATAGAACAAAAGCATCACCATTCATTTTAAGTTCACCAATTATTGTCAAATTAGAGCATCTAAAGCTTGAGGATAATCATGAATGAATTTTTTTTTTAACAGCAAACATATGCTTGACTTTTTAAGATCACCAAGTAGCCAAGTTCCAAACCATTCAATAATGGTTAAAAAGCCTAAATAAAATAAGAATAATTAAACTTTTTGGCTAAAATGGAACAAGTGCATAAAGAGTGCCAAGGTCGCCAAACAAAAATGCAAAATTAAAAGGTAAAAGTCGACTAAAGATTTTTGAGAAATAATTTTTTCAGCTCAAGCATCAACAACTATAAAATCTCCAAAGAAATTTGCATTGTCTCAAAAATCAGGTGCAATATTCCAAATAATGAATTAAAATTCACAAGTAAAAAATTAAATGCACAAAATGTTCAGCTAAAGGCAAGATAACATATCTAAAATGCCAATTAAGATTATTGGAGCAATATCGATTAGCTTATTAAATCTTCAACTAAACAAGATTTTATCATCAAATCTACAAACATCCTTAAACAAAGTTGCTTTTTCTCAAGAATAAAGTCCACACATCACTTTCAATACCACCAACATTAATGCAAATAATACATTAATGATCATAATTTAAATTTGGAAACATATAGCCAAAATATATTAAAATCAACGCACAAAATTTTCGGCTAGAATCAAAGACATCAAAATGCTAATGGATATCCTTAGAGTAATGCTAATTAACACATTCAATTTTCGGAAAAACAAAATTCAATTATCAAATCTACAAGCATTTTAAAGCAAAAATGCATTCTTCCCAAAATCAAGATACAAAGTTTAAGCTCTAAGTAATAAAATCACATCAAAATCACAATCCATCTCAAGATTTATTCCTAAAGAAACAAACCCATTTGAAATTAAACAAAGAAAATATAAATATCTCTTTTTGAGAATATGTTTTCAATGGAGATTTGGCTTAGGGAAATGGGTTGAAACTCCTCAATCTAATAACAAAGTGTGCAAATCCAGTGAGCGACATAGCTCTAGTAGTTGCTTAATGGTAGGGAACAATAGTGGTGGTATGTGATCTTGTTGCTTGGTCGAGGATGGCATAGAAATCGCGAGACCAAATGGAGGTGATGTTTACTCGCTTGAAGATTGCCGGTGATGGGCTTTGCATAATAGTTTTGCATTGGCTGACATTGACACTAAATGGAGTAGTGTTGCTGCTTATGATGGGGAAGCAAGCCACTAGCTTGTACAATTTATTGGCATCATTCAGCTACTCGATAGAGGTTATTATAAAGGATGACGATGGATCGTCTTGGTGGTGATAATCTCCGGCAAGGACACAATAAGGTCATGGGTTTGGGAGTTAGTGGTGAGAACAAAATGAGAGAAAAAAAAAAGGGAAAGAAAATTTTTGAAGAAAAGTAAAATTGAGAATTTTTTTGTGTATAAGAGTAAAGAGAGTGAAAAAATTAAATTAGGTATGAGGGATTTTGAGCAATTTATTATCTAGGTATTTGAATTTTGAAAACAATTTAGGGAGATAAATAAAGGTTAAGAAGATTTTGATATATAATTATTAGATTTTTCTTAGGGTTAAAGAAATTAATGAGCAATTAAATTGATTCTTATTAATTTCTATAAAATTTGAATTTGAATTTTGAAAGAATCTTAAAGGAGGGGTGAATAAAGCTAATGAGGGTTTTAGTAAAATAAAATGATTTTAAGGAATTAAACAAGAATTGAATGAATGTTGAGAAGGAAGAATGAAAAACACAATGATTTAAGAAGTTCAAATTCAATAATAATACTACGTCTCCACCTAACTTATCCCCAAGTTAGGATTTTTAATCACCCACAATCTTATTCACAAGATTAAAACTACACAAGAGTTTTGTGGCTCACTCTTACAATCTTACAACTTGAGTTTTCAAGGCTCACTCAAAAACTAAACCCCAAGTGTTTTAATGGACAACACTTAAACTAATTCCTTTATAAATAGAATCTCACTTCCCATTTTTTTAATCCCAAAAAATAAAAGAACAATAATTTCAATTCTAACACTCACTAACTCTCATAAGAGTTACACAAATACAAAAAATTGTTTAAAAGAGAATTTGAGAGCTTAAGTGAATGCTTAAGAGAGAATGAATGATAAACAAGTTTGTTAAACCTACAATTGAGCTCTACGGAGTGTTTATATATATAAACACTCAAATATGGTTGTTGTATGTATCAAACATGTCTCCAATGTCTCTTATTGATTTTTTAATCATCTTAGACTTATTTTTGTCAAAACGCCTCTCATGATCATAAGGAGCAAGTTCTGGCTCATGAGGAGAAAAATACTAGTTTTTGCATTTAAAAATGACTATTTGGAGCTATTAGGATTGCTCTTATAAGCTGCTCATAATCGTGAGGAGCTCTGGACATTTTGGCTAAAAATGAGCACTAATAGGGGACAACTCGTGACCGATTGGTGAGATGCTCATGAGCAGGATTGAAGATGATCGAATAAGCCTAAAATTTTTTATAAAAGTTATAGATAATTGCCTTATATTTCCATATCACTTTGAATCGCCTTAATTGAACCTTTGTAGCTCAAGATATTACTAAAATACTAAGAGTTGCACAACATAAAATGAAAGCTGTATATACTAACTTTGACTTAAGATTTACATACCCAAATGAGCTCATATTTTAACAAGTAAGCTTAATTTAAAAAGCTTAAGATGTTTACTTCAAAAGTGAATAAGATTATTTTCTCATTATAAAGCTCTAAAGATGTCAAAAAGCCTCCTTTAATCTCAGAGATCGAATTAGACCAAAAGCATACTTATTAATCCAAGTCATGATGTATCTCATGAGCAGACCACTATATATTCAAAAATGTATATTTATGGTAAATAATTATTTCTTAAAGATTATGGACTTGCATAGATTAAGATACTTCATCGAAATGTATATTTATACTACTTTAAAGAGTATTTCATTATCTCCCATCATTTAACAATTAAACTTCATGATAGATCAACTTCCTACACACTTAGTTGAAATCATTAGAATTAAAATTTTTTGTCAAAATCCAAAATTAGGAGTTTGATCATGCAAATGGTCAACAAATTTGAATTTGTTGCTAGAGAAGAAGATCCAGGTTAAGAGCTTGGGGAAGTGCATGAAATATTATAATATTTTATAGCTCATTTTGGTCAGTTTGATAGAAATTATTGATGTCTATACTGGGCATGTCTTTAATGATACTTTTCAGTAGTTTTTTACTTACAAATTGGGTTGAGTGCCTTCTAATATTACTCATCAAAGTCACTAAACTTCACTTTTCATCTTGGCATGAACTTATGGAAGAAGAAAATGAAAAATTAAAGAAGAGAGAATTTTGGCAAAATAAATAAACATAGGCTTTTATTTGCATGTAAATTAACCTTAGGCTTGGCCCAAGCTAATTATATACGGGGTGCATTGTTTAAGCCTATATTTAAATTTGGGTTAAAGAGAGGTTGAGCCCACTAATTTTGGTCATGGTTTGATTAAAAGCCCAAACATTACAATGCAAAATTACTAGTAAAGATAGAATATTCTAGACAGAGAAGAGTTTATTGTTGAAGCTACTTCAATAATTCATGGATTGGAACTTACAAAATTTATTTATCTAAGAAATAGAAGAAACTTTTGAGATGAAGAATTATTTTAAAGAAGTAAATTGTGTGATTATAAATAGAGTCATAGAAAAACATTGGGGGATGGGCATCCAATCAACAATAATCACTAATCATCAAAATCAATCATCATTAGCCAAATTAGCATTCTCTTTTTTCTCTTTCATTTATAGAACTCTGTTGTATTCGTTTACTATTTTGTAATAGCTTCATATTCAATGCAAAATTTCATTTTTGTTATCTCTATAATACATAATATTTAAATTTATAAAAGTCTTCTTGGAATCCAAATGAATTATAATAAAAGAGTTTGGGAACCTACAACATCATCTGAAGGAAGTTAGAAATCATTGAGGAAAATATCTTCTAGAACACTCAAATTCAAACTAGACCTAGTTCATTAGAAATTTTCCCAATATTATCTTATGTTAATCGACTGGTATTTATTGGTTATTTATAGGGTCTATTAGTTACAGAGTAGTTATGCAGTAAAATAAAACATCTTATATAGTGGGTACATAATACAAATTATTCACCAATCGTATTTCAACACAGCAATTAAGGGCTCAAAGCAAGGGCTTTCTTATGGTTGTATTCTTTCCTAATTTGAGCCTCCAATAAGGTTAATGGTATGCAAAATCAGACAAAAGGGCAGAATGAGGTTCATCTTGAATCAATATGCCCATAATGGAAATAAAATTGCCTCATTTATCATCTTTGATGGTTCTACTATCGCTATTATTTTTTTTTAACTATATGCCTTAAATACATGAGACAGAAACACAAACACATTCATTAAAACAAGCATACTCATAAATGCAACAAAGTGGATTGATGAGATATATCCACGCAAGCATTAATTAAAGCAAATTTAGGTACCTGCTGCCTTTGAAACACATATAGATAACCTTTACAATATTTGTAGATAACTTTGAAATAGTATGGATCAAAGTGTATATTAAGGTGAAAATACAATGTGTTTTATTAATAAACCCTTATTTATATCGCATTTGCTTAGCAACTAAAGAGAAATAGTACCATGACACATATCAAACTGGTAGCAGGCGAAAAAAGGATAAAATTACCCATAAAAATAAACTGAAAGTAATAAACTAATAGAATGGCATTTAAAAGGAATCAAGCCAAATATGAAAAATAAAGTTATCAAAAGCCAATAAATCATTGTACCTAGGTAAATTTTAATGCATTCATCGGCTTTAATTCCAATATTTTACAACAAAAAAATTAAAAATAGTGACAAATAGGAAAAAACAGCAGTAGCAATATTCAACTTCAAACCAAAAATAATATTCACATAAATAAAATAAATTGAAACCGAAGAAAGAAGTAAAATGAGGTGAGAAACAATAAAAATTGTTAATGAGAGCTGGGCTCAACTCACTGACGTTTGAGAAGCTTATGCATATTCATTTTTTAGGTTTAGTAGTCAGATCACTTGTGTCAAGGTTCCCAAGTGTTCTAGGAATTTCTCTAGAGCCTCCCAATCCATGCTTCGAGTCTATGGCAATTTGTACAATATGAGAGAATCTATATTGTACTGTAAATGAAATTTGTTAGTTTGAGTATTAGATATTAGACTAGATTGAGAAATTTTGGGAATTTTTTCCGCAATTAAAAGAGATAGATAAAGGAAGAGAAAAGAAAGAGGGATTTTTTAGTTGTAAGTTTCTGATGCAATTTTAGTATAAAATAATGTTCAGAATCACATGTCCATGTTGTTAAATAACAAGAGTTTGTTAAAAAAAATTAAAAACATAAAGAGATATACATGGTTGATAATAAGGCTGTGTATCGAGCAATGTTAAGCATTCACAAATAACACAGTACATTACTCAGGGTGGGTACATGCCCATGTAATGTACCATGTACATCAGAATTAAATAGCAATTCTAATAAACACGCCCATGTTGATTAACAATAGGGTCAGTAGTTATATAAATATTGCAGTAGGATTTTTTAGACAATCTCATTCACGCCTTTTAATTTCTCTCAATTCAAATCTCGTACTTTTTCTTTCAAATAACAAAGTTGATAATAACACTATATTTTCTACAAAAATCAATAACCAAATCCCTTCTTTTCACTATACACTATATCAATCAACACTTGCAACATGTTTGAATGAAGATCTAAATGATTAAAGACAACATATGGTAAAAATAGATATACTCAATGTAGTATGCCTCAAGCACCTCAAACGGCTTCGACCACCTCAAGCACCATATCAAGTGGCTCCCCAGGTGGCAAGTTCCTCATCCAATTTATGTCTTCACCCAATTCTCTAATTTACTGACCCATAAATACAAGCAAAGGTGCATATATTGTTATCTCTCTCAATAAAGCCTAATAGGAGTATCAATATTGATCTTCTAGAGACATTAGGGCTTCAGAGAGATATTGATGGTAAATTTAGGCATGGCAATTGGAATGATTTACTGGTAATTGATGACCCCACAAATAAAGAGTTGCTAGTCAAATTTTTATCCTCATTCTCTATGAATAGAATTTGTATTGATAATGATAGAGATAAGGGTATCAAATTTATGTTAGGTGGTGTTATTTCGAGATGTCCATTAATCAATTTGGTGTAAATTTAGGGATTTATAGTGCTGAATATGTTAAGATTCAGTGTCATTCTCTTACACTCTAAATTTCCTAGTAAAATGAGTGCCTTCAATTTTTGGAGCCAACATATGCATTTTAATGCTTCTAAAAACTACGAACCTATCAAATTAAAGAGTACCACTTTTGCTTCCTCAACTCTCAGAATTTTGCATGTAGCTCATACTATTTGTGAACGTAAGGACAGTACAAGCGTTGTTTCATTAAGAGATTTATTTTTTTGTATTATTTGGAGTGAAACGATTTATGCAACCTTAAATATGGTTTAGCTCTATCTTTTCATTATATGTTTGGAAAATCATGAGGCACACTTTATGGAGGGACTTTTGTCGTCACTAGGTTGGCTAAAACCCTAACTATCTTTTATTCTCCAATAAATTTGACTATGACTTATGTGGTGGTCCCATTAGGTATAGATGTGGATAAAACTATGAGGATGGTAGAGAAGAGGATGAACAGTATTTTCTAGTTGAAAATATACCTGAACATCAAAATCCTAATGCTGAGGAGGAAGCAGATTTTGATAACATTAAGCAACCTGAGGCCCTATAAGCCTCAACCAAATCCATGGATTGACATAAGGATAGTTCAAGACCACCACGAGTTGATGTTATAGCATATGCATACTCAGATTAGTTAGCTACAATAAGGCATGTCCACTTTGCTATTAGATTATAGGTTAACACCTCCAGACTGCCCACCTACACCAGATTTTTGTTCAGCTTATCCAACTACTAGCACCGAGAATATTCCACCTCCTCTACAGCAAGATGATCTAATACAAGAGGATTAGACCATTTACCTTCATGTTTATTCTTTTTCTATCTATTTAGGATATTTTAATGTGTTATTTCATATATATTGCTTCATATTTTGTGGTTTCGTAGTTGTTATTAGAATATTGTTGATAGGATTATATTATTACTGTATTGCTGCTATTTTCCATTTTACAGTTTATTTTTTTTATTTTTAGTGCTTGTGTTTATGAATTCACCATTCCAATCCCATGCATTAAAGTAAGTTTTTACCATAAATATGTTGGACGTCATATATTCATAAATAAATTAAGAAATTATGAATATTGTTGATGTAATTTTTATGTTGCAGAATATAATTTTTACATATTTCATATATTAAAGGTGTGTTATCCTTTCATTTTTGTTAATTGATATGTTTCAAAATACACAACCGTGTATTCCACTAGTTGATTTATGTTTTGAAGACACAGGATGTCATATTAGCATGTAATTGCCCGTGTAACTCTCTGGAATATTATGATAGAGCATATAAAATGTACATACCCGTATTGCTGGCTGTTTAATCCACATAATTTCACTGTTTAATTAACATCCATGAAACATGGCCGTGCTGAAAAACATAAATTTTTTCTAAAGAAAATAAAACATGGAATTTTAAGTAATAAGTCTACTAATATTGTTTTTAAGCAGAAAACAATTATTAGGTAAAGGGGTGATAAATATACACTTACAAGTTCAATAACAATTAATATGAATTATTTTTGTTTGATAATAATAAATTCAAAATTTTCACTGAATAAAATATTTAATTCCTTATTGTTTATAATTTGGTAATAGTTGAAAATAATCAATATTAATAAACATTTGATAATAATTTTATACTTTTCAAATAAGATTTTATGTACAAACTAAAACGTAAATAATGTAAAAAAGGGATAAGTACAATTTTGATCCTTGCGGTTTTGCCTTTTGGCAAAACTAGTCTTGTGGTTTTTTTAGTTTTTAAATACCATATGTTTCACATTTTTGTACACTTTAGTACCCTTCTAATAAATATTTTTAAAATTTATGTTTTAATATAAAAATAATATGCATTTTCAATGCTAAAACCATATAATGAGTAATATATTATTCACCTAACTACAATAAACTCACAAATCAAATATAGATGTATTTTTAATTTAATTATGAATAAAAATAAATGATTTTTAAAATAAATTTATGATATTTTTAAAAATAACCAATTGGTTAGATTGATTGTAAATCATGTATAGAATAAATTTATCATTAAAATTTAACATTATATTAATTTTCTCATAAAAGAATGATGATATTAGTTAAAAGGGTATTAAAGTGTAAAAAAAAAGGTGAAACACATGGTACTTAAAAACCAAGAAAAAAAATCACAGGACCATTTTTGCCAAAAGACAAAACCACAGGGACCGATATTATACTTATCCCTATAAATAAAACATCAGTTAACATAAAAAGGTGTCAAAATAATTTAAAGCATTTTGTCACATGTCTAACTAAAAAATATTGAAAATGCTAAAAAAAGAAAGTTCAGAAAATGTGAACATAATCTTCAAACTTCAATGAAACATATTCTTGAATATTCATATACTCGCATCCTACTGAAATTTGTGAAACAAACAAAATTAAAAGTAATATTATTTACATATCATTACAAAACATTATATAAAAATAGTAGTTATAGAATCATTTGCATATTAAAAAAAAAAGGAATGAAAATAATAGAGCTTACCAAAGTATGTTGATTTTTTAGATATCTCTCACGCATCAAAGTACTAAGCAAGTCTGAAAATTGTTTATTCCTATTTTATTGTTCTTGCAATTGAGCAATCATTTTTTATATTTGGGCTCTCTACTCTTCAACTTCTTTATTAAATGTTGACATTCCCCTTGTACTAGCTAACCTTTTCCACAAACGTAACTTGATATTGTACAAAATACTTGCCTCAAAACATCATTTGGTGTAGGATTTTCCTTACTATCTATCAACTGTTGGTTGGTTCTCAATTTTTTGCATTTCTTGTTGTAAGATATAAAATCAACATATAATTTTTTCTTATAATCAGCATATATAAGAATATATATATATATATTATAGATGATTCATGATCATGAAACTTTTGTATGCCTTCCTTATTTAAAAAGCCATGTGTAGCCATCAAAACTTTAGAAATGAGGTACTTCTCTTCATCAATCTACAATAGTAATTAAATGACTCATATTACTATCAAACATATAATAAAAGTATAAAAAAATGATCTATATTAAATTTTGTGACAAATTACCATATTATAGTTCACTTGCGCAAAATGAATAGGACCAGTTGATGACAGAATCTTTTGTTTTACACAATTACCTTTATTGGTTTCATTTGTAGTATATACATCATTAAGAATAATTGTAATTTATAAATAAGATCTGAAAAAACATATTTAAAAATTATAATTAATTTAATCATTACCAAAAAACTCAATGACCAATGACTTCCACCCATCCCGAGTTAGCCCTTGAGATACATGTTGTAGTCACTCCTCATCACTTAATTCTTTCAAATATCTTAAATGTAGATTGTGCTTCCACTTTTGATTTAATATTCTTATGTTCTGAAATCAATAACGTTCAAACTTTACTTTCTTTGTACAAGGTGTATCAACTTTAATTATCCATTTTTCCTCAATTTTTTTTCCATTTATTTGGGCTTTCAGAACTGACATCAAAATAATCCTAAAAGAACATACAAATAAGTTTTACTTTAAATTAAAAAAAAAAACCCAATATTTAGATAATATTTAGGAAAATGATTACTTGAACCATTTTCCATAATAAAGTCTAGTTTCTTTTTTCAATATTATCTCATGAAACAGTTAGTGGTCCAAAAGACCGAGCATAATATCTCAACCAAGAAGCCAATTTTCTTTCATGCTCACAAACAGGAGAAAAATATTTTCTATGTGGCATAAAACAATTAAATTTTTCTTTTTCCCATTTGTAAATTTATCTAGATCAACCCCTTTATACAACCCTCTAATGCCAATTGACCTCACTGATAATCAAAAATTAAATTAAATAACCAATCAAAACATTAAAAAAGTTGAAAAATTCAAAATATTAAGTAATATGTGGAAAGTACCTTGTATGTCCTCTGATATATGTGAAATTACAACAACAGATGGAAATTCACACTGAGAACATATGAAAATTCACATTGAGTATTACCATTTTTACAAGTCACATGGGGTACTACAATAATAAAAGTATAATTAAATATAGAAAACATAACATAAATGTACTTTATGTGAGCTAATATTTATAACAAAAATATAAATATTAAATCATTCTAAATCTTTTGTGTCAAATTCAAACAAAGTAACAATAATCAATAAATAAATAAATAATGTATCATGTAAATTTATACCAGGCATAGAACATCTATCATTTTGAATATTTTCACCTATTAGTAAGTAAATATTCAGCATTCCATCAATTATGACGAAGACAGTGATTGTCTATTAATTTGATCATTATGCCTCTCAATTACAACATTAGTCAATACTTAAAGGCGTTCAACGAGCAGGTCGGATCAAGTTAGATGGGTATGCCCAAAATCTGATTGGATTTGGGAATGCAAAAATGGCAACCAAACTAAACTGAAAAAGATGAAAAATTAATCAAGTCAAGAGACCAAAATTGGTCAGTTAAGGCAGGTTGGAAAACAAACTGGGTCGGATTGGGCCCAATTAGGCTAGGCTAAATTATTTGATTAAACTTAAAATTATAAGCACATAACATTCATTCTTTTACAGTATTAATGTGCAACTGTACCTATTATATGCACATATATATACAAAAATAATTCCTCAATGTCAGGTAATAAAATTAACTGATTACATATTAATGATTTTGTTATATAAATTTACAAAATAACTCAATTTAAGTACAAAAAAAATCTAAAATGAGTTATGTTAAGGCTCTAATGTTTGATTGGTTCACAAAAAATA
This sequence comes from Mallotus nudiflorus, assembly GCA_947683625.1. Lineage (NCBI taxonomy): Eukaryota > Viridiplantae > Streptophyta > Magnoliopsida > Malpighiales > Euphorbiaceae > Mallotus > Mallotus nudiflorus. The sequence continues at coordinate 2,899,964 of CANTUR010000037.1, forward strand.
ATAGAACCAGTATGGATCTGCAAAAAATATGAACAAGTCTTGCACATGAATTTAAACAATTAGTAAATATAATCAGTACAACTAATATAAGAATAGATTAAGAGAGGCTCAAATTATAATGTTTTCAAGTCATATAAAAATGAAAGCCAGTGAATATTTCCAGCAACAAATAATTCATCACCAAAGAAATACAGGCTAAAACATTCTTAAGAACTTAGCAACATTGATGGAAGCAACATCACAACCTCAATGAACAACAATAATGACAAACTGCTTCAATCAGAAAATGCATAGCCATATACATATATCAAATGTAAATGAGCTTAGATGCTAAGTTTTATATTAAAAGAAAAGAATGCAGCCTTATTTTTAGCAACATAAAAAGATTATCACCAAAAAAATAGAGGCGAGCATTCTAACATAATCAGAAAGAATGGTGGAAGCATCATCACAGCCATATGCATCAAGTATGCCATAGCACCACAGGCACGCCAATAAGTTATGTATCACAAATAGGCACAACAACTCAACAATGGCTAACAAACATAAAAAATATATATGTCAGCTTCATTGTGAGTTATTGCAAGCCAACTTGCAACACATCCAAACTTAAGCACACCAAGTAATGGTCACAAAAGAATCCAACATTCAATATATAACAAGTTCTGAAAGGGTTATATACAAAATTAAAATGAAAAATTACTAAAGACAATTCAGCAAAATGCAAGGACAGTAGCTGCTGCAATTTTGAATTCACTTTTATAAAGCAAGTATGCAATAACTACCACTGCTATGTGTAGTTAGAATTATTTAGAATTTGATGATGCAACAGTAGGTCCAATGCCTACTTAGGGTAAATATGTGCATAAAATAAAAGAATTTAAGTTATTAGTAAGCACTAAGTAGCCAAAAGTGAAAAGCAAATGAACAAAGATAGCAAATGTAGTAATTGACTATTCATACGCTTTTCTAAATTCTCTAAATCTTTTATTATTTCCTCAATGTTGATTGGTTGATTAGTCTTCCTTAGCCAATCTTGTATGGAAATCAAAGATTTTATAATTTTAAGAGTCAAAGAACTCCTAAGCACATCAAAGACCCTACCACCAGTACTAAATGCAGATTCTAATGCAACTATGGAGATAGGTACAACTAAAACATCATGAGCCAATCTGGAAAGAATCAAGAACCTATCTACATTAAGCTTCCACAACTGAAGCAAATCAAAAGGTCCTTTTTCCTTCAAAGTTGACTCGCTCAAATAAATATCCAATTCAGACTGTTTGCTTCCACCTATTCCAAACTCTAATTTTTTCTTATTAAATTAAGCTTTTAATAAAGACACCTTTGATGTAAAAGAAGCAGCAATTACAATCTTATTAGAAGCAGATAATGTGCAAGTTTGAGTAGCAGAATCATTAGGAGCAGCAGATGCATAGAGTGCAACATAGTCATCAAATAATTCATACACAGTAAATTTCACAATAGAAAACAAGCTTCCACCAATTTATTGACCATATATTTTTCCTAATGAAAACTCCATAATTTCTAGTTTGTCTCTAGGGTCCAGCACATTAGCAATAAAGATCAATATATTCATTTTTTTCGGATCACCCTAATACTTATCAAATTTACTTTTCATTGATAAACCCATTGTTCTTTTATAAGGATCATCAGAGTTCATCCATTCGTTCAAGACATAGAACATATCACATATTTTAGAGAAGAAAGTGTTGGAAATGACATATAAGGAACTAGAAATCCGGAGGGTCATTTCATAAAAAAACTATTAGAAATACAACAAGTTGTTTAATAGCAATCTAATCAAGACAGTCAGGAACTTCATCACCAATATCAGCTCTAAAAGCTGATTCACATTCATCAAATTTTTCAAAGACTTCTTCATATAAACAAGTGGCGTGCAGCATTAAATAAGTTGAGTTCCATCTTGTTGGCATATCTAGACACAAACCAGTCTTATATTCAATGCCAATTAACTCTATAAATTCTTTAACTTTGTTCAACCTAGATGGTGAATTTCTAATCCATCTAACTACCTCCCTAACCCTCTTAACAGAAATGCTAAACTCTTTAAGCCCCTCACTAACTACAAGGTTCAAAATATGTACAATATATCTCATGTGCACATATTTGCATCTCACTGAACTGGTCCCCCAACTAAAAAGTATCCTTTTAAAAAAACTCACAACAGTGTCATTTGTAAAAGCATTATCAAGTGTAATTGAAAAAATATTTTTAGCCCCCACTCTAACAAACATGACTCAATTGCCCTAGTAATGTACTCCCCTTTATGTGATATGATTGGGATAAAAGATATAATTTTCTTATGAAGCTTCCAATCATCATCAACTAAGTGTGTAGTTATGCACATATAGTTTATTCTCTGAATGCTAGTCCAAGAGTTAGCTGTGAGGCTCACTCTTTAATAATGTTCTTTGAAAAATAGTTCCACTTTAGACCTCTCATCAACAAAATGAGAATAGCAATCCCTATTGATTGTATACCTAGATGGAATTTTAAATATAGGACATGTAACTTCCATAAACCTTTTAAAACCATCACCTTCCACAAACTTAAATGGTAACTCATCAATAATTATCAATTCAGTGAGTGCATTCCTAATATCATTCTAATCAAATTTCCAAGTACCAAGCACAACAATATTATCAGATAGAATAAAATAAGGTTAAAAAGTTAAAAGTTGTTGCCTATTTTCTTTTGGATGAGGGTTTTTCACAAGATAATATGTGATTTCTCATAGAAGAAGTGCCATGCTTTTTGGAATTAGCAAAAAAAAATTTAAAGCAATAGAGACACTTAGCTTCCATAGATTTGCCCATCTCATCCTTAATTTTCTCAAAGTGCTCCCATGCCTTAGAACAGGGCTCAGTCTCCTTTCTTTTTTTCAAAAGAGCTTTAGACTATTTGTCTACTTCCATCATTAACTGCTGAGGTGGGTCAGCAGCAGTGGTAATAGTAGTAGGGACAGGGTTGCCACTGCCACTACCAAAACCAATAGCGGTGTCCATCTACCAACACAAAAAAATACCATAGATCATTAGTATAATTCCCATCTAATAGACAAGAGATTAATAACAAACAAAATAAAATATTTTACAAAACCCAACAAAATCAATAATAATACCTTTTATAAAGATTGTTATTTGAACCAAACTTGAGTGATAGAAAAATCACCAACAGCTTCCACCTTAGATCTTGATTTGAGATCTACACTTCGAAAAGGTCATGCATGATCAATAAATAAACAACAAAATAGAACATAATATAAGCATATAAAACCAAACAGAGAGCAATAATCAAAAATATATTATTTTATTTTGTAAATCAATTTTTTTAAACAAATCTATCATCTATGAAATAAAAAAATTATATCTGTTAAAAAATAGAAAATCTCAAAGATAAATATAAAAAAATATTAAAAAAGATATTATTTATACAACAAAAAATCTATAAAAATAAAATACAAAAGGAGTAATCAAATCAAATGAAAAATCAACTGAAATGAAAAATCTATAAAAGCTATAGAACATGTATTATTTATACAAATGAAAATCAAAGAAATAATAGAGTTTACTGTGATAAAAATATGAAATAGAAAAATATAAATATTAATACATTTTAAATAAAAAAATAAAATTTATACACTTATCGGTTCAATATAAACACTGATGGTCGATCTATAAAAAAGTAAATCGATTTATAAAAAAAATAGCTTTTACCACTTACCAGAACACAAGCAAAGGGTTCAAACATTTGCATGTTGATTTTATCTTTTTCAAGTGTTATAGGAGTGGCTTATTGGCTTCCACTGTAAAATCTCACATCAAAAATGAGATTCATACACAGATTGATGCTAAAAGTGAGAAAAAAAGAAAATTTTCACACTACCTTTAACATCAAAATAAAATCAACATTCGAACAAGATCTCTGTCACTTAAGATCATAAATTATGGAGATCTAAACAAATCTGTGAAAAATATAAAAGATGAGACTAAAGTTTTAAACCTATTTGACATGGGTGCCTCTGAGAGGCTGATACTCAGAACAAGGAGGGAGAGAAGAGATGAAATAGAAAAAATTAGGTTTGAAAACAAATTAGAGAAATTAGGTTTAGGGTTTACTATAAAGAACAAAGTAGAAAAAATAAGAGGAAGATGAGAAATCTCTTGAGGGGCGGTGGCAATGAGAGAGAGGCGAAGGGAGAAGTGATTTGGATTTGAGGGTTAGTGTAATAAGGGGTTTATATATATTAACCCTAATATTTAAAACGGTACCGTTTAGTGTTGAAGATTTTAGAAATTCAACCAGGTCTAATAATTGGATATCCACCCCGATCTAAACTTCTGAAATCTGAAATTTTGCCATTATTGAACTGAACTGCCTTCTTTGAATTTTGGCAGACTGAACTGGTGGCACAATTTCGATTCTTCTCGGACGGTCTACTCGGTTCGGTCATAAAATGCATACCCCGTTATTGGTACTTTGAAGTAAAAACAATGTCAAAAGTTAATGAATATAAAATCAATAACAAAACATATTTGCATTGAAGTGTAAATAATTAATATCTAAAAGTGTAAAATTAAAAAATAAATAATTTATAATTGTTACTTAGTAAATTTTGGTCTATCTGAGCACCTACGTGTGCTTGTACATTTTGAGAATTATTGGTATAATAAAACTGAGAAGGATGGAGTATTTCATCTGAATCATTAATCTCTGAAATAGTTACATCCCTTTGAAGTGATAGTGGTACTTTTGTATGAATACCTCGTTGTTTCTTTTTAGTAGCCATTCTTTGCAATAAAAATAATTAAAAAACAAATACAACCAATAAGATATATCACATATTCATAATTGAAAAACTCAAGTCTTGGACTCGTGTGGTGCATATATATTAATTAACAATTAATATATACATGAGATGGGCATTAATTGGTGAAACTAATACATAAAGGAGGCAAAAAGGAAGGTAGGTTTATAACAATTTTCTTTATTAGTGGATGACTATTCTATATCAATGAATTGAATGAAGCACAAAATCATTAGGAAATGAAGACCTAAGAGTCATACAAGAAAAGTAATTAAGATTAGAAAGTATTACTAAGAGTGCAATCAATAGAAATAATGGCAAGCTAATACCATTACCTGAGCTATTGCTCTCCTTACTCAATTAAGAAGACGACTAAAAGCCAAATGGTATTGCTCTACGTGCTCTGATTGGTTATCTTAACTCAACATGATATTGATTATCAAGATAAAGACCATTATCTTAAGAAGTTCATTTGACATAAAATTCATTCAATCTTTTAAATTTTTTCAATTTCTAGCTATCATTTTTTTTAGCCAGTTTCTTTTATAATTAGTGCAAAAAATTAGATGTCCCCAAAACGAGTGTATTTTTCTCTAACAATTAAATCGTCTCCTAATCAACAAAGCAAAAAAGAATTAAAGACAATCATTGAATTTTTCTCCTATTCATATATATAATTTTTTTGGGGACCATTAATTTTATTTTTTCCCCTATAATGGTCCCCTTATCTCCTTTTTTTTTTTTGTAGCGATATTACTATTTTGAGCGATCTAACAGGTGAACATTTAGGAGCATTAATGACTATTAACAAAATTCTTATTTTCTAAATTTTTAAATCACAAAACCACCATCAATGAACTTACATGATACAAAAAAAAAGTGTATATTGTATTTTCATTGATAAGTATGATAACAATTAACAATGTTAGACTTAAAAAAATGCATAAATGTTTTTTGAACTTTTTAAATTTTATTATTATATATGAACTTGTTAATACAAATTCCTTGTCCTGAAATAGAGAAGCAAGAAAAGTAATAACAAACATCAAAAGCTTACTAATCAAATGAGGGTACAATCTCTAGTGTAAATCTCTACAAGTGTAAAAATTAAGTCTTTCAATGTTTTCCTTTGTTGATGACGAATCAAGGGCATAAGAGGCTTGTTCTTGAATCCGTTAAAGAAAACCCATTTGATTTGATGAAGAAGGCACGTTGAGTCAACCACGATCTTTAAAGTAGTCTTGTGAAGACTCTTGAATTGATTTTGAATTATTAGTGTCACGACCCAAACTAGGAGTCATGACTGGCGCTAGAGAACGAGAATTCTTTCGAATTCAGAACCCATAACAAGCCTAAAAAAATAAAATCATACAATAAATAAATAAAAAGTACGATAGAATTAAAAATTTTTGAATCAATATATAATAAAAATACTCCAAATCATTTCATAAATGTATACATATTCGTATAGTGTTCAAGTACAAATTCTCAGAGTATTTAATATCCAAACAAAATAATGCTCCTCAAATACAATAACACAACTACTGCAGTTTCTAGAATATAAATTAGAGTTCAGAATATACATTTGCATAAAATAGCCGGGACTGAAAAACACCGACGAGGAACTCTACAACTAAGGTCTGATAATATGGGATCTCCTGAAAAAAATAATTGAGAGGGGTCAAACATCACTGAGTGAATTATTATACTATATATACATGCAAACTAAATCATAACAATCAGGCATTCTTATATATATATATATATATACACACACACATTTCACACGAATGCCAAACTCTGCCTTTATAAATATACTAAATATAGAAAACGTTTGTTTTAATTCACGAAGGATCCATAGAACCCTAATAATAGAAACCTCAAACAATCCCATCATCACTCTAGTCATACAGGCTCACTTGATTCCAAATAGAACACTTATTCCAATTTGGACAGCAGACTGGCCCCGAGACACTAAGTCGACCGAGCTCCAGTAGTCTGACTGTCAGTGTGATTGGCCCCGAGACACTTGGTCAACCGAGCTCCAGCAATCACACTATCTATTACCTCACATCTCAATCAACCTAATAGATCATTCAATTCACTTATAGACAGTAGACTGGCCCCGAGACACTAAGTCAACCGAGCTCTAGCAGTCTGACTGTCAATGTGATTGGCCCCGCAATCACACTATCTAACATACCATTAATCTTAGTCAAATCAATTATAATCACCCAAAATTAACTCTCACTCAACCCTATTCTTTCACACTGGTACGTACACGGCCCTAGTGCTACCCACTATGAAGCACGTTCTATTAATATCCTTCACTTACAAAAATCATTTATTTTGAAAATAATTAATGTGGAATGATATTCATAATAATAAAATCAACCATATATATATACCAAAAATATACCTAAAATACACCCAGTATATTTCGGGTATATATATATATATGTCAAATAAATATGAAATAAACTAAAGATAAATCATTAATATGGTTAAAAACAATTTAAATGAGTAACAATAATATAACATGCATTTTCTTAAAAATATACTTAAATATACAAAAGATATACCCTAAGTACACAAATCATTTAATAAAACATTTATGTATAAATATTCATTTAAATATGTGTTTTTGTTTAACATATATTCACAAATATACTAAAAATAAACCTAATTATCTAGCATGCATATATCAAAAATAAACCCTAAATATACCACTAATATGTTAGGTTTAATTTAATAATAAAATATGTATTTATTTGGAAATAAATCAAAAACATACCAAAAATAAACTTAAAAATAATTTAAGTGTAGGTTTATAATATAGCATGCAATTATTTAAGAATAAACATAAATTATACTAATCATTTAATAAAATAATTATGGTTCGATGCACATTTAAATCATGTATAAATATTAAATTATAACAAACATAAACATAAATATCTAACATACATATATCAAAAATAAATTCTAAATATACCAATGATATATTAAATGTATATAGAAAATATACAAACATTTATATATCAAGATATACTAAAAATAAATCGAAAATATATCAAATCATATTATAATTAAATTACTGTTTAAACATATAATGAAAAAAAAAACCCTAAGTCATGCATCCTATATGCAATGCATATATATACAGTATAATAACTCACATGTTAGCGCTCCACGAGACAAACTCGACGGGCCTGATCTGTTAGGCCTCGATCTCGGTGCAGCTAGATAAACAAATGACAACATGAAATCAGAATAAATTTAACGAAAATTCTAAAGACTTGATCTAGAATTTTAGACACAGAATTAGAATAGGAATTTGACCGGATATCACATTTTACGAAAATTCTACCAAAAATCCGGCAGAACCTCCCCTGTAAAATGGACATCTCTCTACTCAAAGAGTAGAGCCGGTCCTACAAAGAAAACACACTTCAAAATAACACCAAATTCACAACCACAATCCCTCGATCAGACTCCAAACTACAATTCACCGACCGATGTTCACAATTCACAGAATAATTATAAAATACCAAAAATGCCCTTATATAATAAAAATATATTTTATAAATTCAAATTACGTAATTAACCCTAAAACACGTTAAAAACCGATAAAAACTCATTTATTTAGAAAAATCGTATATTATATATATAATTTAAAAATAATTTACGAAAAATAGTTTTAATTAGTTAAAAATACTAAATAATTTGTAGAAATCATTTTTATACCCTAAAGACCTATTAAAACCAATTTAATTACATTTTTAGCCAATTTAGTATAAAATTACCAAAATACCCCTATATATATAAATTTACTAAAATAAATCCAAAAATTCACCAAAAATAATATAATTACTCAAAATTAATTTCTCAACATATAATCCAATAATATCAATAAATATACTCAATTTACCAATTTATTTCAATTAAACACATAATTAACCCTATTTTTCAAAATTACATAAACTTAATAAATTCCAAATAAATATATAAAAAATCAAAAAAATTACAAATAAATTTCTATAATTTATTTCAACACCTATAATCACCATAAAACACAATTTCATAATTTAATTAATTAATTTTCAAAAATTAGAAAATATTAATAAAATAATCAAAAATTCACAAAAATTAAAATAAATTCTAAAAATTCTAAAAAAATTACAGCATGTATATTAAGCTTCTAGGAACAAAGTTTGTGAAGGAAGTTTTCATGAATCAATCAAATTGAAGCTAAAAAAAATTCAAAACCTAAATAGGCTGAAATGAAGAAATTGAAACCTAAGCAATTCTAGACCAAATCAAGTGAAAAAAATCTTGGAATCACACTCACCAGAGCTCAAGGAGAAGATAGAGACCAATGGCATCAAATTTGGTGGCCGTAAATGGCTTGATCGGAGCTAAGTCGATTTTCGACTTTTTTGTGAAAAATCGATCAAAACTCGTAGGAAAAGAGTGTTTCAGGTGGTGGAAATGGCTGGAGGTGGAGGAGGAAGGCTGAGGGGAATAGTGACAGCAAGAAAATCAGTTTGAAAATGGCTAGAAATGGAAGATATGGCGTTGGGAAGAAGAAGATGCAGGGAGGGGCAAAACTGTAATTTTTGTAAACTTTAATTTTTTTGTTATAAAATAATGTATATATATATGTCCACCTTATATTATAGTAATATATATATTCCCATACACAAATAATACTCACCATACAAATATTTTAATATATTTAATAATTTATACACTTAAAATTAATTAATTAATACAAAAATTAAATAATAAAATTAAGGAAATTAATTAAGTTCTAATTAATTTAAATAAATACACATATATACATTTTATTTTAGCACTTTAAAATTATATATGAGTTCATGCAAATTCATAAAACTAGTCAAAATAAATAGTATTAAATTATTTACGTGTCAATTTTTTCGAAAATACAATTTTCGAAAAAAATTTACGTAAAGTACTTAAAATAATATAAAATAATTAAAATTAGCTTTAAACAAATAACAAATCTTAAAATATCATAAATATATACAAAAATTATTAACATTGCATATCCCGATGCAGTATAAAAATATTTAAAAAAACTCGGGATATTACAATTAGAGTCTTATTGCTTGGAGAGAAATACGCAGAGCTTTTTTAGTGTTTTGGTGATAGAACTCTGGCGTCTTAACTTTCTTTAATCCTCTTTCCCCAAATGAACCACAAGCACTTCTATTTATAGAGGATTTGAGGAGGTGCATTTATGGTATGTATTTTTTGCAGGGAAAGAATATATATTCTCTATTTAATTAGAGAATAATATATTCCCTTTATATTTTAGGCAAGACTATATTTTATTTGACTCTTACCTTTTTACAAAAAAATATACATGTATTTTCCATATATTTCTAATATGTTTTGCCATATATAGAGAATAATATATTCTTTGTATCTTCTTCTTTTATTTAGTTGTTGTATCTTGACATATCAAAATATATTTTCTTGATACTTTGGTCTTCATTTGATTAATTAATTTATTTAAATTAGGCTCTGTTTATTTGCAGAAAATATTTTCTCTAAAAATATTTTATAATGTTTGGTTGCAACATCAGAAAACAATTGGAAAACATTATTTTTTGTGATATGAGCACTTTTTAGTATTCAAATTATCTCTTTGTAATGGATATAATGTTTTTTTTTCCCAAATTATCTCTTCTATAAATGGACTTGATGTATTGATACAAAATCAATATGATAATTAATTTATACAAAAAAAATGAAAAATAAAAAAAAAAGGAATGAGAGGGAAAAAATGAAAAAAAAAAGAGTGAAAAAGAAAAGAAGGAGAGAAAACCAAAAAAATGAGAAGATAAAAAAAGAGAAAAGGAAACAATAAAAAGGTAAAAAATGAGGAGAAAAAAATAAAAGAGAAGACAAAAAATGAGGAGAAAATAAAAATTAAAAAGAGAAAAAATAAGAAGAAAATAAAAAGATAAACATTATAAATAAATTTATCTTATTTTTAAATATTAGAAAATGATTCTCATGAGAAATCATATTCTCTTATTTTTAAATTTTTTTTCCGTTAGCTAAATATTTATTTTCCTTTGACTTTTTTTTGGTAATCAAAACAATGAAAAATAAAGGAAAAAAATATTACAAACAAACAGAACTTAATTATCAAACAATTTGGATAGCCCAATGAGACATAAGCCAAAATTTATTGATGGTTTTAAAATTATATATATATATATATATATATATATATATATATATATATATATATATATATATATATATATATATATATATATATATATATATTATGATTAAGCGTTTGAACCAACAAGAGTTTTAAAATTAGTGTATTTTTACAAGTTTTAGAAGTAAAATAATTATGTATCTTACTTTCAATAGTAAATAAAGTAATTGAACTATTATTATTAAAAATAAAAATTTTATTTTAAAATTTAGTTGAATAAGTGAAAACTGAAATATATTTTAACTAAAATAAAAAAATTCCATTATTAAAAATAAAAAATTATTTTCAAAAAAATTTCAACCAATGAAAAAATGTTTTTAACTAGTATTCAATGAAAAAATATAAATATTCAATTTTAATGTTAAATTAAAAAATATTTATTTTATAAAATTTAGTTCAATAAGTAAAAAAGTAAGTTGTTATTCCTAATAATTATCAAAAAAAATAATTGAATTAAAAAAGAAAAAAATATAAATTAAAAGGAGGGAATTTATGTTAAGTATTTTAATTTGTAAAACTGTTAAAAACACTATTTTACAAATTTTTACCGATTCATAATTTGATTATGAAAAAGAAATATAATTTAAATATGAAAATAATAAAAATTCAAAGGTTCAGAAAATATATATGCAATTTTTCCTACTTAAAACCACTAATAACGATAACTATATACATCAACTTTATCACAAAAAATATCATATGCTTAACCCAAAAAAAAAAATGGAAGCATAAATCTTTTTTATATATATTTATTCCTTTTTTATAATGCATTTTGAGGATTTGTAAAAGTTTAAAAAATTTCAGTTGTTTTTATTAGTCAACAAGGTGAATAAAAATTTAAAGAAATAAACAAGAGAAGATTGAAAAAAAAAAAAAAAAGGAAAACGAAGCAAAAATTCGATTTTTTTTATATTAACCCTTAATTTGATTCAATTTCATTAAAAAATTTATTTCATTTCCAAACAAATTCTAAATAGAATATATTTACAAATAAATTTTATTCATTTGAACTAAACACATTTCATCAATAAAAATGAATTTAGTGCTAAGTAATTTAACAAAATTAAGAAATTAGAATCAAAAATAAATTTTATAAAATTTTTATTTAAATCAAACATACTCATTTGAATTTACAAATGAATTTCATAAAATTTTGTATAATTTATCTAAACTAAACACACTTTAAAAAAAATGATCGTGTTTTTAAAAAAAGAAAAAAATAACAAATTCATTATTTTTTCTTTTGTTTACCATTCAATTAGCACAGCAGAGGGCATATGGAATAGACTGTCTTTATTATTATTATTATTATTTATGTGCTAGTTTTTTTTTTTTTTTTTTATGCGCAATTCTCACGAGTTTTAGGACTAAATTTAGTTTACAACAAACATTTAGAGGTGAAATAAGTTAAATTAATAGTTGATGGGTGTTACTGAATCAATGGATAAGTTTAGGTGTGAAATTTTACATTCGGCATGTTTTCTGCTTTGTTTGAGATACAAGTAATACAACACATGAAAACTACGCCGTTTAGAATATACATTACGGAAAGCACAACTGACACTCGTTCACCGACCACTTCACGCTCCCTCTCCTCCTCCTCCTCCTCCTCAATCTTCCTCTTTTTTGCATCATCACCGACGAAAAATTCAGTTTCTTTCAAAACCCTAAAACCTCAATTTTAAATACCTAATCCTATTATTAACTTTCATTTATGATTGCAGCGGCAATGGCAGTAGCAGCCCACAGCCGCAGCAGCCACTCCCATTTTCTTCTGCAATCAATATAACAAACCCTAATTATTCAATTCTGATCATTCTAAATTGACCCAATTCACATTGGTATTCTTTGATCTTTCTGTCAGGAATTTTGGATCTACTTCTCCACAAAATTTTTCTTATATAGATATTTTTTTTCAAGGCTGTTACTTCTAACAGGTACTGTATATCACCATTTGATCGCTTCACAGTGTTTTCAGTTCGTTGATCTGTATACTAGTGATAAATGGCATCAATTAGTTCTTGCTCTATTACTACACCCTTTGATCAATCACTGAGTTATTTATTTATTTGTTTGATAGATCAAGCCTAATAGAATTAAAATCAGGCTGAATTGTTGTATTTATTTGGCTGGTTTCTGGTTGTTTTTATTTATGCTGCATTGGCTGTATTGTTTGCTTATAAAACTCCCACTGAAAAGTGAAGTTTTTTTTCTTGGGTTTTTGAATGCAGGGCTTTTCAATTCTTGGCGTGGCGAAAAGACCCAGGTTTTACTCAGAATTTCTTGTTGCAGCAGCCTCACCAGTGCAAAGCCCACCATCGGTTGCCTACTTAACCTATACCTGCAGCTACTTCGCTGTTGCCAGAGATAATTGTAGCTGTACTTGATTTGTCTAGTTTGCTGAGTGCCATGAGTCAGTTGCTATGATTTCTGTTTTAACACCTATAGAGGTGCTTCACAATTCATTTTGGGCTGCTTTCCCGTGCATTGGGTCTTACCGCTTTCATGAATTTGTTAATTGATTGTTTCTGCAAAAATGGTGTTTCAAAGAATAGCAGATTTATTTTCTGCTGCAGCAAGTCCTTCTTCGGTTCCTAAATCTTCTGCTGTTCAGTATATGTCAACTGGGTCATCATCACCTCCAGGAGAAAGCATTGATCATGGGTTTAGTTTTGCGAACTCCGGCCACAAGAATAATCTGAGACTTTCTTCATCACTCCAAGATTTCTCATCTTATCGTCGACTTGATCTTGAAGAAGGTTATAGTGTTGGAATTGATAGGAAGCCACCTTTGTTGCAGAGAGAAAATGCTGGCACAAGTTTCTCAAAGGAGAAAGCATTGATTAGCAGAACCCCATTTTTGCGGAAGAAGTGGGTGCGGTTTCTCATGATTCTTTTGTGCCTGCTACTACTTGCTTTTCTAATATATTTGATTTCAATATATATTGTCTCATATTTGTCTCAAGGAGTTTCCAAATTCTATATTGTTCTTGATTGTGGGAGTACTGGAACTCGAGTTTATGTATATCAGGCATCAATTAATCACAAGAAAAATGGTAAATTCCCCATTGTTCTTAAATCATTTACAGAGGGTCTTTCTCGAAAGTCAAGTGGGCGTGCATATGACAGAATGGAAACTGAGCCTGGGCTGCACATGTTAGTACGGAATATATCTGGCTTAAAGGCTGCTATAAATCCGCTTGTTGGCTGGGCTGAGAAGCAAATCCCTGAGCATGCACACAAGACTACCTCTCTTTTCCTTTATGCTACAGCTGGGGTTCGCAGGCTGCCACCTACTGATTCAAGATGGCTTCTAGACAATGCATGGTCCATACTGAAGAATTCACCCTTTTTGTGCCAGAGGCGATGGGTCAAGGTTATCAGTGGAATGGATGAGGCTTACTATGGATGGATAGCCCTTAACTATCAGAAAGGTGCATTGGGGAATAGTCCCAAGAAGGCAACGTTTGGGGCACTTGACATGGGTGGCTCGTCATTACAGGTGACGTTTGAGAGCAAGAAACATGGGCATAGTGAGACCGACTTAAACCTTAGAATTGGATCTGCTCATCATCACCTCACTGCCTATTCTCTTTCAGGATATGGCTTAAATGATGCATTTGACAAGTCAGTTGTCCAAATTTTTAAAGGGCTTCCTAGTACAGATTTAGTAAAAAATGGGAACATAGAAATCAAGCACCCCTGTTTACAATCTGGCTACAAGGAGCAATACAGATGTTCTCATTGTGTCTCTCATCCGGAAAATAGTTTGAGTCCTATTGTTACAGGAAATAAGGGAGCCAAGTCAGGAGTTCCTATGCAGCTTGTTGGTGCCCCAAATTGGGAAGAATGCAATGCACTGGCTAGAGTTGCCATTAATTTGTCTGAATGGTCTAATCAAAGTGCGCCACTTGATTGTGATCTGCAAGCCTGTGCCCTACCTGGCATATTCCCACGCCCTTATGGCCAGTTCTATGCCATGTCTGGCTTTTTTGTGGTTTATAAGTTCTTTAACCTGACTCCAGAAGCTTCACTTGAGGATGTTTTAGTAAAGGGGCAAGAATTCTGTCAGCTAACGTGGGAAGTTGCAAAAAGCAATGTTCCTCCACAGCCTTTTATTGAACAATACTGCTTTAGGGCACCATACATAGTGTTGTTGTTGAGGAAGGGTTTACAAATATCAGATAACCAAATCCGTATTGGCTCTGGAGGCATTACTTGGACTCTTGGGGTTGCTCTTTTTGAAGCTGGGAAGGCATTTTCACCAAGATTCAGGCTTCCTAGTTATGAAATATTTCAAATGAAGATCCATCCAACAGTTCTTATGATTGTTTTGGTGACATCACTGATTTTACTGGTTTGTGCATTATCATGTCTTGGCAATTGGATGCCAAGATTTTTTCGAAGACCATATCTTTCGCTTTTCAAATGTAAAAATGCATCTGCTGCATCAGTACTAAGTCTCCCTTATCCTTTTCGGTTCCAACGTTGGAGTCCTATTAATTCTGGTAATCTCTACTATAGCAACTTTGAGCAATTAAAATGTAGGAATAGTATTAAATCATGGAGGTGCATCTTGTTATCCAACATCTGTTATGCAACTATTGTTCTCTTCTTTGTTGCACTGTTTTAGAGACAAAGGTGGAGAGTGCTTTCCATAAACTGATAATTGCTATACTTTTTCCATCTTCCCATGGGGAAACCTTCTTTTCACAGTTAATAGAATAAATCCTTGCAATATATCAGCACAATGAAGTGATTTATTTGATTATAATCCACAGCCAAGATAAAGGAAATATTGTATTAGGACCTTGTAAACAAATGAGAATAGGTGCCTTAGTTCTCTTATTTTAACAGACAGATACCATAATTTTTTATGCAATATTCTATTGCAGGCGCTTCTTTTGTTTGGAAGACCAAGCATTAATTTGAATATTGGATAAAGTCCCCTTGTTTTACTGGATTTTCGTTGAATTTTAATTTTGATACATATCTTTTTTAGATCTATTGGAGCATAGATGTTATATGTTAATGCATACAGTACATCTTTTATTGCTAAGAAAAGTTTTAGGTAAATCAGACTATAATGCATACAGTGTTAATCAGACTTCAGTTATAGTACTCAGTTTGTATCTAGTACAGATAGTGGAGACTATGCTTTGATAAGGCTTGCAATACCTGTTTTTATTTTAAGTTTTGAGATGCATACAGGTAACTACTGATGTTATATTGTTTAGGAATGAGTGGTGGTCCAAAAAACCTTATCGGACTGAAAATTAAAATTTGCTAAATCGACTGAATCAATTTCCAAGGTTTTGAAACTCACTTTAGTGCAATTTATTGTTGGTGTCTCTGTCTTTCTACTTACCTTTATGAATGTATTTTTAAGCTTCTGAGTTTTGGCATTGGTGCAGCATGGCCAAAAATTATGAAAGTGATTCTTCTTGGTGAATCTGTTACATCTTTACATTGAGTTTCTGATAATTTTTCTTAATTGATTGGTGTTATTCCATTTGTTTTGTACTATCATCTTCTGGATTATTTTTATCTTGTAAGGTATTTGAAGGAATTCCCAACTTTGTATCCAGGGGATGGAAGAGTAAAGATGCCACTGAGTCCGACAATTGCTGGCAGCCAACAAGAACCATTTGGCTTGGCACACAGTCTAAGCAGTGGTGGCATCCAGCTGATGGAGTCATCCTTATATACATCAACTAGCAGTGTATCCCACAGTTATTCCTCAAGTAGCTTAGGACAGATGATGGAGAGTAATAGCATGGGTTCATTCTGGTCTCCTCACAGAAGTCAGATGCGTCTTCAAAGCAGGAGATCACAATCTCGAGAAGATCTTAGTTCTTCCTTGGCTGAGGCACACATGACAAAGGTTTAAGGTGCGAACTTCCTGAAGTTATGGTATGGCAACTTGTTTTTTTCCAAAAGTATAATTTTCACTAAGAAAAGGACTTCAATGCCTTACTAAAAAAAAAGGTTAAAAGAGGAGAGTTGAGGGGTGGGAGAGCACTATTGGTTTAAAAATCTTTTACCATTGATCTTATTTAACTATTCCATTCTAGGTATTCTTTTGTAGCACACTTTTTTGGTGAGAATTAAATCACTAAATGCTCAATTTTGTTGAGAATTTCCAACAGTGAGAATACTTGTACAGGGGAAGCCAGATTTATAATCTTTAATTCACATCAGCATGGTGATATGTAACCTTAAATGGATAACGAAATTTATCAGCATTAGTGACTCCGGAATATGCAATTTTTTGGGTCTCCCATCAAAGTTTTATTTTAAAATACAATTCTTGTTATTTTCTGCTTGATCACAATGCATTCACACACATATCATAATGTCCTAGTACCAAAATTAATCCTACTGTGGGGCTAATGATTAGCTGGTGTCATTGCTGATTTCAACAGAGTCCACTCAGCAGGGAATTGAGCACTTGATATTTGCGTAGATTTGCAATCTTTACCCAGTTTAAACAAGCTATTGGCTTATAAAGATCCCAAGCCATTGTTCCTATCTCCACCGGTTTAAAAATTATCTCATCAAATATGCCCTGCTATTTTTTATCAGACAATAACTGGGTGCCCTTTACCCAATCTATTATTCATGGTAAATCAGGGCGGCTTGATGGACATTGTAACACAGCATCAGAAGCATAGATCCATAGTCCTGACCCCTTAGTTCTGTAACAGCTCAACTCAGATGAGCTGTCAATTTGCATAGATTTTTTTTTTTCCTTGCTTACTGAATGATTTGAGAAATTGATTGAAAATATGGATTCATGAAAAGATATACTATGTTATGTATACACATCAGCTGCATATCTTGTTAGAAGTAAATTGCAAGTCAAGGATTATTGTCTCTGTTTTACTCGATTTTCCTCATTTTGTAATTTTATTCTTTCATAGCTTGTATTTTGGTTAACAATAGGAATTTAGAACATGGTAGGCAGAATTCATCTCAAGATTCGAATGCAGTATGCTGCAAATTTCCGTCAGAAAAGTGGTTTGTACTGTATTTCGGCAAAGGTAATAAGAAGTCACTGGAAACTTATAACTAGTGCAATACCTACTCGGCTTGTTCAATGATATGCAGATGCAGTGAAATAGATGGTTGTTTTGCCCATTCTGCAGTTTCTAGCTGAAATGGGTTTTAGGCATCATTGGAATAATCCAAGATATGGTTTTTGAGGAAGTCGTAGTTTTTGGCGTGGGAGAAAATTAGATACTTGGTTTGCTGGAAGTAAAAAACATAAAGGTAGAAAAAAGTTGTATTTGACGAAAACTCAAGAAACATGCTCGAGGAGCCAGAAAGAGTTTTTAAGAAAGTTTACTCCTTTCATATATACATATTGCTATTTGAGCCAAACTGATTTTTCAAATCATGTGGCATAGTTTGGTTTTCACCCCAAACGTGAAGATAATTTTACTCAGCATAATGCAATCCAGATCACTGATCAACCAATTTGCTATGGAGATGATCCCTGAACATCTGTTAATTAGGTGTAGCAGTCCTTGCAGCAGTAATGGTTCGTAATTGCTTGAATACAGAAAAGGAAATTGACGAATGTGGTAATGGCAAGCAAATCCATTGTCGAGCAACAGAATTTGAAGCTAACATTTGTGACGTCTCCTACTCTCCTCCTCCTAACACTAATAATCAAAAGTATTTATTTATTGCTTTCTGTCAAACTAACCAAACCAATTACCTAAATAAAATAATTTTTATTGATTTGGTTTGAATATTGGTTTTATATTTGATTAAAAACGAACCATGAACTATATAAATAATTAGCAATAATCAAAGTTGCTACCGAACTATACTACACTTATAAAAAGAGCACAAAAAAACAGTCGATTCACACTTTATAGATTTACTACCAACTATGATACATCTCAACAAACTTCCTTTAAGCCAAGGATTTGTAACTTCAATACATTTCTAACTCCAACTAGCCCTATGGGGTTTTATAATACAACTTTTATTGGCATCCACTTGTAACCCTGAAATCTCATAAAAGTTAAGCAGAGCATTCTTTCTTTACAAATCTGCTTTAGAAAATATGAACAAATCATCAGCAAAGCACATATGATTAATTTGAAGCCTCTTACATCCAGTGTAAATTTTAATTAATTATTACACTTCACCCTTAACACCCTTGAAAAATACTCCATCACTAACACAAAGATTAAGGAGACCGTGGATCACCTTATCTAACACCTCTTGCTCTAGGAAAATACCCTTTATTACCACACGTATTATAATTACCTTCGAATAATTGCCAAATTTTATAGTTAAGTTTAAGTTTACACATTAATCCAATTTCATGTTTTTAAGTCCCAACATTCAACAAAAATAAAACAAGTAATAATTTACAATCATACATTCAAATCAAATAGGGAAAGGGATTAGGGATTACAATGCTTTTAGACAAAATAAAAGAATAATATACAGAAAATAAACCATACATATACCAAAAGTAAACTAGTAATAAACCATTTACACAAGCACAATGGTCTAAGGAATTAGCTAATGACAGTGACTACTTAATGATGTGGATCATCAAGTAATTCATGCAATAACATACGGTTAGTTTCCTCTTGCAAAATACAGCATTATACAAAATAATATTTACAAATGATGTTTTAAAAAGAGAGAGTTTTCATGTTACAGGCTAAAGAATCCCTCAAATAATCCAACTAATTACCATCATTCAATGAAATAATTATGTATAGAGGTGGAAAGAGTATATGAAGTGAACATTATACAGAGTTTCATAAAAGGAGAAGAGCCAAACAGCTAGTCGACTTGTCAATGTGGTGATCGCCTCTATGAAGACGCGATCGCCTCATTGACAAGGGACGATGCCTCTATAAAGAGGTACCACTTGATCAACAGGCTAACTCGACTCTCAAAATAATTAAACTTCTACCCTAAGCAAGCAATACATGCACACATCCATCCAACAGGTGCCAAACTATAACTACATGCAATAGTTTAAGAGATCATATCAATGAGGTAGCGTAACAAACAAAATATACCTAAAGTATACTTACAACTTAGTCACATGCAAACTAAACACACAAATGATGAAGTTATAAAAAAAGTATATTTGGTTGCAAAGTTTTACCAAAGTAATGGACACTCAGAGATGTGCTTTTGAGTGTAATCTCCACTTGGGTATGAGTCTCACTTTGACACAAGTTTTTCCCCTTTCTCTCCTAAGGATTGTGAACTTGCTTTTGCTTGGATTTTACCTCTTCCCTCAATAACGTCCCTCTCTATATTTTTTCAAAGCTCTTCCTTTCTCTTCTTTTTTTCTCCTTTTTCAAAAATGGGTCTCCTCTCTTTTTTTTCTCTTCCCTTTTTCTTTTTATCCCCTACCTTGCCCATGCCCCTAGGCTCCCTAGCCCATCATAAACCCCTATTGTCTTTCTCTCCGCCCCCCCCCCCCAAAAAATCTCTTCCTTATGCAAAATCAGGTCTGGGGTATGGAGCCCACACCACTTGGCCACCATGGTTGTAGCTGCAAGTGGCCTGCCATAGAGGCGGTGCCTTTACGATGAGGCAATCACCTTTGTAGCAATTGCCAAAGAGGCGATCATCTCATTGCACTAAGGTGATGCCCTTTTGGCTCGAGGAATTGTTGGGCCCAGCGGGCTCGAGCCATTTTTGGACAATTGGGCTAAGTTTTGGGCTTTAAGGCTTTAGGCTTCCAAGTCCATTTCCAAATGGAGATTTAGGTTTTGTTCTTGTCTCCAAGTTTCACATTCTCATCATTGGACTTGACAACGAGCTGATCAAACCGAGCATCCCTAATTCATTCCCTAATATGGGTCGACCAAATTGGGTGTCTACAGGTAGCGTAACAAACGAAATATACCTAAAGTATACTAACAACTTAGTCACATGCAAACTAAACACACAAATGATGAAGTTATGAAAAAAGTATATTTGGCTGCAAAGTTTTACCAAAATAATGGACCATTAGAGATGTGCTTTTGAGTGTGATCTTTACTTGGGTATGAGTCTCACTTTAACATAAGTTTTTCTATTTTCTCTCCTAAGGATTGTGAACCTGCTTTTGCTTAGATTCTACCTCTTCCCTCAATAACGTCTCTCTCTGTATTTTTTCAGAGCTCTTCCTTTCTCTTCTTTTTTTCTCCTTTTTCAAAAATGGGTCTCCTCTCTTTTTTTTCTTCCCTTTTTCTTTTTATCCCGTACCTTGCCCATGCCCCTAGGTTCCTTAACCCATCATGAACCCCTATTGCCTTTCTCTCCCCCTCCCCCCCCAAAATCTCTTCCTTACGTAAAATCAGGTCTAGGGTGTGAGGCCTACACCACTTGGCCACCATGGCTGCAACTGTATTAAATGCAACTACAAGTGCCCTGCCACTGAGGTGGCACCTCTACGATGAGGCGATCGCCTCATTACACTGAGGTGACACCCCTTTGACCCGGGCCTATGTTGGGCCCAACAGGCCCGGGCCATTTTTGGACAATTGGGCTAAGTTTTTGGCTTTTAAGGCTTTAGGCTTCCAAGTCCATTTTTAAATGGAGATTCAAGTTTTGTTCTTATGTCCAAGTTTCATATTCTCATCATTGGGCTTGACAACGGGCCGATCAAACCAAGCATCCCCAATTCGTCCCCTAACACGGATCGACCGAATTGGGTGTCTATAGTTTGCCTCCTGATTTTTTAAAAAATCAAATGCATGTAATGACCATTTTTTAAAAATTTACATGTACAATAACAAATAAATAAATAAGATGAGTAACATACCTGGCTCTCGAATTTCACTTGAGAAATGAGTTCTTTAATTTTGAAATGTGACCGTGATCCTCTGGTTTTCCTCACCTGATCAGTCACTTATTAATATTTGATAAGTTATTTGAAGATGATTAACCTTGGGTTTTCCTGGCCCAATTACAGTTCCACTGGGGATGTGATTCTTGGATTTTCCTGATCCAATTGTCACCTAAAATATGATTCTCGAGTTTTCCTGGCCCGGTCATCACTACACTTGAAACATGATTCTGAGGTTTTCTTAGCCCGATCATCACTTGAAATATGATTCTCGGGTTTTCCTAGCCTGATCATCACCACACCTAAAACATGATTCTCGGGTTTGCCTGGCCCGATCATCACCGCACCTAAAACATGATTCTCAGGTTTGCCTGGCCCGATCATCACTGCACCTAAAACATAATTCTCGGGTTTGCCTGGCCTGATTATCACCACATCTGAAACATGATTCTTAGGTTTTCCTGGTCCGATCATCGCTATACTAACTTCGATTCTTGATTTTTCCTGGCTCGATTACCATTGGGGATGTGATTCTCAAATTTTCTTGGTTTGATTATCACTTCTTTGGGGATACAAACTTTCGGGTTTTCCTGGTCCAATTGTCGTTTGCTTTCGACTTCAGGGATACTACCCGAACAATTGTCTTAGTCTTTGAGCTTCGAGGATTCAAACCCAAACAACCCTGTCTTTGAGCTTTGAGGATTCAAACTCGAATAGCCCTTCTTCGCAAGATATAATCCTTGGGTTTTCCTAGCCCAAAAGGCAGTCCCTTAACAATAGCAGGAAGCTCATGATGTCATCCTCGGGTTTTCCTGGCCTGAGAGGCAGTTCCTCAATAATAATAGAAAGCTCACACTGTCATCCTCAAGTTTTCCTAGCCCAAGAGGTAGTTCTTTAACAACAATAGGAAGCTCACACTGTCATCCTCAGGTATTCCTGGCCCAAGAGGTAGTTCCTCAATCTTGATACTTCGATCAGAGAAAATCCACAGCTCGCCTTGGATACGGGTCGATCGAATCGGGAAATAAATGCTTTTGAACACTGATACTTTGATCAGTAAATAGGATAAGAGAAGAGAACAACAATGGAAACCATATAGCTATGCAAGCATCAGGCGAGAATAACAACGAATACCATATAGCCTCGGGGGCATCAAGTAAGACCAATAAATAGACAAAAAATGCATCAAATAAGATTAAACAGAAAGCACCATGTAACCTCTAAGGTGTCAGGCGAATGAAAATCACATTATTTTCACAAAATAATGGAATTTCATTATTTTGTTGATTGTGATTTTGATTCCATAGTCATGTTTTAAAATAAATTTGTTATTTTTCTTTTAGAGCATATCGGAGCAGAAGCCGTGAGACCGAGGTAGACGCGTGGTCGTCAGCCTTCGCATTCATCTTATAAGTTAATAGAACGATCTGTGCATGTGTTTATTTAAAGAATGCATGCGCTCGTACTTTATTATATTGATTATATGATTTATTTAATTTAATGTTGTTATTTAAGATTTAAACGCATTTTATTTATTTAAAATCAATTTTGAGAAATTTTGGTAGAATGAGCTACCTGGTGGGCTTCACCAGGACTATGTGCACATGGTAGAGATTGAGAGATGGATCCTTAATATATATGATTAGTGAATGTTAAACTGGGACGGGTGCCTCGGTGGAAGCCTTTGCTCTCGGGGACCGCCAGTGATTGTAAGGTTAATAATGGACTAGGATGGGTGCCTCAGTCGATGCCTTTGCTCTCAGGGATCGCCAGTGCCATATATTGGGATTAAGTGAATGACTACGACTTGGTGCCTCGATTGATGCCTTTGCTCTCGGGGACCGGTAGTCTAGTTGGAATAAGTGGGCCCAGTTAGCCATGTAGATTTTTGCGTTTAGGATTCTACCGATATTTTTTAAAAGCTATACTTATACATTATAAATTATTTTTCACTATAAATATATATAGTTTTCAAAAAGGTTTTCAAACCGTACAACTCTTTTATTGACTTACTCAATGAGGTCTAATTCCCCTCAATTTATTTTTTTCAGGAGCTTGGGAGTTCGACCTCAGACTACCTCCGCGCCGGGTTTCTTCTTCACCGGCTATTTTATGTAGGTCATTGTAAGCTGTACTGTGTGTTAATCTAGGTTACTGCAATAGTATGTGTACTAAGAGTTGTATGTTTGAAGTATATTGTGTAGTTATTTGTACGAACCACGCTTATGTATAAAGATTTAAGTTTGATTTATAATATGTGACATTGAAGCACGTTTTATTTAGCACTTGAATTTGTTTATTTTTGAGAAAATCAGTTTGATAATGTGTTCTATTTTAAAATAAGGTTTTAAATTGTAAGGTGTTGTTTATTCTTTCTTTTAGGCTTACTACGGGTTTCAGGGGCCTTATGCCTACCCATTCCTTAGTGTCGATCACGTGCCCTCGGGTTCGGGTCGTGACAAAGTTGGTATCAGAGCATAAGTTCAATTAATTATCCATGTCTGCCTTTTTGTGTAACTACTGCAGCTTTAGGGTTGATAATTATCTTTGAGATGTTCTTATTTCTAATTTCGTGTTGCGTTAAATATTCTTACCCCATTTTGAATTCAATTTTCCTTGTCTTCTTTTCAGAATGAGACGTGTGCGTATCGACCCCGATGTTAATCTGACCCTTAGACTTGATGAGCAGTCTGTGCACGATGAGGCTCCCCTTCCTGCTCCACATCATAAGGGCATAGGTAGAGGTAGAGGTCGAGCCAGGGTAGCTGCAGCTGAGATTCTTGAGCAGCAGCCAGTCGAGCCTGAAGCCCTAGCGGTTAACCCCACAGCCTTCGCAGCTGGATTGGCAGGGATTAATCAGGGTCTAGTAGCATTGAATCAAGTGATGCCCCTTGTACAGCAGAGGAATCAGGGGATGTCAAATACTGAGGCAGCACTTCTTTACTCTCGGATCGGTAGAGTTTCTTTTGACGGTACGGGTGATGCCTTAGACTTCATTAACGCGATTGAGGCACGTACCAGGATGGGACACATGGATTATTAAAGGATTATGATTATGGAGTTATCGGTTTAGGCGGTCGCTCAGGACTAGTTTATGCAGTCGATTCAGCCATCTATGCACGAGTTGACTTGGCCAGAGTTTAAGGATCGCTTCTTGAGATTTTTCTGTCCTCCAGCCACTAGAGATGCCTATAGGTGGCAGTTGCTCCACATCACTAGAGGCGATAGGTCAATGGAGGACTATACCAGAGAGTTTAATAGGTTGTCCCGACATGCAGAGGATATCAGGAGGGACCCTTACAGAGCAGTGGAGCTGTATGTTACTAGATTGGGACCCACTTTTATTGGTATGCATACCGAGGACCGTACCCTAGAGAGTGTGATTGAGGAGGCCCGTTTGATTGAGAGGTGACATATCCGCCAGGGCACCATGATAGATCCCTATATGGTTAGGGGCAATGGATTTGGTGTAGCTCCTAGGTACCAGTAGCCAGCATTTCACATCGGTAGTTCGAGTCAGCAGGCTGCGGGTAGTTCATAGTAGAGTGGTAGAAGGTCCAGGACTCATCGAGTTGGCCGACATGGGTATGTCATGAATAGGAGGAGTGGTAGGGGTCATAGATTCAGTACTGGAGTTAGTAGCAGTAATAGTGGGCAGAGTTCCGGGCAGAGTAGTTCTGGGTCTAGAGCCAGTGCTTGCATGAGTTGTGGATGACTCCATCAGGGCGCGTGTCATCTGTTGTTGGGCGCTTGCTTTAGATGTGGACAGGTTGGTCATCTTGCTAGAGCTTGTCCTCACTCCGGATACCAACCATAGTATGCTCAGGGTTCGTCTTCATCAGTGGCTCAGCCCTACTATCCGATGCCTCGGTAGTATAGAGCACCAGTACAGCCACAGCAGAGATCGCCACAACTTATGGGTCAGTAGGGCCGAGGTTCAGTTGGTAGGCCTAACGGTCGTGGGTTTGTGCAGCCCTCGACATCTCAGTAAGCAGGTTATGGCCAGGCTCGAGTATTCACCTTGACACCACAGGATGCTCAGGCTTTGAATGTAGTGGTAGCAGGTATTCTCTTAGTCTGTGCATGTGATGCTAGAGTATTGTTTGACCTTGGTGCTTCACATTCCTTCATTTCTCCTGTGTTCGCTTCAAGAATCGAGTGGCAGCCTTCCAGGTTTTCCTTTCCTCTATCTGTGTCAACTCCTCCTAGTGACGAGTTGGAGACAGATGTCTTCTTTCCTTCGTGTCCGGTGATAGTTGATGGTAGAGAACTATTGGCAGACTTGGTATTGCTTGATGTGTTGGAATTCGATGTCATTTTGAGCATGGATTGGTTGTTGAGGTATTATGCTTCGGTGAATTATAGAGAGAAAGAAGTGGTGTTCAGAATTCCAGATGAAGAAGAATTCTGTTTCAAGGGTGAAAAGAGCTTCATGCCTCATAATCTCATTTCTGCCATTACAGCCTGAAAGATGCTTAGAAGGGGTTGTCAGGGATACTTGGCAGTGGTAAGAGATGTTGAGAAAGAGAATATGGAAATTGAACACGTGCCAGTGGTGTGTGAATTTCTGGATGTCTTTCCTAAAGAATTATCAGGATTACCACTAGATAGAGAGATAGAGTTCTGTATCGATGTCATACCTGGTACGGATCCTATTTCTATGCCACCCTACAGAATGGCACCAGCTGAACTACAGGAGTTAAAAGAGCAATTGCAGGAGTTGCTTGATAAGGGTTTCATCAGATCTAGTACATCACCTTGGGGTGCTCCGGTGTTGTTCGTGAAGAAGAAGGATGGTAGCCTTCGACTTTGTATCGATTACAGGCAGTTGAATAAGGTCATCATCAAGAACAAGTACCCACTTCCGAGGATCGATGACCTGTTTGATCAGCTTCAAGGTGCTACATGCTTCTCTAAAATAGATCTGAGATCTGGGTATCACCAGTTGAGGATCAGAAGAGGTGATGAGCCCAAGACAGCCTTTCGAATAAGATATGGCCATTATGAGTTTTTAGTAATGTCCTTTGGGTTGACTAATGCTCCAACAGCTTTTATGGACTTGATGAAGTGGGTGTTCATGCAATACTTGGACCGGTTTGTGATAGTTTTCATTGATGATATCTTGGTTTTTTCTAAGAGCGAGGCTGAGTACGTTATACATCTGAGAAGGGTGCTTCAGACCTTAAGGGAGCACAGGTTGTATGTCAAATTCTCAAAGTGTGAGTTCTGGTTGCATCAAGTGGCATTTCTAGGCCACGTGGTTTCTCGAGACGGTATACAAGTGGACCCTAAGAAGATAGAAGCTATTACGGAGTGGCCGAGGTTGACTACAGTTAGAGAAGTATAGAGTTTCCTAGGTCTAGCCGGCTATTACAGGAGATTTGTGAAGGATTTCTCTAAAATTATCGCACGTTTGACAAGGTTGACCCAGAAGAGCGCTAAGTTTGTGTGGACAGACAGATGCGAAGAGCATTTTCAATTATTGAAGGATTTATTGACGTCAGCTCCAATTCTGACTTTGCCTGGTAGTCTAGTTGGAATAAGTGGGCCCAATTGGCCATGTAGATTTTTGGGTTTAGGGTTCTACCGATATTTTTCAAAAGCTATACCTATACATTATAAATTATTTTTCACTATAAATATATATAGTTTTCAAAAAAGTTTTCAAACCGTACAGCTCTTTTATTGACTTACTCAGTGAGGTCTGATTCCCCTCGAATTATTTTTTTTCAGGAGCTTGGGAGTTCGACCTCAAACTACCTCCACGTCGGGTTTCTTCTTCACCGGCTATTTTATGTAGGTCATTGTAAGTTGTACTATGTGTTAATCTAAGTTGCTGTAGTAGTATATGTACTAAGAGTTGTATGTTTGAAGTATATTGTGTAGTTATTTGTACGAACCACGCTTATGTATAAAGATTTAAGTTTGATTTATAATATGTGACGTTGAAGCATGTTTTATTTAGCACTTGAATTTGTTTATTTTTTAGAAAAATTAGTTTGATAATGTGTTCTATTTTAAAATAAGGTTTTAAATTATAAGGTGTTGTTTATTCTTTCTTTTAGGCTTACTACGGGTTTCGGGGACCTTATGCCTACCCATTCCTTAGTGCCGGTCACGTGCCCTCGGGTTCGGGTCGTGACAGTTTTGACGCTATAAACCATTTGAATGTTGTATAATAATTTAAAATTATTATGTAATACTAATTATATATGTTTTAAGTTATATGAAACATTACATATTAAATATAGTTTTAATTAATAATTAAATATTATACAATATTCATTAAATATTTATTAATGTACATGTAACCCTAATTTAAATTGCTCAATATGCAACTAACAAATAATAAATCTCAAAAATAATGCAAAACTAAATAATATTTGTATTTTAAAGTAATACCTAAATATTAATGTTAAGTAATGTAAATTAAAATTAATATATAAATAGCATAATATTTCTAACTAACAAATAATACATCTCATAATTATTAATGTTAACTAATTAAAACATACTTTATCTATATTCTATAACAACAAAACTCCAAAACTATGTAATTTTGATATTAATATTAAGTAAGTATAATTTAAATGTTATATGATAATTAACATTATAATACTATTAAGCTATCTTATAAACTCAAGGATTGGAATGCTGTTTTTTTTTTTTTTTTTTTGTAATATTTTTGCTAGGAAAAGAGGTATTTGGGCACATATTAATGCTATTTAGAAAGTTGTTGCTATGGAACCATCTCATCCTTTGCTAGGTCTTGAAGGCAAGCTTAAGCAAGAATTTGATTTTAAAGCAGGAGGAGGTGTTTTGGTTTCCAAAATCTCAGGAAAAATGGATACATTCTAGGGATAAAAATACCAAATTTTTTCATTTTTCCACTTTAGTGTGACAGAAGAAAATTTTTATTCATGGGTTAAACAATGGTTTAGGGAATTAGGTCTAGGACCAATTCACACTTAAGCGGATGGCTAGTGCGTTTTTTAAAATTTTGCATACTAAAGAGCAAGGTGGTGTTTCTGAAATCTATGACTTTTTGAAAGGTCTATTTCCATTGTTGTCTTCCTTCCATCAAGAGCAGCTCACCATTCCCTTTTCTGTGGAAAAGATCCGAACTGTTTTGTTTGATATAGCACCTTTCAAAGCACCAGGTCCTGATGGCTATCAGGCAAGTTTTTATCAAAAACTTTAGAGTGTGGTGAAGAAGTGTTGACCTTAGTAATAATCAATCTTAATTTTGATCTTAAAAAATTTAATTTTGAGCATTTAATTTATTTTTTTAAGTGTGTATAAGTTAGGACTCCATTGGAAGTTAAAATGAAGTATGATTATCTTAGGCTGATTCAACCTCTGAGATTCGAGAAGGCTTTTGACATCCTTAGAGCTTTATAATGAAAAGTTATCTTCTTCACATTTGAAATAGACATCTTAAGCTTTCTGAATTGGGCTTTCTTTTCAAAATCTGAGTTCATTTAGGTATGCAAATATTAAGTCAAAATCAACGTATGTAGCTGCCATTTCAGATTGCATAGCTCTTAATATTTTAGACATATATTGAGCTAAAAAAGCCCAATTAAGGTGATTCAAAATCATATCAAAAGATAAGTCAAATATCTACAAATTTTATGAAGAAAGCATAGGAAAATTCAAACTTCTACAATATAAAATTATGGCTTCAACTTGTGCATAGCTGTCTGACAATAGTCTGCATTTTAGATTGCATGGCTCTTAGTATTTTAGACATATCTTGAGCTACTGATGTCCAATTGAGGTGATTCAAAATGATATAGAAATATAAGTCAAATATCTAAAACTTTAATGAAGAAAGTTTGGACAAATTCAAACATCTTTAATATAAAATCATAGGTTCAACATTTATATAGCTGTCTAATAGTAGTCTACATTTTATATTGTACAGCTCTTGGTATTTTGGATATCTATTGAGCTATAGAAGTCCAATTGAGGTGATTCAAAATGATATGGAAATCTAAGTCAAGTATCTAAAATTTTTATGAAGAAAGCGTGGGCAAAATTAAATGCCTTTAGTAGCCAATTACGGTTTTAATCTATGTATAACTGTCTAACAACATCACCTTTAATAATTCAAAATTATAAACATTGAATTCAAAATTATAAACATTGAATTCAAAATATAGACATTAGACACATTATTTGCATCTCCAATAACTATATTTTTGAGTGTTTCTCTATATAAATACCTCAAGAGCTGAATAGAAGTAAAAGAAACATGTTATCATTCATTTTTTCTTAAGCTTTCAACTAAGCTCTCAAATTCTCTTAAACAAATCTTTGTTTATATAACTCTTATAAGAGTTGGTTGTGTGTTAGAAATAGAATTTCTCTTTATTTTAAATCTTGAGATAGATTATAAAGGAAGTGAGATTTATCTCTAAAGGTTTAAGTGCTATCCATTAAAACACTTGGGATTTGATTTTTTGAATAAGCCTTGAAAACTCAAGTTCTAAGGTTGTAAGAGTGAGCCATAAAACTCTTGTGTAATCTCAATCTTATGAATAAGATTATGGGTGATTGAAATTCCTAAATTAGGGATAATTTAGGTGGAGACGTAGGATTGTTATTGAATCTGAACTCCTTAAATTTTTGTGTTCTTTATTCTTCCTTCTCAACTTTTATTCAATTCTTGCAAAGAATTCTTTTAATTTCTCATTTTTTATTTGATAGTCCTATTCATCCCCCCCCCCCTCTAGGACTTTTCTCAATTGGTATCAAAGCTTGAATTCTAGGTACTTCATTGCTATAATATAAAATTATGGGGAGTGAATCATAAAACATCTCTTCTCTTAGACCATTCTTTAATGATAGTGACTATCCACATTGAAAATTCAAAATAGAATTATATCTTGATTATGATTCCATCAAACTTTGGGACATTATCCTAAGAGAGTGGGAACCACCTACAACTATCATTGATGGTGTAGTAACTACTATTGCAAGAAGCCAATGGAGTATTAATCAAAAGGAAGAAAATCATAAAAATAAAAAAGCTATTATTACTCTAGTCTCTTCAATGACAAGAGGAAAAAGAGGCAAACTTCAACATTATATATCGGCCAAAAAAATGTAGGAGACCTTAGAAAACCACTATAAAGGCAACATTCAAGTAAGAAGCAAAAAGGTTCAACTTCATATGTTATGAATATGAACTCTTTAAACTAAAAACTCATGAATCAATCACGGAGATGAAAAACTGTCTCAATACTTTCCTCATAACCTTCAAGAAACTTAGAAAATATTTCTCCAAAGAAGAGGTAAATAACAAGACTATAAGAATCCTACATAAAAAGGATTGAGAATGTAATGACCCTATATTTTAAATAATATAAAATTATTTTGAGATATGAAGTGTTAATAATATTTTAAATTTCTATTTATTATGATTATTTTATTGAGATTTAAAAGTTATTTTATTGTTAACTATTATTTATTTGTTTAATAATATTATTATATTATAATTATTTGTGACTAGTATTTATTTATTTTATGTTAAATATTTTTATTACATAAATAATTTATTTGGAAGCTTTATTATTTAAAAATATTAAAGTCATTATCATTATTGTTATTATTTTATATGCATGTGTGATACTACTATTATTATTATTATTATTATTATTATTATTATTATTGTTGTTGTTGTTGTTGTTGTTGTTGTTGTTGTTGTTGCTGCTGTTGTTATTGTTGTTGCTGTTGCTGTTATTGTTAATGTGCATGATGTGCATGTGTTTTATGTTGTGTGTGTATTTATATATATATATGGGTGACAAGTGGTTAAGTTAATATGTGTGTGTGTGTGTGTATATATATATATATATATATATATATATATATAAAGAGAAAGAAGCAGGTCAAATTGGGTCAACTTCTTTTACCTTCCCCATTTCTTTTCTTTTTTCTTCATTTTCCATTACAGCGCCACCCGAAGCTTCACCAACCACCATCCGAGCACCTCAGCCACCACCAGCACCACTTAAGCTCATCACCTTCCTCCCTCACCTTCCCACCACCTTCTCCTCCCCCTTTTAACGCTGGAATCCACTTGTTACCGTGGGTGTTACTGTAGCACCGATAAAATTTTGGTGGTTTTAGCTCGAGTTTTTGGGCTCGTTAGACTCCTCTTAAGATATACTTCTCGATTCTCAAGTCATTTTAACTTTACGACGTCTGAATTATGCGCCAAGACCGAGGCTTATCAAACCAGGCCCGTCGAGTCAGTCTCGAGGAGTGCAAACTTGTGAGTTATTATGTTATATATGCATTGCATATAGGATAAATGATTATAAGCATTCATGTTTTTAATATGTGTTTAAATATGAATTATTTCATTAAATGATTTAGTATATTTTTGGTATACTTTTAGTATGTTTTTAGTATATATTTTGTATATATATAACATATATCTGTTTGTATGTTTTGGTATATATTCAATATATTTTTTTCGTATATTTTGATATATATGCGACGTATATATTTGATATATTCTTAATTTGTATTTGGTATATTTATGGTTTATTTTGGTACATATGTGGCATATATATTTGGAATATTTTTAGTATATGTTTGGTATATTTCTGATATATAAATGGTATATTCCTCTATGATGGATGCCATTATATTTTAATTGTGCATTTATTATTTTCCATTAAATATATGATTTATTGAAGGATATCAATAGAACATGCTACCTAGTGGGCTACATTAAAACTGTTACGCAACAGTACGGTAGAATTAGGTTGATTTTTTTTATGTTTGATTATTAAAGAGAATATTAAGATTGATGGTTATTGGAAAAGGCGGCTGCGGATCTTTAGTTGACCTAATGTACTTGGGGCCAGTCATGTTAATAGTGAGATTGCGGATCCTCGGTTGACCTAGTGTACTCAGGGCCAGTCTACTACCTTGAGTTGGATAAATGAATACTTGGAGTTTTGGATAAGCCAGTTGGCTATTGATTTTATGAATGAGGTTGCGAATATGTTAGGGTTCTATTTGATCCTTCATTTAAATAAATATTTTTCTGCATTTATTATATATAAAAGTGGATTTTAGCATATGTGTGAAATGCGTGTATATGTATATTATTATACTAATACTTGACTACATATGACTTTAGGTTGCATGTATATATATTATAATAATTCACTCAGTGAGGTCTGATCCCTCTCAATAATTTTTTTAGGAGATTCTTTGTCGTCAGACTTCAGTAGTAAATCTCTTCGCCGGTCTTCTTCAGCCCTTACTAGATTATGTAAATTTATTATCTGAACTTTTATTGTACTATAGAGACTGTAGTAGTATTATTATTGTATCAGTATTGTGTTGTTTTAGATTTTGAAATTTCTGTATTAAAATACTGTATGAATATTTTATTATGATATGACATTTAAGTATTTATTTTTATATTGATTAAAGTATTAATTCTGGCATATTTTTATTTATTTATTGCATGTGTTTTTATTTTTAAAGTTTGCTATGAGTTCCGGATTCGAAAGAATTTCCGTTCCCTAGCATCGGTCGTGACTTACAGGTTGGGTCATGACAAAGTTAGTATCAGAGCCCTAGGTTATTAGTGTTATGGACATAGGTTTTCAGAGTTGTATTTTCTTTGAAACTATTATAGTAAATTAGGTTCAGTTATGTCTTCGATAAGTTTTCCTTGACTTAGTTTCAACGTGATCGCTAGATTATCTATTTGTTATTTGTGTGTTGTCTGTATTGTCTAAATCTTGTTAGTTTTTATCTTTTTAGAATGAGGAGGTGAGCACATGTTGCTCTATTGGTCGTTGAGGCAGAGGATGACGAGTCCTTTCAGGACGAGGTTTTACCTCTTGAGCCACCAGTGAGACGCAAAGGTAGAGGCAGAGGTAGACCTCGAGGAGCGACACATCACCGTAGACAGTGAAAGCTACAAGATGAGGAACCTGTAGAGCCAGAGTTCGAAGAAGCTGAGATATAATCTACATATTTCTCTTTTTTTTTTAATGTAATTTTTTTAACAATAATGTAATTTTATAATGTATTTTTTTAATATGTACATTCTTGAGTTTTAAAATTATATTCTGATTCTATAATTTGTAACTTTGACAATCAATGAAGTAAATGTTATCAATGTGGCTTATATAAATTATATGTTTTCTGAATAAGCAACTACTTGGGTCATACCCGTTTTATATGTTTCATTTACTGGGTAATGGCTATGCATATTGTGGTTCAGTTTTCGTTGTTTTTAGGAAACTTGATTATTGTGAAAATTAGATATAAAAAATAGGTGAATTTTTTGTTGTGTGCATTTTTGTATATTTCTCTTGTGTTATTGATTTTCTTATAACATCACATATTATTATTTTTTCAACAAATTTAAGCCTTCGAAATTGAAACATACTTGCAAATTCCAGTGAACTAAAAAATACTTGCAAATTCCAGTGACCGCATCCTCCTTGAAGTCCAATATAAGTTGCGACGCTCCTCTTCTCCTCTGCATTCTTCCTATAAAGGTATCTTGAATTCTGCTTGTCCATTGATTCTCATTAATTTTATTTAATTTAATGTGTGTATGCATTTAGTAATGCTTGTCCATTTAGCCAATATCTCTTTTCCTTGATTTCTTCTTCCTCTTTTAGAATTCAATTTCTTGGTCTCTTAAAGAAATAATTGTTTTATTATAACAACATTGGGATAACAAGGATATTAGAACAGTAACACTCATTGCCATACTGACCAATCAATATAGTACATGCTGATCACAAAATCATACGCTGCCATTAGTTTCCCCTTGAAGCACTTCCAGAGCCATCTTCTATCCCATCTTTCTTAAACTGATGATAAAGTAGAACATGTCAGTAGTTCATCAGTTTTAATTACATATGAGCCAATTTGCAAAATGATGCTCAGAAAACCAACAATGATTATGCAACCAATATTAATCTAATAATATTTCTTAGTAACTTAATAACTTTAGGATTTTTTCGAGATTTAAATCTTCAAATTCTTAATAAATTCATAACATAGATAACAAAGGAACAATATTAAATGATAGTAGCATGCAAAAACGAAAAAACAATGATGCTCTATTTATTATAGGGAAATATGATTATTTTTTTATAGTTTAAATTGTCAAAGGAGTAAGAACTATTAAACGACACATTTAAGAGAAAATCCATTTGCAACTTTTGCACATGCAATAATTGAACATAGATTTTGCAATAAGAAAGGAACATAACTCTTGTTTGAAATTGCTGAATATACCGATCATGCAAGAAAATTTGATAAATACTATAAAATATTGAGAACTATGTTGTCAGATCCTCATTTTACAATGAGAAGAAATTGCCAACTAATTTACAAGAAAAAGATCCAACAAATAAAAATTATATTAATATAAAATGTAAAAAATATATTATCGATGTACATGTATTTAAAACTATACTTTACTTTTAAAAAATTGAATGTCAAATATTAAACTGATGTATAAATTAATAAAATATAACATATATCTTTTAGGTATTTAAAATTTTTGTTATAAGATTATTTCAAAATATTTATATTACCTGTTTTATATTTTTGACTTTTGGTGTGTCATCCATTATTTTCAAATCAAACATACATCTACTTGCAACATACAAATAAAAATAAATACATTAAAAATATTTATTAAAAAAATAATGAAAAAAACAACCCGCGCAATGCACTAGTTCACAATTAATTTTGTATAAACATTAGTAATTAAGATGCATTTTATGTTTACTTAGCTTTTCACAAACTAAAATATATTTTGTCGATAATTATCATTGACGAGAAAAGACATTTTTATTATATGGTAATAAAAATAAAGTAAAATAAAAGTAACATCATAAAATTTTAGAGTAATTATATAATAGAATGGGTAATTAACATAAAATTAAAAATTAAAAAATTTAAATTTTATAAAAATAAAATAAAATTAAGTTGGAACTCCAATCCTTCTAACTCAGACTCGATCCAATTGGGCTCTGCTCTGTTACACCCATGTCCATGGTTTGATGTTAGAAAAAAGGTAACTGGTAGGAAGGAGGAACCTATGAAAACAGAAACATATTATCCTGAAAGATTAAAGTTTGTGTTCGAGAGCTGCAACTCCATTGTCTATATTGCTTTTCTCGGCCTTCAAGGCTTCAACTTCAAAAATGATTCTCCAATGGGAGTAGTTATTCATTTGGATGATTATAATAAGACCCCACACAAGAACAAATAGTGTTCCTTCTTTTGGTACTTTAAAGGCAGGCGCTACTCTTCTATGTTCAGAAGAAGGCTAAAGAATGAAGTAGGCTTGCTCGTTTCTGTATGGAAATTGAGTTCTTCACTTCCCCTTTTGATTTGATGAACAGGTATTTTGCTTTCTGTTTTCTCCTGCCTTTATGAATGTGTATGCTGACTAATGGGCCTTGTTTTGTTTTGAACAAATCATCTTCACGAGTTCAGTTGAAGTTAGTTTAATTCTTGCAACATCATGTTGTTTTTGTTTGTTGTTTTTTGAAGTTAGACTCTGTGTAATGTATGTATGTATATTTGTGTTGCTTACAGATGAAAGAGAATTGTGAGGGAGTGCTCTCTCAATTGTAATTTTGTGTTTTTTTAAGAACACAGTTGAAAAAGGGATTTGAATATATGTTAGTGATGCTGCGAGGAACTTCTTTTTCTTCATCTTTAAATAAAACCTCTCCTTTCTTCTCATTCTCTACCAAAATCCCGTTGCTTTCAATTTTTCAGAACAACTGTCGTACTACCCATCATTCATTTATTCACTATTACTATCATTTATCTCCCAAATTTGTTTATAATAAACAAACCTACCACTTCCCTGTGGAGAGAAGAGTGCACTTCTGCAGCTCTGCACTCTCTGCAAAGCCACACATTCATGAGTCTTCTCTACTGCCTACAGAAACTAAAGCTTCCTACAAATCAAAGAAGAAAGCTCGGCGGGAATCACCTGAAGCAGTACTCAGATCGAAGTTAGATGCTTGCTCCAAGCATGGTGATGTTATTGAAGCCCTTCGATTGTATGATGAGGCAAGGATTAACATGATACAGGTTAACCAACACATCTACAATGTGTTATTGTATTTGTGCTCTTCTGGTTCTTCTGTTGAATCCATAACTGATGGGGCTGACACACAGCCCTTGGATTTTTTCCTTAAAAGGGGTTTTGAGATTTTTCAACAAATGGTTATTGATAAAGTTGCTCCAAATGAAGCTACTTTTACAAATGCAGCAAGGCTGGCCCTTGCAATGGAAGACCCAGACATGGCTTTTGATTTGGTTAAGCAGATGCAAGGTTTTAATATTCCGCCAAAATTGCGTTCATATGGACCAGCCTTGTTTGGCTTCTGTAAGAAGGGGATGGCTGACAAAGCTTACGAAGTTGATGCCCATATGGCTGAATCTGGTGTGATGCCTGAAGAGGCTGAGCTTTCTGCTCTGTTAAAACTTAGTGCTGATGTCAATAGGGCAGACAAGGTGTACGAAATGCTGCATCGATTGCGAGCTACTGTCAGGCAAGTTACAGAGTTAACTTTTGGGATTATTGAGGATTGGTTTAAGTCTGAGGATGCTTCAAGAATTGGGGAGGAGAAATGGGATGTGAGCAAGGTAAGGGAAGGAGTTGTTAAGGGAGGAGGAGGTTGGCATGGGCAGGGGTGGTTGGGAAGTGGGCAGTGGAGAGTAGTGAGGACTGAAATTAATGAGAAGGGTGTTTGTAATTCTTGTGGTGAGAAGCTTGTTTGTATTGATATAGATCCAAGTGAGACAGAAAACTTTGCAACCTCATTAACCAACTTGGCTTGCCAAAGAGAGGTTAGGGCTGACTTTATTCAGTTCCAGGTAATACAACAGCTTCTTATCTCTCTGTAAAATGTGTTCAACAGAGGATGGCATGAGTTTATTATTATTACTGTTGTAATTTTTGTCGTTT
Source organism: Mallotus nudiflorus (assembly GCA_947683625.1). Classification (NCBI taxonomy): domain Eukaryota; kingdom Viridiplantae; phylum Streptophyta; class Magnoliopsida; order Malpighiales; family Euphorbiaceae; genus Mallotus; species Mallotus nudiflorus. The sequence continues at coordinate 2,937,894 of CANTUR010000037.1, forward strand.
TTCTCTTTCTTCTGCTCTTGTAAAAGCATAAACATGAGTGTTGAAGAAAAGCTGTTGTCTTTGTTGGAAATGTTTAACATTGATCGCTTATTGTTGCCTTCAATTTTTTCATCCTTTCTTTTCATCCGCACTAAATAGGATCCTGAATCAGGAAAAGCTGATGCTTAAAAGTTAAAAAGTATATATGACCATACTTATAGCTACTGTCTTGTTTGTTATGAATAGAAGTATATATGGTCATGCTTATAGCCATTAACTCATTCGTGAGCAGATCCTTTTCTGTGTATTAACGTGGTGATGCAGTCACTATCTTATTGGGTGTGACCGTTTTGAGAGGATAAGTGATTGCTTCCATGCTGCAAGGCCCATATTCCTCACTACTGAGGTGATGGGTCCTGCATCATGGATGTAATTGTAATGTTCTAGGTCACTATCTTCTTATCAATTTTTAATTTAGTTTTAATGATGGTAGTGACTAGTCAATACTTGCTACTTCTGTATGCTTCATGAAATTATTGCATGAACTCATTGTCAATTGCAGCCTGATTGACTAAGGAATTGAACTGATTCAGGAGTGGCTGGAGAAACATGGTCCATTTCATGCAGTTATAGATGGAGCAAATATGGGTCTTGTCAATCAAAGAACTTTCAGCTTTTCACAGGTAAGGGATCTGTGAAGGTTTCATCTTTTTAGTTACCTTGTAGCTCATGTGTAATGCTTGGATAGGACTTTCATGGTTCCTTTTTATTGCAGCTTAATTGTGTGGTTGGTAAATTACGCCAAATGAGCCCAACAAAGAGATTGCCACTTATTATTTTGCACAGAAGTCGTATAACTGGAGGTCCTGCTCAGAATCCTAACAACAAGAAATTATTAGAGTTGTGGAAAAAGTCTGGTGCAATTTATGCTACCCCTTCTGGTTCAAATGATGATTGGTAAGTTTGCAATTTGTGAACTTTATAGTGATACATTTTTTATGTCTTGTTTTGACATCTGACCTTGATGGTCAAGAAAGTATTGATGCTTTTAGTTTTCTATGTGTTTCCTATCATTCTATCCCAATTAAATTCAGATGCAATCAAAGTGGAAGAAGGAAGCCTAAATTTTTTACTTTTAGTGTTAGGAGTTATGTTTGCGAACTTTTGGCGAGTGGTGCTTAAGAACTTCTATATCTGACGCTTAACTTTCTTTCAATATTCAATTTCACAGGCACATTTTGATCTATGAGGTGTGCAATTTCTATTTTCAAGCCCAAATTCACTTCCATATCAAATAATGGAAAAAGAAATCTAAATTCCCTCAAGTTACAGTTTGCATATTTGGTTCAAAGTGCAGACCAGCAACTATTAACTGTTTGACAACCTCAGTTTCCTTGTTTTGGTTTTGATACCTGTTCCATAATCATACTGCTTTTCAAAACTTAATTGTCAATGCAATTACTCCACCCCTCCCCACCTCTCTCTCTCTCTCTCCTCTCGTCCCCAACAACCACTTTCAACCGATAGTGTGTTATTGTAGATGTTCTATCAGCCTTGACAATGTTAGCTATTGTCATAGTAGGTGATTCTACAGTGGGATTTTGCTTTGAGTTGTGGCTTCATATGGAGGGTGGAGATTAATGTTTGTTTTCCTACAATGGGATTTTATTTAGATTTAGTTAATGAAATTTCCATTTAAATTTAAAAGTTTCGGCCTTCAATATGTAGCTGGCAATGACCACTCTATACTAATTTTTTTTTGGGTGGCGCGGGCTTATTGAAACAATTGGTTTGATGAGACAATAAAAGCAAGATATGGCTGCTTTATTATGTAGCTGTTTTTGTCTGCCTGGGGAATGGAAAATGGTTGAATGTGGTGAGCATATATCTTTCTTTGGGTTTTTTCTTTTTTGAAGTACTAGAAATGGAATTGTCTCATTCTGATTTGCTGTTAGAATAGTATTTTTATATGAAATAGATGATGTAATTTTGCCATTCACCACATTGGATGCAATATTGAGAAATTTTAGATCTTTCATAACATTTTGTTAGAAGCGTAATAAAAAGATGCCACAGTCCATGGCGGCAATTAATATGTTATGATGTCTTATGTTCTCATATCATGTTTTAAGTTCTTTTCTGTTTGTTGCATCATTTATTTACAGGTACTGGTTATATGCAGCTGTTAGTTGTAAGTGTTTATTGGTAACAAATGATGAAATGAGGGACCACCTGTTCCAGTTGTTGGGGACTTCCTTTTTTCCAAGATGGAAGGAAAAGCATCAGGTATTTTCTGCTTTTTAATGTATGTTTGGAATTTACTTATGTTTTTGTCATGTTGGTTTTTAAAAAGCTGTTTGCTAATGGTGAATAAATGTTTATCCTGCATCGAACCGGAAAAATCTTCTCCATATTTATACATGAAAGATTCTAAACAATGTATTCTGTGGCGACAATCCTAGAATATTATATTTGCACTGGCCTTTTTCCTCCTTTTATTTTACTGGTGTAGATCTGTTTAAGAATTGCTCCTGATCCTTTTTATTTCTTATTACATGCAATCATATGTAATTATTGTTTGCACATAGGCCCTTTATTTATAATTTATATATACCGGTCATTCATTGTTCTATCCCTTAAAGCTTCATTTCCATTCTCATTTCTTTTCCAAGATGACGTAGACATGAATATAGTTCTGGAATTATTCATCCCAGCTCAATTTGTGCCTGCCTGCTGTTCATCTGCATTGTAAAAGAAATATTGAAAGAAAGACAGGAAAACAACATTTTGCTATTTATTATGATGCATCATTACAGTCACGAAAGTTGACCTTACAGGACTCTCCTTATGGGTTCCTAGCATTAAGATGATTGATTTTACAGTTTGTGGTATTTTGACCTGGGTAAAATAAGTTTATCAGAGTTGTAGGCCAGTGAAGTTGATCTGGGTGTCATTTGCCTCAAATAACTCTTGGCCCTCTCAAATTACTAGAAAATATAATAGTTCCAAATGTTCATGCTTTCTATTTCTTTTGCAAAAGTTAAAAGAAAAATGAATGTCAATAAATAATTTATTCCTCCTTATTGTTTTTATCTCATCTTGCGGATCAATTTCTCAAAATTAAAGCTAATATGTTATTCTTGATAACCTGATAAGGGCTCTTGAATTTATACTTTCTCTAGGATGTTGCTTAAGTTAATATGATTTATTTTTGTATCTGTATTAAAAATATTATATGCTTTGCCTTGTGGGAAGTCAGATACAGTATGGAAATGTATTTAAAATTTCAGAAACATTTAAAAATCCTTATATGACAAAAATATTATTTATTATACAGTATAAGCTGTTGTTATATTGATATAATGGGTTAGAAGTTGAATATTGTTACTATCTATGTGTTACTTATTAGGTAATAAAAATAATTAAAATAAAGTTGAAAATGGTCCGGTACATCAGATTGCCTTGGGCAAGTTCTGATGATCAAAATTTTGTAGTTGTTTCCTATAGGTGAGAATGGATTATAAAAGGTGTAAAATGATCTAAGCCACTTTACATGGGGCTTGAGTTAGAGTTGTTAAGATGCTTATTTGAGTGAAACTAACCACATTTAAATATAAATTTTAAAGCTTACATATTTTAGTGAACCATTTTGATCATCTCTGAGGTTCATTCAAATGATCTAAGCCATTTTACTTGGGGCTTGAGTTAGACTTGTTAAGATGCTTATTTGAGTGAACCTAACCACATTTAAACATAAATCTTAAAGCTTACATATTCTAACGAACCATTTTGATAATCTCTGAGCTTCTTTCAGAAGCTAGTGAATAGTTTGATAAAGATTTTTAGCATCATTAGTGTTGTAGTTACTTTTATTGAAGTACTAGGGTATTTGTTAAATTGATTACACAAGAAACATGTATTAAGCAAGAAAATGAAGTTCCAATAAAATTGCAAAGGTTTTGTTACTAGATAAAACTTGTAGCAGAATTAAATGATACTTGCTAGGTCAATTAGCAAAAGTTTAAACTGATTTGAAATTTAACAATCCAGACTTGAAGAAATTTCTGAACACCATTTGAAGTTGAAGCTCCACTTAAGCACACAGATTAGATCTAACTGAATCAAACTCTTTCACATTTATGCTCACCTCAGTGTACTCAATTCTGTTAATGTTCCTATCAGAATGAGAAAAATATTTTAGAACTGATGATTCTTTTTTCCAATGTCTAACGGCTGTTTTTTACATGAGATGATGCGTCTGATAGCTGCTAATATTCCAAAAACTTGTTTCTTTGCATTTAAACTTGCTTGAGGACGAGCTATATAGAACTAAAGAGACTATTTGGGCTTCGTTTAACCATATCACTATTTCTTTGAAGATGCTGTGAAAAACGAGTTGTTCATCTTTTTTAAATCCTTTACAGGTTCGAGTATCTGTCTCAAGGAGTGGACTTTCCCTGCATATGCCTCCACCTTATTCTATCGTCATTCAGGTGAGATGACGAACTGATTGTTGTATATGTGGATTACAAACGAGTTGTTTCACCCTGAACTTTACATGATTAACGTTTGACGCTCATAAATTTTTATTATTTTCTATTCAACTTTTAAATTTTTATTTTGAACTTTTTTCACCTTTAAATTTGTATTTTTTTATTCTATTTAACTCATTCGATATCAAAACGGTTAGAAATTAAATTTCAAATGATTTTAAACACATAAACCGCTAAAGTTAGCTTCAAAAAAAATATAAATAGAATTAAAAAGTAATATAAAAAAATTAAAAAAAAAAGTTTTTAATTATATTCTCTTTTTCATTGGACATTATTTTAATTTATATAAATTGTTCTTGTATTCATATTGTTGGAATCCCACATTGGAAAAGTGCAAAAACAATAAAGGGCTTATAAATGATGTAGATTGAACCTTAACGCAAGCTAATTAGTTTTGTGTTACATGCGTTCAACCCCATTTATAAGTTCACATGTATGTGTGCCAACTGCCAACACTTTCGACGCCCATGGACTTATGGACTTGTTAAGATGGTATTAGAGTAGTTATCTTGGGCTCGTGTTTAAGACCTGAAGTTGGGTTTTAAGACTCATTACATATCAACATTGATTTAAAAAATACTTTGATTTTATGTATTACAACACATGTCAACATTGAGTTAAAAAAAATACTTTGATTTTATGTATTATATTAATTGAGTAAAGTTCGGGTGTTAAAATGTGCATTTGGCCAATATATGATTTGCTTTGGTGTGTTGTTTATAAATGCAGGAGTCTGAAAATGGTAGTTGGCATGTGCCAACCATCACAGGCAATGATCTTGAAACACCAAGGCAATGGTTGTGTGCCACCAGATCTAGAAGCATAGTACGTCCTTGCTAAACTATCAGGTTTTCTAACATGCACAGACATGTACATGCGTTGGTGAGGTTGACTGAGAGATTTTTGTTTTAGGACCCTATTTATTTCAGAAACTTTGCATAAAACGTGAAATGCATTTTTCTTTTCATGTCTTATCATTAAAGTTAGATGTTGGCTTCAAGTGTTGCAAAGTGAAAGAAAATGGTCATCGGAAAACGACAGTCATACCCTTTACCCAAGGTTTTGAACAAATTGAGTAAATTTAAAGAAATCAAATGATTTATGCTTCACGGAGAAGTTGCATTGTTGATTCTACCTGCTGACTCCTCATTTAAGTCATTGGAAATTACTTTTATATTTTGTAGTCATCTTTACAATTTGTCAGGTAAAACAGTTTTATGTTGATTTACGGGCAACGCTGGATTACTTGGTGTAAAGGGTAGTTTGCTAGTTGCATTACATTCATGAAAGACTATTGACTTATGTATTAAGTTATTTATCAAATTTAAACAATTAGTACATAAAATATTTATATATTTGCAAATTGACAATTAGGGAATTTTTATTGTTCATAAGTAAAATGAATTTCATTTTAATTATAGGGAGAATTACAATTTCTCCCATTTGTTTTAACTTATTACGCTATTTTATTCATGACATATTAAAAATATTTATTTATTCCTAGCCTTTTACTTTAATAACACTCATTAATTTTTTTATCGGGGATAAAATAATACATAAATAAATAAATATAAGGATACATACTTATTTTTTAAAATGCCAAGAATGAATCGGAATAATAGATTAAAGTAGGGAAGAAACTTACAATTTTCCCTTAATTATATGCAAATTTCTTATCAAGATATTTGTCTATGACAATTAAGATTGCTTCTCGTTGCACCTGTGACCAAGTCAAAGTCCTTGCACCATAGTTTTATTAATGAGGAAAAGAAAAGTCAATAAATGAAGGTATAGGTGAAAAGTAATGAAATGAAATATATATATAGGTATGATTGCTTGTTTTGCAACTAACCTTTGGTCCTTATCTGGTTTGTTGGTCTGCCATTGATCAATTTTGGAGTAGCCAAGAACTCTTAATTGACTAGGGAAAAGTCTGTCCTTTTTTTTTTTTAAACCACCATTTTTAGAGGTGAAATAACGAGGAAATTTGAATCCTTTACATTTGAAAAAGGTCAATTCCGTAGTTAGAACAAGTCAGTTTAAATAGGTCATGATTCACTCCATTAACACGAAACAGTGGGGTGGAAAAGTCTCTGTCATAAATTTCATTTTCAAATGCTAAAATTCAAGTTGTAAGTTACCTATACGTTTTTATAATTAAATTTATGGTCCATAAGATGGCTAAAATGATTGGTAAACTATTCTTGTGAGAAAAAAAAAAAAAAAAGATTCTCCCTTATCCTTCATGGGGATGAAAGGGCCTCAATTTAGCATCATCTAGCTTATAAGAGAGCTGTCAAAAAAAGTCCATATTTAAATTACGAAATAATAGCACCGCAGATTTTATAAATTTTTTAATTTTAATAATTTTCTTTCATTTGTTAATAAATAAATATTATAATTTCAATATAATTTATTGCTTTAAAATTTAAGTTTTTTCAAATGCTAACAATAAAATTAATTAAGTTCTATAATGTAAAAATTATATAGTTGATTACATTTAAAAGTTTAAGTAATAAAATTTAAAAATTAAATAGTTGATTATTAAGAAATTTCTTTAATTCATAGATAGGAATAAAGGAGATAGTTGTTAAATTTACAATAACTAGTCGTGAATCTATTTTAAAATAATTAATTAAATAATTTTAATAAATAAAAACTACAATTCAATTAAATATAAAAATGAGAACCTAAAAATATTATTTTTATTAAGAGTATATATATGTGGTAATAATAATAATTAAATTAAAATAATAGATAAAATAGAAAATAGTTAAAAAAATGTTTTAATTAGAATAAAAGACATAACTTTTTAAGGAAAGAAAGATTAATGTTTTAGATATAGTAGAATTAGAGTGTTTTATATAAAATAAAACATTAAAAATTTTGCATTTTAATAACTTAACGCATAAGGGTTTAATGGTGAATTGTAGTCTTATTATCCCTAAAAAAAATATCATCCCAAGAAGGAATTGTTTAATATAGAAAATCATATGACAAAAGCAAATAGATATGGTAAGTTATAGTACTTTGAAATTGTCCAAGTTGCAATTTTAAGTATATATAATCTTCAATGTTGGCTAAAAACCAAAATTGCAAGCTCACATTAACACATCAATCAGTTCCTGAAACCAGAGAAGATGAGTTCTATCTCTCTTTTCTAGACATGCTTTCCCCACCTTATCTCATTTCTATCGGTTCCAACTAAGCTACTTCATCCCTAAACATCCAATAATTCTAACAGCTACCCATATCTGGAAAGTCCACAAGTTTCAAATCTGCTGATAACATCACTCTCTTATTATTTTGTTTTCACAACAGAATTCTAAATTTCAATGATGCTGCTGCTGTTATTATTGTTATTATTGAGGATATTTACAAAAAAAATCTCGATATTTCAACTAAATTTCAGTTTAAACCCTAAACGTGCTTTCTCCAATTGAAAAATAGTTAAAACCATTTTTTTGACTAAAAATTCTATTTATTTATTTTAATTTCGGATTTAAATTGAAAAATAGTTAAAACCTTTAGATTTTTTTTTTATAATTACAATGTTTCCAAATATTAATTAATTTTTTTCCTCAAGTGCAATATATTTATTGCATTATTTCAAACAACAATTCGTAAATAATTTCTTTTCTCATTTCTATGTTTTATAAGTATAACAAAAGTTTAAAATGTGCAAAATTTTATATTTCAATATTAGTATATTGTTGTTATCGCGGAGATATTTACTTTTTAATATATATAAATATTGTAAACAATTAGGATATCAGCTTATTATGTAATTCATTTAATAGTAATAATTTCATAATGGATATTTTACATTTAAAAATTTTATATTGTATTAAAAAAATGCATATAATTAATCTTCATATGTATATAAATATATTAAAAATAATTCTGAATAGGTCATAATTACAATTTTATGATAATAATAATTTATTTATTTGAAAATATTATACCAAATTTAAAAATAGGAAAAATATCTATCAAGACAAATTCTGACAATATTGTTATATTTGCTAAAATTAAAATAAATTATTGGAATATCTTACCACCTGAGTGCTAAAATTGCAAATTTTTTGATAGTTAAGAGTTGATAATTTATTTTTGGGGTTTAAATTGAAATACGTGAAATTTTAGAGACATTTTTGTAAATACATATTTTATTATTATTATTATTATTATTATTATTATTATTATTATATTAAAATTGAAGCAGAGAGAAAGAATTCACCCTGTGTTGATATATGACTATTTCTGCTTCTAAGATCATCTTCAACCATTCGATACTTTTGATGTTTTTATGAAAAAAAGAGCTCCAACCACAGACCAATTTACTCAACAAATTTGTTGAGTTGAAAAGTGTGTAAATTTACTAGGCACTATTCATATCAGCAAATACTATTCCTCTCTTTTTAATTACATAATAGTCATATATTTTTACATTTTTAATATTTTAGACTAATTTCATTGTAATTATTTTATTTTATTTTACATGATATTTATTTTTTTACTTTTTAATTAATAAAATATAAAATTAGTTTAATGTCTTATTTATATTTTTAAAATTTACATAATTATTTATATATTTTATTTAATTTTTAATTTTTATGTGTTTTAATTAAATTGTGATATTTTATATTATTTAATATTACATCCTAATATTTATTTGACTATTATTTTTACTAAATTTTAGTTGCACTTATATAAAATTTGAATTAAGATAATTAATTATTAAACTAAATTATGATTAAAATAAATATAATACTTAATTATATAATATTTATAAATAAATATTAAAAATATTCCAGTTGAATGAATGTCTAAAAAATAAAAAGTATGAGTATAATTTGTAAAGATAATAAAAAGTAAGACAATAATAAATAATAAGAGATATAAAAAAAATATATAGAGAATATTTTTTTGGTGTGAAAATTGATGTTATGGATTGGAGATAAAATATTGTACATACAGCAAATTTGGAGCAAAATTTGCATCAAATTTATGTTTTGGGTTGGAGATGGCCTAACATATCAACTCTAAATTACATTTTCTTCTTATTTCTTTTAACATTTTCTTAAATGCTTTTGTCTAAGTTTTTCAATTTTTAGTGACTTTTCAATTTCAAGAATTTGAAAGATCACATTAATATTATAAATTTGTGCAACCAAACAATAATTTTTCAAAGAAAATATCATTCTTTTCTCTCCTCTTAAAAATGAATAGCAATAAGAAAATGTCATTCTTTTCTCTCCTCTTACCAAAAATGAATAGCAACTCTCATTTTTTTCATTTTATTCTTTACCCATACTAAAATTCAAGTAATTCACTATAGGCGATTTTCATGAATAATTAAGTTTTTTTATCTAATATTTTCTTCAATTTTTTTGGACAAAAGGGAGGGGAGAGCCCAAAAAAAAAAAAAAAACAAAACAAAAACTAGTCCTTAATGGATCGAGACCAACCAACAACAATCATATCATCACGCAAAAAGCAAACACAACAGCTGGATGGCTTTCCAAAAAATGAACACCCTTCTGATACTGCAAAGCCAAATTGGCTAACCCATTAGCAGTACGATTTCCTTCACGAAATGTGTATTGAACAGAAACCTTCCAAGCACGCAATAACAAATCACGACAAGCCTGAATGAGGTTAAAACAATTATTAGAAAACTCCTCAACCAAAGACAACCAATAAGCAATCAGTGTTGAGTTAATCTCCAAAATAACTTGTTTCTAACATTTCTCCCAAGTGTAACACAACCCTCCATAAACAGCCTAACATTCCGCCATATTGGCATTTCAAATAACTATATGAATAAGAAAACCTCCTAGCCATTTGCCCATATGATCTCGAACAACTCTACCTCCCACTACAAGACCTGGATTGCCTTTGCAACACCCATTAATGTTAAGCTTAATCCACTCAATGTTAGGAGGTTTATATCTCTTCTCATACCTCCACTCACCAACATGAACATTTTTTTATTAGCATGAGCCTGATGGATTTTCGTTACTAAAGAGTACACATTCCTGATCTTTTGAGTTAAAGGCAAATCCTTTTGCCTGAATATCCTCTCATTGTGCCAAAGCCATAACTTCTAAAATATAACCGTAACTAATTCCCTCTAGTTTCGTTTGAAAGCAAAAAAAAATTACCTGAGATACATTGTTTGAGCCAATATGCAATAGGAAGATTCATGAAATATGTAAATTATGACGGCATTAAAATCTCACACCAAACCTACTTAGCAAAACAATAAGATTGTAAAACATAATCCACATCTTCATAAATTCTAGGACACCATTGACAAAAATCGCAATGAGTGAAAGCTCATCTACATCTCTTAGCATTAGTCATCAACCGATTATTGCTCGCTAGCCAAAGGAAAAATCTAATACACTAAGTAACTTGAATTTTCCAAATTCTTTTCCAAAGAAATTGAGAAGAAGAGGACTCTGATTCACAAGAAGGTTTATATATTAAGCTAATCGTAAAACTACTATTAGAATATAAGCTCTAATAAAAAAATTCTTGCACCTAGCTCAAAGCATTAATAAAGAACACATTGAGTTTACTCTCAATGTCTTGTGGTAATTTACCCTATAACAAATCCCATCTCCACCCCCATCTCAGTATCCCAATAGTCGATAATCCTTATATACTATTTAATTATAGAAAGATCCACAGGATAAATATAGTATAAAGGCACATCAAGCACCTAAGGTTGGAGCCAGAATAAAGTATCATGGCCATTAACTACCCTAGCTTTTGTGCCTTTTAAAAGGAGTTGAGCAGCTTTCACTAAACTGTTCTAAATAGTTGAAGAATTAGCATAGGGAACAAAGGCATCAAAAAATTTATTTTGCTTGAAATATTTCTTGGTAATCACTTAAGCCCATAGCTAATCCCTTTCTTTAAGCACCTGCCAACTAAGTTTAACAATAAAAGCCATGTTCATTCCATGAAGACTTCAGATGCCTAGACCCCCATCTTCCTTTGAATGAGTCACCATTTCCTAATTAACCAAACAGAGAGCTCGTTTGTCTTCTGAACCTCCCCAAAGAAATTTTCTCATTATCCTTTCCACCTCATTATAAATAGAGATAGGTAGATCAACTATTTACATTGAGTATAAAGGAATTATAGAGATAATCATCTGAACAAAAGTGGCACGCCCAACAAGACTTAAGCTGTTAGCTTTCTAACCAGCCAATGTACACGAGACTTTTTCTAGCAAATGAGTATACTTACTTCTAAAAACTAACCATATAAGGAAGGATGCCCCCAATAAAGCTCCTAATCATTGATCAAAGGGATACTTAAAATCCTTGAAAGTTGCACTCGAAATCCTTAAAAGTTGCAGAGCTAACATTATCCACATTCGAAGAAACATAGATATTTGACTTGGAATAGTTTACCCTTTACCTTGAAAACTATACAAAAGATCACAAGACTTTGTATAATGATATTCATCTAATCAATAAAGCATCGGTAAGTAGAACCATATCATCTGTGAAGCAGAGGTGGGATATTTTAGGACCCAACCTAGTGATTTTTAAAGGCTTCCATTGTTTCTCCACCTAATAGATAATATGAGACAAACGCTTAACACATAAGATAAATAAGTAAGGAGAGATAGGTTCTCCTTGGTGCATATCACGAGACAACTTGAATTTATTAAGAGGGGATCCATTCTAGAGCACCAACATTGAAGTAAAAATAAAAGACATAATGTTACAAACCCATTTCTCAATAAAACCAACATCTTGGAGTATTGCACGGATAAAATCCTATGAAAGCCTATCATAGGCCTTTTCTAAATCAGTTTTAACTGCTATAAATCCAATACTAGTTTGCTTCTTACACATAGTATGAAGAAGCTCTTGATAAATGACCACATTATTAGTGATTTGGCACCCAAGGAAAAAACTACACTAATTAGGAGCAATAATATCCGATAATATACCCTTTAAACTATTTACAAGCATCTTTGTAATCACTTTATGACAAAAATTGCATAAACTTATAAGGCACAGTTACATTAAGGATTCTAAATTTTGCACCTTTAGGATTAAAGCCAACATATTCTTATCACATACTCAGGCAATTAATTAGTCTCAATGAATTTCAAAACAAAACTAGTCAACTCACTATCGATAATTGACTACATTTTTTGGAAAAATCCCACATGTAACCCATAAGGTACTAGCGCCTTCAAAAGGGACATATCAAATAATATTAATCGAACATCATTAGAAGAAAATGGTTTAGACAAAATAGAGTGATTGGAAGAAGATAGTTTTAAAAAAATACTGAAGTCCTAAGGATTCAGCATCATAAAAAGGATCCGAAGTGTATAGCTCCATATAAAAATCAAAGGCCATTTTCTATAACTTGTCATTATCATTTACCCAAGAATAGAACCATCCTTAAGGTGAAAAATTTTATTCTGACCCCTTTTAATAATCGTAGATAAGTGGAAATATTTTATATTCCGATCTTCAAAAAAAATCCACTCCTGTCTAGACTTTTAAAACCAAATCATCTCGTTTTGAAATAACACTAATTCAACTTGCTTACAAAGCTTCCTTTTAAGTTTGAAAAGATTATTACCTGGGTTAATGCTAATGCACTTATAAACACCATCAAGCCTAGCTAAAAGGCATATTTTGCATTTCATGAAATTCCTAAAAACATTCTTATTCTAATCTTATAAATCAGTTGTTAGTTTTGTAATATAATAATTTAGGGATTCAAAGATAGCCCAAGCTGATTTAACTACATTAGCAAACTTAGGATAAGTTAATTAAGTAACTTGAAAATGGAAAGGACCCCAATTGTTAAAATGACTAGACAACGAAAGCAGTAATAGGCTATGATTCAACTGACACCTTGGTAACTGCATGACACTAATTTTAAGGAATTACAATCTCTAAGCTTCATTGCGTAAACCCCTGTTAAGGTGAGCACTTTTAAAATTGGCAACATCCATCCCAAGTTGCTAAGTAAACAGGTCACCATAAAAACCCAAGTCAATTGATCCTTCGTCATAATTTTACTGTACAAACTTATTGCTTCTTTTATAAGAGAAATGAGAAAATTCATTTACTTCATTTTTAGATACCACAACATTAAAATCCCCAATTGTAAGACAAGGGGTATTCACACTAAACCTACTCATGCCAAGATCTTATTAAAGAATCTTTCGATGAGTAGGCGAAGGACTACCATAAATAATTGACAACAAACATTCTTCCCCCTTCTCATTGCGAACAATCACATGAATGAACTGAGGATGCAATTTCAACACGTCAAGTTTAACTTTCTCGGTCTAGAATAACCAAATGCCACCACTAAAACCAAGGGACTCCATATAAACCCAATGGTCAAAACTAATTTTATGGCAGATATCATTTGCATGACTACCACTTACTTTGGTTTTTAAAAGGTCTAAAATAGATGGTTTGTGAGTTTGAATAAGAAGTTTTAAGAAACGATGGAAGTCCCTAGCCACCGCTTCCTAATAATTCCAAATAATTAAATTTATAAAAATAAAATAATGGATAGAAAACACACCCCAAACATAATGGAAAATACAATGAAAACAAAAACCCAATAAGACATAAAAAAAAGATAAATTAATATGGCCCATTTCTGACTCCATGTATTCCTCATCAAAAGGATTATTCTTAGTATTTTTAGGATACGTATCCAAATAATCATCTTCACAATAATTCTCATTATCTGTCTCCTAACTGTTATTCTTCCTTTTTCTTGGCCAAATTATTATTACCACATACTTTCTTATCTTGTTGATTTTTAGGCTTCTGAGATTTTCTGGTAGTGAATGTCTAGGGTCTAAAGGATTGAAAAATCTTTACGTTAGTTATTTCCTTAACTTTTTAGATTGGTCCCTCTCCATCTGCTTGTTGTTTCTCCACTAGACTCTCATCAAAATTTGATTTTGCCAAAGTGATACATTATTCTTTACGATGACCATACTTCCCACATTCACAAGACACCAAGGGAATTCCTTCGTACTCATTGCATTTAACACGCCTTCTAAGTTAAAACTTAGAGAGTAAAGGTTTTGATAAATCCACATTAACACATAAACATGCAAATTTTCCCTTTGAAACATCACTTGTATTAGCAGCTTTTATATTTATTTTACTTTTTTTTTCTAATTTGGTAGTATCTTTTCTTTTTCTTTATATGTAACTAGAATTTAATTTAAATTAATTAAAGACTAATTTATGTAAATTAAATTATTTATTTCTCCCACACAATTTCTAGTTATTATTAGGCATAACCCATATTTTGGTACCTGCACTTTTATTTTTTTTAATTTCATCCCTGTACTTTTATTTCTATACATTGAGTCCCTATACTTTTATTGTAATATACATTGGTGTAGGCAACAGGGCGAGACACACTTTTAAGTGTTGGTGACCACGACACTGTGTGAGCTTAGGGCTCACTAGGAAATACTAAATAGTCTTAGGGCCTAAAATAGAGATAAAGTCACCACCTGGATAAAAATCAGGACACACTATCAATAATTGGATTCCATGGAGGTTCCCAAAAGCTGTCATCAGAGATTGGGTTCAGAAACTATGTATGGGCTTTTGGAATGCCTACCCAACCTTGCAGTTGGCCTCCGTGTGTGTTTCGTATTTTATTTACCTTTGATTATTAAATTATTTCCTTATTTAAATGTGGATTGCAATCATTTCAAATTTTATATTTTAGTCCAAGTTTGCACATTAGTTTCATTTCATGCTTATAACTCGGTATATATTATAAATGAAATAAATAATAATAATAAAAATTTTACAATCATACATTCCAAATAAATAGGGGAAAGGGATTAAGGATTACAACATTGTATACAAATAAAATGTAAAATAAACCAAAAATAAACCAGAAGCAAAATAATTAATTATACAAATAAAACCTCTCAAAAACTAACTAATGGAATAATTATTTGATAATCAAACATTATCAAATAATCCCTGCAATAAATACAAGTTAATTCCATCTCACAAGACAATGACATTATTCACAAAATAATATTCAAATAATATTCATAGAAAATAAAAACAATATCCTAAAATAGCCTCATAAATAACACAATAATCATCATTCAATAATAATATTAAATGACATTATCCATGCATAAACTCAACATATATTACAAGATAAATACAAGAATATGCAAAAATATATCAAATAAACATTAAAAATCAAAGCAGAATGGTGTAGGATTTTCACAAAGCGGCGATGCCTCTAGCCTCTTGACCAAGAGGCAATCTCAAATTGACTCATAGAGGTGTCACCTCTTCAACAAAGATAAAGGCTAACTACATTTTTTAAACTCTAAGAAACTCAAGTGTTCATGCAAATAAACAAAAACAAAGATGAATATACTAAGATTAACAATCAATACTTAGTATTTCAGGTAATTATGCTTCACATATGACCCTATATAAACAATATAACTAAAAGGAGCAAGCAAAGAAAGTAATAAAAATAAAGTTTTGATGAAATAAATAACTTAGGAGTTAAAAATAAGGTACCTTACTGATTTGGATGAAGCTTGATGCACCTAACTGAGCCCTCAGAGCTTAATTGATTAATTTGAGTGCTTAGAATGCAAAGAAGTATTCCTTCTTCTCAAAAAATGAGGTCTTTTGGTTCAATAAACCCCTTCCTTCTTCCTTTTCTTCCTCCTCTTCCTCACTTCCCTTTCTCTTTGTGTTTTCTTCTTCTCTTTTATTTAGCTCCAGAAGCCCCCCTTTTCTAGTCTCTTTCATGTCCAAAAAATGCCAAAAGTCCAAAAGTCCTCCAAAAATCCTTTCCTTTCTTTTTCTTTCAAGCCTCTTCCTTTTTTTTCTTTCCCAATTCCCACCAAAACCACTCTCACCTTCTCCTCACCATTCACCATACCCCTCCCTCTATTTTCTCCCCTTTTTCTTTTTTTTTTTAGCATCCAAAAATGCCTCAAGTCAGGGGTAGGTTAGCCCTAACTACTACCATTAATGACATTTAATGTAGCAATTGATGGATATGAAGAGGCACCACCTCTTCAATAAGGCATTTTCGATGCCTCTTTGTTGAGGCAATTGTCTCTTTACCTAGGCCAGGTCTGGGCCTAGCAAGTTGAAAAGTGATGGGCCTAGGCTTTAGCTTGTGGTTTGGGCTTAAGTTTAGCATTTTGGGCTTGGATTTGGTATTTAGGCTTAAAGGTTTGGAGTTTGGGCTCTTGAGTCCATTTCTAAGAGGTTTCAGGCTTTCATTGCATTCCAAACTTGTAATTTCTTATCATTGGGCTTTCATTACATGCTATAAAACTGAAGGTGTCCACAGGCCCTTTGGTTTTTCAAAAAATTGAATTTTTTAAAAAAGCAAGATGCACACAAAATGGATAAAAGATAAGAACAACATACCTAACCTTCAATTTTCACTCAGGTCGTCAATTTTGGGACTTCAAACCTAAAAGGTCAAACTTTAATTCTGAAATATAACCGTGATCCTCGAGTTTTCCTGGCCCAATCAACTACTCATTATAAATTTATCATGAATGTTGAGCATGGCTCAATCTTCACTCAGTAGAGACAGAAGAGAAACATAGTCGTGATCCTTAAATTAAGCTAACTCAATTAACTATTCATTATAAATTTATCATGAATCCTGAGCATGGCCCAATCTTCACTCAGTAGAAAAAGATGAAATGTAATTGTGGTCCTCGAGCATGGCCCGATTAATTACTCATTATAATTTTGTTGTGAATCCTGAGTATGGCCCAATCTTTACTCAGCAGAAAGAGATGAAATGTAACAGTGTTCTTTGAGCATGATCGATCAATTACTCATTATAATTTTATCATGAATCCCGAACATGGCCCAATCTTCACTTAGTAGAAAGAGATGAAATGTAACCATGTTCCTCAAGCATAGCCCAATTAGTTACTCATTATAATTTTGTTATGAATCTCAAGCATGGCCCAATCTTCACTCAGTAGAAAGAGCTAAAATGTAATTGTGTTCCTCGAGCATGACCCGATCAGTTACTCATTATAATTTTATCATGAATCCCGAGCGTGGCCCAATCTTCACTCAATAAAGGAGAATGTTATTCGGGGATTCAAACTAGACCAGACACCTCCTGAGATGTGCACTTTAAGGATTTAAACTCGACCATACACCTCCTGAGATGTGCACTTTGGGGATTCAAACCTGACTAGATGCTTGTTCTTTCATGTACTTTGGGGACTCAAACCGGACTAGACACTTATTCTCTTATGCATTTTAGGGATTCAAACCCAACTAGATGCTTATTCTCTTGTACTCTTCAGGGATTCAAACTAGACCAGATGCTTGTCCTTCTTTCTGATGCTTCGACTATAATGTTCTCATTAATATCGATTGTAGGGTACACCTAAGTAGCAATTTTTTTTGGGCCAAGTACACTTGGTGGGCCATGGGCCAACTTGTGTCCTTTTCATTAAATAGGCTTCACCCCTTCACCTTTTCTTTTCCTCTAATCTTCTTTTCTCCCCAACATATAAATTCAACTTCTCCTTTCAAAGGTCAGTTTTACCTTTTTCTTTTACATTATCTTTTTTTCAAATTCTCTTTTCTTCTCTTTTATTCTTTTAATCTCTTAATCGTATAAATACCTCGAGATCAGGGGGAGTATATGTATCGGATGGTCGAGGCCCAGCAGGACTTCCTAATGCAAATGACATAGCAATGGAAGGTAAAAAAAACTATACTTTATTTCTACATGTATGCATGCTTTAATGATTCTTACCTCTCGTTGCATCTTAATAGGACTGAGATGAGGCTAGTCAGGCCAGGATCACAACCCTTAAGTGCTAGCTTACTACTCTCCAGGTAGGGGGTAACAAAGAGGAGGAGGAGGCTGATGGACAGGTCGAGGATAGTAGCGATAATGATAGAGCTAATCCTACTAATGCTTCTATGGATAACCTTACTGATAAAGGAGCTGATGAGTTTAGGGACGATAAGTAGAGGGGTGACTGAGATGATGTGTTAGCATAGGATTATTCTGACTGGGGATATATTTGATGCTTAACACTATTGCTTTGCTTTTATCTTAAACTGATTATTTACTTTTAGCTTTTTCATGTTTTGTAACAAACGACTACATGCAACATTTAAATCCAAGTTTTGGTAGAATTCTGAATCAGTCATTGGATTTTATTACCGAATAGCTTCTTTTGATTTTGCATGTATAATTTAACCATTTTACAATAATATAAAGTTCACTCCCTTATTTTCAAGAGGCATTGCCTCTTTGTGAAGGGGCGATATAGAATCACTTCATCATGCAAAGGCACAGCCTGATCGTAGAGGCAAACGCCTCTATAGGTTTAGGCTGCAGTTATAAAAATTCCTAAATTTTCTTTAAAATTCCTAATTCCCATTCACATGAATTCCCCTTATTCTCTCTGTCTTGGCAGCATTCTACCTCTTCAATATGACTAAGAGAAGCTTAAAACAACTATAACCAATTTTGAAAAGTCTGGATGGTGGTTTATGGGCTAGATTAGAACCTTTTCACCTATCCACCTTCCAATCTCTGCATACCAAGAAAATCAATTTCCCATTCCTCCATATTCTTACTTAGTTTTGGGATTCTCAAAAATATGTCTTTAAGTTTAACACAATAAAACTCTGCCCTCTACTAGAGGAATTTGAAGCTATCATGGGCTCCTAAATGAATTTTGCTCTTCAGATTGCAATTCCTTTAGTTGAAACTCTAGACTTGCACACTATCCAATACCAAATGGCTAGGCTTTTCAACATGTCTCCTTAGTTTTCTCTTTGCCATGTGTTTGGTAACAAAGTCCTGATGAGCCCTTTTCTCAAAATTATTGTAATCATAGACAACAATAAGGTTTACTGGCCTCAAATGATTGCCCTTTGTCTCTATTCTTAATCTCCACTTATCTCCCTATTCGGCAACTATGACCCGAAGATTTTTCACATTCTGGACCAAGACAAAGTTGTTCTAAACCCTTTCCCCCTTATTCTGGTAAAAACTATCATCAGTCTTAATAATTTCTTTGAGACCTAATGATTCTCTAGGAGTTCTTTTCTACTGGATGTGAGCTCTTTCTCTCTTATCCTTTTCTACCTTCTTATCATTTTTACCACTCATTATCTTTGCATGCTTAGTTGTAAGAAAAACTTAGATTGCTCGAACCTCCTAGAGACATCATGCACTATAGAGCCAAACATTGTCATACAAGGAGACTTCATCCCATCCCATAAGACATTCAGAGTTAGTTGTCTACATTCCCTGATACTTTGGTTTAGTGAAGGTGCTCATGGTGGAGGTTGCAATATGTGACTATTCAATCCTACACCTACTGTGTCCCTTTAGTCGGCCTCTACCTTGCCACTTTTTATAACCCTGCTTGGCTTTATAGGCAATATAGGCAAAAATAATGGATCATGGACCTAGTGCATGAGTTTGAGCTTGGTCCCTTTCTCAGAATTTTCTAAACAACCTGGTTGCTACTTGGCCTCGTAGAATCATTCAGAGGTTCCTTGATTACAATGGAGATCGGTCTGCTAATGACCAGTACAAGGCATGAATTCAGTTACAATAAACAAAGAAGGATGAATTTATAAGAAATAAGAGAACAAGGGCTTTATAAGCATCAAGTGCCCAAGGTAACAAAAAAGAAGTAGACAAAATTAGTTTATAAAATTTAGTCTTTTCTATGCTTTTTGTGAGGTAAATTCCCTTTCTAATTAAATAGTGTGAAATAAGCATTTAATGCAATGTTCAGCAATAATAAAGGCAACCCACTTCATTTAATTTAAGCATAAAGCGACTATACACTTTGCTTCTTACATATCTCTTATCGTTAATTGGCTTGCCCTTGTAAGTTTTCCAACTAACTATTTTTCTTTCCCTCACTCTCCTTTTACATGTCATTTACTTTTGCTTGAATCACCCTTTTGAATTTTCAATCAAGTAAGAATTTTTAATTTTTCATTTTATTGTCTCTAACTTTTGCTTAAGCAACCTCTTTTGAGGTTTTCTCCCTTGCAAGACTTCACAAAAAGTATTTCTTGAGCTTATCCAGGTTGATGGGCTCTATGAACTCATTCCCTTCTAGATCAGATAGAATAATAGTGCCTTTAGAAAATAACTTCTTTATTTGATATGGACCTTCCCAATTGGGCTTGAACTTCCCCCATGGATCAATCATGATTAGCCTAGTGAGTTTTAAGACAAAGTCACCCTCTTTGATTTTGCTTAGCTTAATCTTCTTGTTATAAGCCTAGGCTATTCTTTTATAGTACAATTGAGAGTGATACATAGCTTTCATTCTCTTTTTGTCTAGCAAAGTCAGCTATGCCAATCGGCTTTTGACCTATTGATACTTAGGGATTTTAGATTCTAGGAGAACCCTCAATGATTGAATCTCGACAGGAAACACAGCTTCACATCCATACACTAGAGAATACAGAGTAGCTTTCATTGACATTTTGACAGTGGTCTTATAACCCCATAATGCAAATTGCAGGTAGCTTGCCCAATCTTTATAATTCTCTAGTATCTTGGCTAGGATTCTCTTCTACTCCCCCATTTACTTGTGGTTTGTAAGGAGATGATTTATAATGCTTAATCTTATATTCTTCTAATAAAGTGGCCATTTCTACTCTGAATTGAATACCATTATCAGTGATGACGTGATGAGGCAAGTCATATCTACATATTATATTCTTTTTTATGAACCTTACCATCTATTTTACCCTAACAATTATGAATCATTTTGCTTCAACCCACTTAGAAAAGTAGTCAATTACTACTATAATATAGCAATGACCGTTAGATGCCTTCGGCCATATCTCCCTAATGATATCAATTCCCCAGACAGTGAAGGGCCATGGAGAAGTCAATCCTTGAAGGTCCATAGGAGGCAAATGGCTCACATCATTATAAACTTGGCAGTTATGACACTTTTTTGCATACTTCATGCAATCTGCTTCTATGGTCAGCTATAAGTACCCTGATGAGTTATCTTCTTGGCGAGGACTGTTCTATTCATATGTGGTCCACACACACCCTAGTGAACTGCTTCTATGATTTTTTGTGCCTCTTTCTTATTAACACATCTCAAGTGCACTCTAGTTGGCATTCTCTTATATAACAATCTGTTATAATTGATGAACTGCTAAGATAGCATCTTCAGCAATATCCTTTCTTTTTTATCGGCGTCATTTGGGAATCACCCAATTTTGAGATATTGCTGCAGATCATGAAACTAGGGTTTTTCTATAGGGCTGGTTGACATTATTCTGATTTCTTCATAATAGGGAGTCTAGGGCTTTACCAGAATAAGAGGCTTTACTTCTGCCTATTTTTCTCCTTCCCATGTCGAAGCCAGAGTAGCCAAAGCATTTGCTATTTGATTCTCTTCTCGTGGTAAGTGCATGAATCTATATTAGCTGAAAAATAACAAAATTATGGTCGAATAATCCTAGTATGGTTTTAGCTAATTTTCTTTTACTTCCCTTTCTCTGGAGATCTATTTTATTACTAGCATTGAATCTTCATACACTGTAACTTCTTCTACCCCCACATTTATGAGTGCTTTTAGACCAAAGATGTAGGCTTCATGTTTAGCTTGATTATTGGTGACTTTGAATTCTAATCTCTTTGCCATCAGGATCATTTCTCCTTCT
Organism: Mallotus nudiflorus; assembly: GCA_947683625.1. Classification (NCBI taxonomy): domain Eukaryota; kingdom Viridiplantae; phylum Streptophyta; class Magnoliopsida; order Malpighiales; family Euphorbiaceae; genus Mallotus; species Mallotus nudiflorus. Next base: position 2,960,170 of record CANTUR010000037.1, read on the forward strand.
AACGAAACCAAAATCACACCAATGCTAGCTCCTCTGCTATTAACTGCTCCATCAATGTACATTTTCCATGTTTGGATCTCTATTGCCCCATGTGCTCATTTGAGAATTCCAACTCCCATTCCTGTCCATCGTCCACTAGATTCTGAGCCAAAAATTTTACCATGGCTCTTCCTTTTACCACATTCTTTGCCACATAGTCTATATAGAATTTGGAAAGCAGGACTAACAATCTAGCTAATTTTCCTGTAAGTGACGGGGTTTATTGGAGGTATCTAAGAGGATTGTGCTTAGAGATCACTTGGATTATGCAAGACTAGAAGTAATGTTGGAGCTTCTTCATTACCCAAATTAAAGCCAAACAAGTTCTTTCTACTATACTGCATTTGGCTTCACATGGTAGAAGCTTCTTACTCAGATAATACATAGTATGCTCAACTTTCCCTTCCCTTTCCCCTTCCTGAGCTAACATTACACTAATCACATCCTTCTTCATTGCCAGGTAGAGGATTAGGGGCTTACTCGGCCTTGGCAGTTGCAGGACTAGGGGATTCATTAGATACTACTTAATAGTTTCAAAGCCTTATTGACATTTATCATCCCAGATGATCAGCTGATTCTTCTTTAAGAGCTTAAAGATCGGCTCACAGATGGTTGTTAGCTTAGCTATGAACCTACTGATGTATTGTAGCCATCCAATGAACCCCTTGACTTCCTTCTCATTTTTCAGTGCAAACATTTCTCTAATAGCTCTAACTTTGTCTGGATCCACATCTATACCTGTTTGGGTATCAATATGCCCTAACAGCTTTTTGAAGGTTACCTAAAAACACACTTTTTGATATTTAGCCTAAGGTTGTACTTTTTAGCTCTCGTGAGGAATTTATCTAAAGCCTTGAAATGCCCTTCTCTAGTTAGAAACTTTAGCATCATGTCATCGATGTACACCTTTATCTCCTTATGAATCATATCATATAACAAGGTGGTGGCCATCATCTAATAAGTAGCTCTTGATTTTTCAACTTAAACAACATGACTATATAGCAATAAATGCCCCATTCTATGGTAAAAGAAGTCTTTAACTTGTCAATCACAACAATCATGATCTGGTTGTATCCTAAGAAACCATCCATGAATGAGTACATGGCACTTAAAGCTACAATGTCAACTAAGGTGTCAATATGAGGTAAGAGAAAGTCATCCTTTGGACAGGCCTTGTTCAGATCCCCTATAGTCTACACACATCTTGACTCTCTCATCCTTCTTGGGAACTAGAACTGTGTTGGCCAGCCATTGAGTGTCATCTACCACTTTCAAAAACTTCACTTTCAGCTACTTTTCTACTTCTTCTTTGACTGAGAGAGCTCATTCTAGCATAACCTCCTTTTCTTCTACTTTATTAGTGCAACATGAAAATATGTGGGGATCCTGTGTTTTGTGATCTCCCTATCAATCCTAAGCATATCCTCATAGTCTCAAGCAAATACTTTATGTCTTCTTTTCAAAGTTTCTTTCATTTTTTCTCTCTCATCAAGAGTTAAATCAAAAGTAATTAGTATATTTTAGGGTTATCACGTGTGCCTAGATTAAAAGATTCAGTTTGCATTAAATTAATATCAAACATATGCATAAAATGATCATCACATATAGAATAACCATTAGGAAAAACATCGCATAAGTAAGCATAATTAGACTTTATTGCATTATCTTTGGAAATAACAATGTCATCAATTAAAATAGACTAGAAAGAGAAACATTAATGTCATCATAAAAAACATCCACAATAGAATTAAAAGTAAAAGATTCAAAGTTGAATTCCTCTTTCTGGTCAATATCATCCTTTTGCTCCACCGCAGGAATGTCCTCCTCCAATTTCGGAGTTAGGACCAATTCTTCCGCCATTGGCTCCTCTATAACAGATTCTTTGATCACATTCACATGTTCAGTGAAGATTTCAAACTCGAGGACCAACTTTTCAGCAATCATCAAAGGCTCAAGAGCTCCCTGATATGGGTATTTAGCACCTTACTCCATAAAGATTTCCTAGAGCATTTTCTTCTTTGGCTTAGCTCTTTCCCTATTCTTCCCATTATTTTTCTTAGCTTTACTCTCTTCCTTAGACTCATCCTCTATGGTATACCTTACCCTGTGTTTTAGAACTGGCACTTTAGGTTCAATAAACTCAAGCAAGCCCTGTTGATTCTTCCCCAATCCCATTCTAGGCATAAAGTTCATGCTCTTTATCATACTCATAATTCTTGGATTTAACTCATCCTTATACAAGTTGACTTAAACTTCGATAAATCCCATTTTGACTAGAGTCCTGAAAGTTCCCTCAATTGGCCTTTTCATATCATCATAGGCCTTAATCACCACATTAGATGGTTTTAAATTGGCTACTATCAATCCCAGTTTTGGTAGGATCTTTAGAGGGCATACATTAATGGCAGATCCATTATCAACCATAACACATTAAGTTAGTTTCCCTTTTACTTTAGCCTTAATGAATAAGACCTTGTTGTGGTCCCTTCCTTCCAAAGGCAGGTCATCATCAGTAAATACAATTGCTCCCTGAGGGCTCTCTGTAAATGAATCCACCATTTGCTCAAGAGTATGCATTGAAGGAATTTTCTTATGGTTAAGAGCCACAACTAGTGCTTCCTGATGGCTTAGGAGTTCATGAGTAGCTTCCAAACACTGGTAAGAGTTTTTTCATCTCTTTTGGCCTCAGTAGCTTCCTTAATTTCTTTACCTTTCTCTAATTCTTCTTTTGGATCAACCGTCTCTTTTTCTAACTTATCGTCTTCCATTTCTCCTTTTCCCTTCTTTAACTTCTCAATTGATTGGGCTATCTTCCGCTCATTATTCTTCCACAAAACAACTGCTCCCTCTTTTTCATCATCGAAACTCCAAATATCAAGTACATTCACACGAGGTTCTATAGTCTGATGGTTTTGGTTCAGGTCTTTTAGTTGTGATTTTGATGGTATAGGTATGGCATCAATAAAGAAATTAAGGACTTTTTCCTCTATTAAGCTGATGTTGATCATCAAAATTTTTGGATTGGGTGGTAGGACATTTTGGTAATTGGGTAGAGGGTTATTTTGGGTGTTTGGTTTTTTGGTTTCAGGGTCAGTTTTTTTACCTGAATCAATTAGATCTTGAACTTTGTGTTTCAAGCAGGTGCAGCCATCGGTGTCATGTATGATGTTTTAGTGGTATTTGCAATGTAGTTTTGAGTCAACATTTGGGAAAGGAGGTCTTTTGGGAAAGGGTTGTAATAGGTTATTTTCCATAAGCTTTTTTAAGACTTTGGAGAGGGGTCTTCCTAAGTTAAAAAAACCTTCGAGATTGTCTAACATTATTGATCTGTACATTACTGTTCATCCCGATTCCATTGCCAAATCTTATCCCTTCTCTGTTCATAGATCTCCTACTGAAGAACCTTTTTTCTTATGCCAGATCAAATTCTTTCTGCACCCTAAACTTATATAGCTCCTCAAAATTTTGAATTCCCAAATCCTTCAACTTTTTAGAGCGTGGGAGTACACATCCTTCTATTACTATTACTAACTGATCATATTCTACAGGTCAGTGCTTTATTTGTGCTAGCTTTGCTCTCCACTTTATCAAATAATCTACAAAGGGTTCGTTGAATTTTTGTTTCACATTCTGCAGGTCTCTCAAGGATGCCTCAATCTAGATATTAAGATTGTACTGCTTGATAAATGTGGCACATAATCCTTCCCAGTCAGTTTGGATATAGGGTTCTAAAGCATAGTACCATCTAACAGGCACTCCTTCTAGAGATAGAGGGAATTGCTTTACAATATGTGCCTTGGTTAGTTTGGTTGTCTTCTTGTGGGTCACATAATACTTTAAATGTAGATGGGGGTCCTCTATGCCAATAAACTTCTTCATATCAGGGAATTTAAACTTCTAGGGGAGGGGATTGTCATCCTTGTTCAGACTCATATCGAAGCAGTTTAGCAGAGCATTTATCCCTTTTTCTTTCATCATTAACTACATTTGAGCCATAGTCTTAGTTTGATTCTTAGCCCAATCGAGTTTTTTTATATTCTCAGTAGTGTCTGCATTCATATTCTGTCTGGCTATAGGCTTTGCTATCGAAGTTTCTTGATCATCCTCTTTTTCTTATCTTTCAGAGTCTTCAGCATCCAGATCAAATGGTTGCGGTTAAGGCATTGGCGGTTGAGGTGCTAGTGGTTCCTGTATAACTAGTCCCCTCATTTCAACCATCATTTCTCTCATAATTACTCAGGTTTGATTGGCTATTTATACTTTCAACTTATCCATAAAAGCCTCAACATTAAACTCTGTCATCTTAGTTTCTCTTGAAATCCTAACTAGATGACCGGTGTTAGATCATTTCCAACTGGAAGACTGTTGTGGATCTATATCTGAAATCACTACGGATCAAAAAGATGCATGGCGTGTATGCATGAGATGCAAGCTTACTAAGAATAAATTAACATATATACATGTATAAAAAAAATAAAAAAGGCTCTCAAATGATATCTCCATTTTTATTTCTCCTACATAAGTGTTCATTAGTGAGTTCCTTATTCTAAGATTATTATTCTGGGTTTTAATTATTAGCAAGGGATAATAAAACTGATGGATACAAAATAACTCTCAAGACAGTGCAAACAAGTGGTATTTTCTTTAAATAATTCCAAAGTCCATTTTAACATGCTAAGAATGATATCAATGGCCCACCTTATCAAGATCCATTTGATATAGGCTAGGCATAAGAAGCCCATCTTGGCAAAGTTTGTTAATAGTGGGTTCGGGCCTTATAAAAAGAAACACCATATGGCATAAAACACATTTGGGCAAAATTTTAGTGGAAATTGCTAAGTCATTACATGAGCTGGGTCTTGGGTAATAAGCTTTGGCTCCCATAGCTACATATCTCTATTACATCTCCCCACTTAAAGGTCCGTGCAACGTGGATAAGTATGTACTATGAGTGATAATAATCGAATAATCCACCACCAGGTTTAAGTGAAACACAGGTAACAAAGCAAAGACCATTGTCGATTTATTTGGGACTTGGTGTGCACATTATGTGAAAACGTGTAGTGAATGCAAAATTTGTGAAAGAAATAAGGAAATAATCAAAGATAATAAATCATGAAACACTTAGAATCAGTTTCTCTATCCCCAATGGAGTCGCCATTATAGGTGGCAGGATTAGACGGGTGCCCAAGTGTTGGCGACCATGGCACTATATGAGTTCAGGGCTCATTAGGAAATACAAAATGGGCTTGGGGCCCAAAATGGAGATGGAATCACCATCCAGATAAAAGTAGGGACACACTGTACAACAACTGAATTCTATGGAGGTTCCCAAAAGCTATCATCAGAGATTAAGTTTGAAAACTAGGTATGGGCTTTTAGAATGTCCACCCAACCTTGCGGTTAGCCTCCGTATGTATTTCGTATTTTATTACCTTTCATTATTAAACTATTTCCTTATTTAAAAATGGATTGCAATCCATTCCAATTTTATATTTTAGTCTAAGTTTGCACAGTAGTTCCATTTCATGCTTATAACCCGGATACATTATAAATAAAATAAATAATAAAAACTTTTACAATTATACATTCCAAATAAATAGGGGAAAGGGATTAAGGATTACAATATTTTGTATAAACAAAATGTAAAATAAACAAAAAATAAATCATACATAAACCAAAAGCAAAATAATTAATTATACAAATAAAACCTCTCAAGAACTAATTAATGGAATAATTATTTGATAATCAAACATTATCAAATAATCCCTACAATAAATACAAGTTAATTCCATTTCACAAGACAACGACATTATTCACAAAATAATATTCAAATAATATTCATAGAAAATAGAAACAATATCCCAAAATAGCCTCATAAATAACGCAATAATCATCATTCAATAACAATATTAAATGACATTGTCCATGCATAAACTCAATATATATAACAAGAAAAATACAAAAATATATAAACATTAAAAATCAAAGCAGAATGGTGTAAGATTTTGATGAAGTGGGGCGTCACCTCTAGTGTCTTAACCAGGAGGCGATCTCAAATTGCCTTATAAAGGCATCGCCTCTTCAACAGAGACAAAGACAGACTACATTTTTTAAACTCTAAAAAACTCAAGTGTTCATGCAAATAAACAAAAATATAGACGAATAGACTAAGATTAGTAATAAATACTTAGTATTTTAGGCAATCATACTTCACATATGACCCTATATAAATAATATAACTCAAAAGAGCAAGCAAAGAAAGAAATAAAAATAAAGTTTTGATGAAATAAAGAACTTGGGAGTTAAAAATAAGGAACCTCACTAATGTGGATGAAGCTTTATGCACCTAACTAAGCCCTTAGAGCTTGATTGATGAATTCGAGTGCTTGGAATGCAAAAAAAGCCTTCCTTTTTCTTAAGAAATGAGGTCTTTTAGTTCAAGAAACCCCTTCCTTCTTCCTCTTCTTCCTCCTCTTCCTCTCTTCCCTTTCTCTTTATGTTTTCTTTTCTCTCTTTTTTTAGTTCTAGAAGCCCCCCTTTTCTAGTCTCTTTCACATCCAAAAAATGCTAAAAGTCCAAAAGTCCTTTCCTTTCTCTTTCTTTTTTTTCCTTTTTAAGCCTCTTCTCTTTTTTTCTTTCTTAATTCCCACCCAAACCACTTTCACCTTCTCCTCACCATTCCCCATGTCCCTCCCTCTATTTTTCTCGCCTTTTTTCCTTTTCTTTGGCATCCAAAAACACCTCAAGTCAGGGGCAAGTTAGCCCCAATTGCTGCCATTAATGGCATTTAATGCAGCAGTTGGTGGACGTGAAGAAGTGTCACCTCTTCAATGAGGCATCACCTCATCGATGGCTAAAGTGAAAAGGCGACGCCACTTCATTTAGGCGATCACCTCTTTACCCAGGCCAGGTTTGGGCCTAACAGGTTGAAAAGTGATGGGTATGGGCTTTAGCTTGTGGTTTAGGCTTGAATTTAGTGTTTTGGGCTTGGATTTGATATTTGGGCTTAAAGGTTTGGAGTTTAGGCTCCTGAGTCCATTTTTGAAAGGTTTCGAACTTCCGTTACATTTCAAACTTGTACTTTCTCATCATTGGATTTTTATTGCGGGTCGGTTAAACTGAAGGTGTCCACAATTGGATCCTTAATTTAAAAATAATAAACTTTTATTTTGTCATATATTGGATTCTTAATTTTAAAATAAGGACCCAATGTATTAAAAAATAAAAGTTTAGAAACTAAATATATAAAAATAAAAATATAACAAAATCCAAAAACAAATAAGTCTAGGGACCCAAATATGGGTTAATCCTTATTATTATAGAAAAAAGCAATTGCAAAGGGTGCTGAAGTGGAAAAATTTTATAATGACCCTAAACTATGATGAATTGAAAAACTAAACCAATAATATTAAGTCATCTAAAATTCACTTATGTAATATTAAATTTTAATTTTTATCACTTTAATTAAATGTTTAATTTTTATTAATTTGTTCTTTTAATTTATCAAAAGCAAATGTTTCGATTAAATAACACCATAATATGCCAAGTGTCAAAATCTAATTCGTGGGTTCACATTCAATTTGGCTATTGGAAGTTTGGAACTGGTGCTAGTTTGGCACAATAAAGGTGAAACCTATACTTTTTATTCTTTTCTTTTTCTTTTGCAAAACACTGTCCCCTTATTACAAAACTTTGATTTAAAACTGTCATTTCATTTATCCCTTCTCTTTTTAAAAAAAAAAAAAAAAAAATCTTCTAAGAATAATTTACATAAAAATTCTTTATGAGCTTTGTTTCAACAGCAACTATTCAAGTAGACTTAAAAACATATTGGCCAAAAAAAAAACCGACTCAAAAGCATTGCATTTGCAACATTTGTAGAAGAGGATTAATTTGTATGTACACTCCATCAAAATGACAGTAACTTGAAGGAAGTAAAGAAACAAAGAAATAAACAAGATTTTTTTTTTTTTTATATGCAAGAACATACTAAAAACTTGATAAAAATTATTTGATAGAAAATCAATGGAATCCTCCTGGACCCTCTTGACTGATGAATGAAACTCCAATCTTACTCTTAGCCTCTTGAAGCAATGAACCAAACATTTGATCTTGAGCCACAAAAGATTGTTTTGGATGCCCATTTCAGCACCAGTAAACACCTCAGCCTGGGCAGGCTCTTCAAATAAACAAGAAATTTATATGCAAGAACATGCTAAAGATTACAAATATACGTAGTTGATAGAATCAATGGAATCCCCTTGAACCTCTTGACTGATAGAGCTCCAATCTACTTTTAGCCTCTGGAAGCAATGCAACAATCATCTCCTCTTGATTCACAAAAGATTGCTTGGATGCCCATTCCAGCACAGTAAGCACCTCTGCTTGCGCAAGCTCTTCGCTATCTGGGACATGAAGAGCAATGTAGCAAAGCAGACGCAATGCTGATAATTGAACTACATGTTCACCAAAATACACAAGCTGAATTAAATGCTTTGCCCCTCCAGCTTGTATAATTGCCTTGGAATGATCAAGGTGAAGATAATTCTCTCTGCAGGCAAACTTCGAAAGAGCAATTGAAGCTTCCTTAGAAATTTCTGCTTCTCTTTCGTCCAGAAGTTTAACCAACGGCTCAATCATCCTAGTCTCTGTAGCTCGAAAAGTTCTTGCTAGATTCCCAATGGCTTTGATGCAAGGCAAAAGCAGGTCAGAATCAGCTTTTTCGATGATTATCAGCAATTGATCAATGACAGCTTTACATGCAGGTGAATTAGGCTTGAATGCTGATCTTCTTAATTCGGCGTCTTTCTCTGCTACAGCTGTGATCTCCATTAATGCCATAGCAGAATTAAATTGAACATCTTCAGGTCCCTTCTCTAAGAGAACTGCAAAGCACAAGAGTGCTCTTGATTCAGTTATGCTGCGACAAATTGCAGAATTTCCCATGGCAAGATGCCAAAGTGCTCTGGCTGCCATTGCTTTCATGTTAGCCTTAGTAGCAGGGTCTTCAAGTTCTCTGCCCTTCAAGCTAACCCCAGAAAGCGAATGATTATGTTGATGATGCGGCTGATGATTTTGCTTCAAACCATTGTTTCCATGGCCATTGCTCTTGACACCATTGGCTTGATTGGCTCCATTACTATTATAACGCTGAGGCGGCTTAGAAGCTGTATTCATAGCCATGGTATTGGTAACCACATTGTGCAACTGACTTGGAGTCTGATTACCCATAGGATGAGGAAGTCGACAATGATCATCATCGACCACGGCCGTTGTTGCCATCTTAAGCACATCATCAGCAACATTAGTTGAATTATTATTGCTTGCCAACACAACAGCATGGATGGAAGTGGCCTTATGGCTAGCAATAGCATACTTACTATGCTCTTGAACAGTCTCAAAAGCAAGATGGCCAACAAGCAACCGGATTATACTATGCTGAGCAAAAAGATCTTGACATTTGGGATAATGGGCAACAAGTTCAGACACAGCCCATGCGACAACAGCCTGAACTTTCATAGCACCTTCTTTGAGTACGTTCGCGAACACCGCACAGACACCTGTATGGATCATGTATTCAACACTTTCAGGGTCCCGACCCAGTAAACCAATTGCTCTTGCAGCGTTTTCTTGACCCTCCATTTTACCTTCTTTGACCAATTTCAACAGAGGCTGAACCCCTCCTTCTTCAATGATCAATTTTCCATACCGATCATTATCTCTAGCAAGCGAAACAAGTGACGCAGCAGCATCAGATCTATCATTCAAAGACCCAGTATAGAGAATCGCAATCTGCTCCCAAATAAGACATAGAATCGGCTCATTAGCAGCAATCGGAGGCAAACCCAGATACTCATCATCACGTTCATCAGCTGAAGCAGAGACCCTTAAAAGCCAAGACACATCACCGATTGAATTCTCCAACTGAGAAGACATTTTTCGAAACGCCGCAGCGGGGATTAAAGTGAAAACTAGTTTCATAAGACCATTAGCGCGACATTTTTGGACCAAGGTCAGAGCTTTCTCGAGAACTTGCTCAGTATCATCAATGATCCGACGAGTAGGTCGCTCGTATAGATCAGAACTGGCACGAGCGGCTTGTCGGAGTAAAGCAACCAGCTTTTCAGCTTTGGATTTTAGTTCAGCACACTCTTGTTTGAAAGAACTGGCTTCATCTGCTGATTTGATTACTTGGTCAGCTAGTTGTATAGGCTTAGTCAAAATTTGCTTCACCAAGTCCGCCATGGATCAAGTGCACGGCGGACACAGAAATTCACCGAAAAAAAAAAAAAAGAGGACCCGAAAGAGAAATCTTGATCAAAAGACGATCCTGAATGAAAAACAAATAAATCAGATCAAGAAAACAAAGATGAAAAGAGACGGTATCAGAATTGGAAAAACGGCTTGAATGGTGGAGATGACAGAAGAAAAAAGGAAAGGGGGGGTGAGAGGATGAGCTGGAGATGGGTGGCTTATGTTAAGTGATTGGATTTGTGGATGTTGGGGTCAGCTTTTTGATTAAATTTCTGGTAAGAGATGCTGCAAAAATTGATTTTGGTAAAAAGAAAAGAAATGAAATGAAAGAAAAGAAGAGTCTTTTTTGTTCTGCTTCCACATCTGTATTCATGGTGGACTGGACGGGTTCTACAAGGTCAAACGCGTTTTTATTACAGCCATTTTTTTGTTCCTTTACTTCCAAATTCTAACAAGGTGTCTCGGTGTGTCTTATTTTTGCGTCTGTGAGTTGGGTTTTTCTTTTCTTTTTTTTCTTGCTCCATATATATATATATTAAGAGCAAACGAAGAGAAGAACAGAGACACCAATTTTTCTGAACAGAACTATATCTTTAACTACCACTTCCCACTAGTAAGTCTCATCTCATTTGTAGTTAAGTCTAGGACCGGTATATAAATGAGGTTCTTCAACTATCAAATAATTATAATTTAAATTTTTTCAACAAATAAACTCAATATTTCTATTTTTAATGTAAAATACACCCAATTATATAGTCATAAGATGCGTAACTCTCAATCAAAATTAATTTTTTAATTCTCATTTATTTAATATTTTAAAAAATAACATTTATAATATATTAAAAAACTGAATTAACAAAACTACAACGCTCTCTTTTGTAAATTAGTTTTTTAGTTTAATATATATGAAAAAATATGTAAAAACTTATGGGTAAAGTTTTATTAATAAAATATTTATCTCACTTTTATTATTTTGAGAAAGTATATTGTATGCTCTTGATTTAACAAAATTTTGGACTTATTCAGCTTTTAAATAGAATTATTAATCCTATTTATTGAAAAAATTTAAATTGAACATATCTACTTACGTGTCACAAGTTGAAGTATTAATCCGTTTAGTCTATGAGATTCACATTTTTCCTTCTATGAAAGCTTTTGTGACAAATGATATTTAATATTAAACTTTAACATTTTTATTTTTATTTTTTATAACTTAAACGATAACATTTTTAGGTTGAGAAGAGTAGAATTGTGTTGGAAATAAAATTATATTTTTTAAATTATAGAACTTCTTAAAAAATCAATTTTTTTAGTATTTTGTACTATATTTTAGAAAAGTATTCTATTTAAAAGTATTTGGATAAAGATGTAAATTGGACCCTTACAATTTACCTTAATATTAGATTAGATTCTTTCATTTTTTTTTAAGTCAAGTTGGAATTTCTACTTTATAAATTTAGATCATATTAAACCTTTAGTGAGTACAATCACGTCTTATAATTTTTTTGAGTACAATTAAATCCTATAAATGAATAAAAATGTATTTTAGTAATTACTAACAAATAAAATTGATAATTTTTTTTAAAAAAAATCCTAATTATAAAGTTTTAAAAGTTTTTAACCTATAAAATAATTTTTTAAATTTAAAATTTTATCAAGTGATATAAACTTCAAAAAGTAACTAAATTTATTCATTAATATAAATAGAAAAATGATAATTAACCTAAAATTTAATTTTAACAGTTGAATAAAAAATTTATTCATCAATTATTGTGTAAGTTTAAAAATTATTATACAGATTTAAAAATTTAAACTGATAAATAAAATTTGAAATTTTTTATTCAATCATTAAAATCAATTTTTTTCATCAACTATCAAGTTACTATGTATATTAATGAATAAAATTGGCCTTTTTTAAAAATAAATATCACTTAATTGTAAAGTTTTAAAACTTTAAAAATTCAAAAAAATTATAAAGGTTTAAAAAAATTAAAAACTTTATAATTAGGTTATATATATTTTTAAAAATTATCAATTTTATTTGTTATTTAACCCCACCCTTAAAATTAATTTATTTTATTAATTTATATGGCTTAATTGTATTCAAAAAAGTTATATGACTTAATTGTTGGTCTAATTTTACAAAGAAAAAATTCTAATTTAAGTAAAAATAATAATAATATTCATTGTAAAGTTAAGGTAAAACGTGAGGTCGAATTTACACCTTTTACCAAAGTATTTTTGTGTGGATGGTACAGTAAGGAAAAAAAAAAATCTGATACCCCTTCTAACTTTCTTCACATTGCACTGCTTTATTTTAGTTTGACACAATGCATCATTGCACCCTAATACTTTATTTTTCAGCACATTAAATCTTTATTTAATTTTTTATTTAATCATTATAATTTTTATTATTAACAATTGAATCCTTAAAATTATTAAAATAATTCAATTAAACTTATTAAACATTTTAAAAATTAAATGCTTTTTATATTATTAAGATGTGGATCATTTATTTTTAGTGGATTTATAATACTAAAAATATATGTAGTTATAAAAATTATAACATATTTTAATTTTTTATTAAATATTTATATAATCAATAAAAAAATATGGCAAAATTCGGTATGCAATAATTTTTTAATCAATAGAAAATACATGAGTTATTTAATAAATAAAATACTAGTGAAAAATTATAGTATTTTTAATATAAATAAAAGCATTATCACTAATGGTGTTCTCTTTATAATTAATAATCAATAAATTAATAATTTTATTAATCAATATTTTTTACTAAATAAAATATTAATTTACTATAATATTATCTTTAAACTTATAAAATTTATATTTATATTATTCCAATATATTATTTATCACTGTCGAACAGTTTAGATTTTCTCACATTTGAAAAAAAATAATGGACCTTAAGCATATTTAAATAATATATAAGCTATAATTAAATAATAATGATTGGTATTGAAATTAAAAACATATTTGGATAAATATGATAATTTTTATATGGGTGAATATAATTTATTATATTTGATTTCCTGAATAGCATACATGCCTTTTTTATTTGTTAAAAAATTTATCATGTATTACTTTCTTATTCATAGCTTTTAATTGTATAATATGAATAATTAAAATCTACTCATTTTTTTATAATTTTTTTATAATATTTAAGATTATATAGATTTTTTATATTATAACATATTAGAAATAAATGACCCACATTTCAATTAAATAAAAATTATTGAAAATATGTATAATTTTTAAAATTTTGAAAAAATTTAGTTAAATTATTTTAGTAATTTTAAGCATTTAATTGTTAAAACAAAATTATAAGGATTAAATAGACAATTTTGAAATTAAAAGGACTAAATTGAATAATTTTAACTTATCCAATTCAATGTGTTAAAAATAAAATTGAAGGAGCACAATGTGTTGAAATAAAATTGAAGTGATGCAATATGAGAAGAGTTACAAGTACAAGAGCCTCAAAAAAAATTTCCTTTTCCTAAAAATAAACATTTTGTATAAGTGTGTGATGAATTATAAATTTTTGGAAATAAAATAGTCTAGGGTGAATGTAATTGTAATTGTTTAATATTTCACCACTGCACTTTTATTTTGGCACATTGTAACTCTACATTTTATTTTTTGATACATTTTAATCCTAAATTTTATTTTTCAGCACATTGAACCCGGACTTATTAGAATAACATCACTTAAAAATATTCAATTTAGTCGTTATAATTTTAAAATATTTCTATTATTAACAATTAAGTTTGCATACTTACTAAAATAATTCAATTAAACTTATTAAAAATAAATATATATATATACTATTTATATAATTGCGATGTCAACTATTTCCAATAGATTTATAATACTAAAAATATATATATAATTATAAAAAGTATGATATTTTAGTTGTTCATTAGACATTTATATAATCAATAAAAAATATGGCAAAATTTAATACATAATAATTTTTTAGTCAATAAAAATACATGAGTTATTTAATAAATAAATGCTAGTGAATGATTATAATATTTTCCAATAAAGATAAATAAAAGCATCATGGCATACAATCGTCTCTTTTACAATTAATATTCAATAAATTTCATAATTATACTAATTATTACTTTAAATAAATAAAATATTAATTTACTATAATATTATCTTTAAAGTTATAAAATTTAAGTTTATATTATTAATAATAAATTTTTTATTATCGTGAAATCATTTAGATTATATCATATTTGAAAAATATATAAATTATAGTTAAATAATTACAATTGGCACTAAAATTATTTTAAAATTTAAATATATAGTTGTGCGAAGAACAATATATTTTAAATTACAAATTATGTAACATATTTTTGGGCAATAATTATAAATATATTTCAATAAAAATGATAAATTTTATATGGGTAAATATAATTTATTATATTTCATTTACAAAATAGTTTATGTGTCCTTTCTATTAGTTAAAATTATATCATGTATTTAAAAAAAGTTCGCAATGCAATATAGGAATAAGCAAGGTAAGAAGGGATGGAGAACAAATTGGGTGCAACGCTGGAAGAATTGAATTCTCTTTCTCAAAAGTAACAAAAAGGTTAAGACTGATAATGGTTCATTAGAGGTAGTGTGAGACATGGAGGAAGGTCATGTCAAGCAACAAATCTCCTACAAAGATTTGCTATTAGGCAATGGACAAAGCCCTAACATGGAGAGTATTGTAGGAGAGGGGGGAGGGGAATTTCTGATGATGAAGTATACAATGGAGATGAGAATGATCCTAAATGTCCTATAGTCAAATTGCTAGTAAAAGAAAAAAAAAAAGAGGTTGAGGAATAAGTGAAGAAGAACTTTGATTATAAAATTCATTAGACGTCTGGTGAGTTATAATTTTCCATCTTGACATTTGCATGCACTTTGGCAAATCAATTCCTGCATTAGATTATTAATATTAGTAATAATGTGCATCTAGTAGGCTTTGCCAGCATGGATGAGTATGAACATGCATTGTACGAGTTCTATAGATCATTATGGACCATTGTCTGTCGGCAGGAAAATGGTATCCTAATTTCAATCCTTAAAATTTTATTGTTAATAGGCTAGCAATCTGGGTGAGATTTCCTCACCTTCCACTAAGTATTATGATGAAAATTTTGCATGGAAAATTAGTGAACAAATTGGCAGGCTTTTGATGGTACAATAAACTACTATTGAGGGCACAAGAGGCATGTGTGTAAGTGATGTGTGTTAAAGTTGATTTTCACAAACCCCCCTTGAATAGTGCTTCCCAAGCTTCTCTAGTGTAGTGAGGAGGGTATTGAGGTGATTTTTCATCTCCATTATACTCTCTTGTGGTTTCATCTTGAAAAGTTCATATTCATAAACATGAAATTAAACTTTCTTACTTCTCATTTGCACATTGCCTTCATGATGATTCTCCAAGGTCTCCTACATCGCCTTGGCCAACATGTAATGTTGAAGCTTGCCTCCTTCCTCTCTTGATATAAAAGCAATAACAACTAACATAGCCCTTTTATTCTTGTTATTCTCCTCTTTTTTTATGGATACCACTATTTTCTTTCCTTTGGAACTTAAATGCCTTCTACCATCTTCATAGGAGGATTCCATCCATCTAACATCACATCCCATAATATAATAGGATTATTATCAAGGTAAAACTCCATTTTATATTTCCAAAAGGGGTAATCACTCCAATCAAAAAATGGTCTATGTGTTTAGAAAGAAAGAAACTCACTACCCATGATCTTGAATTCTAGCAATTAAGTACCTAAAACCCAAACTCTAATGCTGAATGAAAATGCCCTAAAGGGGCTAATTAATATTTTAAAAGAGATGAAGCGTGTCACGACCCAAATCCAGGAGTCATGACCGGCGCTATAGAACAGAAATTCTTTAGAATCTGAAACCCATAGCAAGCCTTGAAAATAAAAATGCATGCAATAAATAAATAAAAATACATCAGAATTAAAACTTAAGTGGATATATAAATAAATACTTAAATGTCATTTCATAAAATAAAAATATGTTCATACAATATTTAGAGATAGGTTTCTTACTAAAGTAACATTCTACTGATACAAAACATTACTACTGCAGTTTTCTAGAATAGAACAAAATTTAGATAAATAATTTACATAATCTAGTTAGGGCTGAAGAAGTCCGGCATAAAGGTCTACTACTAAGGTCTGACGATGAGGAATCTCCTGAAAAAATATATTGAGGGGAGTCAAACCTCACTGAGTGAATTATTATAATATATATACATACAATCTAAAACATATACAATCAAGCATCAATATATATATATATATATATATATATATATATATATATATATATATATATATATATATATACCTATATACATACATATACATGCATTTCACATAGATGCCAAACTTTGCCTTTATATATATATAACAAATGTAGAAAATATTATTTAAATGAAGGATCAAATAGAACTCTAAAAATATTCATAACCTCAAACAAATACCTCACTAGCCATACAAGCTTATTTATTTCCAAATAAATTCTCTTATTCCATTTTGGACAATAGACTAGCCCCAAGACACTAAGTCAACTAAGCTCCAGCAATCTCACTATCAGTGTGATTGGCCTCGAGACACTAGGTCAACCGAGCTCCAACAACCATACTATTCACTCACTAAATACTCAATATTCATAATAATCAATTCACATTAAATAATTCTCACAATATTGACCCTAAAGTCTAACGAACCGGTATAATCCAAAATCAACCATAAATATATCGAAAATATACTAAATGTATATTGAAAATGTAACAAACATAAATATTGAAATATACCAAAAAGATACTTAAAGTATACCAAACATATACTTCTTCATTTAATGTAATAATTCATATCAAAACATAATAAAAACATGGATTCTCAAAAACATGTATTCTATATGCAATGTACATATAAAATAATAACTCACAAGTTTGTGCTCCTCAAGACTGACTCAACAGGCTTGGTCCGATAGGCCTCGGTCTCTGCGTAGCTAGAAAATAAATAATAATAAAAATCAGAATATATTCTAACTTATACATCTGAGAATTTCTAAAGAAAGACTCGATCTAGAAATTTAAAACACAGACAAATATAGAATTTCATGATCGACCCGACGTCATGTTTTACAAGAATTCTATCAAAAATTTGGCAGAACCTCCTCTGTAAAATAGACATCTCTCTACTAACAATAGAGCCGATCCTACAAGGAAAATACACTTCTAAATTCCACAAAGTTTAACACCTCGGGTTGGGACCCTGAACTGCACAAATTCCCAACCGAGGTTCACAATTCACCAATAATCAATATAAAATAATAAATATATTAAAAATATTAAACTCCATAAATATCCATAAAATACCAAAATATAATATATTTAAACATTAAATCACTAAATATAATTATTTTCACAACAATTAAATAAAATTCTCCAATAATAATATAATACTAATAAAAATCTAATTTTTTTCAATAATTCAACATATAATAGTAAAATTCACTTTTATATACTCAAATAGCTTAAATATATAATAAAAGTAATTAAAAATCTATTTAATCACCAAAATAGCAAATAATATATTATTTGAATATAATTTTTGAAAATTAGTATTAATTAGTTAAAAATAGTAAATAATTTATAAAAATAATTTTTAATACCCTACATAATTCTAAAATAATTTTAAACATATTATTTAACTATAATTTCAACAAAAATACACAATTAATTCATAATTCCAATATTCATATAATATTAATAATTTCTCAAAAATTATATAAATTCACTAAAAATTATTTTATAAATTCTAAAATTATTAACTCAAATTAATAACACTAATTTAACCAAATTTTGGTTAAAAATAATTAATTAACATAATTATGAAAAAATCAATATTTTAATATTAAAATAATAAAAAATACCCATAATTCAAGTTAATTCAAAAAAAAACACACAAAAATTATTTTTGAGAAGCTTAAGTTTCCATGAACAGAATTTCTAAAGCAAAAATTCATAAATCAAACAATAACAAGCTTAAAAAAAGTAAATCCTAAAATGGACATAACTAAAATCTAACTAAAACTAACAATCGAGAGGATTCAAGCTCAAACGGAGCTTAGAAATGGACTCACCAGTCCAAAAGGAGTCAATTGACATTGGAATGAGGAGCTAAGGTGGCCAGAAATGGAATTGCCGGCAATGAGCTCCCCTTGCTGCTAGTTCTATTATCGTGCTTTCTAGCGACGGTTCGGCGGTCTTCAGGTGACGAGAAGGCAGAGGAGGAAGAGGGAAGAGGTTGGTGATGATAGGTGGTGGCTTGGTAGTGGTCTGGTGAGGCTAGGTGGCACACAGTGAAGGTTGCAGGTGGTGCTGTTGGTTCAACATAAACAGGGGAGGGAAGAAAGAAATATATGGGAGAAGGGATATTTTTTACCCAAAAATTTGACCAATTTTACTTTATATATATATATATATATACACATACATACATACGCACACATAAATACACAACCATACAATAATAATAACATAACAATAACAATAACAATAACATTAACCCTAATTAAATAATAATAACAATATAAATAATAATACTAATAACAATAAAAATATTATAAATTAATGCTATTTAAAACTATTAGCAATGAAAATGATTTTAATACTTTAAATAATAAAACTCACAAAATAATTATTTTACGTAAATAAAATATTTAGAATAAAATAAATGGATAATATTCACAAATAATAACAATAATATACAAATAAAATTTAAAATTTTATTAACACTGCATATCTCAAAATAATTTTATATTATTTAAAATACAGGGTCATTACAAAGGGTTTGAAGGAAAATTAAAATGATTAAAAAATAGAGATCAAGAATGAAAACAAAAAGAAGATCAAAAGGAACATAAGTGATTTTAACGAGTTTGGATTCTCAACTAATCCTACATCTCTTACTTCACTTATCCCTAAGTTAGGTTTTTAAACTCACCCCAATCTTATTACCAATATTGTGACAACAATGTGTTTTAAGGTTTAACACCAACCATATGACAACTTGTGCTTTTCTTGGCTCAACACAAACCAATCTTCAATGTGTTTTTCTAGGATTAACACAAACTTATTCTTAAGTGTTTTCAAGTCTCACACTTAAACCTTTTACAATATGTTTTTTCCAAAAGGTATGAACACTAACCCAATGTTGATTGACTACTCACTACCCACTTCTCAACCCTAAGAAAGAGTAGAAGAAAGAATCCTACAACTAAGCACTCACCCAACTCTCAATATAAGGGCAAACACAAACTCAACACAACAAGAGTTTGTTAGCATACTAATGATATACAGTGAATAAATGTAAAAGAATAAAAATGGCTTAATAAATTTGATAATAGATATTCTCAACCAACTCTTTAACTTCTTAAATGTCATTTCAAGTCTTATTTATATAGTTGGTGATGAAAAAATAAATGTTAGAAACCCTCAAATTCATCTAAATCCTTCATCTCTTTTATTTAATGTAAATTTAGCTTTTTGAAGAGATGTGTCTGTATAGGATCATGAACAACACCCTTAGGATCATAAAGGTAAAAAATATGACTGCTGCCCATAAATTTTTTATTGAAAACTTGTCAAGAGCTCCTTAGGATCATAAGCAAATAGCTCAAGATCATGAGGAGCAAATTGTGAGGGGCTCAAGATGTTTTCAAGATGCTTTCATGTCATGGGTGCTCCTCAGGATTGTGAGGACCACCCTTAAGATCGTAAGCAGTGGTCGGGTTGGAAAAAAATCTTATTTTTATCTTTAAATGACTTCCCTTGGACTTGAATCACTTCCCATACTTTAAAAAACATTTACAAGGGTCTTTAAAGGCTTCATTTAAGCTTGAAATTGATATTTAATTCCTTGTTTATAGTCACATTTAAGAAAATATATTAGTGAATGGAAATTGATTGTTAAAGTCAAAATAAAGGTTGAATTAAGATTGATCATGACCTTGATCATACAAAGGGTCAATAATTTGTATTGTGCATCGAACATTTAGCTCACTAAATAAAATATGCAATTTCGCTCGAGAGATAGAAGCTGATTAAACTAGCCAAAGGTAGCCTAAAGCTATCACATCTTCTTTGCAGATGGTATAGTATTATTTGTAAAGTCCCAACAAAGTATATAAAGGTGATTAAGTTATGCCTAGATGAATTTTTTTTATTAGTCAAGGAAAAAAATTTGAATTATGGAAAGTCCCTTATTTACTTCTCTAAGAATGTAGATAGTAATTTGAAGTCATAAATTATAATTGTAGCTCATATTTTGGTATCTAAGAACTTTAACAAGTATTTAGGGAGTCTAACATGGCAAGGAAGAGTTTTTAGAGCCTCTTTTTAGAATATTTTTAATAATATAAAAGGGAGATTGGTAGGGTAGAAAGCTAAATCAATCTTTCTAGTTGGTTGCATTGCACTTACTCACTCTATGTAAGCTTTCATTGAGTTTATGTAATGAACTAGATAGAAATTATAAGAACTTTATATAGGGTCATAATACAAAAGCAAGGTCATCTTGTTAATTAGAATACTAATGAAAAGTTAAAGATTTATAAGGGTTTAAGCATAAAGCCAATGCAGTTAATGAATTTGGCAGCTTTTACTAAGTTGAGTTAGCAATTTATAAATATGAAAAATAGTTTATGGGTGCAGGTGTTAGCAGCAAAGCATACCAAAGGCGTAGTGAGCATATATGCCTTACAGAAAAATGAGTAGCTTTTAATATCTAAGGAGGTATAGTGGACATTGTTTTAATTTTAAGGCTAGGGATGACAACAAGTGTGGAAAATGGCTATTCAATTATTTTCTAAATGAATTTATGGTTATATAAGAAACTATTGGTTCTACTATTTCTCAAATAGGTTCCAAGCCAAAAGATAGAAAGATTAGTCCATTCTTTTTAGATAGATGATTGTTGGGATAGTGGCAATTGTCTCAATAACTTCATCAAAGGGTGATATTGGATTTAAATAAGGTTATTCTTAGGAATGACATTGCTGTAAATCATGCGTATTGAGGAAAATGAAGTTAAGGTAATTTTTAATTAAATAAGTACACAACCTTCTATGTAGTTCTATACACAATGAGTCAAACAAGATATAGGGAAGGATATGGGCTTTAAGATGCCCTTAAAGATATAAAGTCTTTATTTGGTTAGCAATGCCCGACAAACTTATGACTAATGATGAAAGAAAGAGGATGGTTTTTCTTATTGAAGTGGGATGTACAATTGGTGGATAAGGGATGAAATTTGCTTAACATCCTTCAGAATTATAAAATGGCCAAGGAGATATGGCAATAATTTTTTAAAAGATAATCAAGTTATGATAGAGACCTCTTTGCCTATCTCAGATTAGATTTGATGCAATATTGAGGTCATCCTTTATGATTTAAAAAAGATTATAGGTTGGAGAGGCTTTCTATAAGAGTATGGATGCTTAGGAAGTGGAGAAAAGAGTACATATTTGAAAGGAGAGAGTACTCTATGACAAACAAGTTGCATACAATAAGGGGCTATTATAAATAAGTGGAAGAGGCCTTTTTTATTAGACATAAGCTGAAGAAAAAGAAATAGGTGTGTCAAGTTAGTTGATATATGTCTCAGAGGAGTTAGGTTAAAGTGAATACATATGAGGCAACTAAAGGAAATCAAGGCGGAGCTGGTGGGAGGATTGATTCAGAATGAGTTAAGAAGGTAGCTTGCTAGGTTTGTGGTTAATATTGGATCGAATACATCGATAATGGCCGAGCTTTGGGCAATTTTTCATGGATTATAGCTTTATTGGAATGAAGGATACATAAAAGTTGTCTTGGAGATAGACTCGTAGGTGGTGGCTATGATGCTGCTAAATGGAAGTACAAAAGATATATGGAATTCTAACCTTCTCTTTAGATGTTTTGAGTTATTTTACTTGTCTTAGATATGGAATTTATTTTTTGTTTATTAAAATTTTTTTTATCAAAAGAAATATTTACTTTCCAAAAATTGAATGAATATATAAATTTGATTTTCTAAAAGATTAGCAAAAAATATTTTCTAATTTTCTAACTTATAATTTATTTTGTAACAAGTTTGTACCTTACATTTACAATTTTTTTTTTAATTTGGTGGTTGTTTCCATACTACTTTAGGGTGAGAGAGTAGAGAGGAGTGAGAATTTAAATCTATGCCCTCAATCTTTATATATCACACACATTAGACGTTAGGTTATAGAAGGGGATTTTACATTTACAATTTTAATAAAAGTATTTATTATTTTATTATATAACGATATTATGCGAAACATTTTTTTAATGGTTTAATCAATTTTTGTAGATTTCTACATTAAGCAATAAAAATATAATGTTATGTATATAGAGTGGGGATCCACTTATATATATATATATATATATGTAAAACTAATATGATTTACATAAAATTTCAACCATCCATTATTTTTTTTAAAGGTAGGGGTGGATAAAAGTCCAAATAAATTTATTTTACCCCTATTTATCCTAAGATTCGAGCCTGAAACATCCAACTATAAATATTAACTAATTATTGTCAGACTAAGCCCCTTGCGGCTCAACTATCCATTATAACACATCTAATGCTTATAATATGTAGTTATTTTTCTTAAAGATTAACTTATATATTTTTTTCTCCCACTAATTTATTATTTTCTATTTTAATCCCTTTCCATTACCTTATATCAATAACCTAATGCTTTTCGTTTAGGTATTTAAGTGAAAAAAAAGAAGATCAAAAGCAGGAAAATAAAATAATTTTGGTAATCCATACACCACAATGCCATTTTTTCTTGTTCTTGTTTGTATCTTCGCTATTTCCTATGCTAATTTTTACAACCAACATACAAGCAAACTTGTCATGGTACGAGTATTAATTTACTGTTGTCCTTTGCGAATCCATTTTTTTAATGTGTGTGTTAATGCAAAAATCTATAGATCACTAGCCATAATGCTACGATTTCTTTTTATATGTTCATTTGGAAGGCTACTGTTGATATAATCTCTATGGAAAATAATTAATTAGTGGATAGTATGAGAATTACTCACTTATAACGGAAAGTAATTTAAATAGCAAACCATTTAAATTAGTAAGAAAGAATATACATTTTATTAAGTTAATTTTTAATAAAAGCAACTACATATTATAACCAAGAATATTAGTGTCAAAAATCATAATTTTTTTAATCTTTTTTGAATTTATACAAAACTTTAAAATTCGGCAAATGTAAACCAATTTGACAAGTTATTTATAATTTTTGTATAATCACAATTTTATCAATATATGACATTTAAAGTGAAGTAGCTAATCTATATTTCTACGAATTTTACATCCATATCATCTAAATATTAATTATAATAGGTAGTTAGATTTTAATCTCAATAATTTAAGAAACTATAAAAATAAAAATGAAAAATTTATTTAATTTGTAAAAACTGTGCATATTCATCTCATTTTTTTTACTTATTTTAAGTTTTTATATAAATGTAAGACTATAATAATAAATATTAACTAGTTGACCTCAAATGTCACGTATGTATTTTATTTATTAATTCATTATCAAATTACAATTGTGTTAAAATTATAAATAATATGTTAATTGTGTTGAAATTACAAATAATATATCAAATTAAATTAATTTTATCAAATTTTAAAGTTTGATATAAATATGTAAAAGGTAAAAAATATTATAATTTTTTGTACCAATAAGTCCTATAATGATATATATATATATATATATATATATATATATATATATATATATATATATATATATATTCTGTTCAAGAATATATGGCAATTGTTTATGTTTCCAGTACGGAGTTTTCTGATTATGTTGATTTGGCTTTATTCTTTTGCTTTGCACATGCTTTTAAGATAGAAAGAATCTTAACAGGCCACCCAAAAAAAGAAAAGGTCCAAATCAACAAAACGAGCTGCCAACTCCATGCATGGTGCTACCCACGATTTTTTATTTATTTTTTAAGTTTTGGAAGTTACTTTCATAGTTTAATTCATAAAATTTTAACAGTTAAATGAAAATTATTTTAGAATAATGGTCAAATAAATTTTTTAAAATAAGAAATATTTTGATTAAATTTTAATTTAGTTTTTTTCGTAAGCTTGGAAGGGGATGGCATATCCCATATGGTATTTTTCCAAGAAAATTGATGCTTATTACATTGTTTAATAGCACTACAATAATCAAAGATAAGACTGGTACCTTTTTCAATACCTAGTTATTTTTTATATATATGAATTGTATGTATACCTGTAATAATGAAACATATAGATACGTAATATAATATTATTCAATGAGAAAATGCAAATTAATGAATATAAAAGAAAATTGTTCATATAATTTTGAAGAAATTATATAAAAAAAACTTTAAGAGGAAATTTTAAAAAATGACCTATTTGACCAGCTTTATTTCTTTTATACTATGATCCATTTTATTTTTTCAAAATTGGTTTTTATGTTTTCAGTTTTGGCTTGAGTTTCTTTTCTTTCAAAAATGACTTCTTTGATGTTTTACATGTTTTTCATTTTTCACGTTCTCCTTCTATAAAGCATGGAAGAAGATGAGTAAGCGAGCTACTTTTTTTTTTTTTTAATACAATAGTCTTAGATCTCTCCTCTCTTTATCTTCAAATGGTTTATTAGTAAGCTTCTTCCATCAACGATCGGTTTGGGATCCTAGTAATTGTTGCTAAGTCATGATCAATGGAGTCAAGCTCTGGCTTCGACAAGTATAGCGTCAGAGGAGTACCTACTCGTGGTGGACGCATGTTCAGTATAACACTTTGCTCTCTCTCTCTCTCTCTCTCTCTCTTTTTCTCTTTGGTTTCTTTCATTTTTCTTGATTAATGATATGATTAGTGATTAATTTTGCAAGATATTGGTATGAATTTGTTATTTTTCTAATCTTTTGACGTTTGGGGCAACTCTCCATTGCAGACAGTAAAACTAGAAATTCATGACTTATCGAAAAAGAAAAGCGCCACCAATGCTTTAGAATCGAACTTATTGCATCAATAACAATGGAGAAGTATTTTGGAAATGCGTACAGAGGAGACCAAGGAGTGCCTCATGCTAAACCCAATCGGTTCTTTTAATAAATGGATTGGTTCAACTGCTTTCTCTATTATGACCTTCATCAACCCCTAATTATGGCACCTCACTAATCAATTCAAATAAGCAGCTTTTTTTTCCCTTTGGTTTTAGGGTTTTTGAAAGAAAATTTATGCTTTCATCTTTTTAATTGATATTGATTTAATTACATTTTTAGAAAGGCTTAATACATCTGTTGCCCCCTAAACTTGGCAATTTTTGCCACTTTGACACTCATACTTACATTTTTTACCATTTAGACACCTTAACTTGTCAAAAACATAACTTTTAAACTACTTTCTACCTAATAAGCAAATAAAAGAGGTGTATATGTTACACTCGTCTGATAGGGTTCCATGTAAGCATGACACAAATGAAACTAAAAAAAAACTAAAAGTATCAATCTAACGTCCCTCAACATCCCTATCCTCCCTGACCTCTCTAATATATAATTCTTCACCATCAAACAAAGCAAAGGAAGCTTTGGTTCTGTGTTTTTTCAGCCACCACCACCACCCTCACCTGACTTCTGCGACCTTCACTATCACCCTTCGACGTTTGCTTAACTCCTGCCCTTGCCCTTTATAATCTGGACATGACCAAGATATATTGGTCACCACCTTCATCCACAACTATAACTCCAAATTCATCAAAGTCATTTGTGAAAAATTTGCCACCACCATTAGCGTCACCATCACAACTCATTAATTTTAGGTTTTATAGGGGAATTAGGTTTATAATTATTGGAATTGTGGTTTTTAGTTCGGTTTTAATTATTGGGACTTAAGAATGGCGGCTATGAGTAGTGCTTATCCTTATCTTAAAGAGATCAGGTTGAAGAGAATGGCAATTAAATTCACATTCATTTGGTATTGTGAGGACGTATGTGTTTTTGTGCAAGTAATTTGGCAGTTTTGAATTTTGGTTTTCTTTTGCTATTATAGGTTTCTGTTTGTTGATAAATTTTTTTTTGAAAATTTATTTTAGTTAGCTTTTCTTGTATCATATAAATAAATAAATTACTTGTATTAATTTTAATTTTGTTTTCAGTCTTCTTTATAATAGCTGAGTTCATGATTTCTGCGCATAGTCTAGTTTTATTTTGCAACTGTAATTAGCTATTTTGTTGGTTATTTCTTGTATAAAATATGGATTGTATTTAACTGACCCTAGAATTAGATAAGTGGAAAGAGGCTTGCCTAGTGGAATTAGTATCATGCTTTTTAACTATGTTAAACGTTGTTTGTAGCTTAATTTAGGTCTGAGCAGCTTAAGGAGAAAAAGATTGAGGCAGACACCTGTAGTTACTATCACTTCAAACAGCAAAATTCACAAGAAGAAAGTTTGCATAGATCGAGTACCAGAAAGCTTTAACAATAGGTTGGGAGATTCAAGCATCATTTTTTGAAATATGATGCCATAAAGTGCCCAGGAGAATCTGACTACTCAAAATCTTGGTCTAAACAACTTGATATGCCTTTGGTAGCATAACAACTAAAGCATTAAATGGGCCCAAGAAATATGCATAATCAAGGGTCAGGGTCTCTTATTAACTTTCTAGGAGCTCTCCCTGGCGGGTAGGATATAATGATTGCATATGGTGATAATATGAATTTTGGTGCTTCATTTCATAGTAAAAGGGAGAATCAAAATGGGCAAATGTCACCCTTATCTAGTTTGAATAAAAGAGCAAGGACTGCCCCATTAGGTCTTGATGGAATTCAAAAATAGTAGATAGGCCTGCATATGGATGGCTTTAATGCATAGAATTTGAACTGAAGAAATTCTTTATTATAATAATAAGCAATGGCAAGAGGAGTTCACTATAGTAATGCTGGAATTCAGAAGTATCCCCAGTAGATGTTGGAAGGGATTGTGAATCCTAATACTGTGCCAACACTTTTTGCTGCACAACCTAGTGTAAAATTTGGTCCCAAGGAAGAACAGTTTAAAATAAAAAAGTTGGATGGCTCAGAGCTCAATCATGGTAAAAATGATATGTATATCATAGAGATAGAAATAGGCCATCTTGACCCACAGGTGTCACGACCATAACAAAGATTAACACCACATCACATGAGATCTAATTTCCCTAAGGTGGCATGGAGCAACCTTGGCTAAGATTCAAGGAAGGAGGACCAACTCCATCATTAAGGGATTAGTGTTTGATGTTGTCCTTATTATATAAGTTAGATGGATTAATGTACCTAGAATGTTTTAGCCACTCATCTCCTTTAGTGCTTATTCTTGCTTTTTGGACAGTTGGAAATATTAAAATTGGTATGTTCCTACTTTCTTTTATCTCATTTTTTTATTTCTTAAAATTGGTAAACATTTTCTCTTTCAAATTCATTTTCTTGATTGTTTATTTTGCCTAGTTTAATGGATTATTCTAACCACTTATTTTTAAAAAAATATATATTGCAAATATATAATTGATGAAAAACCAGTCTGGCAATATATTGTTAGTTCTTCTACTAGCTACTAAGATTCTCAATACTTCAAAGAAGATAAGAAAATGATGGTCAATTTGAAGAATAGAAAGAAAAAAATAAGATGAAAGTTATTTGATTGAAGAAGTGAAGAAGATGATGTGAAAAAGAGTGAAAAAATCTCGTTGTAATATATTTTTTCCATTTCACGCGCTCATTCACGTTTTAATTACACTTATGTACCACATCAGCAGAAAGTGGTTTAAAATTTATGTTTTTGGTAAGTTGAGATGTTCAAATGTCAAAAGTATAAGATGAGTGTCAAAGTGGCAAAACTTGTCAAGTTCAAGGGGCTGCGGATGTATTAAGCCTTTTAGAAATTTGAATTAGCTTTGGGATTTTCATGAGATGTTATAATGTGAAATTTTATTAATATTTTTAAGAGTTTGATTGTATTTTTAATTCATTTGAGTTGATAATTTGTATGTTTGGAAAGCTCATAGTTACTAGAATTTAATATTTCAAGTTTATTGTGAAGTAGATTATTAGGTTGGTTTTATTTTTTAAAAATTAGTTTTGTTTGGTATTTGGATTAAAATAAAATCATGTTGTTCAAAATTTCAATTGAATTGAACTCTTATACATGATTCATTTCATAACAGGAAAAAAGTAAATCCACTTCGTAAGGCTAATGTGAATTCTCTTAGGTTGGTTTTGTTTAAATGGGGATTGTGAGAGATTTTAGTGAATGGGTTAACTTTTGATTGAGTATATCATCAATTGTGCATTTAATCATGAAATGGTACAAAACTAATATGCCTACTTTACCAATGTGGCAAGTTTTTGTTAAAATTAATGGTTATGGGATGATATATATTGATACTGACCACCACTTATGTAAAATTGATAGTTGGTGTTACAATTTAGCATCATGATAAGCGCTTGAATTGTAGGATAATTATTTCCATCATCATATATTTTTTTATTTTGTAAATAACATTTGTTCAAACATTCTCATTTTTGAAATATTTTCTATGAAATGTAGCTTTTTTAACAGAACAACTTCCATGGGAGAATGAGAAACATTTGTGTACATCCATTTCCTGCTGTATGTCTTACTTCTTCACATTCTGGCAAAGATTCTCATAGGCCAAGTTGTCGAGAACATCTTCAGCATCATACGCAGCATCTTGGAGTTGCTTCAGCTAATGCTTCACACTTTTCAACTCCAGTTGCTTCTTTTCTGCTTCTTGCAACATGTCATGAAGTATCTCAAGTGACTCTTAAAGTCATTCTATTTCATGACAAAGACCCCATATAAGTTCAATTTTCTCATTGACAAGAGTACATATCCTGGATAGAGTTTGCTCCACCACTAAGTTAACCACCATGAGATATGATCTATTAATTTATTGCAAAGATTAAAGATGTATATGAAATTAAGCAAAAATTTATTTTTCAAAAAAAATTAAGCAAAATTTGAGAGGAAGAAGATGATTATGCTCTCAACAACTTGCTAGTCTACAAATAATTCTTTTGTAAAGTCATACATACTTCTTTCGTAAGGTAGCAATTGAATTGAACCCTTTCAAACATACTAAGATAAACTAATGGGTCACTTCAATAATTAAAAATTAGATAAATGTACTATGAAGAGTGTGTGACCTTTGTTGACTTTTTTTATAAGAAAAACAAATGAAATTTCCTTTCATTGCATTAATTCTAGGCCAAAGGCTAAAATTAGATCCTCAACTATTTCTCAACGTTAATATTGAACCTTAAAGTTTTTTTCCTACTAGGAACTTTTTTTTTTTTTGTAAAATTGGATCATATTGAACCTTATCTTAAAAAAAACTATTACAATTAAGTTCTATAAATCAAACAAAATTTTAATTTTATTGGTTAAATATGAAAATATATTTAGATTAACTAAAAAAATTGGCAAAGATTTTGTAAAAAATATATATCACATAATTATGAAGTTTTAAAAAATTTTAAGTCTATACTAATTTTTATAAAAATATTTAAAATTCTTTTTTTCAAATTTTTTTTATAAAATTTTTTAGGTTTAAAAATTTTAAAAACTTTAGAATCAAAATATTCTCATTTTTTTTTCGTTTCTTATTTTTTTTGTTTCTTGTTTTTTATTGCTTTTTGATTGTTGTTTTTTATTGCTTCTATTTTTCAATGTTGTTGCTTTGGTTTTCAGTGCTGTTGCTTTTTGTTGATTCTGTTTTTCAATGTTGTTACTTTTGTTTTTTGGTTTTGTTGCTTTTTGTTTCTTATGTTTTTCAGTGGTATCGTTTTTTTTTTTTTTTTTAACATTGTTGCCTTTTTTTTAGTGTTGTTGCATTATATTGCTTCTGTTTTTCATTGTTGTTGTTTTTTTGTTACTTCTATTTTTAGTGTTGTTGTTTTTCTTATAGTCCCACATTAATATGAAGGCTTAAACTAGATACAAAAAAGAAATGAATATAATATTTATAAATTATATAAATATTTCAATCCTATGTTATATTTTTTAAAATTATTAAGATTGAAGTCTAACTAACTATAATAATTAGTATTTAGATGATGTGGATGTGAAATTCACAAAATAGAGATTAGCTATTTCACTTTAAATGTCATAAATTAATCAAATTATAATTTTACTAAAATTGAAAATAAGTTTATCAAATTGAGTTAATTTTATCAAATTTTAAATTTTAATATAAATGTAAAAATGTTAAAAAATTGTGATTTTTTTGGGGTTTAATATGCCTTTAAACAAATATCATGTTTCCTACAATTTTGGGTGGAAAGTGTGCATTTTGAAGTGCAAGATGACAAAAGCCAAAAAAAAAAAGTCTCTCTTTTATCATGCGTTGTGTGGTTGATGACTACCTTAATAGATCATCTTTAGAGCCTGCCCTTTAAGATTGCACTTAGTGTAAGTAGCTCTGGTTCCTCTCATAGGTGTGCTTAGAGGTCAATGCAATTGACATTACTTTAAACATGGTAGATTGGATTTTAAAGATTAAATCTATTTTGCCTTCAGAAGGGTTTGAGTTATTTATTATGTTGTTATGGATTCTATCTCGACAATGCTTGCTGATTTTTCATTAGCTCAACTGCCTTTATTGCCTTTTTCTTCTCCTTGAATTGTTATCAATTGGCAGCTACTGCATCCTCCTTTTGCTAAGCTCAATTCAAAGGTAGGGTTTAATTCGATAGAGACAACTGATTTTGGTGTGATTATTAGAGACAGTGAGGGTCAGGTCCTGGGGTTAAAAGTCATGATAGGGTTGGAGTCTATAGAGGTTTCTCTAGCTGAGGCATTAGCGATTAGGGAAGGTTTAATTTTTACTGAATCTCTTTCATGCTCTTATGCGTTGGTGGAAAGTGATTGTCTTCCAGTTATTAACAAGATCAACAACAAGGAGCAATATCTTTCTTAACTTGGCTAGCTGGTGGACAATATAAAGCACATTAGTCTTCTTTTTTCTTCTATTTGTTTTTCTCATGTTCCTAAACAAGCAAATGTGGTTGCCTATAATTTAGTCAAGTTTAGTTTTTCTTTAGATGTTAATGTTGCTAGTTGGCTCATGTAATAACCCTTAATTTATTTATAAAAATATATTGTACTGATGATGTTAGGTTGTTAATGGGCCATTGATTTGTAGTTGATATGCTTGTTATTTGGTTATTCAGCTATTGATGTTGATGTTCAGTTGTTGTCATGGATGTTTGTTGTTGAGTCGTTATGTTGCTAATGAGCTATTGCTCTATGGTTGATGTTGGATTATTGTATCATTGTTGGGTTATTGTTATTTCATTGATTGGTTGTTGCAGTATTGTTATGTGGTTGTCGTATAGTGTTACTCTTAACTCATTTAATTGCTAGCATTTATCTTAAGCCTCAAAGTGGAAAGATCAAATGGAAATTTTGCCAAAAAATGTGAGGACTATAGTAGTTTTCCATCTTCCTCTTCATTTTAGGGCTGACGGACGTAAAAGTTTTAGAAAAGCCCTGAATTTCCTGGTTGTCACAATAGCACCTGAAAATTTCCCATCTCCATTCACTAACCAAACGATCTCCAATCAACTTGAAATTTTACTCCTAACCATTTCTCGATGTCCTTTATGTGTTGTCTATGCCCATTTGAGCATAATCAACCTAGAAAAATTTAGTTTTTAATTTGAAATATTTACACAAAGTTATGAACATTTGAACCTTCTTATCGTCGTCGATTTATGGATGCTACTGCTAGAAACTCATTCCCCATCATTTCAGGAGTATGTAGGCACTGGTATTACATCTGATCTGCATCCATAGAATATTTTATGAATTTTTAGATATTTTCTTATTTATTTTTCAATCTCCTTATTTCATGAGTATTTTGGTGTGTTTGAGGGTTTAGATGTGTTCTATTTATTTTGGAGAACATTTTAGTATAATTTGTTTGGTTGGATGTGGTGTTTCCAATGAGAAATCCAACGAGTTCCAACCGGATTCCGGTGAGGAATAGTGACTAGCTCAGAAAATTATGATTTTATTTTTAATAAATAGTATAAATTATGTGGATTAATCTTTGTAAGTAGAACTAGGTATGATTCCTCATGGATTTGGAGGTAAAAATTCTGGAAGTGTTTTGGTGGAAATTACTATATTTCCAATTAAATAGTCTCAACTCATCAAAATAAATTCTTTGATGCTCAAATGTCATTTTAGGGTGTTTCCAAGTCCATTTCATTGGTTCCTTGATTTCTAGAAATTTTCTAGAATTTTTGGGAATTATTATGAATTTATTTATTATAAATCTATGCATATATTTTAAATAAATAATATATATTATAGAGAGTACCAGAGCGGGAGCCATATCATTTGAGCAGTCGAGGTGACGTCAGCCAGCGCGCTCTACCTGTGAGTTAATTTTATAAAATGTATGTTTAATATATATATATATATATATATATATATGAGAATTTTTATGTGATGATATTATAATAAAGTTGAATATATAAATTTAAATAAGCTCATGAATTTTACTACCAAGCATGATTATTTATTTTATTATTATTATTAAGGAATTTTGGAAATACTCTAGCTTGATTTCATTTATTTTGTTTATGAGATATATATATGTTTTAGAGAAAATGGTAGAATGTACTACCTAGTGGGTGTCACTAGAACTATGTGCACACTGGTAAAATCTTGAGTATATTATGTATTGGTTTGGGCTCAGTGGACCTTAATCTCTCGAGCAGTATTTGGATTGAGCTTGCTAGAGCATGTTCTCTTGGGTAGTATATGAATTGAACTCGGTTGAATTTGTTCTCTCGGGTTAGAGTTGAGATGTAACTCAGCTGAGCTTGTTATCTCGGGTTGAAGTTGAGATGTAACTCGGTTGAACTTGTTCTCTCCGGACATCATTAAAGGATTAAGGCTTAGGATTCTACCATAATTTCTACTAAAGAATGTATTTCATATGAGAAAATTTGTATAAATAGTTTTATGGATTTTGGAAGAACTTACAATGAAAATTAAATTTCTTTTTTTAAAAAAAATAAATGATTTTTAAATATTTTATTTATTAAATGGATTTATTGGTTTTACATAAGTGTTTTAAAGCCAACATGCATTTTATAATATTAATTCACTCAATGAGGTCTGACTTTCCTCAACTATGTTTTCAAGATCTTGGGGGTCTACTGTTAGTGGTTCTTTTCTGTGCCGAACTCATTCTTCACTGGCTTTTTTACGTAGGTTATTGTAATATTATTAATGTTTGTGGATTAATTTAGTTATTCTAGACACCACATTAGCTTAAATGAATTGTTGTTATTGTGTTGTAATGGTATTTGTATTGTTTTATAATATGTATCTTGATATACTTGAGTCAAGATGTTGATTGTTATCATGATATCGGAGAAGTTGTGGTTGTTATACATTATTGGGAGTGTTATTTGTATTATGCAGATTTTGGTTTTGTTCCTGGTGTACAGGAAACTCTACTGAATTTTTGTTAGAATTATTAAATTGGGTAACATTTTGTTGTGAAAATTTCCCAAGGCTTACTACAGGTTCTAGAAACTTCATTCTTTCCCATTTTCTAGTACCGGTCATGTGCCTTTAGGGTTCAGATTGTGACAACTCAACTTTTTCCCTCGCCCTATTGAGGAACTGGTTATAGTAGAAATTAATGTTCCTTGATTCCATTTTTATTCTAATGCATTCTTTTCCCTTAAAAAAAAGATTCTCGTAGGGCATGTGATCAGTAGAGTCAATAGGACATGCCTTGATTGGTTGACTTATTTCTTATTTTAATGCTAACAAAGTCAACGAGGTTTAGAGAGTTCAATTAAAAAATCACTGCTTGAATTCCCATCCATTTTGCTATTAAAACACCTTTTAGAAGAGACATTAATTAAATTTAAAAGAAAAAATTAAAGAATAAAATTCAGAGAAAAAAAGAGAAAATTCAAGGGAAATATTTTTCCATGATATTCAAAGAAGGGTTACACCCCTTATATATACACATAGGAATCCTAATCACAACCTAATTAGGAATAGAATAACATCCTAAATAGAATAAAACTTTATTCCTAATTGTATATAAATACTTACTTCCTGATATATACAATAAAAATATTTATTTCCTTAACACTCCCCCTCAAGTTGGTGAATGTATATCAATCATTCCTAACTTGCCAAGTGAGTTGTAGAATATTTTTCTAGATATAGCCTTTGTGAGGACGTCAGCTAATTAAGTCTGAGAAGAAACATATAGAAGATCAATTGTTCCTTGGTTCATATGATCTTTTATGAAATGTTTATCAAACTCTATATGCTTAGTATGATCATGTTGAACCGAATTATTTGCAATTGCTATGGTTTCCTTGTTATCACAATGTAATAACATAGGCTTCGGATGTTTTAATCCCAAATCCTGAACAATTCACCTTACCCAGAGCAACTCACATACTCCATAAGTCATTCCTCTAAACTTAACTTCAGCACTTGACCTTGCTACAAATTTTTGTTTCTTGCTTCTCCAAGTAATTAAATTATTCCCAATAAACGTACCAGATGTTAATTTTTTATCAGTCCGATCTCCAGCCTAATCAGCATCAGTATAGCCAATAATTTCATAATCCTTATTCCTCATACAGAATAACCCTTTACCTGGATAAGACTTTGGATATCTTAATACTCGATATACTACATCCATATGTTTTTACTCGGAGAATGCATGAACTGACTTACCACACTTACTACATAAGCAACGTCTGGCCGAGTATGAGATAAGTAAATCAACCTTTCCACTAACCTTTGATACCGATCTTTATCAGTTGGAACTTGATCTCCTAGGATTGAAAGTCCATGGTTGACTTCAATTGGAGTCTCGGCTGGCTTACAATCAAGCATGCCTGTCTTTGTCAATAGGTCCATTATATACTTTCATTGGCAAAGGGAAATTCCTTGAGCTAATCTTATAACTTCAATTCCTAAAAAATATTTCAAGTTACCCAAATCCTTAAGTTCAAACTCGGATGCTAACTGTCTTTATAAGATTGTTGTCTCACTCAAATCATTTCCAGTGACCACCATATCATCAATATATACAATCAGCGTAGTGACTTTACCTAACTTTTTTTTATGAATAGTGTGTGATAAGCATCAGTTTGCTTATATCTGAGCTTCCTCAGTAAAGTTGAGAGTTGTCCAAACCATGCTCGAGGCGATTACTTGAGTCCATACAATGCCTTTTTTAGTTTGCATACTCGGTCAATACATTTAGTTCTGGGTGGTGGATCCATATATACTTCTTCATTTATGGTTCCATTCAAAAATGCATTCTTCATATTAAATTATCGCAGTAGCCAGTCCAGGTTATCAACTAAGGAAATGAGGACTCGGATGATGTTCATTTTTACTATTAGGGAAAATGTATCTTTATAGTCAATTCCATACTTATGCGTATACCCTTTGCTACCAACCGAGCTTTGTACCGATTTATACTTCCATCTGAGTTGAGTTTGACAGTGAATATCCATCTGCACCCCACCGTTTTCTTTCCTTCCAAAAGAGGAACAAGATCCTATGTTCGGTTCTTCTACAGTGCCTCTATTTCATCATTCATAACTTTCTTCTAATCTAGATCATTTAAGGCTTCCTGCACATTACTCAGAATAAATACAATAGATAATTGATTTATATTATATGCATGTGAGTTAGACAAATGGTTGGTTGATATGAAGTTGTTGATAAGGTATTTAGCTTTAGTATGAAGGTTCGGATCATATTATTTTTTCAGAACCCCTCTATTGATTTTAGAAGGATAATGAGGCTCAGTATTTAGAGTTACTAAAGGAGACAAGTTTACCTTATTGTGCACATCTGCATCCAAAGTTTCTTCAGCTTCTGGTGTGGGTTGGGAAGATGTACTATCTTGATTACTTGGATTTTCTTCTATGATCTGTTCGGGTGAGATGTTCGAACTCAGAACATCATATGTTTATGAGATGCTCAAAACATTTGGGAGACTTGGAACATCAGATGTCTGTGAGATGCTTGAAACATTTGGGAGACTCGGACTCATAACATTTCAGAGACTTAGACTCATAACACTTAGAATGTTATCTTCAACATTTGGACCACTCGAAATGCTATCTTCAAATTCAAAGAGGTTTGAATTCTTTGAATTTTTCTCCCCCTAAAGAAAGCACTCGGAGTGGGAGAAGAAAGGAAAATTTTCATGAAATCGAACATCTCGAGTGATATACATCTTCTTTGCATTTAGATCATAACACCGATATCCTTTTTGTAGATCCGCATAGCCAATTAAGATACACCAGATAGCTCAAGGGTCTAATTTTTTGAGTGTTTGATGATGTCGAGCATCCAAAGACTTGGGGCTCGAGATTATTGAAGGGTAGAGATATGACAAGTTCCTGAAGTTTCTGAAAAGGGGTTTTAAAATCGAGTACTTTTAATGGTGTCGGGTTTATGAGGTACGCAGCGGATCAAACAACCTCTCCCAGGTATTCTCGAGGAACATTCATGTCAAATAATGATGGTCGGACAACTTTCAATAACTGTTGGTTTTTTCATTTAGCTATACCATTCTGTTGAGGAGTGCCGACATAGGATGATTGGTGTTGAATGCCCTTCTTATGGTAGAAATCATTTAGAATTGAGTTAACATACTCCCCACCATTATCAGACTCCAAGACTCAAATTTTACTCTGGTATTGTGTAGCCACAATTTTGTACAGGTCCTGGAACTTGGAGCACACATCTCCTTTATTTATGACCATTTATCTGTGTACAATCATCAATAAATGTTACAAAATATCGAGCACCATATAGAGTAGGAATCCGAGCAAGTCCCCATACATCAGAATGAATGGCCATAAATGGAATTGAATTTTTATTATAACTCGGTACATAAGAAATTTGGTGGCCTTTTGCCGATTCACAAATATCACACTTGAATTCTGAGTCTGTGGTATTCAAAAATAAATCCGATTTTATTTGTATAAGATAATGAAAAGAAAGATGACTAAGACAACGATGCCACAAGATTACTTGGTCTTTACTCGAGTAACTTCTACCAACCCTATTAACTTGACTTGACTTCTGACTTGAATCATCATACAACTCAAGATAGTACAACTTTCCACGTTTAACACCAAAGCTAAGAATCTGGTGTGTTGCAATGTCCTAAAATACACAATAATTAGGCCAAAATTTGACAGTGCAATTCAAGGTTTCAGTGATTTAGCCAACATATAGTAGATTATAAGAAAAAGATAAAATAATAAGAACAGTATCTAGATTAAGAGAGTTGGAGTTAGATACTAATCCTTCATAAGTGACCAGTGCTATACCTAAATTAGTAGTTAGAATATTTTATTAGGGGCGGATGGATGTAAGATGGTGAATGGAGTTTATCATATGATCAGTAGCACCTGTATCAATAATCCATGTATTATTTTGACTAAGATTTTTCATATCTAATGTTGTATCAAGATCACCATTTGGTTTAGTACCACTAAAGGTGGCAATTGCAGCCTTTCTGAGCTTCTTACAAGGCTTTCTATTAAAATCCCACCATTCTGGATATCCCACAATTTCATAGCACTGTTCCTTGGAGTGTCCAATTTTGCCACAATGAGTACAGGTGTATATGATGAACTTACTCGGTATTTTCCCTTTGAACTGGGGACAAGTCTAAGCTACTACAAGTACATAATGGTTTGGCAGTATCTTTGGCTCTTCCATCGTATGTCGTTGGTTATGATCCCTCCGTACATATGCATAACTAGACTTGAGATCAAGAGTTGGATCCTTCTGGAATATTTCACTTCGAGCATTATTAAATTTTGAATCAAGCCCGACTAGAAAAATATGTGTTCAAAGTCAAGTAATATGTTTATGGAGTGATACTACTACATTAACATTCTCCCCTTGTGCACACATCCGGACATCGATTTCTTGAAATATTCCAATCAATTCATTATGGTATGCAGGTAATGGCTTACCATTCTGATGTGTTATGAATGATTTTTTATTCAATTCAAATAATTGAGTTTCATCAGATCCATTATATAAGGTTTTTAAGACAACATCCCATATCTCCTTTGCTGTTGGAAGACGGATGAATTGTTGCATCAATGTCGGACTCTTCGAGTCAATCAACCAACTTTTGACTTGATTATTATTAAGGAGCCAAGTTTTCAATGTTTTATCTCCTGTTGGTGGCTTTGGCACAGTCCCATTAAGAAAGATAGATTTATTTTTGGCTCCAATTCGTATCTCCATGATTTGTGACCATAGAGTATAATTCTTATCATCAAGAATAATTCATGTGCGAAAAGGAGAATTATCTTGAAGGGTTTGAATAAAATTAGGTGTTCAATGGAATATGATGGATGTGTTTTCGGTGGTCATGATTTTGAAGATTTAAAAAATTTAAAGGAAGAAAAAAAATATAATTTCAAGAATTCAATAAAAAATTCGATTTCAATAGGTATGCTCTGATACCATGAAAAATAAAATTCAGAAAAAAAAAATTTAAGGGAAATATTTTTCCATGATATTCAAAAAAGGGTTACATCCTTTATATATATACATAGGAATCCTAATCACAACCTAATTAGGAATAAAATAACATTCTAAATAAAATAAAACTTTATTCCTAATTATATATAAATACTTACTTTTTAATATATACAATAAAAATATTTACTTCCTCAACAAAAACTTTGTTAAAGCTATTTTTAAAAATATCTTTGGTCAATATAGCTTTTAATATTATTTTTAATTTTTAGTCTATTTATAAAAAAATTTCAAACTTTAACCTTTTTATATTTTCTACTATATTTACCTCAAAATTACAAAATTTATTAAAATTGTAAAATAAACCCTAATTAGAAATTTAAAATTATTAGAATTATTCTCATAAATTTAATTGAAATTATTATGAGATTTTAATTTTATTATTAATAAAATATTTTTCAATATTTAATTTTTTATAAAAATATAAAATATAGTTTAACATATATATTTAAAAAAATATTAAAATATGAAATATTAAAATGTACTGAGAAGACGAGAAACCATTATTGCTAACTGATGAAATTATTTTTATGCTTAATTTCACTCTAAATTAATAAGACTAGTTACCAATCCGCATTTTGTGCATATATATATGAATTAATGAAATAATACATAAAAGTGATAACATAAAAACTTATCCTAGTAATTTTATTTGTTTACTTTTTAATTGAGAGTATATATATTTTTAATAATTTTATATATTTTTTTAATATGCATAGTAATAATAATTATTGAATAAATAAAATAAAAAAAAGGAAATAGTTCAAAAGTTATAGTTTTTTCATGTTAAATAGAAAGGAAAAAATGTTTTTAGTTAAATAAAATATATAAAGATATCTTAGATGAAAGAGACGACATAATATTTGATAGAATAAAAGAGTGATATTTTAAATGTAATGGATTTAGAGCATTTTAGATGAAGTAAAAAATATGTATTTTAAATAAGGGATTTTTATAAATTTTTTGAAAAATATAAAATTTAATAATTTTACATATAAGATTTTAGAAGTAAATATTGAAATGAGTATATATATATAAATTAAAATTAAAACTAATTTATAAAAAAAATTATATATTTTGTTATAAAAGTAAAGCAGTTTTCAACATTATATGAATGATGATGATGATGATAATGATATAATATAAGTTTTCTTAATAATTTTTATATGACTAATTAACACCATTGAATGAAGAATACAAATTGCTAAACAGATCGCTGAATTATAAATTCAAATAGTTTCATTGACACGATTGAAAACTAACAATAAGAGATTTTCACGATTTAGGTTAGATTTTAATTTTGTACCATTTAATAGGATTTTTATTTATATTATTTATTCATCAAAATGGACTTTTAATTTTCAATGAATAAAACATTTTTCCATAAAAATATATAAAAATTAGGCATTACATATAATAATATTAAATAATTTCAAAAGGAAGAAATAAAGTATTTTAGTTAGTTTAATTTTATTCACAAACATTTGTTAATCAAACTCAACTCCTTTTATTCTTATCAAATTTTAATTCACATATGGATAGTTTATATTTAACTAAATCAAGATAGTTGATATAAATCTTTTAAATGGCTTTGTTCAATGTGAGATATGTCAACAATATTCACGAATAACTTGCATTGGCTAATAACAATGATTTCTCTTTTTTCTTACCACATTTATTAAATTTTTCAGATTTTTACTTTAAAATGTATGTTTTAAACTATATTTATATGTTTTTTATAAATTTTTTAAAATTAAAAAATATTAATAAAATTTAAATCTTGTACTGATTTTTAGTATTCATTTTTATTAAAATTATGAAAAGAATTGTTATTATTTTTAAATTTTTTCTATTGAGTTTATTTTGCAAGTTCAATAAAAAAATCAGAATTATTTTTATGTAATGACCTGATTGTTTAGTCAGTAATTCACTCAGCACTTGTGAGCTACATTTGGCCAAAAAAATGAAAAGCTTTTACCAGCAATATAAAAGATTGAAGGTTTTTATATATAATTTTTCCTATAGCTTTTTACTCTAATTTCACTAATTTTAACTTTTTAGTAAAATATGTTCAATATATATATATATATATATATATATATATATATATATAATTTAATGTTAAAGTAATAGGATTATTTCATAGTAAAATCACTGATCAAATGATGTAACTGTCACGACCCAAAACAGGGGTCATGACCGGCGCTAGGGAACGGAAATTCTTTCGAATCCGGAACCCGTAACAAGTCTAAAAATAAAATAAATCATGCAATAACAATAACCATATAATATATATGCAGCGGAAATAAAAATCTTAAATATCACAATATCATTTTCATCACTGGATTTAAATAAAAATCTCATCTCATAGATACATAATCTCTTTAGTACAAATCCAATTTTAATATAATCCATCTCTTTAAAATAAATTACATGAAATCCAATACTTTAATTCACAACTACTGCAGTGTCTAGATAAAATAAATAAGACTCAAGTAAAAGATTTACATAAAGAAGCCGGGGCGGAAGAAATCCGGCGTATCGACCTGCTACTGAGGTCTGAAGATGTTGACTCTCCTGAAAAATAGTCAACGGAGGGGAGTCAGACCTCACTGAGTGAATTACTATAATATATATACATACACACTAAGTGATAATGCATACAGTCAACAGTATATATATAATATGTATATATACAGGCAATTGCACACAGATGCAATAAAATCATTTTATATATATTTTATTGAAAATCATCTTTTATGAAGGATCACATAGAACCCTAGAATATCGCAACCTCAGAAAATAGTGTTAAACAACACTCTAGCCATACAGGCTCACTTATTCCAAATATATCCACTTAATCCATTTAGACAGTAGACTGGCCCCGAGACACTAAGTCAACCGAGCTCCAGCAGTCTGACTGCCAGTGTGATTGGCCCCGAGACACTTGGTCAACCGAGCTCCAGCAATCACACCCACAAACCATATCTCACATATCGATAATCATAATCAAATCAATATCCACAAATAAGTTAGTATTATAGCCTAAAGTTATAGGCGTACCGGTACGTACTTGGTCCTAGTGCTGCCCACTAGGTAGCACGTTCTATTGATATCCTTCATCATTAATAATGTAAAACATTCATTCACAAAAATAAATGATGCATAAATGTAAATGAAATAACAATATAATCCATATATATACCAGAAATATACCAAAAGTAAACCAGGTATATTTCGAGTATATATACGTCAAATAAATCCAGTCAAATCATAAATTAAACTAAAAATATATTTAAAAACATTTTAAATATATTTTATTAACAAAACATGTATATAATTTAATATATACCAAAAATATATCTAATGTAAACTTAAGAAATAATCAAATTATTTATGCATATTTAATCAACATAAAACATGCATTTCTAAATCATGCATCCTAAGCATATATATATAGTATAGTAACTCACCTAATGCGCTCCACGAGACAGGTCCGACGGGCCTGGTCCACTAGCCCTCGGTCTCGGCGCAACTAAACAAGCAATAAATAACCGACATTAGAATAAACCTAACAGAAATCCTAGAATTCAATCTAGAGTATTAAACACAGAATCGGAATTTAGGGTTCAACTGGATATTGCGTTTTACGAGAATTCTACCAAAAATTCGGCAGAACCTCCCTTGTAAAACGGACATCTCTCTACTCAAAAGAGTAGAGCCGACCCTGCAAAGAAACACACTTCGAAAAACAAGCTCAACACTCAACCACAACCCCTCGGTCGGACTCCAACTACAGTCTACCGACCGGGGTCCACAAACACAAAACAATTCTAGAAATACCAAAAATATCCTTAAATTACAGAAATACATTTCATAGGTGGAAATTACATAATTAACCTTAAAACACTGTAAAAACCGATTAAGACTCATTTTATTTGAAAAACCGTATAATATATATATAATTGAAAATAATTCACGAAAAATAGTTTTAATTAGTTAAAAATACCAAATATTTTGTAGAAATAATTTTTATACCTTAAATAACTAATAAAACCAATTAAATTACATTTTTAGACAATTTAGGGTAAAATTACCAAAATACCCCTATATATATAAATATACTTAAATTACTTCAAAAATTCACCAAAAATCATACAATTATCCAAAATTAATTTTCTAAACATATTTATCAATAATATCAATAATTAAACTCAATTAACCAATTAAATTCAAATAAAAACACATTTAACCTAATTTCTCAAAATCACATAAACTTCAATAATTCAAAATAAATACTTAGAAATTCATAAAAATTCCAAATAAATTCCT
The DNA here is from genome assembly GCA_947683625.1 of Mallotus nudiflorus. Lineage (NCBI taxonomy): Eukaryota > Viridiplantae > Streptophyta > Magnoliopsida > Malpighiales > Euphorbiaceae > Mallotus > Mallotus nudiflorus. Next base: position 3,003,580 of record CANTUR010000037.1, read on the forward strand.
ATAATTCATTTCAACACCCAATTCAATCATAAACTCCAATTTCATAATTTAAATAATTAATTCCCGAAAATTAGAAAATAATATTAAAATATTCAAAAATACCCAAAAATCCAAAAAATCTCCAAAAATTCTACAAAAATTCATACATGTATATTAAGCTACTAGGAACAACATTTATGAAAGAAGTTTTCATGAATCATTCAATTCGAAGCTCAAAAAAATCAAAAACCCTAATGTGACCAAAATTGAAAATTCGAAACCTAAGAAAATCTAAACCATTTTAGCTCAAACCAAAGCTAGAATCACACTCACCGGAGCTCAAGGAGAAGAAAGAGACCGGCGGTGTCGAAAACGATGGCCGGAGGAGGGAGAAACGGAGAAGGGACAAGTTTCGGCCAAAAATGGGAAATGGAGCTGCCGGCGCCGGGGAAAAGAGCTGGAGGCGGCGGAAGACGGCTGGGAACGGCGGTGGCAAGCCGGGAGGCACACCGATGGTAGGTGACCGAAGTTGCAGCGGTGAGGGGAAGGAAGAATGGTGGTCGGGCGCGAGGGAGGAAAAAAGAAGAAGAAAAAGAAAAAGAAAAAGAAAGAAAAAGGAAAGAAAAACAAAAAGAAAGAAAAAAGAAAAAGAAAAAGAAAAAGAAAAAGAAAATAATTAAATAATAATAAAATAATAAATTTTTAATTATTTAATAATAACTAAAATAATTAAATAATAATAAATAAATAAATAAATAATACAATATTAGGGTTATATATATATTAAACCCTAATTAAATAAATATACACACACGTAGGCTTTATTTAGTATTTAAAAATACGTATGAGTTCATGCAAGTCCGAAAATATATTTAAAATAATTAATATTACATTGTTTACGTGAAAATTTCCCCGAAAATACAAGTCCTGGAAAAATTTTTCGTAAAACACTGAAAATAATACACAGTAATTAAAATAGGTTTAAAATACATAACAACTCGTAAAAATATCATATAAAATACAGAAATTATTAACACTGCATATCCCGGTACAGTGTAAAAATATTTTAAAAACACAGGATATTACAGTAACATTCAACTAACTATAATGAATTGGTACTATATAAGTAATATTTAGATGTATTTTTATTTTTGTTATAATGTTTTAAAAATATTTTAAAAAAAATGAATCGAAAATACACCAATCAAACGTTTGTCTAATTTAAAAGTTCAAACTGTTAAGTTAGCGTAATGTCACAATTCAAAACTAGGGGTCATGACCGGCGCTAGAGCACGGGAATTCTTTCGAATCCGAAACCTGCAGCTAGCCTTAAAATAATAAAAATATACAATGAATAAAATTAAAATAAATATACCGTGATTAAAAATTTCAATTTAATATAATAAAATAATCTGATACAATATTCAGATTAAACATCTGAATTAAAATCTCATACAACAAAAATAATTAAAACTCACTATTGTTACAAATACAACTATTGCAGTTTTCTAGAGTACAATAATAAATAATTAAGTAGGCAATTTACATAATAGGGCTGGGGCGGAAAAAATCCGGCGGATAGACGTACTGCTAAAATCTGAAGAAGAGAACTCTCCTGTAAAAACATCAACTAAGGGAAGTCAAACCTCACTGAGTGAATTATTATAATATATATACACGCATTTCTAAATAACAAATGCAAACACTCATAAGTATATATAATCAATACATATACAGACAAGTACACACAGATGCTAAAAATCACTTTATATATAATAATAAAAAACATTAATTTATGAAGAATCAAATAGAATCCTAAGTTATCGCAACCTCAAATATCAATAGGAAACGCTTTAACCATACTGGCTCACTTAATTCCAAGTAAATTCACTTAATCCAACTGGACAGTAGACTGGCCCCGAGACACTAAGTCGATCGAGCTCCAATAGTCTAACTGTCAGTGTGATTGACCCTGAGACACTTGGTCAACCGAGCTCCAGCAATCACACCATCAATCACATCTCACATCAATCAAATCAATCAAGTCATAATCCACAAAAAGTTAGTAATTCAACTTATCATCTATCGCACCGGTACGTACTCGGTCGTAGTGCTGCCCACTAGAAAGCACGTTTTATTGATATCCTTCATTTTAAAATAAAACATACATTCGAGAATAAATAATATATACAATGACATTCAAAATGATCAAATAAACCATATATATATACCATAAATATACCTAAAACAAACTAAGTATATTTCAGGTATATATACGTAAAATAAATTCAATTAAATCATGAAATACACTCAAAATCAACCAATAATATACTTAAACATAATTTGAACATAAATAAAAAAGAAAGCATGCATTTATTTTAAAATATACCAATAATATACCAAAAATATACATAAATTATACTTAAGCATTTAATAAAGCAATAATATGAAACTTTACATTTAAAACATATAATTCTAAAACATGCAACCTCAAGTAATGTATATATATATAATAATAACTCATAGGGATGCGCTCCTCAAGACTAGTCCAATGGGCCTGGTCTGCTAGGCCTCGGTCTCAACGCAACTAAATAATAAAAGCGATCACAAATCAGAATATATATCTAACTTAGACTTCTAGAGACTCGATCTAGAATTCTAAACACAAATAGACACAGAATATGAATTAGACCTAATGTCACATTTTACGAGAATTATACCAAAAATTCGGCAGAACCTCTTCTGTAAAACGGATATCTCTCTACTAAAAAGTAAAGTCGATCCTGCAAAAAAAATATACTTTGAGTGTAAAAATTCTCACAACCCTCGGTTGGAATCCTGAACTACTGAAATTCCCCAACCGAGGTCCACAATTCACGAAAAATTCAAATAACATAATAAAATATATTAAAATTCAATAAATACCATAAATGCCCCCCAAACATCAAAATATAGCAATTTAACTATTAAAACACTAAAAGTAATTATTTTACCAATAATTATTTAAAAACCCTAATTAATAATATAATATTATTAAAAATCAAAATTTCTCGATAATTCAATATAATTTAATAAAAATTCATTTTATAAATCCAAATTACGTAATTAGTCCAAAAACATATTAAAAATTACTAAAAATTGATTTATTTACAAAAATAGTATATTATATATTATTTGAAAATAATTTTCAAAAATTAGTATTAATTAGTTAAAATTAGTAAATAATTTATAAAATTCTTTTTTATACCTCAAATAATTATTAAAGCCAATTAAACTTAATATTTAACTAAAATTACTACCAAATTACCCCTAATATTTAAAAATACACATAAAATACTAAAAAATTCAATAAAAATTATATAAATACACAAAAATTATTTTCTCAACATATTATTCATTAAAATCAACAAATACACTTAATTAACCAATAATTACTAACAAAATATATATTTAACCTATATTTCCAAAACTAACATAAACTAAAAATAATTAAAAAAATTACACAAAATTCATAAAAATTATAAATTAAATTCTAAAATTACCAATAACCATCAATAACACCAAAAATCACAATTTCATAATTTATATAATTAATTTATGAAAATAATAAAATAATCAAAAATTTACAAAAATCAAAATAATTCCTAAAAATTACACAAAAATTCAGGGATGTATATTGAGCTAAGAGGAACAGCTTTGTGAAGGGATTTTTCATGAATCAAGCAAAAATAATCGAAAAAAAATAAAAAACAAAAAATGGCCGAAATGAAAACAAGCTAGAAACCTCACCACCACATGTTTTAAGGCCAAAAGGAGCTCGGATTCCTCCTCCTCAAAGCTCCATGAATTCAACGTCACTAGAAACATCCGATTTGGTGGCCGGACAGAGGAGAACAACGAGAGAGTCAACTTTCGGCCAAAACGGGAGCTGCTTTTGCTACTAGCGCCAGGAAAGGGAGAAGAAAACAGCGACGATGAGAGCTAAAGGGGGAGGCACAGTGACAGTCAGTGAACGGACGGTAGACAGTGAGGGGCAGGGATGATGATGATCGGGAAAGGGAAGAAGAAAATGGGATAGGTTTTTATTTTTAGTTATATGTATATATTATTGTATAATATAGTTTATAAACTTTATGTAATAAAATAATGTGTATATATATAAACCACACACATATATTTCAATATATATATACATATATACACACACATAATAATAATATGCATTAAAATATTACTAAACCCTAATATTTATGTGCATATATATATATATATATATATATATATATATATATATATATTAACACATAAAATATAATAAAATAATATAGTTTATTAATTTAAAAATCTTAAAATATTAATGAATAATACAAGTCAATATATACATATTTATGTAGAAAATTATAATTAAACGTAAAATAATAATAATAATTTACAAAATAGTAAAATAATCAAATATAGTTTTAAAATTATTAACACTGCATATCTTGATAATTATTAAAATAATTTAAAATCTAATATCATTACACATGACCTCCTGACATATGCACATGCTAGAATTTTTTTAAATATAGAGACTGACCATACAATGAGAAGAATGACATTTCAATTAAGAATGATTGTGGAAGAAAAATGTATTTTGCTCAAATACCATCTTAGAAAATGGACCAAAAATATATCAATTAGACTTTTGTCTAACTTTAAAAGCTTAAACTATTATTGATATATAAACCTACTTAATCTAATTTATGAAACCGATGTTGGATTATTACTTTTAACATATCTGAATAATGACATTGGTAATAAATCACATACAAAATAAATTTAATACTGTATTAATATTTCAAATTAAAATAATTATGATAATAGTTAACAAAGTATTAAAATATAAAAATGTAAAATACACGAAAAGCTATATATAGTACTAATTTTATTATAAGTCGAAACCCAAAAATTTCACAAATCCTTAAATATTAAAAAAAAAAAAGTTACAAACTCTTGGATACAAAAATATCCAACAACATTTTTTTTATACTTTCCTATGTATATTAAAATGATCCACATATGTTATTAAAAAAAAAATGATGCACGTATTAAAATATTAATTTTTTCCATTTTACAATGCTGAAACGAATGTCAAATATTAAGACAAAGTTTGTTTAAAGAAGAAAAAATTAAAAAGGAACATTCCAAAATTGAAGGGCCAAAATGATCAAATTAAAGAAAGAAAAAAAAAACAAAAGTAAAAAGAATCTGAATGCAAAATTTTCCAAATGCAGCAGTTGGAAAATGACAATGGGATTGTTCATATATGGATATATGTTTTTGCACCAACCATGTTTTTAGGTCAGATGCATAAAGATAGTTCATCTCCGAAATTTCCCTCAGAAGATTATGGCACTAAATGACAACATTTAGCACTACACAAATACTGAATGATTTATGCAAAATGCTTTCGTACATTTTTTTTTTCCATTTTGCACATTTTATAAAAAAATATTGCAGCCACATGTCTTTAATCATTCTTGGAAACTTTTGAGATTGTAATGTACAATGTTCTACAATGTTCTTGTGGTGTTCAAGATTGGACTTGCCTGTATAAATATTCATATATATTATGAATGTGAATGAACAATATATTGCTTGTGAATGAACAATATATTGCTTGTGAGAGAATAATACTCAAATAGTGAAAACAAAATCTCTATATAAAGGGATTGAAATTCATTAATGAGAAGATTAAGAAGAAGAAAAGATAGATTACTCTCCAAATTCTTTCAATATTATAGTTCTCTAAATTCTCTCCAAACTCTTTCTAAATTCTCTCAAAATCATTCTACTATAAAATATTTTTCTTCTAGTTAAATACTACTAAATTCAAGTTTAGTTCTATAACAAAATAAGTAATTCAATCTTTATTTCACAACACGTTATCAGCACGATGCTCGCGATGGGAGGGTGTGTTGTGAACCTGAAGTTCCCACATCGCTCGCACACGGGATTGTGTGCGTGCTTATAAGCAGGGCCTGAAGCCTTTACTTGTAGACGCGTTTTAAAGCCGTGAGGTCCTGAAGTACCAAAGCGGACAATATCTACAAGTTGTTTATAACACGTTATCAGCACGAGGAGCTCTCGATCAAAATAATAAGGTACATATTTCTTAATATTTAATATTTATGAATATATTAGTTGATTATATATTATCATGGATGGCTATGCCTCCTACTAATTTATATATTTATATTTATTTCTTCAATCTAACTTTATATTAATTGTTATTTTTATTTTGTTTTACTAACTACACCATTGATGCAAATATTGCTAGAAATGGTTCTAACCTTATGGATGGCTATGCCTCCTACCAATTTATATTTATGCACATTTATTTTTTTTATTATTTATGTTAATGGAAGGCTATACCCCATTTTATATTAATGGACGGTTTTGCCCCATATTTATACATATCGTTATGTTAATTCACTTGCTATAAATAATCATATCAACATTATTTATTGATTTTACTTTATACAATTTATTTCTCAATATATTATATTAAAAAAAAAAAAAAAAAAAAAAAAAAATTTCTAACAGCTATATTTTTATTACCAACGGTAATATAACGGTAATAAACGGCTATATTTTTCATTATAAATAGATGAGCTATAAATGTTATTCATTCACACAAATTCATACATTTTCTCTTTCTCTCTTTACTCTAAATTGTAAACATGATTTGGTATATTTATATTTGTGTTTTGATCATGACTATTATAATTGTTTTAGGAATAATTAATATGGAAGATGATTTTCTATTTGATATAATTTCAAGTATTATTGTATCATTTTTTGTACCACTATTATTTCTTGCAATATTCATTCATGATATAATTAATTAGTAAATTCTGATCATGTTTGATTTTTTTTAGTAGTCATCAAATTTATGAATTCTAATTGAGTTATATTTTTTTTATTAGTTATCATAATGACAAATCTAGCAAAGCTTGAGTTCGTTGCTCTTGACATCACGGGAAAAAATTATATGTCTTGGATTCTAGATGTAGAAATGCATCTTCAATCAATGGGGTTAATAGATACCATAAAAGAAAATAATAACACCTCATTGCAAGATAAGGCCAAGTCTATAATTTTTCTCCGTCGTCATCTTGATGAAGGATTAAAATGTGAATATTTGACTGTCAAAGATCCAAGTGTTCTTTGGAAGGATCTAAAAGACAGATATGATCATCAAAGAGATGTAATACTACCAGTAGTCACTGATGAATGGAGAGCTTTACGCTTTCAAGATTTCAAAAAAGTGAGTGACTATAATTCTGCAATGTTCAGAATAGTATCACAATTAAAATTCTGTGGACAAACAGTCACAGATGAGGATATGCTGGAGAAAACTTACTCCACATTTCATGCATCAAATGTTACACTGCAACAACAATACAGGATGCAGAGATTTAAAAAATATTCTGAACTAATTTCATGCCTACTGGTAGCTGAGAAAAATAATGAACTCTTGATGAAAAATCATCAGTCCCATCCCACTGGCTCAATAGCATTTCCAGAAGCAAATGCTACAAATTATTCCAGATATAAAAATTATAATAGCCGTGGACGTGGGAGAGGTAGAGGTCGTGGACGTGGAAGAGGTCAATTCTTTGGCCATGGTCATGGAAATAAATATAGTAATACTCCACAACAAACTCAGACTCAACCTCAAAAGAAGTTAAAATCAGTCATCAGTGGTGTTCAAGAAAGGCCTCAATATAAGTCTGAAACTGTGTGTTTCAGATGTGGTAGTAAAGGACACTGGTCACGAATTTGTCGAACACCACCACATCTTTGCCAACTTTATAAGGCATCATTGAAAGGCAAAGAAAAGGAAATAAACTTCAATGAGCATCATACTCATGTTAATGATACAACTCATTTAGATGTTTCTGATTTTACTGATGATTTTACTGACAATGGAAATTGAGACATCTATAATTTTAAGTATATTGTTATTACTTATTTGATTCTGAAGAATATGTTATTGTTATGTATGTTATTTTTAAATTAAATAAAATGTCCTACTTTATAATTATTTTATGTTTTTACCTTAATTGATTAATTTTGTGTTTATCTATTTTGAAGTTTAATATGGATTGTACTCAACATAAAGACAATATTGGAGATCTCTGCATACCAGATAGTGGTACTACACATACTATCTTGAAAAATAGAGATTATTTCTCTGAAATAAAGCCCACAAAGGCAGTTGTAAAAACAATATCAGGTCCTGTAGATCTGATTGAAGGAATTGGCAAAGCTAAATTTATGTTACCAAATGGAACAAAGTTTATAATTGATGAAGCTTTGTTTTCACCAAAATCAACAAGAAATTTGTTGAGTTTTGATGACATATATCGAAATGGGTGTGATACCCAATCTATTACTATAAATGGTAACAAATATTTAAATATAGTTTCCTATGAATCAGGAAAAATGCAAGTATTGGAAAGACTGCCAAAACTCCCTACTGGATTGCATTACATGCATATACATGTAATTGAATCAAATATGGCAGTAAAAGAAAAATCTTATGATCCTTCAATAATAAATTTATGGCATGACAGATTAGGTCATCCTGGATCAGTAATGATGCGAAGGATAATTGAGAATTCACATGGGCATCCCTTGAAGGGGCAAAGAATTCCTCAATCAAATGAAATGCCATGTACAGCTTGTTCTCTTGGAAAATTAATCTTGAGACCTTCACCATCTAAAATTCAAAATGAATCACCTATGTTTCTTGAAAGAATTCAAGGTGATATATGTGGGCCAATTCACCCACCATGTGGACCATTCAGATATTTTATGGTATTAATTGATGCATCTAGTAGATGGTCACATGTTTGTCTATTGTCAACTCGTAATGTTGCATTTGCAAGGTTGCTTGCTGAAATTATTAAATTACGAGCACAATTCCCTGATTATACAATCAAGAGGGTAAGACTTGATAATGCTGGTGAATTTACATCTCAAGCATTCAATGATTATTGTATGTCTACTGGGATCATTGTTGAGCATCCCGTTGCCCATGTACATACTCAAAATGGTTTAGCTGAATCATTGATTAAACGACTTCAGTTTATTGCTAGACCATTAATAATGAGAACAAAGCTTCCCATTTCAGTTTGGGGTCATGCAATCCTACATGCTGCTTCATTAATTCGCATCAGACCTAGTGCATATCATAAATACTCCCCACTACAATTGGCATTTGGTCAAGAGCCAAATATTTCCCATCTCAAAATTTTTGGTTGTGCAGTATATGTACCCATTGCGCCACCTCAGCGCACAAAAATGGGTCCTCAACGAAGATTGGGAATTTATGTTGGGTTTGAAACACCCTCGATTATTAGATATCTTGAACCTCTAACTGGTGATGTTTTTACAGCACGTTTTGCTGATTGCCAATTTAATGAGGTTGTTTTCCCAACATTAGGAAAAGGGGAGAAAGAAGTGAAAAGGGATATTTCATGGAATGAACCATCATTATTGCATCTGGATCCTCACACAAAACAATGTGAATTAGAAGTGCAAAAGATTGTGCACTTACAAGCAATTGCAAATCAATTGCCAGATGCATTTACTGATACAAAAAGAGTGACTAAATCATATATACCAGCAGCCAATGCTCCTGCTCGTATTGAAATTCCAGAAATAAAATCTGAGAATAAAGACACTCATGAGTCTAAAACACGCCAGAAGCGTGGAAGACCAATTGGTTCTAAGGATAAAAATCCTCGAAAGAGAAAGGGAGTAGATAATCATATTGATAGCGAGGAAAATATCCCTGAAGAAATAGAAAATAAAGAAAGTCATGAAACATTGTCATATACTGTTGCATGTGAAATCATAAATGACAAAGATGATCCTGAACCAAAATCAGTCATGGAATGTCAAAATAGGCATGATTGGATAAAATGGAAAGATGCTATGCAGGCTGAATTGGACTCACTAAACAAACGAAATGTTTTTGGGCCAATTATTCCTATGCCTAAAAATGTGAAACCTGTAGGATACAAGTGGGTCTTTGTACGAAAGAGAAATGAGAAAAATGAAATAATAAGGTACAAAGCTAGACTTGTAGCTCAAGGTTTTTCACAAAGGCCAGGAATTGATTATGATGAAACGTATTCTCCTGTTATGGATGCAATTACGTTCAGGTATCTGATTAGCCTAGTAGTTTCTAAGAAATTAGAAATGCGTCTTATGGATGTTGTGACTGCTTATTTGTATGGATCACTTGATAGTGACATTTATATGAAAATCCCTGAAGGATTTAAAATGCCTGAAGCATTAAGTACAAAACCCAAAGAAATGTATTCGATCAAGCTCCAGAGATCTTTATATGGGTTAAAACAGTCTGGGCGCATGTGGTATAATCGTTTAAGCGATTATTTGATTAATAAAGGATATGTGAGTAATATTATTTGCCCATGCATTTTTATTAAGAAAACAATATCCGGATTTGTGATTATAGCTGTATATGTTGATGATTTGAATATCATTGGAACAGAAAATGAGATCCATGAAGCAACAATATACTTAAAGGAAGAATTTGAAATGAAAGATCTTGGAAAAACCAAGTATTGCCTTGGTTTACAAATTGAGCAAATGCACAATGGGATATTTGTGCATCAATCAAATTACACAGAAAAGATCTTGAAACGCTTTAATATGGATAAAGCAAATCCTTTAAGTACTCCAATGGTCGTTAGATCACTCAATATTGAAACTGATCCATTTCGACCCTGTGAAGAAAATGAAGAAATTCTTGGTCCTGAATTTCCATATCTCAGTGCCATTGGAGCTCTAATGTATCTTGCTAATTTTACTAGACCTGACATTTCTTTTGCAGTTAATTTATTAGCGAGGTTCAGTTCAGCTCCAACAAAAAGGCATTGGAAAGGGGTCAAACATATACTTCGATACCTTCGAGGAAATGTTGATTTGGGTTTATTTTATTCTAACAATTCAAAACAAGAATTGATTGGTTATGCAGATGCAGGACATTTATCTGATCCTCATAAAGCGAAATCTCAAACAGGCTATGTGTTCACAAATAATGGAACTGCAATTTCTTGGCGTTCCCAGAAACAAACGCTTGTCACTACTTCCTCAAATCATTCTGAAATTATTGCACTACATGAAGCAAGTAGAGAGTGTGTGTGGCTTCGATCAATGACACATCATATTGAAGAATCTTGTGGTTTTCCAGTCAACAAAAGTCCAACAATTTTATATGAAGATAATGCAGCATGCATTGCACAGTTAAGGGAAGGATATATCAAAAGTGATAGAACCAAACATATACCTCCAAGATTCTTTTCATACACTCAAGAGCTAATAAAAGACAATTATATAGATATCAAGTATATTCAGTCTAGCCAGAATTCAGCTGATCTTTTCACAAAGGCACTTCCAACTGCAATCTTTAAAAAGCACGTTCACGATATTGGAATGCGACATCTACATACTATGTGAAGGAAGATTATACATATCAACTTGAGGGGGAGAATATCATGCACTGTACTCTTTTTCCTTAAGCTAAAGTTTTTCCCACTGGGTTTTATTTAGCAAGGTTTTAACGAGGCAGTTGCAAAATATTGTTATTCAAGGGGGAGTATTATGAATGTGAATGAACAATATATTGCTTGTGAATGAACAATATATTGCTTGTGAGAGAATAGTACTCAAATAGTGAAAATAAAATCTCTATATAAAGGGATTGAAATTCATTAATGAGAAGATTAAGAAGAAGAAAAGATAGATTACTCTCCAAATTCTTTCAATATTATAGTTCTCTAAATTCTCTCCAAACTCTTTCTAAATTCTCTCAAAATCATTCTACTATAAAATATTTTTCTTCTAGTTAAATACTACTAAATTCAAGTTTAGTTCTATAACAAAATAAGTAATTCAATCTTTATTTCACAACAATATATATATTTTTTTTTATTTTTCTTAAAAAACAGCCAGATAAAAAGACATTGACATCATTCTTTTTTTTTAAATATTCCCATCATTCTTTACGGCTATATATCATCAGCAAAGTGTTGTAAAGTGGACATTGACATCATAAATCCCATGTAAATAACCATATAATTCCTAATAACTATATTTTTTTTCTTTGACTTTTGTGACACCAAACTTTAGTTTCACTAGGGATGGGGGTTGAGGGCCATGGCCCCTAGCTTTAGTTAAAAAAAAAAAAAAAAAAAACTTTAGTTTCACTAGGGCAGGGGGTTGAGGGCCATGGCCCCTAGCTTTAGTCAAAAAAAAAAACTTTAGTTTCACTAGGGCAGGAGGTTGAGGGCCATGGTCCCTAGCTTTAGTTAAAAAAAAAAAAAAAAAAACTTTAGTTTCACTAGGGCAGGGGTTGAGGGCCATGGCCCCTAGCTTCTCAAAAAGTTTATTTACTTTACAAGGTTATAACATATATTCGGAGAATTACACTTAACCGTTTAATGTCTAATACATATTTTAATTAAGTGTTTATACTTGTATTAATATTATAAATTTAACCATATGATACTATATTCGAATGATAAATTTATTTGGTAAATTGTGAGATTATATAACCTTAATATTGATATACTGTATAATAGAAACAATTCTTTTTTTTTTTAAATTAACGACAGTAAAAATAGAATTATTTACTTTAAAATGTCTTCAAGGATAAATTACTACTTTATGACTCTTACTGTCTTCAAGAAAAACAATAAATTTTATTTGGCTCTTCTTAAGAAATTTTTTATTCCGCCAGTGTTCATTTATAGTGGTAGGAGCCCAGGTCTATTTCCCTACTCATTTTTTTTTAAAAAAAAATCTTAAATCTATTTTAGCATGAAACTTACCATCTAGTTCCAAATTAACCTACTAGAACAGGATTAGACATGGCTTAAATATTTGCCATTATTGTGTTGTTTAAGTGTTAATGAAGTAACTAAACAAAAAGTAATATGAGCATGAAGAGTGAACATGAAGATCTTTTGTAACCAATTTATAATATATTTTCCATCGTAAGATGCTCGCACCGGCCAAATTCTAGCAAAAGGAGCCTATTGATGTTTTTAGACAAAATTCACATTAAGACCCTAAATTTTTCACGCTTTTAGCTTTAGGTCCCTAAAATTTTATATTATATATCTAGGCTCTCATACTTCATGGGTTAAAAAGTTTAAACATTTCTGTCAATTTTTCAACACAAATTATTTTCTTTTGATCCCTAAAATTTTATAATTTTAACATTCATACCTTTATTTTTTTTATACTTATATCACTTTTAAAATTTTTCATAAAAAAAAGAAATTTACTTATTTTAATTTTCAATATTTAAATTAAAAATATAAATATGAGTTTTTATCTAAAATAATTTTAATATTTTAAGAAAAATATAAATTTATACATACATATTTAAAAAATTTTAAAATAAATATAAAAGTCAATGTTAAGATATAAAAAAAATTATAATAACTATTTTTCAGAATATTTTAAATTATACATATTTTAATTTCAGTAAAATTTATATTTTTTGAAAATAAAATATTATGATGAAAAAGAATATTATAATTAAAAGACATTATGATACAATATGTTTTATAATTTAAAATATAGAAATTAAAATAAATAAATTTATTTTTTATCAAAATTTTAAAAAAAAAGTGATAAGTATTAAAAAAAAGTAAGAAAGATATATATGTTAGAAATATAAATTTTAGAAACTAAAAGGAAATAATTTGTATTAAAAACTAACAAAAGGGTTTAAAATTTTCAACCCATGAAATACGAAAGTTTAAATGTATAAAATGAAATTTGAGGAATTTAAAGTTAAAAATGTGAAAAGTTTAGAGGTATAAATATAAATTTTGGTGTTTTTTTGCCATACATCTTGGTAATGATATTTCAGTCATTGAATCTCTATATCCTCACTCTGGAATGACATGAATAGTGTGTTGGATCCATATGCATTAGTTTACCAAAGAAAGTGTGAACATTTATACGGAGGAGAGTTCAGCTATTTCATTCAAGTGCTTCTTACCTACTTTTTAGAGTGTTATATTAAATGTTAAACTTGTGATACATACGTTTTTAGTAAAAATTATTAATATTTGGAATTTATTAGATTTTGAATTTGGTCTACGTAGGAATACAATGATAGTAAAATTTTTTAATTATTAATTTAATATAATTGTATATGTCAAGATTTAAACTTGAGATATAGTTTAAATAATAACAATTTCCAACTAGTTGTTATTAGGCGTAATATAACCGAAATGAATTTTTTCAAATTAAATTCACATGTCTAGAGAACTTAACTTTGAAATATTCGAAATTTGTATATATCACTATTAAATGCCGGAAACATTAAATGTAAAATTAAAAAATAAATCAGATACGGACACTTTAGGCAACATTAAGGAAGGACGAAAGAGCAGTAACCACGTTTTTTGCACCTTTTTATTTTTAATCATTATGATCAGAAAAACACAGATTTACATGTTCAGTATATAAGAATGATTAATTCGTAAAGGAAAGTGAAAGGCAATTCTGGATACCACTAAAACAATTGTTTCTTTATCCCCAGAAAGAAACAGACATCAAACTCTTGCTTTCGTTTTTTTTTTTAAAACATTTCCAATAATAGTTAATGTGTTGTTGGTAGGAATAAGGAAATGGAATCCGCTGAGTCATCAAAGGACAACGAGGTGAATGTCAAGGGATGTAAATCCCTTGGGGTCTCGGTGAGGCCTACAACCACACCACCCACAGAATCTTGCCCTTAGTCACCAAAGAAAATGGAGAAGTACGTAAAATCCTGTTCTGGCGATATTAGGCAGACGTATACTGTACCTTTGATAGCTGATGAGATATAGGAACATGAATGTGACTTGATGTTTCCTTCAATGTGAAAAATATATAAATCCCATAAGTTGGTTTATTTATATCGATATGGCAGCATACACATATGTATTGTACTATATTTTTGTAAGTACTAGATTGGATGGCTTTGCAAAGGGTACTTACTTCTTTCCTCGAAGCAACCCAGATATGGCCATGGCTTCATATGCTATTGATAGTGCTATACGTAAGTCTCTATCAAAATTGGAGTGGTACCTCAGCCCTCGGGGAACAGAGATTGTAAACGTGGACTTGCAAAGGACCTTGATTAAATTAAATTAATAATATTTACCGTTAACTCCCAATTGTTAAAAAAAAAATCACAAGAAAAAAAATAGACTGAGAAATTATTTTAAAGTATTAGCTTAATTGTTAAGTCGATATATTACTAATAAACCAAAAATTTTTGTAGGCTAAAGATTTTCAAGTACATAAATATTATACAGCTATATCAGTCGTTCTCCTCTTTCAATGTCTGCCATAATTCTCAAATGTGGTGTGAGTTGCTTATGCCCCGACTTTGGAGCAGTTGATTTGTATATTCTGGAATTTTATTTGTACATTGAACGTATAAATAAAAACACCCTAAAGGAAAAGAAAAAGAAAAATCTCTTACAGGATCGAGAAAGTGGTCCTATTATTAGTGAAATTCCTAACTCAAATGCATGGGAGTATTAATTTTAATTATAAGATGGTCCATTCCTATTTCTTTTCTCCATTTTCATATGGAATGGCCATCCAAATCGGTTACTGGCTTAAATTACGTATTGAATTTAAATTTTGATAGATACAATAGTTTTAAATTGGAATTTTAATGTTTTTGTAGTTCTTTCTCGATTAAATTAGATTAGTCAAACTATATGATTTAACTTGTATAATTAAAAGTTCTTTAAAGATTTTATGTTTAGTTATTATTAAACTACACAATGGAAACAATTTTTCTCTCTTAAATTAAGTAAAAATTAATTTCTTAAATTAACAATGAAAGGATTCATAGTCATTTAATTTACATAATTAAAAGTTTAAAAATAATTTTTGTATTAATAAAAGGTCATAGTAATTAGATCATCATTGGACTGTATAACAAGTAGAGTTCTACTCTTTTAAATAAAAATTAATTTCAAAATTCAAAAATAAAAGAATTCCCATCTTGCACATATAAGTATATTGCATGCTTTAAGCAATTGCAACCTTTAAAAAAAAAAAAAAAGACTATATGATAATAATTACAACCTAGAATGGAACTGTTTGTCTCTTGCTGTTGTGATCCCTTATCATATATAATTATGAAATAAAGGTGAAATCATGAGAGACAGAAAGCAGCTGGTTCCAGGAAGCTACGTACGTCAGTAACTGCTGCAGAAAGACAAGAGAAATGGGTATCGTGTCTACAAGTTTTAGACAGAATCTATTAATTTACAAAGATACACGCATGCGTAGAATGATAACATATATACATGCAACCATTCCTGAATAATCCAAACCTTCTTCATGTGATCAGTATTCATTGCTATATAACAAGTTAGCCATGCCATTTTAATTTTTAAGCACCATCAGTACACAATCCCTCTCACCTCCACCAACTTTCGTCTTCTATACTGTGAAAACGACTCGAAACCAGCAAAAAAAATAAATTAAAAATACAGTTACTTGGAAAGGGTTTTGGGTTGATTATGATTGAGTTTGTAAGACGTTGTGCATTAGGGGATTTTGTAGAAGAACGAGCTGATTCACCAACACAAACTCTTGTTCAGGACGATTTTGCGTCGACTGTGACAGATGAGGGAGCTTCAACCTCATACGTATAAGCTATACGATGTAATTCGTTTACTAGAATGATTTATTTATATCCGTATATCACACCTAATAATTAATCAATATTCATTATATATATATATATATATATATATATATATATATATATATATATATGGAAATGTTAGATGTCGGGACTTGCAATGTCAACAGTGACGTTGCGAGTCTTGACTTTTACCCGAAAGTTTGGTCTTGGACATTTTTTATAATTACGTTATTAAAAAATAAAAAAATTTATAGGATATAAATATTTAAATTTTTGTGCGACAAGTTCACCCGTATGTAACTTAAATTTTAGATTTAAAAAAAAAATTAATTTTTTAATTATATATATATAATTAAAAAAAATTTTACCAGAATGCCCGTCCTTGACTTTTTTAAAAAAAAATTTACATGTTACAGGTATTTAAATTATTATACGATAGGTTCACTCATATGCAACATAGATTTTAAATTTTAAAATAAATGTAAATTTAAAAAAAAATTAATAGTATGCTTTTCGAAACAAAATCAAACCTAGGTGATTAAAAAGAAATAAATTAAAGTTTAATATCCAAATTGTAATAAAATAAAATTTGCATTTAATCATGTTCTTTTTCTTTAGACCTTTTATTGAACTTGAAGATTAAGATTGCTAATTGTGCTTTTGAGTTGCAGTCTTTGAACAAGAAACATTTTGGTCAAATTTCTAGGCATCTCAAGGATGTTCAAGAGAAGTTATCTTAATCCTCTAAAGATCTTTGTGAACAATGAAAACTAAAGAAGGAATTAAATGGTTTGCTTGCTATGCAGGAAATGCTATGGCGGTAGAGATCTTGAATTGTATGGTTAGGTGAAAAGGGATACTAATATGGCTTATTTTCATAAGAAAGCCTCTATATGACATCGAACCAATACAATTTAGGTCTATGAGATGACCAAGATGTTTGGAGAACTTCGAATTCAAAGTTAACATAAGTTGTAACTTCTTATTTTGCAGATCTTTTTGCCTCCTCAGGTCCATCTGGTATTCAACAACTTGTAGATGTTATAGAGAGCCCATTGTCTTCTGACGATATTTAGACAATGGAAGCACCTTTTCTTCATTAAAGGTTTATTCTACTTTGAAAAGCATGCATCCTTTGAAAGCTATGAGGCCTTATGGTATGCTAGTGCTTTTCTTTGTTAAGTTTTGGCATATAGTAGGTGTTGATGTCATAAATCCTTTGCTCCATTTTCTTAATCACCATGTTACACCTCATATACTTAATGATACTTTTATCACTTTAATTTATAAGATTAAAATTTTGGATACCATGAAAGTTTTTTTATCTATCTCATTGTGTAATGTGGTGTATAAAGTTATTAGTAAAGTCCTAGTTAATCAATTAAAGACAATTGTTTCCTTCCTTATTTATGAGAGTATTTTTCTTTCGTTCCTGGAAGGTTGATTCACGAAAATGCCCTGATTGCTTTTGAGAATTTCCATCATATGAAGCAACATGTTAATAGGAGGTCTGGGTGGTTTTGAAATGATTTATACCTAAAAAAGAAAAATAAAAATAAAAATGAAATAAAATTTCTGTAAATATATTAGGATCCTATCATTGTGCCTAAAGACATAAAACAAATAAATTGAAGGATCAAGAAGGAATGATACAACAAATTCGGACTCAAACCTAAACATTACCATTTAGATATGTCCAAATAGACCAACAATGTTGGAATCAACTAGTATGAAACTATTGTCATTTAAATTATATTTCGGATTTGAGTTATAATATATACAATCATATTAAATTAGTTATTAGGACACTTTTATCATTTTTGTAGTCCTATGTAAATTTAATCGGATTAATTAAATTTGTGTGTGTGTGTGTATGTGTGTGTGTATAGTTAGGTTGATTCCACTCTAGAAACTTGTTGTGTTCTAAAAGGACAGAACAATTAACAGATTTGTTATACACTATTAGGGGTGTGCATTGGGCAGTTTAGGGTGGGTCGGAAGGGTGGAAGTAGAAACCAATTGGCTTTAAAAGGGTAATTATTGGGACTAAATCGACCAACTTCGAAAATAGAAAGCATCGGTTCGAAAATCCGAAAACATCGGGTAATCCGAATTGGATAATTAAATTGGGCTAATTTTGGTTGGGCCTTAAACTAAACATCCAAAACCTTTAAATTAAATAATTCTAATACACTGGGTTGAACTGTTATGACCCATATTTTTAAATTAATTTATTTTAAAATGAGACATGCAGTATTAATTCAAAAGTTATATTTGATTATTTGATTATTTTGTGGTTAATATTTATTATTTTACGTTTGATTATAATTTTCTACGTAAATATTTATTTTAAGACTTATTATTTCAGATAATTAATTTAGGTTATTTATATTTACTACTTTGAATAATATTATTTTAATAATATTTAATTTAGTGCATTATTATTTTAATGTTATTATTATTATTATTTTTAATAAATTACATTATTTGTATTGTTAATTTTATGTGATTATATTATTTATTATTGTGTTATATATGTGTGTGTGTGTGTGTGTATGTGTGTGTGTGTGTGTGTGTGTATAATATGCATATGGTGGAGATTAATAAATGTAAGCATATTATATAATTATAATATTATGTATATATAGACACATGCATAAACCCATGCATACCCATACATACATACATTCAATAAGCAAATACACATATATTCATATACCAACCTAAACACATGCAGAGAACAAAAGAAAATAAAAACACACAGCAAACCAAACCAAAAAAAAAAAAACAGAGCATTTCCTTCTCTTCCAATCACGCAAGCTGGACCAATCACCTTCATTGCACCTCCCTCTCTTCCTGCCAGTCACCACCATCTTCCCCAACCTTCCTCTTGTCGTCTGCTCTTCGGAAGCTCTCCGACAACGTTCGTTTTTGGAAGAAGCCGAGAACCTCCATTAAATCCAGCCACCATTTCACGCGTTTCCAGTGTCAATCTCCTCCTCTTGCACCGATGAGAATCATTCCAAGCTTAGTTTGAGCTTTAATCTCCATTTAATTGAGTTTTTGTTGATTTTTGTTTATGGAGTTCTAGGGTTTCAAAATTTTTTTAGCTTGATCTAAATTGAATCTTGCAAAATCCTTTTAAAAATGTGATTCCTAGTAGCTCAATCTACCTCTATGAATTTTTGTATGATTTTTGGAATTTATTTTGATTTTTGTGAATTTTTAATATTTTATTATTATTTTATTAATTTTCAAAAATTGATTTATTAATTTATAAAATTGGTTGATTTAGTGATATTATATATTTTTAATAATTTTAGTGTTGAGAAATTAATTTTTGAGAATATTATATAATTTTTATGAATTTTTATAGTTTATGTCAAAATTGAATAATTAGGTTAGAGTTGGATTTTTGATGGAATAATGGTTTAAATATGTGTTTTAATTAATATTAATAATATATATGTTTAGAAAATGGTTTTTATGCACTTTTATAATTTTTAGGGAATTTTTGAGTGGTAATAGGATATTATGTATATTTTTGTATTATAGGGGTAAAAATGTAATTTTGTGCTAATTATAGCTAAATTTTATATTTTAATTGGTTTTAATATTATTTGAGGAATTAAAGTGATTTTTTTCAATTATTTACTATTTTTAACTAATTACTACTAATTTTCAAAAATTATTTTCAAATAATATATTATATATTATTTTGGATACAAAAATGGGTTTTAAGCAAATTTTATTATATAATTAAAACTATTTAAGTAATTAAGTGTGAATTTTATTAATTAGAATTAAATTGTGATGTTTGGTTGGATTGTGAACTCAGTCAGGCTAAATGCAGTATTAGAGAGTCGACCCGAGTAAGGTTGAGTGTGAATACTAGAAATGCATTTTTCTATGCAGGAATGGCTCTACCTAGGTAGAGAGATGTACGTTTTATAGGGGAGATTCTATTAAAATTTTGATAAATTTTCTCATAAAATGTGACATCTTCCGTAATTTCCTAATATAAATTAGGGTATTCCAATATATCGAGTCTTATCCGGTTTTTCCTAAGTCATTCTAGAGTCTCGTAAATTTTATTAATTTCCCTTTTTATTCCATAAGTATGATTTTAAAAACGAATATGTTATTTTTAGAGAGTACCGAAGCGGGAGCTTTTGGATCGAGGCAGACGTGTGATCGTCAGCCTTCTCACTCATCATGTAAGTTAATAAATTGATCTATGCATGTATTTTCTTTAAATTGTATGCGCTCATATTTTTAGTATTATTTACATTATCGATTGAAAGTAAATGTTGTTATTGAGAATTTTATTTACTTATTTATTTATTTAAAAATTAGTTTTGAGAAATTTTGGTAGAACGGGCTACCTAGTGGGTTTCACCAGGACCGTGTGCACATAGTGGAGATTGAGAGATGGATCCAAAATATGTATGACTTATGGTTATAAACTGGGACGGGTGCCTCAGTGGAAGCCTCTGCTCTCGAGGACTGCCAGTAATGTGAAAAGTTAAGAATGGACTGGGATGGGTGCCTCGGTGGATGCTTTAGCTCTCGAGGACGGCCAGTGCCATGTGCTTGGTTTAAGTGTATGACTGCGGATTGGTGCCTCGGTTGATGCCTCTGCTCTCGGGGACTGACAGTCCATTTGGATTAAACGGGCCCAGTTGGCCATTTAGAATTGGGTTTAGGGTTCTAATGAGATTTTTCAAAAGCTATATATATATATATATGTGTGTGTGTGTGTGTGTTGTAAATTATTTTCACTATATTCATACGGTTTTCAAAAAGGTTTTCAAACCATATAGCTCTTTTATTAACTTACTCAGTGAGGTCTGACTCCCCTCAATTTATTTTTTTCAGAAGTTTGGGACTTTTCTGTTAGGCCTACTTCTCTTCGTCGGGTAATGTCATCACCGGCTATTCTACGTAGGTCTACTTAGTTGTATTGTATTTATTTTCGTATACTGCAGTAGAGAAAACTGTTTAACTAAATATTTTATTTGGGAATATCATGTATTTATAATATTGTATACTGAGACATTATTTGTACAACTGATATTTTTTTATTTTATGCACTATGACATTATGGTTTAAATTATATTGAGAAAAATTAGTTTGATAATGTGCATTGTGATTTAATTATCTATTTTAGGGTTTCAAAGTTTAAATATTTCGTGTTTTTCTTTTAAGACTTACTACGAGATTCAGTAGTTTTATGCTTTCTCATTCCCTAGTGTCGGTCACGTGCCCTGAATTTGAGTCGTGACATGAACCCAATACAAAAAAATTAAGTGTCCAACCTTTAATGTTGGCATCTGTGTATAAGGCCTTTGGCCCAAAAATAAAAAAAAATTCCTGTCTACTTTAGCCCATTTCTTTTTTAAGCTCCTAAATGGCTAAATACAATAATTATGAGTCCTAATTCAATAAGTTAATTCTAGTTATATTGAATTAGGAGTCTTAATTCAAAAAGTAATGCTAAACTAAAATAAAAAAAATATTTGATATTTTCAGCCATTTACAAAATATAATTCCCTCAACAGTAAAAAAATAAGGGAAATTTTACAATATCTTAGTATGTACTTTGATCGGGTTGACTGCATAAACCAAAAAATCTAGGCATACATGTATTCACATTTCATAATCACATTACTGAACAAGCAAGGCAGGTAGATGAACCTAGAAAAATAGGGCAAATCAACTGAAGCATAAAATAAGAAATTTAATTAATCATATAATTGAATGTCCATTAAATGTAAATAAGTGAGGCTCAAAATTAATTTTTCATGTCATTAGATAAATGCAAACTTAGTTTCTTGGCAACAAATTGTAAACCATTTGTTACCTAAGAAACATAAAGTTATGCATTTAACCAATTGTCAGATAAAATGGTAGAAACTTCATCATTGCATCACACAAGCTGCAATAAACATAGGCACCAAATTCTGTGTTGCAAAACTTAACCTTACTAAGCCTCATTAACAGAAGTACCTGAGCATTTATATGGCATAATCAAAACCCTAACAGCTTAAGGAAGTAGATAAAAAGATAATACAACACAAAAAAGGCACATAGGTATTGTCACAAACTAAAATTGGAACACAAAAGTCACTTGAGGGTTTAAATAGCATAATCAAAACCCTGGCAGCTTGTGGAAGTAGATTTAATATATTGCAAGTTTGCAACACAAAAAAGGCACACAGGTATTGTCACAAACTGAAGTCATGAACACAAAGCAGTAAATATTAATCATAAGTGATCAACAGCTAATGGCAAGGAAACCATAAATCAGTAAATAGTTCAATTGAAATAGAAAGTCATTTAAAGTTTAGAAAGTGTTACTAAGTAGTAAGTAAAAGGGAGACAGGATAGAGATTACTAATTCAGCATCAAATGCAGTTGATAGGAATGCCCCTCCAATTGGTGGGAGGTTTCAAAAGAAAAATAGATAAGAGAATCAGATAAAAAGCATTATCAAGTTTATTAAAAAATTAATAAAGAAACTAACATATGTGACTAACCTTTTTCAAATGCTTTTAATTAATCAATGCTTTCTTTAACAGACACGTCAATATTTGGAGTTTTAATCCAATCTTGAACACAGATCAATGCTTCAATAAGTTTTAGAGTTAAGCTACTCCTGAAGGCATTAAAGACTCGTCCACTGGTGCTAAAAGTAGATTCTAAAGCAACTATCAAAATGGGAATGGCAAAAATATCATGAGTCATTTTGGAAAGAATAGGGAATCTTTCTGTATTTAATCTCCACCATTTTAGAATATCAAATTTCCCTTCTTCTTCCATTTTAACACATGACTCAAATAAATATGATTTAAGTTCACTTTTTTTGCTTCCACCAAAACCACTGTCCAATTTGGTCTACTTAAATCTAGCTTTTAACACCAATATGGATTTATAACTTGATTGCACATTAAGAGAAGTATATTGGCTTCCACCAGTCATATTAACAGTAATTGTTGGAGTAGAAGTTTCATGAACAGATTACAACTCATTCACATAATCATTATACAATTGATATAAAGCAGATTTAAAAGAATTGAACAAGTTCCCACCAATTAGATCACCATAAATGGTGTTCAAAGAAAATTCTAGATATTCCAATTTTTACTGTAGGTCTAAAACATTAGAAATAAAAATAAGGAAGTTCATTTTGTTTGGATCTCCCCAGTACTTATCAAATTTTGATTTCATATTTAATCCTATTGACCTCATAGATATATTATCAACAATCCTCAAATCATTAAGAAGGTAGAAGAGATCAACAATCTCAAAAAAAAAAAAAAGAATTTGAAGTGACATAATGAGAACCCAAGATTCTCAGAGTCATTTTCAAAGAAATGCTTTAAAAACTGAACCAGATTATTGGCACACTTCTAATTATAAAATTCAAGCACATTATCACCAAGGTTAGATCAACGAGATTATTCATTCTCTTTATATTTTTCAAAAGTTTTCTCATAAATGCAAGTAGATTTCAGCATAAGGTAAGTCAAATTCTAGTGGGTTGGCATATCAAGAGTCAAATTACACTTAGCTTCAATGCCAAATAAATCAAAAAATTCTCTAAATTTTCTTAACTAGATGGCGAATTTCTTATGTATTTTACCACCTGCCTCACCCTTTTTATAGATGTGCTTAATTCTTTTATGCCCTCATTAACAACTAGATTTAGTATATGAGCCACACCCCTATTATGCACATATTTCACTTTAATGCTACTCAATCCTAACTCAATAATTTTTTTTAAAAAAAATGACATTGCACTATCATTGGAAGCAGCATTATTAAATGTGAAAGTGAAAATGTTTTTCAATCCGCACTCAAGCAACGAGTTCTCTAGTGCCTTAGTAATATACTCACCTCAATGAGAAGAAACAGGCACAAATGCAATTATTTTCTTATTAAGCTTCCACTCATTGTCTATAAAATGTGTAGTAATGCACATATAGTTTATTCTTTAGACAGAGGTCCAAGAATCAATGGTTAGACAAACTCTTTGGTAGTTAGATTTGAAAAATGATTTCAATTTCAGTCTCTCTTCAACAAAGATGTTAAAGATATCCTTAATGCAAGTTCACCTAGAGGGGATTTTTAAACGAGGGCATGCAACACTCATGAATTTTCCAAACTCATCCCCTATATCAAAAAGCTCAATTAGAACAAGTTCATTGATAGAACAAAGAGCTTCCATATTTTCAGAGTCAAAGAATTAGTTTGCAAATCATTTAAAGAATTGCAACATTATTAGAAGATTGAAATTTCTGGTCTCATAAGGCAAAAGCATTCAAACAATTGGTTCCAAGTCTAATGTTCAAATTGTTCAAAAAAATTTGTTGCTAATAGCTGCTAATTTAACATAAAACTTTACCATAATCATAGCCCATTAACCCATCAACAATGGAAGAAGTCCAAAAACCATATGCTCTTTGCTCTAATAACAACATCAACATTAAATGAAAACCTCTAAACTAATTTTCAGAAAAATAAATAACCTAATAAAAGCATGTTGCTTACCATCTTTAATATTTTCAATAGCTGAAAGCAGTGCCTTCCTCTTAGTCTTATCTAACTACTATAGAGAACACATTAAAATAAATAACTTATATGCATAGAAAATAAGAAAACTAAAAATTAACACACCAATTTCCTTTTTTTTTTAATATCCTTCCATAATGTTTCAAAGAGGCTTCAAAGAAGAAACCAAGAGCAACCATAATAGTAGTGAATGAAGCAAAATCATTTGCGTTATCTCTCAAATGATTTGAAGAGGCTGACCTTATTAGAGAAGCAATAGAATTTGAACACCAGTTGAGGCTATCAATGCCGTTAATATATATATATATATAATAAAAAATAGTAACAGCCAGAGCATCAGATGGGTAATTCACTTTTTTTTTCTTTGAATCCTAGGAAAATTTTTCTTGTCATGACCCGAACCCGAGGGCATGTGACCGGCACTAGGAAATAGGAAGGCATAAGGCCCCCGAAACCTGTAGTAAGCCTTAAAGAAAAAAATAAACAACTCCTTTCAATTTAAAACTTTAATTTAAAATAGAACACATTATCAAACTGATTTTTCTCAAAATTACACAATCATATTTAAACCATACAAATCCTTAGTACATATACTACTGCAACAACCTAGATTAACACACAATACAACTTACAATGACCTACATAAAATAACCGGTGAAGAAGAAACCCGGCGTTGAGGTAGTCTGAGGTCGAACTCCCAAGCTCCTGAAAAAAAAATGAATTGAGGGGAATCAGACCTCACTGAGTAAGTTAATAAAAGAGCTATACGGTTTGAAAACCTTTTTGAAAACTACATATATATTTGTAGTGAAAATAACTTATAATGTATAAATATAGCTTTTGAAAAATCTCGGTAGAACCCTAAACCCAAAATCTAAATGGCCAACCGGGCCCACTTATTTCAACTAGACTACCGATCCCCGAGAGCAAAGGCATCAACCGAGGCACTAAGCTGTAGTCATTCACTTAATCCAAATAAATGGCATTGGTGGTCCCCAAGAGCTAAGGCATCAACCGAGGCACCCATCCCAGTCCATTATTGACTTTCCAATCATTGGCGGTCCCCGACAACAAAGGCTTCCACCGAGGCACCTGTCCCAGTTTAACATTCACCAATCATATATACATCGGATCCATCTCTCAATCTCTACCATGTGCACACGGTCCTGGTAAAGCCCACCAGGTAGTCCGTTCTACCAAAATTTCTCAAATCAATTTTAAATAAATAAAATGCATTTAAATCATAAATAATAGCATTAAATTAAATAAATCATATAATCAATATAATAGAAATACGAGCGCATGCATTCTTTAAATAAACACACGCACAAATCGTTCTATTGACTTACAGGATGAATGTGAAGGCTGACGACCACACGTCTGCCTCAGTCTCACAGCTTCTGCTCCGATATGCTCTAAAAGAAAAATAATAAATCGATCTTTAAAACATGACTAAGGAATCGGGATCAGAAATCAACAGAATAATGAAATTCCAGACTGACTCGAGGAAAAAAAATCGAACAAGACTCGACAGACAGGATTTAACCTAACTAACGATAGAAATTTTTTTTACGAGTATCACGTTTTACGAGAAAATCTATCGAAATTTCGATAGAGTCTCCTCTGTAAAACGGACATCTCTCTACCAAAAGTAGAGCCAAACCTGCATAGAAAATGAACTTCTAATATTCACATCATCCACACTCGAGTCGGGCTTCTAAAACTACAATTTGCCCCGACCGAGATCATAGCTCAAACAAATATCAAAAAGTAATAATATTTATTTCTCAAAATATATATATTTACATACACATATACTAAAAATAAATAACATATATAAAATCTTACTTATTCAAAATTAAACAATTCAATTTGTATTCCATCACCAACAATATAAATATAATTATTATCCAAATTAAAACCTTGGTAATGTATTATATGAATATATATATATATATATATATATATATATATATATATATATATATATATATATATATATCATACTTAGTGTAAAATTACATTTTTACCCCTAGAATATATAAATCACATAATGTGCTATATATATACTAAAAAAATTTCCTTAAAATTATTTAATCATCCAAAACTTATTTTCTCAGTGTTAAATTCTTAATATAATTAAAACATATTAATGGCTTTTTAATTTCTTCTAAAAAATATAATTAGCCTAATAATTAAATTTTGACATAAAGTATAAAAATTCCTAAAAATTGTATAATATTCAAAAAAAAAAAATTATTTTCTTACCCTAAAATTAATATCAACTCAATAATAACACCAAAATACCAAATATTATTATTATTTATTATTTTTATAATTAATTCCCAAAAATTCCTAAAATAATATTAAAATATTCAAAAATTCACCAAAAATCAAAATAAATTCCAAAAATTATACAAAAATTCCTAGAGGTAGATTGAGCTACTAGGAATCACATTTGAAAAGGAAATTTGCATGAATCAAGCTAGAGCAAGTTAAAAAAAATTCAAAACCCTAGAGTTCAAAAACTAAAAATCCTCAAAACTCAACCAAAAACAAGATTAAAGCTTAAACTAAGCTTGGAATGTGTCTCACCGGTGCAAGGGGAGGAGATTGGCACCGGAATGGAGAGAAATAATGGTCGGACGAAGCTTGGCCGATTCTAGGAGCTACTCTCGGCTTCTCCCCATTTCAGAGATTTTGGCAGCTCTGCAGGTGATCGGAGGTGAGGGAGAAGGAGGAGGAGGCAGCAGGTGGTGGTCGGAGATGGGGGAGGCGCAGTGACTTTGGCGGTCGGGGATGTCGCGCGGTGAGGAGGGGTTGAAGGTGATGGGGCTTCGGTTTCTTCTTCTTCTCTAATATATATATATATATATATATATATATATATTAATATTTTATTATACATATATGTGTGTCTAGGTAAGTATTAGTGTATATATATATATACATACACTACATGAACTTATATTATATATATACATATTAATAACCATTAATATAATATATATATATATATATATATAGTTATGCATGTATGTATATAGATAAATATTAGTACATATGTATATATATATACATATACTACATATACATACATATGCACACAAATTACTTTAATATACACATCTAAAACAATATCTAACCTTAAATATAATATTAACATAAATAAAACATAATATAATGCAAAAGTAACTATTACTAATACTATTTGAGAAAAATATCCCTTTTTATTTAAATAAATATATATAGGGTATTACAATTTCTTTTTTTGTTTCATTTTTTCATTCTTTTAATTTGAATTCTTCAATGACTTTTCAATTTTTTTTCTCATTTTTCTTAATTCTTTAATCATCCATATAAAACTTATGTAATAGAAATTACCTAAATTTTTATCAGTTATCTACCTAATTTATCTATGACCAACTACTTTGTCATCACATACTATTAATACTTGTGAAAGAATAGTATTATCACTTATTTCATCAATTAGTTATTGACAAAATATAAACATTCAAGATGAAATAGTTTTATCAATTATCAGTAATTGAAATACTCACTAATGAAATATTATTTTGTCATATAAAATTGATATTTGTGTTCAATTAAATTTGTCATAAATTATTATCTTTCCATTTGTTAGAAAATTTACCTCCAAAAAAGTTTTGAAACAAAAGTTTGCCCCTAAATAAAACAGTGACGATTTTGCATGCATCATCATTAAATATAAATATTTTGACAAAACAGTTCAGTCATTTATCCATTCACCTTATATATGACGAATTATTATCTCGCCATATAAAATTAATATTTATGACAATAACAGTTGTCATAGATTATTATCTCGATTACTAAAAAGTTACCTCCACAATATTCTATAAAAAAAATTGCCTAAAAAATATTGTGACGTATATGCATACCTCATCATTTAATATAAAAATTTATAACAAAACAGTTTTTTCATTTATCCACTCACTTAATTAATGACGAAAAATTATCCTGTCATATTAAATTCATATTTGTGATAATAAAAATTGTCATATCTTATAAATTTTTCGCCTTTAAAAAATTTTCCTCCAAAATTTTTATATTAAATTTTGCCTCCAAATACAATTGTGATGAATTGGTGTTCATCGTCACTAAATGTGAACAATGGAAATGAATGAGTTGTGTCACTAAATTTTACAACTAATTAGTGATGAAATATAATGTCGTCATTAAAAGAAATATTTTGTGACACTAACCGTAATCATCAATTACTATCAATTTGTCATTGAAAGATTTCCCTCCAAAATTTTGGTCCAAAATTTTAACTCTAAAAATGAAAGTGACAAACTTCTTTAAATCGTTATCAAATATGCAATATAGTGATGATATAAAATGTTAACAATGATGAAAATAAAGATTGTCACAAAATCGAATGCTATAGTGACGGTTATGAATTTCGTAGTTTTTAGTTAATAAATTGTAATGAAATTTTATGCATGGCAAAGAAATTCGTCATAAAATGTGTGATTTCTTGTAGTGATAATACTAATCCTACATTCAAAAGTTTATCACAGTCAATGACATTCTTAGCACATCGTCCTATTTCTTAACAGAGTTATAACCCCTTGGTTGCAATAGGCAAGCGCTTAATTCTTTACTTTATTTATTCTTTTCATTTTATATTTTTGTATATCATTGGAGCTATCTGATATTCTGTACTTGTTGGTCAATAACTAGAAGTTACTACTATCCATAAAATTGAGAAATTTGCTTATATTATAAGAGTTATGATAGACACATTAAGTGGACATTATTTTATTTCTTATTGCTGCTGGTGGTGTTTAACCAACCATCAATTATTGTTTTTTCTTTTTTTTTTCTTTTTCTAATCTCCAGTGATTAGAAAAAAAAATAAACAAGTGAAGTGAGGTGGGGTTGATCAGCCACCTGTTTTTTAGCTACACTAAAGGTTGCATTCCAAGGAAGGCGAATGACGCAAAACATTCGAGTGAAGAGTGCTTAAATTTTTTAAAAAATTTCCAACTTAAATGTTTGTAGAAACATGTACATAATTTTGTATATTTTAGTTGAACAAGTATTATAAGTACTCTTATTATTGGAATATTAATGGAAGTGTTATTTATGCTTGTGTTCATTTCCTTATTTATTATGTTTATTTAATTTCTTTTAATATTGTTTATATACATATAATGATATAGTTTGATAGAAAATAAGGAACACAAAAAGATTATATAGCATTGATGACTAGTATATTTTGTCAAGACATTTAACAACGGTAACATCTAATCTATCACTTTGTTTAGTGACCAAAAAATATTTTATCATTTTAAATCATTATTTCTATGACAAATTGTTTCGTCACCATATATAAACATTTAGTGACAAACTAAATTTGTCACCAACAATTAATTTTTTATGGCAAAATAAAATAGTCATTATATCGCATCAATGTCATATTAAAATAGCTATTTTGTGACAAACATTTATTGTCATTTAAACAATTTTATTAGTGACGATAAAGAAATGTAGGTGACAAAATGTCATCATTTAAACATGACAAAGATTGGCATAAAACAAATTTGATACATTTGATCGAATGTCATGTTTCATCACTAAAATAAAGAGTTGTGATGATGAAAAAGTCATTTTTTCATTTAACATATTAATTTTTAATGATGAAATATAGTATAAGATGACAAAATTTTCATACCAATTGTCACGATTTTGGCATCACAAAAAGTGTTAAATTATAGTGACAACGACACTTATCGTCACGATAGGTTGAATATTTGGTGACGATAATTACATTTGTCAAATATACCTTTTGCGATGCACATGCCATGACGGTCTCTGTGATGAAAAAATTTTGTCACCAAAGTTTTTTTGCAACAATAATTGAAGTTTATATCACATTTTTTAGCGTTAACTTTTGTAAAATTTCTTATAGTGTATACATACAATTAAAAAAACTATAAATATTATTAAGTACTTTTTAAAATCTAATTTATAAAATATAATTAAAATTAAATTATTAATTTACTTATATATTAAAAAAATTTAAAAACCTTTTGTAAATAATCAAAAACACAAAAAATTTTGAAACAGAAAGCTAATATTGCACAAAAACCTAATCAATCAAATTTGATCACTAACCAAAAACTTTTTTATCAACCAAAAATTATAGATTTAACAAATATTAACAAAATATACCTTTGATTTCTTTTTCCCCTGAAGATTGAAGGGTTAACAAAGCACAAATGATTAGATCTATCGAATTTATTGCTTCCACCTTAAGGGAATGCGATTTTAATCGTAGATACAAACATGCAAACACAAAAAATCAATAAAAAGTTAACTCCTTTTTATTTTTCAAAATCAAAATCTCTATGAAAAGTGATAGCTTTCATAGATATGAGATTAGCATTTACCTTTTTGCTAACCCTTCAAAATTTTAATGGGAAAGAAAGAATCAAAGAACTATAAACACCAACACTCAACAAAATCCAGTAATAGTTTAGGAAACAATGAAGTTATGTTATTATTTCCATAAATGAAAGGATTTGTGATGATAATAGCTCCAGCAAAAAGAAGGAAACCAATGAGATCTCAATTTTAAGTGAAGTATTAAAGGTTCCAATATTCCAAAAAGAAACAACCAAGTATAAGGAATGACACAAAACAAGAAAGCAAGATGAGACATAGACTAACGCATAAGCATCATTGCATCAACATATTAAGAAAGGTGAGTAGACATAAGATTACATAAGACTGGAAGATTAGGGTTACTGAAGATTCAAGAACCAAGGAAAGAGGTGGAGAGAACGAGGGAAGCAGAGAGAGCATTCTAGAATAAGGTTCAATTTGGGGCGTGGTGGTTGAGAAATGATAAGAGGAGTGAAAGAAATGTATTTATACCTAGGGTTAGAATTAAGGTTAATTAGTTACTAAATGCGTCGTCTATATTATATATATATATATATATATATATATATATATATATATATATATATATATATATATATATATATATATATATTTAAAAATTCGGATAGGTTCGGGTGGAAGATCACTTCCACCGAACTGAAAATATCCTAACCCATCAATCGAACCGAATCGAGCTTCCATTTTTGTTGAATCGAGCTTCCATTTCTACCAAACTAATTATCTTGTGTGGGTCAGGTTCAGGTCAAAAATTCGAGTCCAGACAATTTCTACATACCCCTATAATACTATATTCTTTTTTTTCTTTATTTATCTAAAGATCTATAAATAAATTTTTTATTATTTTAGTTATTTCAGTGTGAACTGAACTAAATTGATATTTACCTCTAACATATGGTAAGTTGCAAATAACAAAACATATATTTTTCTTTAACTCTTAAATTAAAAAATACACTAGATTCTAAAAAATAAAAATAAAAAATACACTATATTGTTTGTAAAAAAAATTAAAAATTTGTACAGTTGTGAATAGCTTATAACTGATAAATATAGTAAAATTTTATTAGCTAACGTTGTTGTTAGTATATTAAATGGCCAATAATTAAGGATAAAATGTATTTTAAATTATAATTTCATATATTTCTTATATTATTTTTTAGCTATGTAAATTATTTAAAAAATAGTATATAGTAACAAATAATAATTTATTATCTTTGATTTATATGTTATTTAAATTATTGATAGAAATTATTTAAAAATGAATTTAAAATATAAATATTATTGTGTAATTTTTTAAAATAATTATAGGTATAAGTATTACAATTATTTAATTATTAATTATAATTTAAAATAATATTTGTTCTATTAAGAATTGTAAAAAAACTAATTACATACATTTAATTTAAATAGATATATTTGTTATTAGTTATTTTTAATAAGGATAAAATAGTGTAACTAAAAAATACCTACAAATCAGCTTGAAAATAGAGGTGATAAAATCCGTAGCTATTTTTAGTAAAAATAAACATCAACTGCTGATTTTGAAATTTTACCAAACACTTAAATATACATGACAATTATAGGAATATTTGGTTTTTGTAAATTTGGAGATTATATGACTTTAACATCGATGGATTTCACAATAAAGGGCAATACTCCCCTTTTAAATTAACGACGGTAGGATTGGAATTTTGTACTTCATGATGCCTTTAGAAAAGAGTTATCATTTGACTAATTACTCACTAGCTCTTTAATATATTTAAAATGTAATATTTGAATTTTACCATTATAAATTTGTGGAATTAATTTTCATCTAATTTAAAAAATAATGACTATTTTTAATTTTATTGTAAATATTGAAATTATTTGTCTTTTTTTAATAAAAAAATTATTTGATATGACATGATTTTTTTTTTTTTTTGAGAAAATGATTTATCACTCTTTTGAATTTCTTTAATTTGTACAATTTTGCGCACCTATGCTTAAATTATGGCCTTTGTAGCTAACTGAAAGCTCCTTTCTCTGCCAACATGTTGATTTTCTTTTTAAACTTTGTCTCGTTTTTGTTTTATTATTAACTTTTCTTTGTTAAATTGAGTGATCTTAATTATTAAAAATTAAGAAATTCTTGCCACACACATATATATATATATATATATATATATATATATATACTTAATAAATAAAATTGTAACACACGTATACAAGTTACGAATTTAAATAAAATTCAAAACGAGTTTTATGTATGAAAAAATAAATATTTAAAGGTGTACTTTTTATAGAATTTATTTTATTTTATTTTATTGAAACAATTATAACTATCACATATAAAAAAATAATTATATAAAAGAAAACACTATTCTTTTGTACTTAGATAAAATGTATTCACATGACATTGTTATCAATAATTGTGGATGAAACTGACCACTTTCATAGCATGTTAATTAATATGATAGCAAACAAAAGCTCATTAAATCCTAGCTTAACATTTTCGCAACTAGCTAGCTGCCTGCCTAATCAACATTTCCAAAGCCCAAAAACACTGCCTGTATGTTGTGCTATACTATATTTATAGCATGACAAAGCATATGTACATGTCCTCAACACAGCATCACCATTTATTTCTATTTTTCCACAACTCTATAAATACCATATCTCTATCTAACACCACAATTAAAAGATCTAATTATGTGGTAAAAGCACTTCATTCTTTAGAAATAAATAGGTCTTGATTTCCAATTTTATCACAAACATTAAACTGGTGAAATTCACTTTATAGTGACTCGCAAAATGAATTTATAAAATGCTAATTTTTAGCCGCTAACAACTAAATGCATTTTTTCAGTCCTAATTATATCAAGTCCCGCATCATACGTAAAAAAAATAAAATACCCCTTTTTTTTATATTGCATGGACACTGCATTGAAAAGATAACTTATCAAAAATTAAAATGCCAGAAAAAGCAAGAGATAAAAAGAAAAAGATATGAATAAAAATTAATATTACAGGTACCAACAACAACAATATTATCATGGGATTCGAAATATTACAATAGATGATCCGTGAGGGAAATGTTAAAAAAAAAAAAAAATTATTTACATTGATGATATCTAACTTTTTAATTGAATATCACAAAAGCATCTGTATTGCTATTTTGACATTTTATTAGTAATAAAATGAAATGTCATTTTAAAGGTTGGGTACTTTAATAACATTTAGTTAAAAAGTTGAGTACTGTAAATGTAAATAATAAAAAAACAAAATTTTTCTTTTTGCGGGTCGGGTAATGTTTGTTTATATGGGACCCATTTCAGTCCTTCTCATGGGGACAAATGCTAAAAAGAAAACATTTTTGACGTGATGCAGTGAATGTACATCCTTCCTCGAAGCATCCAATTTTGATCTCATGGGAACTTGAAAATGACAATTGCATGGTCTAAAGCTAAATGATAACGATACTTGAGCTGCTGCTGCTGCATCATGGAAGTTTTTTTGCTGCCGGCAAATATCATCATATATCCCCCGAGGTGACATATCGATTTTTTTAAATGTAATTAAGGGGAAAAAAAAGTTTTGAAATGTAAGAAAATTGAAACCAATGTACAAGACAATGCTATGTCTAAATATATCAAAAGAGCTAAGGATGTATGGTTTAGATAGTAAAAATTAGGATGGTACATGGGTCGGAACAGTTCAAAAAATATAAGTTTCATGTATCTGATCTAAAAATTAAAGAATTTAAAATTAAATATTCTGAATTTGCTTTGAAAATTTAAATTTTCACTTTAAATTATTTTAAATTTTTGAAGCAATTCGGAGCCAACCCGTTCAAAGCAAATAGAGGCTTTAAAACAGTTTAGAGTAAAATTAAAATTCAGAGATTTGTATTGATTTTTAAATTTATATTTTTAAAATTAATATTTAATAAATTTATAATAAATTTTTTATATTATATATATATATATATATACACACATATTTAACAATTGTACCATTTTTATAAATTTTATTTTAAGTATTATTTTAATATTTATATTTTAACAATTTTATAATTTGAACATATAAGGTAAGATGACTATAAATTTTACTATAAAAAATTTATTTATAAATTTAAATTTTATTTTATGATTTAAACATATATTGAAAATTAACTATAAAAAGATTCATAAATATATTTATTTTATTTCAATTAATTAATTAGTATTTAAAATGTCAAATATTATATGTTAAGTTTTAATAATAGATTGTATAAAATAAATTATTTGGATATAATTAATTATTAAAATGATATTAAATTTTACTTGTAATATATATATATATATATTATCGGTTTCGATTTCGGTTCAATTCGAGATAATTTAATTCAATTTTCAACTTGAAAAACTCATGATTTCTGAATCCACCCAATAAAAAAATTTCAAGACGGTTTTATTTGGAGAAAATTAAACAATCAACGAAAATTTTCAGTTGAACTTATTGGGATGGTTCAAGTTGTCTAAGATCGGTGCACCGCCGCATAAAAAACTTCACCACGTTGCAGCATACGGCAGGTGCGATCTATGAGAAATTTGCTTTTTAACTTCTTGGTCTTGATCCACAAACCATACATAAGCCTTTTTGGAAAATGGCATCTCGTGGAAGAGGGGGTTTTGGGTTTGTAGGCAGCCAAGCCCTTCAGCTTTTGACCGATCTAGAAGGCCTCGTTCCTCCACACAGTGCCATTGATGATGTTAATTAAACCCGATTCATAAAAACTGTCCACTGTAGCTTAAACTTGGTCAGTATATTGTATATGGAAAAATGTGTGCCGCGTTGAGGGAAAAAAAATTCAAAACACTTCAATTTATATGCAATTAAATCCTTCAACATTAAACCCATATCAAATTGCCAGTATGAATAGAAAATTTATTCAACTAAAATTTGATCTTCCAAGGGGGTACATTTTTATGTGCCACACAAACATGGATATAGCCAACTCAAGTTGACTCACCAGTTATTCATAATCGATCAGAAAAAAATTCAAAATCAATTCAACATCAATCTACTCGAGTTCAGATTGAACTCCTAAAAATGTGACTCGATAGGCTTATGAGCTTAATCGAGAATATCTATATCTAATCGAATTCAATCAAGTTTGAATATTTTTAAATATATATTATTATATATTTAATAATTTTATTTAATTAATCGAATCAAATTGAGTTTGAGTACATGAATAATTTAATCAATTTGAGCTCAACTTTCAAAAAAAATAGCTCGATCGAGTTCGAGTTCAATTTGAATATATAAATT
Organism: Mallotus nudiflorus; assembly: GCA_947683625.1. Taxonomy (NCBI): domain Eukaryota; kingdom Viridiplantae; phylum Streptophyta; class Magnoliopsida; order Malpighiales; family Euphorbiaceae; genus Mallotus; species Mallotus nudiflorus. The sequence continues at coordinate 3,040,634 of CANTUR010000037.1, forward strand.
ATTTAATCAATTTGAGTTCAACTTTCAAAAACAGAGTTCAATTGAGTTTGAGTTAAATTCGAACTTCAAGTTAAAAAATCTAATCGTGTTCGAATTTAGAAGTATGTTTACTTGATTCGATTTAATTACACCTTTATATGCATGCATAACTTTACTCTTCCCTATGAATCAAATAGTTCTAAATTATAATTTTTTACACCATGTAAAAAATTTCAACAAAATTCATGTTCATAAATTGCGTAATATGTAATACCACATATGTTCAAATTTTAGGATATAAATATTATGATTCTTGGTTCATAATGTACTATTAGGTGGGATATCTCTTTGAATTGCTTGTCCAGCTAGGGTTTGAACTGTGAAAAAAGACAATTATTCACTAACAAGTTAGACATGAGCGTGAGCGAACACCACTCATGCAACGGTCAACTTTTTTTACTAATGTGGGAATCAAAATAAGAAATTAGTGATTTTTTACTCCTTAACTTTCAATTTTTTTTTTATAAATATATCTTCACTTTTGTTACATTATTTTACCATAAACTTTTTTTTTTATCTATTTTTATGTAACATAAAAATCTCATATATTTTATGTCATTTTATAATGTTTGCAAGGATATATTTTTCTATCCTTAACTTAATAAATTTTATAATATAATAATTATATTTCTAAAATCTCGTATATTCTATGTTTCAATTAATTTTTTTTATTTGTTGTACCATCTCTCTAAAAAGCTTTTTTCATCATTTTCATTTAAATTCAGTTTTTTTTTTTTTTTAAAATTTTTCCACCGAAATGAGTAGACTAAGAGATAAAGGGAAAAGTAAGATAAATGAAAATTTTAATCTATTTTCAACTTAATTTATAAAACTAAGTGTAAGATTTTTTTTTTCCTCTCATCTTTATATAAAGAATTAAATAATCTTCGATAGCCTATTCTAAGATTTTATTTTTTTTAATTCTATTAGAGAATTTACAATAATATTGTGACATTACATTAAAGAGGAGCTAAAATTTAGTAATTTAAGAATAAAATTTTTAATCAACCGTCTTCAAACCATAATTAAATTGTATCTAATGTAACTATAATTGTTACAAATAGTAATTATAACCGCAATTTAACTTGAATTTTATGTAAATGAAACCGTCTTCAAAAGACCAATTAAAATTTGAAAAATTGTTATCTACATTCTATACATTATATATATGTATAATCTGAAAATGCTTATCTTATTTTTACATCTAATTTTTAAATGTAGATAAGAACTGAACATGTGGTTGATCAATCGAAACCGATAATTTATGAACGGTAGTTGTATCTACCCATAAGAATATTAAAATAGAAAAAATTCTTAATAAAACAGACATAGAAATAAACGGAAAAGAAAAAAAAAGCTATGAGTGCTAAAGTTTAATGGACCCATTACCAAAACTAGGCCTTTTCAATTGTGGGGCTATTAAAATGCACATTAGCCCGCTTACAAATAAATATAACTTTTTTTTTTCTTCTTCTTCTTTACAGAATAGGCACTGTTTTATTTACTGATGTAAATAAACTGAGCTGCTTGTTCATCTTGATAAAAATTTGTTGGAGCTTATATATTAAAACTCGTTTATTAAACGAGTTGAGGTCAAATTATATAAATCTCGGCTTATAAAGGTCGCAAATAAGCTCGAATAAAAGCTCATAAACTATCTTGTAATTTTAATATTTAATATTTAGTAATTTAATTTTAGATATATAATATATAAATTCATATCGAAAAAATATTTTAAAAAATATATTGTTAGATTAAAATCATAATTTTTATTAAATATATTGTAATTTATTTAATAAATAATTTATTTTTATTTTTTTAATGTATAATATTAATTTATAGTATATATTTTTTTTAAAAATGTCACGACCTGAACTCGAGGGCATGTGACTGGCACTAAGAAATGGATAGACATAAGGCCCCCGAAACCCGTAGTAAGCCTTAAAGAAAAGAAAAATAAAACCTTCAAATTTAAAATTTTATTTCATAAAAGAACACATTATCAAACTGATTTTTCTAAAAATAAATATAATCGTGCACAATATAAAAATATTCTCCATCATCAAATATCATAAATCAATTTTAAACATTATACATAAGCGTGATTCATTAAAAATATAATACATAAGTATATTTAAGTTATATAACTCATAATACACACATTACTGTAGTATGCTAGAGTTACTACTACAGTACAGCTCACAATAACCCACATAATATAGTCAGTGATGAAGAAATCCGGCGTAGAGGCGGTCTGAGGTCGAACTCCCAAGCTCTTAAAAAAAAATAGATTGAGAGGAATCAGACCTCACTGAGTAAGTTAATAAAAAGAGCTGTACAGTTTGAAAACCTTTTTAAAAACCATATAGTTATAGTGAAAATAATTTATAACGTATATATATATATATAGCTTTTGAAAAATCTCAGTAGAACCCTAAACCTAAATTTCTAAATGGTCAACTGGGTCCATTTAATCCAACTAGACTGTCGGTCCCCGAGAGCAAAGGCATCAACCGAGGCACTAAGCCACAGTCATCCACTTAATCCAATTACATGGCACTAGCGGTCCCCGAGAGCTAAGGCATCCACCGAGGCATCCATCCGAGTCCATTATTAACTTTCCAATCACTAGCGGTCCCCGAGAGCAAAGGCTTCCACTGAGGCAGCCGTCCCAGTTTATATCCATAAGTCATACATACATCGAATCCATCTCTCAATCTTTACTATGTGCACACGGTCCTGGTGAAACCCACCAGGTAGCCCGTTCTACCAAAATTTCTCAAAACTAATTTTAAATAAATAAAATGCACTTAAATCTTAAATAGCAGCATTTAAATTAAATAAATCATATAATAAATACTAAAAATATGAGCGCACGCATCTTTAAATAAATACATGCACAGATCAATTTATCAACTTACAGGACGAGTGAGAAGGCTGACGACTGCGCATCTGCCTCGATCCAACAGCTCCCGCTCCGGTATTCTCTAGAAAAGAAAATAATAGACCTATTTTAAAAACACGTGTCTATGAAATTAAAATCGAGAATCGACAGAAATAGCAAAATTCTAGACTGACTCAAGGAAGACCGGATAAGACTCGATAGATAGGGGAAAACCCTAATTAACGCTAGGAATTTACAGAAGATGTCATGTTTTATGAGAAAATCTATCAAAATTTTGGCAGAGTTTCCTCTGTAAAACGGACATCTCTCTACTATAGGTAGAGTCATTCCTGCACAGAAAAATGCACTTCTAGTATTCAAAGACATTCACATTCGAGTCGGACTTCCAAAACTACACTTAGCCCCGACCGAGATCACAACTCAACCATCACACAAAAATTAAATCATTTATTTCCCAAAAATACACATTACATATAAATATCTATAATTAATATAACCATATATATTTGTTACCAAAATAACATATTATATATATATATATATATATATATATATATATATATATATATATATATATATATATTTGGAAACACTACTCAAAATTAACATTACTTAATTAAAAATACCAATTAATTTATAAAAATCTTCTAAACCTCTTAAATATTAAATAAAACTAACTAAAATATATATTTAATTATAATTAGCATAAAATTACATATTTACCCATATACTAGAAAAATACACATAATACTCAACATAATACCTAATATATTATTTAAAATTAATTTTCTAAAATTAGTGTTAATTAGTCTAAAATAGTAAATAATTTGTAAAAATCCTTTTAAATTCCTTAATTATTATTAAAACCAATCACAATTTATTATTTAACTATAATTAACACAAAATTACATTTTTACCCCTATAATACATAAATTTATAGAATATATTATTATTGCTAAAAAATTCCCTAAAATTTATTTTCTTTTAACATATATTTTATTAATATTAATTAAAACACACATTTAAACCGATATTCCAACAAAATTCAACTCTAACCCAATTATTCCATAAAATCATCCTAATATATATATATATATATATATATATATATAAAATTTTTTTTAACATATATAAATCATAAAAACCTAAAAATAATTATAACAAAATATTATATAAATTCTAACATAATTAACATTATTTATATTTATTTTCCGAATAATCAAATCTAAAGTAATAAAATTATAATTAAGTAAATAACTTTAAAATATAATTTTATAAACCCAAATATATAATAATCATACAAAATCATAAACCAAAAATCAACCTAGAAACAATCTAAAAACAACTCTGCGCAACTCACCTTCAATCTCAATTTTCGATGCTGGAAATGGGTGGCAGCGGTGAGACTTGGTGTCAACTGACGTCTGAGAAGGTGAGGAAGGCTGAGGGAGCAACGGCGGCGTCGATCCAACTCCGGCAGCGGCAAGGAAGCTTCAAACCGAGAGAGAGAGGAAGACCAGAGGAAGAAAAGGAGGAGGAGATACTGGCAGCTGCTACGGCGGTGATGGCTGCTCCGGAGGGAGAGGGAGTGAAAGTGATGGTGACGGACAAGATGAGGGGGTTGTGGTTTAGTGAGGTTCAGGTTTTTCTTGGTAAGTTTCTTCCTTTCATGTATATATATATATATATATATACACACACACACACACACACATACAAATCTATGTATTTTTATATATAAAGTCCCAAATTACATACTATACATGCATTTTCACACACATGCACGTATATATATATATATATATATATATACACGTGTATATATGTAATATTCCGTGTTTTTAAATATTTTTATACTGCATCGGAATATGCAGTGTTAATAATTCTATTATATAATATTGATATTTCATGAGCTTTTATTTAATTTAAATTGAAATTTTAATTGTTTATTATTATTTTAAGTGCTTTACGTAAAATTTTCCCGGGACTTGCATTTTTGGGGAAATTTTCACGTAAATAATTTACTATTAATTATTTTAAATAGATTTACGGACTTGCATGAACTGATACATATTTTTAAAATACTAGATAACGTGTATATGTGTATTTATTTATTTAATTAGGGTTTAATTAACCACCCTAATATTTTATTATTTATTTGTTAGTTTTATTGTTATTTAATTATTTTTATTTATTATTAAATTTTTAAAATATTAAATTATAAGTGTGTGGTGTATATTTAATGTGTGTAATTTAATATTATTTTAATATATAGTATAAAGTATATATATATACATATATACATTTAATATATTAACAAATTATAAAAGTTAGGCTTCTTTACCAAATTGCCATCATCCCCTTCTTCTCCCTCCCGACCGTCCCCATCACCATTTCGCCGTCTGCCGTCCTGATTTCTTGCTGTTGTTGTGTCGTCCGGCATGCCACCTCCTTCCTCAGCCTTCTCCCCCGCCTGTTGCAGCCGTTTTCGACGTCTGGAGGTCGATTTTGGCCGGAGAAGTCGAAAGTGGGAGCAACGTCGTTCACGACGTTTCCGATCACCATTTTCGACACCGCCGATATATTTCTTCTCCTTGAGCTCCGGTGAGTGTGATTCCAAGCTTTGTTTCACTTAAAATGGTCTTAATTTGCTTAGGTTTTGATTTTTCGATTTCGGCCATTTTAGGGTTCTTGAATTTTTGAACTTCAATTTGATTGATTCATGAAAAGTCCATTAACAAATGTTGTTCCCCTTAGCTTAATATACATGTGTGAATTTTTGTGGAATTTTTGGAGATTATTTTGATTTTTGGGTATTTTTGAATATTTTAATATTATTTTCTAATTTTCGGAAATTAATTAATTAAATTATGAAATTGTGTTTTATGATAATTATAGGTGTTGAATTGAATTATAGGAATTTATTTGGAATTTTTATGAATTTCTATGTATTTATTTTGAATTATTTAGGTTTATGTAATTTTGGGAAAATTAGGTTAATTGTGTTTTTAATTGAAATTTATTGGTAAATTGAGTTTAATTATTGATAAATGTGTTGAGAAAATTAATTTTGGATAATTATACTATTTTTGGTGAATTTTTGAAGTAATTATAGTATATTTATATATATAGGGGCATTTTGGTAATTTTACATGAAATTGGCTAAAAATGTAATTTAGTTGGTTTTAATAGTTATTTAAGGTATAAAAATGATTTCTACAAATTATTTAGTATTTTTAATTAATTAAAACTATTTTTCGTGAATTATTTTCAATTATATATATAATATACGATTTTACTAATAAAATGAGTTTATATCGGTTTTTAATGTGTTTTAAGGTTAATTATGTAATTTCTACTTATAAAATAAATTTCTATGATATAAGGGTATTTTTGGTAATTCTGAAATTGTTCCGTGAATTGTGGATCCCGGTCGGTAGATTGTAGTTTGGAGTTCGACCGAGAGGTTGTGGATGAATTGTTGTGCCTGTTTTTCGAAGTGTGTTTCTTTGCAGGGTCGGCTCTACTCTTTGAGTAGAGAGATGTTCGTTTTATAGGGGAGGTTCTGTCGAATTTTAGGTAGAATTCTCGTAAAACGTGATGTCCGGTCGAACCCTAATTTTGTTTCTGTGTTTAATATTCTAGATCGAGTTTCTAAGATTTTCTGTTAGGCTTATTTTGATTTCCGTCGCTATTTATTGTTTATTTAGCTGCGCTGAGACCGAGGCCTAGTGGACCAAGCCCGTCGGACCCATCTCGTGAAGCGCACTAAGTGTGAGTTACTATTTTATATATATATGCTTTAGGATGCATGATTTTAGAAATATATGTTTTATTTTGATTAAATATGCATAAATAATGTGATTAGTATTTAAGTATATCTTTAGTTTATTTTGGTATATATTAAATTATATGCATGTTTTATTAATGAACTGTGTTTAAAATGTTTTCAAATATATCTCTAGTTTATTTTGTAATTTAATTGGATTTATTTGACGTATATATACTCGAAATATACCTGGTTTACTTTTAGTATATTTTCAGTATATATATGGGTTATGTTGTTATTTTATTTAAGTTCATGCATCATTTATTTTTATGAATGTATGATTTATATTTAAAATGAAGGATATCGATAGAACGTGATACCTAGTGGGCAACACTAGGACCGAGTGCGTACAGGTACGCTTATAGCATTTAGGCTATATTACTAACTATTTGTGGATACTGATTGAATTTGATTATCTGATGTGTGATGTGTGTTGGGTGTGATTGCTGGAGCTCGGTTGACCTAGTGTCTCGGGGCCAATCACACTGACAGTCAGACTGCTGGAGCTCGGTTGACTTAGTGTCTCGGGGCCAGTCTACTGTCCAAATGGATTAAGTGAACCTATTTGGAATAAGTGAGTCTATATGGCTAGAATGTTGTCTAACACTGTTTTGAGGTCGCAATATTCTAGGGTTTTATTTGATCCTTCATAAACTGTGATTTTCAATAAAAATATATAAAAGGATTTTACAGCATCTGTGTGTATTTGCCTGTATATATACATATTATATATACTTTTGACTGTGTGCATTGGCATTTAGTATGCATGTATATATATTATAGTAATTCACTCAGTGAGGTCTGACTCCCCTCCATTGACATATTTTCAGGAGAATCATCGTCTTCAGACCTCAGTAGCAGGCTTGTACGCCGAATTTCTTCCGCCCCGGCTTCTTTATGTAAACTGCTCACTTGAGTTTTATTTTATCTAGACACTGCAGTAGTCATTAAATTATTAAAGAAATGTTGTATTATATTTGAACTGGATTTGTATTAAAATAGTTTATATATATATGAGATGAGTATTTAATTTAAATCCAGTTGGTGAAAATGTTATTATGATATTTATGATTTTTATTTTCGTTGCATTATATATTGTTATTACTATTGCATGTTTTATTTTATTTTTTTAGGCTTGCTATGGGTTCCGGATTCGAAAGAATTCCCGTTCCCTAGCGCCAGTCATATAATAATAAAACCCTAAAATAATGATAATAATATCTATCTCAATTAAATAGAAAAATAATTAACAATTGTATAATATAATTTAAAATTAATTATTAATAACACAAATTCAAAAATTACTTTATTTAAATTAAAAAAAATATGGGGTATTACAATCTTCCCTCCTTATAAGAATTCGTCCCCGAATTCAAGAAAAGAAAAAATTACAAGGCTTAAGAGGAAAAGAGATATGGGAAAGAAACTCGCATCTCAACTTCAGTTTCCCAAGTGCAATCCTCAGCAGAATGGTTACTCCATAGCACCTTCACCATCGGTATCTCCTTAGTCCGCAACTATCGTATTTGGCTATCCACAATCGCCACTGGATACTCCTCGTAGGTCAGATTATTGCTAAGCTCTACGGCTTGAGGTTGTAGAATGTGAGATGGATCAGGAATGTATTTCCTCAGCATAGATACATGGAATACAGGATGGATTCTCGATAGTTCTGGTGGCAACACCAATCTATATGCCACTTCACCCACTCTAGATCGAATCTCAAACGATCCAATGTATCTAGGAGTTAGCTTACCCTTCTTGCCAAATCTTATGACTCCTTTCATTGGAGACACCTTCAGGAACACCATGTCTCCAATCATAAAGGATAAATCCTTCCTCCTAGGGTCAGCATAGCTCTTATGTCTACTGAAGGTTGTCTTCAATCTTTGCTGTATGATGAGGACTTTCTCTAAAGTCACCTGCACTAACTCTGGACTAAATAACTATCTTTCAACAATCTCCTAACATAATGGTGATATGCACTTCCTACCGTATAGTGCCTCATACGTAGCCATTTCAATGCTAGCATGATAGCTATTATTGTAAGCAAACTCAATCAATGGCAAGTGTGAATCCCACTATCCTCCAAAGTCAATCACAGACATCCTCAACATATCTTCTAACGTCTGGATGGTCCTCTATGATTGACCATCTGTTTGAGGATGGAAGGCTATACTGAAATCCAATCTAGTGCCCAAAGCCTTCTGTAATTCTTATTACAAGACTGAGCTGAACGTGGCTCCTTTGTCCGATACTATACTCACTAGTACTCTATGTAGACAAATAATCCTATTGACATAAAGTCTCACCAGTCTATCAGTAGAGTACATCTTCTTTATTGGTAGAAAGTGTGCTGACTTGGTTAGCCTGTCAACAATCACCCAAATAGCATCATAACCTCCTGTAGTCCAAGGTAGTCCAATCATAAAGTCTATAGCTATCATGTCCCATTTCCATTCGGGAATTGGCATAGGTTGCAATAATCCCGAGGGTCTCTAATGTTCAAGCTTCACTTGCTGACAAGTCAGGCATCTAAACACAAACTCTGCAATATCCTTCTTCATTCCATTCCACTAAAATGTATCTTTCAAGTCCTGATACATCTTGGTAGAGCCTGGATGAATACTATAAGCAGAAAAATATGCCTCTTCCATAATTTCCTTCCTCAAGTCGTCAACATCCGACACATAAATCCTAGTGCCCAACCGCAATACACCTTCTCTGTCAACCACAAAGTCTCTTAACCGCCCTTGTTGCACTTCATACATAATCCTTTGCAACTGCAGGTCTTTATTCTGAGCTGCTTTAACTCGATCCAAGTATACTGATCGTACCCTGAATTGAGCTAAAAGGCACTTTTTAGTAACTTTCAACTGCAACCTTTGATCAATCAATCCGTGCAACTCCTTGACAATGGGTCTCCTTTCTGTGCTGATATGGGCAAGACTGCTCACTGAATTTCTACTCAAGGCATCAGCAATAACATTTGCCTTGCTTGGATGGTACAAAATAGAACAACCATAATCCTTAAGAAGTTCCATCCATCTTCTCTGCCTCAAATTCAAGTCCCTTTGTTGGAAGATATACTTTAAGCTCTTATGATTGGTGTATATCTCACATGTAACCCCATACAAGTAATGACTCCATATCTTCAAAATAAACATGACGGCTGCCATTTAAAAATCATGAGTAGGATAGTTTTGCTCATGCTTCTTCAGCTGCCTCAAAGCATAAGCAATTACTTGGCCATTTTGCATCAATACACAGCCTAATCCTACTCTAGAAGCATCACAATACACCGTATACCCTTCATTTCCAGAGGATAAAGTTAGAATTGGAGCTTACGTCAACAAATCCTTCAACAACTGGAAGTGCTCTTCACATCTGTCTGTCCACACAAACTTAGCACTCTTCTAGGTCAACCTTGTCAAAGGTGCGACAATTTTGGAGAAATCCTTCATAAATCTCCTGTAGTAGCCTGCTAAACCCAGGAAACTCCGTACTTCTCTAACTGTAGTCAGCCTCAGCCACTCTGTAATAGCTTCTATCTTCTTAGGGTCCACTTGTATGCCATCTTTAGAAACCACGTGGCCTAAAAATGCCACTTGATTCAACCAAAACTTGCACTTCGAAAACTTGGCATATAACCTATGCTCCCTTAAAGTCTAAAGCATCCTTCTCAGATGCATAACATGCTCAGCTTCACTCTTGGAATAAACAAAGATGTCATCAATGAAGACTATTATAAACCAGTCCAAGTATGGCCTGAACACCCTTTTCATCAAGTCTATAAAGGCTATTGGAGCATTAATCAACCCAAAGGACATTACCAGGAACTCATAATGGCCATATCTTATCCGAAATGCTATCTTGGGCTCGTCACCACTTTTGATCCTCAACTGGTGATACCCATATCTCAAGTCTATTTTAGAGAAGCATGTAGCACCTTGAAGCTGATCGAACAAGTCATCGATCCTTGGAAGTGGATACTTGTTCTTAATGGTAACCTTGTTCAACTGCCTGTAATCAATATAGAATCGAAGGCTACCATCCTTTTTCTTCACAAACGGAGCATCCCAAGGCGATATACTGGGCCTTATAAAACCTTTATCGAGCAACTCCTGTAACTGCTCCTTCAACTCCTGTAATTCAGCTGGTGCCATTCTGTAGGGTGGCATAGAAATAGGATTTGTACCAGGTATAACATCGATACAGAAATCTATCTCCTGTCTGGTGGTAATCCCAGTAATTCTTCAGGAAAGACATCCATAAATTCACACACCACTAGCACCTATTCGATTGCCCCATTCTCTATCTCAACATCTCTTACTATTGCCAAGTAACCTTGACAACCCCTTCTAAGCATCTTCTGGGCTGTAATGGCAGAAATGAGATTACGAGGCATAAAGCTCTTTTCACCTTTAAAATAGAACTCTCTTCATTCGAAATGCTAAACACCACTTCTTTCTCTAGAAAATTCACTGAAGCATAATACCTCAATAACTAATCCATACCCAAAATGATGTCGAATTCCAACACATCAAGTAACACCAAGTCCGCCAATAATTCTCTACCATCAACTGACACCAGACACAAAGGAAAGAAGATATCTATCTCCAACTTGTCACTAAGAGGAGTCGATACAGATAGAGGAAAGGACAACCTGGAAGGCTGCCACTCAATTCTCGAAGCAAACACAAGGGATATGAATGAATGCGAAGTGTCGAGGTCAAACAATACTCTAGCATCACGTGCACAGACTGAGAGAATACCTGCTACTACTGTGTTAGAAGTCTGAGCATCCTGCGGTGTCAGAGTGAAAACTTATGCTTGGCCACGACCTGCCTGCTGAGATATCGAAGGCTGCACAAACCCATGACCACTAGGCCTACCAACTGAACCTCAACCTTGATGGCCCATAAACTGTGGCGGTCTCTACTGTGGTTGTACTGGTGCTCTGTACTGCTGTGGCATTGGATAGTAAGGCTGAGCCACTGATGAAGATGAACCCTGATCATACTGTGGTTGATATCCAGAGTGAGAAAAAGCTCTGGCAAGATGACCAACCTATCCACATTTGAAGCAAGCGCTCGACAATAAATGACACAGGCCCTGATGGAATCGACCACAACTCGCACATGTACTGGCTCCAGACCCAGAACTACTCTGTCCTGAGCTCTGCCCACTACTACTACTACTGACTCCAGTACTAAATTTGTGACCTTTACCACTTTTCCTATTCGTAGCATAACCATGACGACCAACTCGGTGAGTCCTGGACCTTCTACTACTATGCTGTGAACTACCTGCAGCCTGTTGACTCGTACTACCAATATGAAATGTTGGCTGCTAGTACCCGAGAGCTACACCATATCCATTACCACCGACCATACAAGGGTCTAACATGGTGCCCTAGTGGATCTATCGCCTCTCAATCAGACGGGCCTCCTCTATAACACTCTCCAGGGTGCGGTTATTAGTACGCATACCAATAAAATCTGGCCCCAAACCAGTGATATATAACTCTACTGCTCTGTAGGGATCTCTCCTGATGTCCTCTGCATGTCAAGATAGCCTGTTAAACTCTCTAGTGTAGTCCTCCACTGACCTATCCCCTTTGGTAATGTGAAGCAACTACTACTTGTAAGCATCTCTGGTGGCTGGAGGACAGAAGAATCTTAGGAAGCGATCCTTAAACTCTAGCCAAGTTAACTAATGCATGGACAGTTGAATTGATTGCATAAACCAGTCTTGAGTTACCGCTTGGACTTACAACTCCACAATCATTATCCACTGGTAGTTCGTGTGTCTTGTCCTGGTACGTGCCTCAATCGCATTAATGAAGTCCAAAGCGTCACCCGTACCATCAAAGGAAACTCTACCAATCCGAGAGTAGAGGAGTGCTACATCAGTATCTGTCATCTCCTGATTCCTCTATTGTAACATTTATTGCATAAAGGGCATCACCTGATTCAAAGCTGCAAGACCCTGATTAATTCCTACTAGTCCAGTTACAAAAGCTGTGGGGTCTATAGCTGGAGCTTCAGGCCCAACTGGTTACTAATCAGGAATCTCAACTGCAACTACCCTAGCTTGACCTCTACCTTTACCTCTACCTCTACCTCTGCCCCTATGATGTGGAGCAGGAGGAAGAGCCTCATCATGCACAGACTTCAAGTCCAAAAGTCGGATTAGCAATGGGGTCTGTTCCCACATGCCTCATTCTGAAAAAAATAAAGAAAATCGAATTCGAAACAAGACAAGAGTATTTAACGCAACGCGGAATTAGAAACAAGAATATCACAAAGATAATTATTAACCTAATCACTGCAGTAGTTACATAGAAAGATAGACATAGATAATTAATCAAACTTATGCTCTAATACCAACTTTGTCACGACCCGAACCTGAGGGCATGTGACCGGCACTAGGGAATGGGTAGGCATAAGGCCCCCGAAACCCATAGTAAGCCTTAAAGAAAAGAAAAATAAAACCTTCAAATTTAAAACTTTATTTCATAAAAGAACACATTATCAAACTGATTTTTCTAAAAATAAACATAATCATGCACAATATAAAAATATTCTCCATTATCAAATATCATAAATTAATCTTAAACATTATACATAAGCGTGATTCATTAAAAATCTAATACATAAGTATATTTAAGTTATACAACTCATAATACACACATTACTGCAGTATGCTAGAGTTACTACTACAGTATAGCTCACAATAACCTACATAATATAGCCAGTAATGAAGAAATCCAGCGTAGAGGCGGTCTGAGGTCGAACTCCCAAGCTCTTGAAAAAAAATAGATTGAGGGGAATCAGACCTTACTGAGTAAGTTAATAAAAAGCGTTGTACGGTTTGAAAACCTTTTTGAAAATCATATAGTTATAGTGAAAATAATTTATAACGTATATATATATATATAGCTTTTGAAAAACCTCAGTAGAACCCTAAACCTAAATTTCTAAATGGTCAACTGGGCCCACTTAATCCAACTAGACCGTCGATCCCCGAGAGCAAAGGCATCAACCGAGGCACTAAGCCGTAGTTATCCATTTAATCCAAGTACATGGCACTGGCGATCCTTAAGAGCTAAGGCATCCACTGAGGCACCCATCCTAGTCCATTATTAACTTTCCAATCACTGGCGGTCCTCGAGAGTAAAGGCTTCCACCAAGGCACCCATTCCAGTTTATATCCATAAGTCATAAATACATCGGATCCATCTCTCAATCTCTACCATGTGCACACGGTCCTGGTAAAACCCACCAGGTAGCCCGTTCTATCAAAATTTCTCAAAACTAATTATAAATAAATAAAATGGAATTAAATCTTAAATAGCATCATTTAAATTAAATAAATCATATAATAAATACTAAAAATATGAGTTCACGTATCTTTAAATAAAATACATGCACAAATCAATTTATCAACTTACAAGTCATGTGAGAAGGCTGACGACCGCGCGTCTGCCTCGATCCAACAGCTCCTGCTTCGGTATTCTCTAGAAAAGAAAATAACAGACCTATTTTAAAAACACGTCTATAGAATTAAAATCGAGAATCGACAGAAATAGTAAAATTCTAGACTGACTCGAGAAAGACCGGATAAGACTCGATAAATAAGGGGAAAACCCTAATTAACGCTAGGAATTTACGGAAGATGTCACGTTTTATGAGAAAATCTACCAAAATTTCGACAGAGTCTCCTCTGTAAAACGGACATCTCTCTACCATAGGTAGAGCCATTCCTACACAGAAAAATACCCTTATGGTATTCACAGACATTCACACTCGAAATTCCAACAAATTTATTTTCTTTTAACATATATTTTATTAATTTTAATTAAAACACACATCTAAACCGATATTCCAACAAAATTCAACTCTAGCCCAATTATTCCATAAAATTTTCCTAATATATATATATATATTAACATATATAAATCATAAAAACCTAAAAATAATTATAACAAAATATTATATAAATTCTAACATAATTAACATAATTTATATTCATTTTCCAAATAATCAAATCTAAAGTAATAAAATTATAATTAACTAAATAACTTTAAAATATAATTTTATAAACCCAAATATATAATAATCATACAAAATCATAAACCAAAAATCAACCCAGAAACAACCTAAAAATAACTCTGCGCAACTCACATTCAATCTAAATTTTCGACGCTGGAAATGGGTGGCAGTGGCGAGGCTTGGTGTCAAATGACGTCTGAGAAGGTGAGGAAGGCTGAGGGAGCAAAAACAGTGCCGATCTAGCTCCGACAGTGGTGAGGAAGCTTCAAACCGAGAGAGAGAGGAAGACCGGAGGAAGAAAAGGAGAAGGAGGAGGTACTGGCGGCTGCTACGGCGGTGATGGCTGCTCCGGGAAGGCCATGGAGCGCCGGAGGGAGAGGGAGTGACAGTGATGATGACAAATGGGATGAGGGCGCTGTGGTTTGGTGAGGTTCGGGTTTTTTCTTGGTAAGTTTCTTCCTTTCATGTATATATATATATATATATATACCCAAAATAATATATGATAATAAACCCTAAAATAATGATAATAATATCTATCTCAATTAAGTAGCAAAATAATTAACAATTGTATAATATAATTTAAAATTAATTATTAATAACACAAATTCAAAAATTACTTTATTTAAATTAAAAAAATATAGAGTATGACAAAATTTCTTTAGTCTCGTTTAAACTCATAAACTTCAAGTGAAATAGTGAGTTTGGCTTAAACTCGGCTCGATTATAAATGAACTAAGTTCGAGATAGTCAAAACTCGGCTTGGCCTAAGCACCAAGCAGGCTCACCCTTAAGCCTTATGCTAAGGCCTATGCCTAAGACCCCTTAAAATATAGGCCTCTATTATATATATATATATATATATATATATTAAATAATTTTTTATCCTATTATATTTTTTTCTAGAATTAGTGGCTATTTTATTTACAAAATAAAATTTATTTTCAAAATAAAATTTATTTTTTAAATAACTTCACTATTAAATACGTAAAATAAATTATATTCAATGGTATTAAAAGTAAATATAAATAAAATTATAGTTTAAATTTATTTATCTCTTTTTTTGTTATATTTTGTTACTTTTCAATTAAATTATTGGCTAGATAATTTTATTTTTATTTTTAAATTTATAATATTTTAAAAAATTATTATGTACTGCTTAAAGCAAAAACTAGGAGAAAAATGACAAATAGAGGCCACTATCTCCTTTTAACCAATTAAATTTTATTATAGTTCTTTATAATTTATAAGTTTACTCTCTTTTATTAAAATTTCATTGATTTCCCATACTTCCAATATAATAAATTAAATTAAATATATATATAATTTTTTAGTTGAAAAAATTTAAAATTTGCGCTTTTAAATTAGGATCCAAATTTGGTATTAATTTCAATTTTTTTTTCAATTTATTTAATTTTAATAACAGAAAATAGTTAATATCTAAAAAAATAATAATTAATTAATGATTTTAAATCTTAAAAAAAAAAAATTACTCCTAGGGCCACAATTGCCCTTTGCCGGCCTGTCACCAAGTTTGGTGAGTTTTGACGTTCATATAGAGTGTCACCTTCACATCTGTTCTACCGATTTGGTATGGTTTACAGTTGCACCTCAATATTGGCGTGAGTTTCTTCATCACTCCTCATGCAAATTAAGCTAGAATAGCAATTTGCCCTTCGAACTTCAAACCGATGATCAACTCAGTTTATAAATTAACTTTCTAATTGATAGCTAAGTTTACTGTACCATTGATACTATAATTTTATTTTATTTTTCAAAATGGTATCAGATTTTTAATTTTTTTTATTCAATTACTAAAGTTCTATTTTTTTTTAAGTTAAAGTATTTCGAACATATCCGATCAAATTTAATATACATGATAGGAATAATAAACATATTTTTCGTATATTCGCTATGTAAGTATCTCATTAAACATGCTAATGATCTTATTGGGCCCATAGAATAAAATTTGTTTGTGAGCCCTATAAAATAAACTTTTAGTAAATTTATTTTATGAAGGCCACAAAATAATTAGACTGCTTAATAGGATATTTACATGACGAATATATTAAAAATATACTTATTATGGCCGCCGTGTATGCTAAATTTGATTGAATATGTTCGAGGTACTTTAACTTGAAATAAAAATAAAACTTTAGTAACTGAAAAGAAAAAAATTAAAAATTTGATACCATTTTGATACATAAGGCAACATTATGGTATCATCAGTGTAATAAACCCCAATTAGCACATATTAACTTTTCAAAAAAAAAAATTCAATCTAGTCCAAAATAGTATTCTTTAACTAATTTATCTTAAAATTTGTATACATTGACTAATTTAAGATATGAAAGATAAATTAGTAAAAATTACATTTACAACTTTTATTTTTCTAGAAATTAATATTCAGTTTAAAAATAAATTCAAAATAATAAATTAAAATATATATTATATTTTTAATTTTTTACATAATTTTAAATTAAAATGACCAATTATTTTTTAAAAATTAAAATATTAAGTTGTATTTATTCAACTTTTTAATTATAATCTAATATTGCTCATATATATGATTAAATTAGCCAAATTGTCTATATTGATGATATCATCATGAAAAGCCAAAATGTGGAGGATCATCCTAGCAATTCAGACAAAATCCTCTAAATTCTAGACAAATATAAGTTCAAACTCAATCCAGATTAGTGTGTTTTTGGAGTAAAAGTTGGAAAAATTCTAGGGTTTATAATCCCTCAATGCATAATCAAAACAAAATAAAAAAAGATGAAGACTATTTTGAATATAAGATCCCCAACAACTTTAAACAAGCTTTAGAAGCTTAATGGAAGAATAACGACACTTAAAAGATTCATTTCATGTTTGGCAAAGCGTAGCCTTCCACTATTTAGAGCATTAAAAATACTAAGAAATTTGAGTGAAGTAAAGATTGCCAATAAGCATTTAAAGGTATCAAGAGATTCTTATCTTCTTTACATTACTTAGAAGGCATATACCTAGAGGAGTACTTTATTCATATCTTTCAACTAGACACGAGTCCATTGGTTCTCTTTTAGTCAAGGAATATACTATGTGGGTAAAGTCTTAAGTGGACTAGAGGTCAAATACCTAAAGCTTGGCAAATTACCTTTGACTGTAGTCCATACAACTCAAGAACTTAGATATTACTTTCAGGCACATTTTATCATCATCCGGACTAATTTTCCACTAAGGAAGGTGTTGTAAAGACCTAAAACATCTAGACAACTAGTTAAATGATTGGTGCAATTGGGAGAGTTTGATATCACTTATGAATCCAAGCAACAAATTAAGGCTCAAGAACTCTTCGATTTCATTTAAAAAATCAATCAACAACATACTAGACAAAACTTATTCAGTATGGAAATTGTATATTGATGAAGTGGTTGAAGCTCAAAGGTTCGGTATAGGAGTAACACTTGTAAGACGTAGAAAAATCAAGATACAATATGCTATTCGGATCACATTTATAGCCACCAATAATGTCGTTGAATATGAAACTTTAATCACTGGCCTCAAACTAGCAAACGAAGTTTGAGTAGAGCATTTAAAGATATTTTATGACTCTCAGCTAGTTGTCAATCAAATAAAATAATATTCATTACAAAGGACTCAAATATGATAAAATACTTTGAGAATGTAAATCAACTCCCGAAGAAGCTAGAACTTTAAGGAGGAAAGTGAGAAATAAAAATAAATACCCAGAGATCAAAATAGTGAGGTAGACACTTTGGCAAAGTTAGCATCTAAAAATGGACAATTATTCTAAAACTTGATTTTGAATGAGGAATTAATTAGGCCAAGTACAAAGGAAGTTGAAGTATTCACTAGTAAAGAAATTGTTAAGTGGATGAAACTAATAATATAATACTTAGAAGATGGAACATTACCAAATAATAAATCTAAGCACGGAAGCTGAGAGTTAAAGCATCACATTACTTAAGGAAAAAGATCACTAACTCATCCTTAGACAAAGTAATTGTCTCCAAAAGAGGGAAACAATGTTTTAAAAGAAATCCATAAAGGTATATATGGTGCCCATAAGGCTGAGACTCTTTGGTTAGCAAGGTTATGCTACGAGGCTATTACTGGCCAACTATGTCTAAGGATGCATTACAACTTGTTCATAACTGCTTAAAGTGTCAACAATATACCAAGTTATCTTATAAGCATGTTAACTCATAACATCCAATTAGAAGTACATAGCCTTTTGCTATTTGGGGAAAGGACATACTAAGTCCATTCTTAATTTCCACTACTCAGAAAAAAAAGTCCAACACTACATGTGCTCGACTTGTGCTCAGCACCACTAGTGTGCTCAGCTCATCAGCACTACACATGCTTGGCTTATGCTCAACACCTCCAATGTGCTCAGCTTATCAGCACTCTATGCATGTTCAAAAGAAACTTCCAGTATTGTGTGTGCTCGGCTTATACTCCACACCGTCAGCGTGCTTAAAATTTATTGGCACTAAAGGTGCTCGATTTAACGTGAAAGACCATACAGGGACTCACCGACACTAAAGATGTTGATTTCAAAAAGACAATTCAGTAATCAACATAAATCTAGATTATTCAAATATCAATATCTGAGTAACACTCGAGAAAGGGAGACTCTTGATATCCCATATGCATACTTAGGCTCAAAATGAAGGCCCAATATTCTAAAATTCAAAATGAATCTAAATTCATAAAGGAAAAGATACCCAAATCAACAAGGAACACCAATCCTGTTAGGACAAAGATTATCAAGAATAACAAAATTCAAATCCATCCAAGTTTGAGTCAAATATTTCTCTACATATACCTTTCATCTATGCATTATTCATTCCAAAACTTGTATAACATTCTTTGCATTCTACATATTCCCTCACCTACTCTATACTAACTTAAGCATTAGAATCTTTGTGGAGACATCCTATAAGGGTTTATTGCACCAATGGTATCTTAACTTTGCCATATATTTCATTTTGATACTAGATTTTTAATTTTTTTCCTTTCAATTATTGAAATTCTATTTTTGTTTCATGTTAAAGTAACTCGAGCATATCTGATCAAATTTAGTATATGTGACAGCTTGAATAAACATATTCTTAATATATTCTCCACGCAACCATCCCAGTAAGCACTCTTGTCATTTTATGGATAATAGAAAACAAAATTACTAATTATTAAGATTTTTATATTTTATAGAAAAATATATTATTAGAAATTTAAATAAATTTCCGTAAATTTTTATAATTTGATTTCCAACTAATAATAAAGGTTAACAAAAAAAATCCATCTCATCCTATACAATTTAATTTTTATAAAATTTTCTTTTAAAATTTTTGCATAAAAAACATATTTAAAACTTTTTTAATGTAATGTAAGCATGAGTAACTTACATAAATATGAAAAATAAATAATTATATTATACTTTTGTTAAATAAAAAAGTTTAAATATTTTTTAAAAAATTAATGTTTAAATATTCTTAATTTTCTTTAAGAATAAATTTCTTTCTCATTACGATCATTAGGGTAATAATGCACTTTTAATTAATATTTTTTTTTCACTTGTGTTAGAAACTATGGATTCATTAAAGATGAGAAAGAGCACCACCGTATATAAGAAAAGTTTAAATACATAGTTTTCAAATTAAATGATATCGATGTATTTGTACATTAAAAATATAATTTATGCCCGATGTGTGATTATGTCCAAAAAAATCAAAGGTGCATTTGTACCATTTTCTATTTTAAAAATAAAAATATTTAGAAAAATTTTAAATTTTAATATTTAGATATCAAAAAAAGTTGTATAATATGAAAAAAAAAAAAGTAATTGCCCCTTATTTCTTATTTTAATGATAAATGACGTTGATTAGTTAGTATATTGTCAATTCCTTTTGCAACTATTCATTGCGTGTACAGGCCAAAGCTGGAAACTGTAATGGTATCAGACCCTCCTCAGCACTAATGATTTTCCTAAACTCAACTGCTTCATTAATTTAAAAACAAATTTTTATAATGAAAACAAAGAAATAATAATTCATTAGGATCCTAATAACATTTACAGTTGTATAAATTTTAAAAAAAATTTCCATTAGTCAAATCAATTTTTTGTTAAACAACCATTAAAATTAAATTTTTTTTTTACATTTTAATCCTAAAATTTGAAAATTATTTATATTTTAAATAAATAATTTTATTTTTATTTATAATTTATTATCTTATTAAATTTTCATAATAATTGTATTTACTCAATAAAAATAATATCAAAAAATTTAAAATATTTTTTCTTAAATTATTAGTTTCAATAATGATGACAAATAAAATTAATCAAGTAATTTTCTATTTTAAATTCAATTGAGTTTAAACATTATTTAAAATATAACACAAATTATAATATTGTCAAAATTGATTGAGTTTTATCCATATAAAAAGTATTTTTATTTTTTATTTTTTGATATTATTTTAGTGAGTTATATAATTATTAAATATTAAGAATGTTGTTATCACTAAAATAATATCAAAAATTAAAAATAAAAAATATTTTTTCTTAAATTACTAGTTTAATAAGCAATGTTAAATAAAATTAATTTAAATTTTAAATATATAATTTTAATTAATATATTCTAAATGAATAAATTTTGTATATAGATAAATCTCAATTAATTTTGAAAATGTTATAATTTTTATTATATTTTAAATAATGTTTAAACTCAATTGAATTCAATAGATATTTAAATTCTAACACAAATTATAATGTTGACAAAACTAATTAAATTTATTTAAATATAAAAAAATTTTATCCGTATATGATATATTAATTAAAATTATTTATTTTAAATTATTAAAATAATACTTGATTAATTTTATTTGTTATTGTATTGAAACTAACAATTTAAGAAATAAATATTTTTAATTCTTAATTTTTAATTTTTTGATATTATTTTTACCGAGTAAATACAATTATTATGAAAATTTAATAATATAATAAATTATAAATAAAAATATATTTATTTATTTAAAATATAAAAATTTTCAAATTTTAGGGCAAAAATATTAAAAAAAAAAATTAATTTTAATGATTGACAAATGAAAAATTGGTTGGAGTAATAGATATACTCATGAAAAAACTTTTTAAATCTTATTCAAAGCATCCCGTTTGTTTCTTTTTTCTTCCACCGAAGGTCTCTTGGATATTCTCAAAGTTCCCGGCAACCATTGGCCTTCCATGGCCAAGGGCGTCTTTTTCTATTTATTTTTCTTTCTTTCTTATTTTTCATTGTTTTTTTAGTGTTCTCGTTGTTTTCCTTTAATTGTATTTTGCGAACATTTATTTTCTTTTGTTGTTCTCAACTAGATCATTCGTCGATTTCAATTGTTATTGCTTTCTTCCACCATCAATGGTGCTATAAAACTTTCAATTTTAAAAACAGTTTTTTGATTTAAAGGAGAGTGAATGATTTTTAAGGGTGTTGTGTTTTCAAGTTTATGTGTGTTGTGTTGAGGAAGTAAATATTTTTATTGTATATATTAGGAAGTAAATATTTGTATACAATTAGAAATAAAGTTCTATTCTATTTAAGATGTTATTCTATTTCTAATTAGGTTGTGATTAGGATTCCTGTGGGTGTAACCCTTTTTTGAATATTATGAAAAAATATTTCCTTTGAATTTTCTCTCTTTTTCTTTGAATTTTATTCTTCATGGTATCAAAGCATACCCATTGAAATCGAATTTTTTATTGAATTCTTGCAAATCGTATTTTTTCTTTTGAATCATTTGAATCTTTAAAATCATGACCACCGAAAACACATCCATCGTATCCCATGGAACACTCAATTTTATTCAAACCCTTCAAGATAATTCTTCCTTTCCCACAGGAATTATTCTTGATGATACGAACTATATTCTATGGTGACAGATCATGGAGATGCGAATTGGAGCCAAAAATAAATCTGGTTTTTTTAATGGCATTATGCCAAAGCCACCAGCTTGAGATAAAGCGTTGGAAACTTGGCTCCTTGATAATAATCGAGTAAAAAATTGGTTGATTGACTCCATGAGTCCGACATTGATGCAGAGATTCATCCGTCTTCCAACAACAAAGGAGATATGGGATGCTGTCTCAAAAACATTCTATAATGGATCAGACGAAACTCAGTTATTTGAATTGAACCGAAAATCATTCACTACACGTCAGAATGGTAAGCCATTACCTGTATACTATAATGAACTGATTGGAATATTTCAGGAAATTGATGCCCGGAAGTGTGCACAAGGGGAGGATGTCAATGGAGTAGTATCACTCTATAAACATATTACCCGGCTTCGAACACATATTTTCCTAGCCGGGCTTGATTCTGAATTTAATAATGCTCAAAGTGAAATACTCCGAAAGGATCCACCTCTTGATCTCGAGTCTAGTTATGCATATGTCCGGCGGGATCACAACCAGCGACATATGATGGAATAGCCGAAGATACTGTTGGACAATTCTATACTTGTAGCAGCTCAGACTTGTCCCCAATTCAAAGGAAAAATACCGAGTAAGCCCATCACATACACCTGTACTCATTATGGCGAAGTTGGACACTCCAAGGAACGGTGCTATGAAATTGTGGGATATCTGGAATGGTGGGATTTCAATAAAAAGCCTCGTAAGAAGCTCGGTAAGGCTGTAATTCCTACTTCTACTAAACCAAGTGGTGATCTTGATACCACTTCAGGTATGACAAATCTTACTCGAAATAATACATGGATTATTGATACAGGTGCTACTGATCATATGACAAACTCCACCCACCATCTTACATCTATCCGTCTATCAACCCAATAAGATATTCTAACTGCTAATGGAGGCATAGCACCAGTCACTCATGAGGTATCAGTATCTAACTCTGACTCTCTTAATTTAGATAATGTTCTTGTTGTTCCATCTTTTTCTTGTAATATACTATCTGTTGACCAAATCACTTAAAGCTTGAATTGCACTGTCAAGTTTTGGCCTAATTATTGTGTATTTCAGGACATTGTAACTCACCGAATTCTTGGCTCTGGTGTTAAATGTGGAAAGTTGTACTATCTTGAGTTGCATGATGATTCAAAACGAAAGTCAAGTCAAGCTAATAGGGTTGGTAGAAGTTGCTCGAGTAAAGACCAAGTGATCTTGTGGCATCGTTATCTTGGGCATCTCTCTTTTTATTATCTTAGACAAATAAAACCGAATTTATTTTTACATACTACAGACTCAGAATTTAAGTGTGATGTTTGTGAATTGGCAAAAGGCCACCAAATTTCTTATGTACCTAGTTATAATAAAAATTCAATTCCATTTATGACCATTTATTCTGATGTATGGGGACCTGCTCGGATTCCTATGCCATTTGGCGCTCAATATTTTGTAACGTTTATTGATGAATGTACTCGGATGACCTGGGTATCACTACTTTCCAATAAAGGAGATGTGTGCTCTAAGTTTTAGGACCTATACAATATGGTGGCTACACAATACCAGAGTAAAATTCAAGTCTTGCAGTCTGACAATGGTGGGGAGTATGTTAACTCAATTCTCAATGATTTCTACCACAAGAAGGGCATTCGCCAATAAACATCTTGTGCTGACACTCCTTAACAGAATGGTATAGCCGAACGGAAGAACCGACAGTTATTGAAAGTTTTTCGAGCATCATTGTTTAATATGAATGTTCCTCGAGAATACTAGGGAGAAGTTGTTTGATCCGCTGCGTACCTTATAAACCAGACACCATCACGCATACTCAATTTTAAAACTCCTCTTCAGAAACTTCAGGAACTTGTCATATCTCCACCCTTTAATAATCTCGAACCCTAAGTTTTTGGATGCTTGACATATGTTCATCAAACACTCAGAAAATTAGACCCTCGAGCTATCCGGTGTATCTTTATTGGCTATGCGGATTTACAAAAAGGATATCGGTGTTATGATCCGAATACAAAAAAGATATATGTCACTCGAGATGTTCGGTTTCATGAAAATTGTCTGTTCTTCTCACACTTCGAGTGCTCTCTTCAGGGGGAGAAAAATCCAAAATTCTTTGAGCTTGAAGATAGCATTTTGAGTGTTCCGAATCCGAGTATCTCAAATATTTTAAGTGTTCCGAGCATCTCACCCGAACAGATGTTCTGAGTACGAGCATCTCACTCGGACAGATCATCGAAGAAAATCCGAGTAATCAAGATAGTACATCTTCTCAACCTACACCAAAAGCTAAAGAAACTCCAGATGCGGTGCATAATGAGGTAAATTTGTCTCCTTTAATTTTAAATATTGAGCCTCGTTATCCTTCTAGGATCAATAGAGGGGTTCCGAAAAAACAATATGATTCGGACCTTTATACCAAAGCTAAATACCCTATTAACAACTTCATATCAACCAACAGTTTGTCTAACTCACATGCACTTACTGTAAATCAATTATCTACTGTATCTATTCCAAGTAATGTGCAGGAAGCCTTAGATGATCCGGATTAGAAGAAAGCTATGAATGATGAAATGGAGGCATTGCAGAAGAATAGGACATGGGATCTTGTTCCTTTTTCGGAAGGAAAGAAAACGGTGGGGGTACATATGGATATTCACTATCAGACTCAATCCTGATGGAAGCATAAATCTATATAAAGCTCAGTTGGTAGCAAAAGGGTATACTCAGAAGTATGGAATTGACTATGAAGATACATTTGCCCCAATAGCAAAAATGAACACCATCCGAGTCCTTATTTCCTTAGCTGCCAATCTGGACTGGCCGCTGCAACAATTTGATTTAAAGAATGCATTCTTGAATGGAACCATAGATGAAGAAGTATATATGGATCCACCACCCGGAACTAAATGTACTGACCGAGTATGAAAACTAAAGAGAGCATTGTATGGACTCAAGCAATCACCTCGCGCATGGTTTGGACGACTCTCAACCTTCATGAGGAAGCTTGGATATAAGCAAAGTGATGCTGATCACATACTATTCATTAAACAAAAGTTAGGTAAAGTCACCGCACTGATTGTATATGTTGATGATATGGTGGTCATTGGAAATGATCCGAGTGAGACAACAATCTTGCAAAGACAGTTAGCATCCGAGTTTGAACTTAAGGATTTGGGTAACTTGAAGTATTTTTTAGGAATTGAAGTTGCAAGATCGGCTCAAGGAATTTCTCTTTACCAATGAAAGTACATAATGGACCTACTGACAGAGACGGGGATGCTTGATTATAAGCCAACCGAGACTCCTATTGAAGTCAACCATGACTTTCAGTCCTAGAAGATTAAGTTCCAACTGATAGAGATTAGTATCAAAGGTTAGTGGGAAGGTTGATTTACCTATCTCATACTCGGCTAAACATTGCTTATGTAGTAAGTGTTGTGAGTCAATTCATGCATTCTCCGAGTAAAGAACATATGAATGCAATATACCGAATATTAAGATATCTAAAGTCTTCTTCGGGTAAAGGGTTATTCTTTAGGAGGAATAAGGATTATGAAATTACTGGCTATACTGATGTTGATTGGGCTGGAGATCGGACTGATCAAAAATTAACATCCGGGTACTTTACATTTACTGGAAATAATTTAGTCACTTGGAGAAGTAAAAAGCAGAAAGTTGTAGCAAGGCCAAGCGCTGAAGCTGAGTTTAGAGGAATGACTCATGCAGTATGTGAGTTGCTTTGGGTAAGATGAATTATTCAACATCTGGGATTAAAACATCTGAAGCCTATGTTGTTACATTGTGATAACAAGGCAGCTATAGCAATTGCAAACAATTCGGTTTAACATGATCGAACTAAGCATGTAGAAGTTGACAGATATTTCATAAAAGATCGTATGAATCAAGGGACAATTGATCTTCCATATGTTTCATCTCAAACTCAACTAGCTGACATCCTCACAAAGGCTGTATCCGAAAAAACATTCTACATTGCTTGGCAAGTTGGGAATGATTGACATACATTCACCAACTTGAGGGGGAGTGTTGAGGAAGTAAATATTTTTATTATATATATTAGGAAGTAAATATTTGTATACAATTAGGAATAAAGTTATTTTCTATTTATGATGTTATTCAATTCCTAATTAGGTTGTGATTAGGATTCCTGTGTGTATATATAAGGGGTGTAACCCTTCTTTAAATATCATGGAAAAATATTTCCCTTGAATTTTCTCTCTTTTTCTTTGAATTTTATTCTTCATGTTGTGCTTGATGGAGTTTTAAGTTTGATATGATAATGACTTGAGGGAATTCTATTGACTTTGTCCTAAGTAGAGTTTCTCTATACTTCCCTCTTTTTTTACTATCTTCTTTGATTTAGGGTTATTATCTTTTCAAAATTAAATTGACCCATAATCAAATATGAAGAATGGTTCTCTTAAAAAATAAAATAAAATCTGAAGAATGGTTCAAGATAGCATCTAGTTAATTTGCTAGAAGGAGTTTCAATCTTGTTGATTTCCTTGTGAATTGGTGGCAATTGAATTTTGCAAACAAATGAGCTTATCGGTGATGCTTGGAATTCTAAGAGCCTCTTCTATTGTTTTAGGGCTAAAAGTTTTATTGTTTGACACTTTGACTTTGAATTAGGGGTGTTAAAATGGGTCACGACATGCGAACACAATTCATTTAACATGCAAAATTAATGGGTTAGGGTTGGGGTTAAACAAGTTAGTGTCAGACATGGGTCGACCCATTTATGACACGGTTTAAATCAGGTCATGTCGCGGGTTGACACGTGAACCCATTATAACCCATTATAACACGTGACACGTATCAATCCGACATGACCATTTTACAACCCATGTAATATACTATAATTTTCTTTGTATTGTAATCAATGATGGCTCCTCCTCTTTTAAAAAAGTCTAAGTTATACTTTATCTTTTTTTTTTTGGTCGAAAAGTTATTCTCTGTCTATGTTCAAAAAAGAAATTAAAAAATTATTCTTATGTCCATTCAAACCAAAAAAAAAAAAAAAAAAAGCTCTCATCACTCAGTTCAACTCCTTGTTTTATTTTTCGATGAAATTGGTAAACTGCTTTTTTTTTTTTCTTATATTGTTTCTTGGCATAGAGAAGCTATAAGGAGCTTATTATT
Organism: Mallotus nudiflorus; assembly: GCA_947683625.1. Taxonomy (NCBI): domain Eukaryota; kingdom Viridiplantae; phylum Streptophyta; class Magnoliopsida; order Malpighiales; family Euphorbiaceae; genus Mallotus; species Mallotus nudiflorus. The sequence continues at coordinate 3,068,605 of CANTUR010000037.1, forward strand.
AATTTTATTGATTCAATTTAATTTAGGTTAGGTTTAGATTTGATGAGTAATAATTTGGATTTTATGTAGGCATCCATTTGATTCATCAAAATGGGGTCATGTTTGTCAATTTCAATTTAATTCTTGTGATTTTTACTGGATTTTATGGAAATTGTATGTATTATGCAAGTTGCTAAACTATGATTATTATTGTAGGTTTTTTTTTTTTTGTGAAAAATGATATTTTTATAAGTAATAAATATTATACAAGTTAAATGGATCGTGTCAATTTTTTTGATCCACACAACCCATTTAAATAAATGGATTATACATATCATATTTGTGAAACCCACTTAATTTCTATATTGTATTAGGGTTGAATTATATGATACAATTATTAAATAAATTATGTTCATGTTAACCTTAATTTTGTCATCAAAATGGATTAACCCGATATGAACACAACCCATTAACACGTTTTGACATCATACTTTGAACATTCTTTATATTTAATGGGGCTATTAGACATTCTTCCTTTGTACTGGTATTTTGAATCTTTGCTTGAAATGCAATTTATTTAGTTGGCACGAAAAAAAAAAGTTCAATTTGATCTCATTCATTACCCCAAATTTAAATTTACTTTTCAAGTTCGGTTTATAAAATGATAGTCAAACTCATACCTATTAATACTTATCTCATGTAAATTAAGTCATTTATAAAATCATATAAAACTCAAAAAAATTATTAAAATTTTTTAAATTGTATAAATTAAATAGCTAAATAAAAAAAAACGTCTTAAAAAATATTATACATTCAAAATTTTTGCTTTCCTAATGAACTATTTAAATGCTATTCTATTAAAGGAATCGAACCACTATTGAATGGCTGAGAACTCATTAAAAAAGATTATGTAATAAATGAGTAATATTCAAGCTGGCTAATATTAAATATTTGACTTATTAGATTTGTGAGCCACAAATAATATAATAATATATTCAATTTTGATTTCAACTTAATTAAAAATGAATAATTATGTAAGCTAGCCAAGTTCAACTCCATTGGCAAGTCGAACTTGGCTAGCTTAAATAATTGTTTTCCTATTTATTTGATATTATTTATAGTAATACGTCAATATGATTAAAGATATAAAACAAAGTTGGGGAATAATTTAAGACAACATCCATTTTAAAGGGTTAACAATTTTGGACCGTCAATAGCGGACATGTCCTGGGTCCATCAATAAAAATTGATTGTCAATTTGCTCCATTTCTATTTCCTCCAAAGTCATCCCATGTGTCATTGAAAAATAAATAAATAAATTATCATATATCACTAAAAAAGATTAATATATTTTTCTGAAAAGTAAAAAAGAGAGACCCCATACATGTTTAATTGTCACCATCATAAAAGAAAAGGAGATTAATAAATTTATACCCTAATTACATGTTTTGTCACCATCACAAAGGCTTAATTTCCACTTCTGTGAGCAAATTATGCTCCATCTTAATCACATTTTTTTTAGTTTTTTAAAGGATAAGTACAATTTTGCAATGGTTTCGTCTTATAGTAAAATTAGTTTTGTAGTATGGTATATTTCATATTTTTTACACTTAATACCATTTTAAATAATATTATTCAAAATATTTACTCTAATATTTAAATAATATGAATTTCCAATAGTAAAATTATATATTGAGTAATATTGCATTTAACAAACTATAATGAACTCATAATAAATTAAATTTACATGTATTTTTAATTTTATTAAAAATAAAAATAATTTTTAAATAAATTTATAATATTTCTCATAAATTGATAGGTACTTAAATAACAGAAATATTAAATACAACTATTTAAATGTCGCAGAAAAACTACAAGACTAAATTATACTTATTCCTTTTTAAATCCATAATCATTACTACAACTAAGGTTCTATATAGGCGAATTATTCCACACAATATGTTCCATAACTTCTAGATAAGTTTTTCCATGATGAGGATTTAGCATTCCAAAAAATTATGGTCTTCAAGAATTTTTTAACCTTCCACATCCTACAGTTGTTTTGGTCGCTATTTATGTATAGAATTTTGCATTCTAAAAAAAATTCTTTTCAATCTTTTAATTTAATTCAAAGCCTTAGATTTATGAATTTCTTTTACTTATATATATATATATATATAATCTTTTTAACTGAAGAAAATAAAAAATAAAGATAAAACCTTTAATTTATTAATGTCTTAAAGGGAGTTAGTGAGGGAAAAATAAAATAGTCACTCCTCTCTAGAAAATTTTTGAGGTACATAGTTCAAAAGATGTCCAAATTGATTTATGGAATTTATTTTTACTTGATTTAAAAAAAATAATAAAAATTATTTTTTCTGGATATATAGCCCCATAAGTGCCTAAATTATATAAAAACAATAATTATTAAAAGTGAGATTCCCATTTACGAAAAATTAATGTTTAAAAAGGCAAAAATATAAAGTGCTACTATATAAATAAAAACCAAAATGGTATATATATATATATATATATATATATAGTCAAGATAGAAAGAGTGAATTAATCAATAAAAGTTAAAAAGTTTTGTGGGGAAAGCATTGTGATAATGTTCTAGAAGATAGTGATACAATATGGTAGAATAATATTTTCCGGGTGTATTATATTTTATCTTGTGTGGTTTGTAGTATTACACTATTTTATTTTTTATATTTAAAAAAATATTTATTTATTTTTTATATTTATTTTTTAGCACGGATTATTCTTTTTATAGGAATAAAATAGTATAAAAAATAAATATTAAAAATAAATAAATATTTTTTTAAATATTAATAATAAAGTAATATAATACTACAAAACACATAGACAAAATATAACTTACCTATATTTTTCTCCCAGCCTGTGGCGACCTTTTAATCTTGAATTCATTTCTATTTGTCTTCTTGCAAGATAGTCGTTCCCATGGTTTTTTTTTAAATTATATTTTTTTTATATTTTATTTCATTACATTACTTTATTATTAATATTTTAAAAAATATTTATTTATTTATTTATAATATTTATTTTTTTATGTACTACTTTATTTCTATAGAAAGATTAATAAATGCTTAAAAAAAACAAATGTTATGAATAAATAGATATTTTTTTAAAATATTAGAGATAAAGTACTGTAATGTGATAAAATATTAAGAAGAAAATGTAATTTATCTTCTTTTTTTAACCAAATAACTTTCATTAACCAATGAACAAGTAGCATAACAAACATCCAGCCAATAAGGAAGTCATTAAATTTACTTCTATTTTTTTTTTTTTTTTTTTTTTTTGACATAGGGGAGGGGGATTCAAACCTCTTTAGGTGCCAACTCTGTGAGACCATACCTCCCTAAGCAAACTAAATGTATAAGTTAAATATTATGATTATCCTATGGAAAGCAGAAAACAAAATGAATATAGTTTTTTTTTCTTAATTACTCAGTCTAATAAATACACACCCCCTTCAACTTAATACTTTTCATTAATTAATTCTTTTAATTTATAAATTAATTGTTTATATTTATTAAAAATAAAATTTATCAATAAATTTTTTAGAATTCAATATATATATATATATTATAAACTAAAATGAAATTACATATATAAATCAATTGTTTTTTTTTTTTGACTTGAGAAGAGGGAGCTAGTGAGGTTCGAACCTCCACGGGTGGCATCCTAAAGGAGATGCCTTCCCACCCAAGCCTCTCAACCTAGGCATAAATCAATTGTATTAATACTAAAAAAGAGTACTAATTTATTGGATAAATTTTATGGTATGAACAGAAACCGAATTCTATTTTTTACTGCCTATTTTAATTTTATAGTAAAATATTTTACCATTTGTTTTAGAAAGTGTGTGGAGATGAAACCAAATATATATATATATATAATCTAAAACATAAATACACATAGAATGTAGTGTCACCACATATCATATAATAAAATTATGATAATTTTGTTGGACGTCAAATGGTATATATACTATACACACATTTTAAATTAATGATGTGAGACCTAAGATTAGAGATGGAATGCCACGGAAAGTTTTATATATATTTACATCACACATTTTTTTTTTATTTTTTTAAAAATTTAATAACTTAAAACATATATATAATATAATAACATCACATGCTATGTAACAAAATCATTACAATTTTATTAGATGTGGAGTAATATATATGTTACACATATACATTCTAATTAACTATGTATTCTAAATTAACGATGTAGGTGTCTTCCATTCGTCTTTACAGGTCCTCTTGTCGTTTGGGCTTTTCCAACACTCCACTTGTCCACTTTCACTTTGTCTAAAGTCTAAAACCATAACCTTACATACATCTCATGATGCCTTCTTTGCCAATGAAGCCACCATCAATGCTTTGCAGATCCTCCCCATAGCAATTAGACTTCAATTAGCGACAAGCTACCAAACTCAACAATCATATCCCAGGAAAAGACTATTCATTCACCATCCAACACGCAACCAACTTGTTTCTTTCTTCTTTTTGTTTTTTTTTTTTCAATTGAAAATTAAATAGTTTTGAAAAGTATATTTTCAAGTTAATTAGACATTAAATATTAAAAAAAAATTACGTAAGTATTCTTTGGCCATGCATTTAATAATTAATTAGAAATCTTTAAATTAAATTTTAGTACTTCATACATTTTGACGAGTATATTTTTTAATCTTAAAGCAAATATTTATATTTCATATGACCTACACAATCTATAAATTTTTAAAAATTTAAAATTTTCTGTTATTTTTATTTATTTTCATATGTTTTTAGTGAAGTAAGGTTTATTTTTCAAAATTAAAATTTAAAATATAACCATAACAAATTTTTAAAAATAAAAAATTAAAGCCAAACAATTTAACAGTCTGATAACTCCATTTGGAAATTTTATCATTTTTTCCTGTGAAAAGCTAAAATTATAATTTTTTTTAAATATTAGTATTTAGAATCCATTAAATTTTCACTAATTTTTCAATTTAACAAAATCACCATAATAGAAAATTTTTTTAATAACTATTTAACAATATGGTATTTGCTAAAACTCAAACCAAAACATTTGTTGGATAGAAATAGAGGTGCAATCAGGTCAAACTGACTCGTGAGCTATTTGAAATCCACTAAAAAAAATTTAAAATTAACTTGATTATTATAGAGTCGAGCTCTAGCTATTCGAGTATGGTATCAGGTCAAGTTTGAGCTCCTAAATATGTGACTCAATAGGCTCATGAGCTTAATCGAGTCTATCAAGTTCGAGTCAAGCTTATATATATTTACTATTTTACCTTTTATTTTAATATAATTATAAATATATCTTTGTAAACCGAATTGAATTTAAGTTCGAATTCTAACTCGAGTTGAGTTTGAATATTTTAAAAAATATATATTTTTTATAAATTTATAAATTTTATTTAGTTAATCGAATCGAACTTGAATATATTTATTATTTATTATTTAATCAAGCTAAGTTTAAGTTTAAAAAATAAGAGATCAATCGAATTTGACGAGTTTGAGTCGAGCTCAAACTTCAAATTTAAATATTGAGTCAAGCTCGAGCTCGAGTTTAGTAATGTATCGACTCGATGACATTCCTTAGAAATTGGGCAACTTGTGAAGTATATCTTAATAAATATTTAGCGCTAATGAAGAAATTATCACAAACCCATAGCCAACTCACATGTGATACAGCTAGTATCTATGAATTTGGACAAAACCATAATTAAGCTTAGATTAAGCAAGTTACAAATGACAATTTAATGTCAAACTAAGCAACTCCAATATCATATTATATTCTGCTATGGCTGAAGTTAGAACATCTTGTACATATGCATGGAATTTTTCATCCAAGTTTAAAGTTTGAATCCTCTAATGGCAAAAAACTCGTTTCACGCCAATAACAGATTATGGTTCGATCCGTGTCTCCATCCCCTCAGTCCACTTGCATTCGACTAACGGAACCCTGTATCATCACAATATTCAGCATATCTACAAGTTGCTGATTTCATGAGATGAATCGCATACTGTATATATGTATCTATAAACTTTGATTGATTAGTTGGTTTCTTCAGTATGTTCGACTCCTCTACCAGCACTGATCCGTCTCCCAATTCCGGCCACGATAGCGGCCGGAATAACTTACAGTCAACGGCCGATTCTTGGTTGTAACAAGCTTGAGATCATAAACAGCTCGTTTCTCAGGATCAGATAAAGTAGAGTAAGCAGCATGAATCTTCATGAACTGGTCTGCTGATGTATCTTTCCGATCCAAGGCGGCGACATCAGGATGGCAAGTTCTAGCCAATCTTCTGTACGCTGATTTGATTTCTTGGTTTGAAGCTCCAACTTGAATTCCAAGAACCTCATACAAGGACGATGCCATTCTTTGAGGGTTTATGTAAAGCTTGGATGATCTTTCTTTGTAAGTTGTAGCTGTGCTGTTCGAAATGAACGGCGGCCGGAAAGTGGTGCTCCGGTGAGGAGTAGCGGAGGGACTAGAAGTGATGGTGAACTTGGGAAGTGGAGAAAGAATAGAAGAAGAAGAAAGCATTCTGTAGTGACTTTTTTTGGTTTTTGGACTTTGGAGGGTTATATATAAAGGTGTCCTAAATTCTGCCCATCCAATTATTTTTTTTTGGGGGATTTTTTTTTTATAAATTAATGGTGAGTTTGGGCTGAGTCAGATTTAAATGGCTTATCCAAATTTTTGTTTTTCATTTTTTTTAACAACGAAGTTTTGTTTTTCATGTGCAATCTGTCACTGCATTCAATAATTAAATTTGTTATCGTCAAAATAAGCAAATAAATAAATAAAATAATAATAATTCAGAAAGAATTATATATGTATAGGATGACTCTTATGCCTGAATCTTATTAAGATGGGGAAGAGCAAGCATATTTTATTATAATTGCATTTATACAAGGGTTCTTTTCTTATGTGAATTAAAAAATATGTTCTTATTACTGTATGAATGTTTATATTTATATAAATAAAATTATAATTATTAAATTAATTTTTATTAATTATATCTATTAATTATTATGTATTGATACACATGAAATGTATTAATAACTATACTTAAATAAATATTAATCTAGTAGTTTTAATTTTATTTATATAGATATGTACGTTTATACTGAAAAATAACTCTCAAAAATAAATAAAGAGTTATGAATTATGTGATAAACACTTAATTAATAAATTAAATTAACGGGTAAAATTAATATACTTAGTCTAAGATGTCTTTAGATTTATAAAATGTTGCAATATAATTCAGTTGGGACGTTTGTTATTTTTTTTATCATTACAAACCTGGATTGGAGGATTTGCTAGTGATGCAGGAAATGATCACCACTGGACCAAATATCACTAATAATACTCTTATTAATTATTATAAAATTTAACCGTTGCAGTCAATAAAATAAAGTAATTTAGTGGTTATATTTTTCAAAACAATTATGAGATAAATAAATGGATACCTCAGTTTTTTGATAGTTAGTTCAAATTGAGTAAACAAAAGTTATCTTTTCATTTAAATTAAAAATATTTTTGTGGTAAGAAAAATTAAATTCTTTTTAAATTATTACAATTTTACTTTAATTCTTATTATTTTTTACTCTTTAAAATTTTTGAATATAAAAATTATTCACTTTTTATTTTTTTTTATCTCATATATTAACTAATAGGAATAACTTATATTTTTCCCTCCGTATTTTTATTATTTTCTTGATTTACTCCCTCTACTTTTATTTATATAGGATTGAGTTTTTACACTTTTTTTAATTTACTCCCTCCAAAATTATTTTTATTTACATTAACTCCTTATATTTTTATTTTTTGAACATTAAGTCCTTTTTACTTTTATTTAGAAAGATTAACCCCCTTCAATAAATATAATTCTAAATTTTTTTATAAACCATGTTATAATTTAATTACTTATTTTTTTTAATATAAAAATTATAAAAATACAATTAAATGTTAAATATTTTTATGAAAATTAAATTTAAATCTGTACAATTGTAATTTTTTGGTTAACAAAATTTTTATCTAATATTATAGAAATAAAAACTTAAGCAACATTACGCTAAATTTTATTTTATTTTATTCTAAATAAATAGTTTTAAAATACTTTAGTTTATTCTACTAAAATAAAATTTAGTAGAATTTAGCTTAAATTTTTATTTTTATAATATTAGATACAATTTTTGTTAGCCAATAAGTTATAGTTATATAATTTACATTTAATTTTTGTAAGAGTCTTTGGCATTCAATAGTATTTTTATAATATTTATATTAAAAATAAAATATAAAAAATTAAATTATAACATAATTAATGAAAATTTTCAGAATTATATTTATTAAAGAGGTTAATAAAAGTATAAAGGTTTAATGTGAACAAAATAAAAGTATGAGGATTCAATCTATTCCAAATAAAAGTGTAGGGAATAAATTGAGAAAACAAAAAAATGTAGGGAGTAAAATATGGGTTATTCCTAATTAATATTATTTCTTTTTTTATTTTAAACTTAAAAATTAATGATGAGATAATGTTAATACGATTGGAAAAGAACGTGGCCAGAGAGATTTACTTAGTTATAAACTAATCTTACTTTGCTTTAGTTTGAATTTAATTAATTTTTCTTTTTGGTTCAAAAAGGTGGTGGCACTCTTTTAATCAAACTTTTATTTCTTTTTCAAGCAATAGTATTGAGGAAAAAAAAAGAAAAGAAATTTCCATGAACATATCTTTACTAAGTTCTTAATTAAATTTGGTAGGACATGTCAATTGATTTGTCTATAGATATTTTTTTTTAAAAAAAATTGGAAAACAATCTATTATGTTTATATTTCTGTGCAGCCAGACCTCTTTTCTGGCCAGAATTTTGTCTCAATCGGCTGGATGGTCCCTACACAGATCCAATTTCGTCAATATTGTTGGCTTGAGTATATCTCCAACATTCCAACCTCCTTCTTCTTCTTCTTCCATTATCTTTTTTTGTTGGAATAAAATGTTCCAATATGGGAAGTTAATTATAAATATTTGAAATTTCCAAAGAAGAAACACTGACTAAAAACATATATTTCAGTACAGGATTAACTATTTTTCATTTGTGTTTTGTGATTATGTTGAACCAAAATAATTAAATTGATAAGGATTTAAATATGAAATATCGAATTTGAAATCCTTATATACAAAAAAAGGTATCTTTGTACAACTAATAGTATAAATGAAAAGGTAACAATTAAAAGTAATTTAATTGTATTCATGAAGCCCCCACTACTTAGCTTGGTGGTAATAAGAAGGTTATGAATTCGATTCCTAGGGGCAACACCCTTAGGGAAAAAAAAGAAATTTAAAACCATCCATTTAGAACTAACTCGAAGGTTATGAATTCGATTCCTAGGGGCAACACCCCTTAGGAAAAAAAAAGAAATTTAAAACCATCCATTTAGAACTAACTCGATTTAGTTATGGGGTTGACCCACTTTAGAAGTAGAGGATTCAAATCCCTCTCCCCTTCCCTCTCCACCCCAAAAATGGTTGATAAAAAAAAAATTTGTATTAATGAAAAAAGTGAAGGAGCATATAATGGTGAGAGAAAGTATATTTGTATACTGATATTATCGTTTTTAGGGTGGTTTTGGCCATTTATTGTAAAAAACCACACATCTCTCTCATTTTTTTTTCTTGTCTTCTACTATATTAACATTAAATAACTGTTTTGTTTATCATGCATCTCCTTATGTTTCATTGATGATCCAGTACAAGACCGGATCCTGAGAATGGAGTCTCTGTTTTAGACAGTTGATCTCGATCCAGTCTGGTGAAGAGATTTCATTTAGGCGATGGTTGTGGCTGTAAGAAGGAGATGGTCATAGCAGTTCGACGGTTCCAACTCTAGTTTGACGAGGAGGTTCAGTCTGGCGATGCACCACTTTTAGGCAGCCACACCATAGCCAATCCGGTGAGGCAGTTCAAGTTAGTCAGGCTTAAGCCTATTTTGTGCAAAAATATTTTTTTGTTGTTCATTCTTTTGCTATAATTTTCTGCACCTGAGTTTATATTTTAGTGTGAATCCATAGATCAAAAGGGTATGTTGGTTTATGAAGTAATAAATTAACTCTTAGTTAAGTTAGTTTAGCCGGTGATAGCTTTATTGATTTATGAACTTAACCTCTGTCCTCATATGTCTGCTAATAGAGCAATCTCAATAAGACTTTCAAACTTTGTTAAGTTTGGTATTTTATTCTGTTTATTGTATGGTTGGCTACCAGAGTCATTCGCCGGGGATGATAGCCTACGGGCTACTTTGTATTCTTCTTTGCCTTTGGGGCTTTCTGTTAATGATAGTTTCTAATTGACCAAAAGAAAATTTGTATTAATGAAAAAGTAGACTAATAAAAGTAATTTAATTATATCAATTGAAAAGTAATATAATAGCTATTTTCTCTAAAAATATCATAAAGTCGATCATCAATCTATAAAATTAATTTTCATCCAATTTAAGAGGAGAGATTTACCTTTTATTATATGTTCCACCAACACTTAAATCATTTAATCTTTCTATTAATTAAAAAATAATTTAATTATAAAAATTGTCATTATATTTATTGTATATATTATTATAAATAACTAAATAATAAGTATTTTAAATATTTTATATTTTAATAATAAATAGTTAATATATACCAATTATTGTTGAATCTTGAAGGGTAAAATAGTAATTTTTTATGGTCACAAGTAATTAAGTAAAATTATTTTTAATCCATGTGCTTAAGTGTTTATATTCAGGTTAATTAAATATGCAATAATCAGTTGTGGCATAAGCGGTGATAAAATCCATCATGATCATAACTGCCCAAGTCAAGAAATGAAAAATCAATATGTTAATTTTTCAAGTGTGCAACTCTGTTATGAGTGGTGATGAACCTATCATGAGTGGTGACAAGGGTCAAAATCGAAGATCAAATATTTCGTTAAAAATCTAAAGTTAAAATTGACCAAATATGATGGGAATCTTCATTACATATGGTCATAAGCAAGTTTCGACCATTAGAAAAATTTTTCAAGCAAAATCATGATGTTTCAAATTACAAAATTCTAAAAGTTCCTGAAGCTAGTCATGTCCAGTGTCACCACTAGCATCATGAGCAAGTAAGTTATGACACGCTCATCATGAGTGGTGACAGAGTTTCATGAGCAATGACGACAAATTCCAAAAGTGGCAAAAAGTTTCATGACGAGTGTCACCACCATTGTCATGATCATGAAAACTTGAGAATTTGAATTTTACCTTGGCACCCTGACTGTTATGACCAATGACGATTTTTCATGAGTCATGACAATGTGCAAAGTTCCTTTTCCTTTGGTGGTTGAACGACTTTATTTGTATTAAATGCACCTCTAACAACTCTTTTTCTTTTAGAGGGTTTAAATACTACCAAGAATAAAGCTGGAACTAGTGAAGGAAGTTGAGCAAAAACCTAAGAGCTATCTGTAAGCATTTATTCATGAATTTAACCTTCAACCACCTAAGATCTTTCATCTTTAATCTTTGAAATCTTTTTTTTATCTTAAGAGTGTTCTTGAGTGTGGGTTGATAAGTTTTTAATACCAGTATTTAATAGCCCAATAGTGAGATTGAGTGAGTTGGGATTGGGATTTAAACACTTGTAAGCTAAGAGAATTGTTCTTAGTATTTGGGTTTGAGTGTGAGCTTTAGAAAACACTTAGGTTAGAGTGTGAGCCTTGAAAAACACTTAGGTTAGAGTGTGAGCCTTAGGAAAACACTTGGGTAGCTAGATTTAAGCTTGTAAGGGTTTAATCTACACCTTGAAGTTGATTGATAGTGGATTAACATTCTTAACAAATGGTTGAGGAGAGGATGCAGGCTTTAAGGGCTGAACCTCTATAAATTCCTTATGTTTTCTAGCTCTTTTTGTTCATTCTATTATGCTCAAACTTTATTTTTAATTTGCTCTTTATTGAAATATCAAAATTCCTTATCTAGCTTAAAAAGCCAATTCACCCCCTCTTTTGGTACTTATGGAATTACATTTGGCATCAGAGTTTTAGTCTTTATTCTTGAAGATTTAACCATCGTAGAGAAATGATTATGGCCTCCATAAGTCAAGTTGTCGCCACCACTCGATGTTCACGGTCCTAGCTATACAAGACCTCCATTTTTTAATAGTACTAATTATGCATATTTGAGAAATAAAATGGAGATATTTTGGGATAGTGAAGGAGTCAATTTATTGGATACCTTCAACAAAGAAAAATAATAAAGACAATGAGGTGATCATTCCTAGAAAGGAATGGAGTGATGAGCAATCTAAAGCTAAATTAAGAAATAAAAAATCAATTACCATTCTCTATTATGGCTTAAGTAGAGAAGAATACAATGGAATAAAGAATTTAATGTGAGGTAAAGAAATTTAGGAGTGCTTAAAGACCAAGCATGAAAGCATTAGTCAAGTCAAGAATAAAAAATTGCATATGCTTGGAAGAGAGTATGAATTGTTTGAGATAAAGCCTTATGAGAAAATTAATAATATGTATAGTAGGCTTATCACTCTCATAAACTCTATACGGAAACTTGGCAAGAAATTTTCGAATGAAGATGTCGACAATAAAATTCTTATAAGTTTGCCTGAAAAGGTTTGGGAAGCTAAGATACCTTCAATTGAAAAAGCAAATGAGCTCTCTATTCTACCTACAGATGAGCTCCTAAGGAAGCTTCTTACTTATGAAATCAAAATGAATCCAGTGGTAGAGGAACAAATGGCTAAGAATGATAAAAGCATTACTTTCAAGGCAAGTAGAGTCAATAGTGATAATGACTCAAGAGAGAATGAAGATGAGTATACAATGATTTATAGAAAAATAAGAAATCTCATCATGAAGAAGAGAAGGGGGTTCAAGAACCAATCATGTAAAGCAACTTGGGATGATTCTAGTGATGAAAAAACTGATGGAGAGGTTGTAAATATTTGCTTCATAGCTTTGGAGGAACCTTTAAGTGATAAGGTAACTCTAGACTTTAAATCCAACTATGAGATATTACTTGCTTATGAAAAATTAGTGCATAAATGTGATAAATATTTGTCTAGAATTAATTCACTTAAAGAAATGGTAAAAACTCTAAAAGAAGAACTTGGGAAATCAAGATCCTCTAATGAAGAGTTAACCAATTCATTGAATGAAAGTAATTCTAAGAAAATTAAGATTGCTAATGAAAATGCAAAACTTATTAAGAAAAATATATTTTTAGAAAATGAAAATGGCAATTTCAAAGAATTAATTTCTAGATTTAATAAAAAGAAAGGAAATTATTAATGGTATGATCTCCATGACTTCCACTTCTTTGAAATCTAAAGGTGGAATTGGTTTTGAAAATGCTCATGCTACTACTTCAAAGATTATAAGCCTAAGTACTCTAATTACTAAGGTTTACCAAAAAACCTAGTCTTAAAACCAATGGACCTAAAAAGTCTAATGGTGATAATACTAACAAATCTAAAGCCAATAGCTCAAGAGGACCTTAGCCTAGGAAACCCAATCATACCCATTCTTATAATTTTCATAGTTTTAAAATGAAAGAGTATGCACCAAATGTTAGATGTTATTATTATGATGTGATATGGCATAAAAATTCTAGATGTTATATTAGAAAGACTCATTTAGGTTACTCAAATAATGAATCTTTTTAATGCTAACCCCTAAAGACCCAAGTACATTTGGGTCCCTAAAGTGCGATGAAGCATTTCTTGTAGGTGTACTTAGAATCCACAATGTGCAAAGAAAATTGGTATCTAGATAGTGGATGTTCAAGGAACATAGGAAGGCCAACCTTTTCACTAATTTGGAGATGAAAAAGGAAGGCAAAGTTATATTTGGTGACAATGCCAAGGGTATGATCATAAGCATTGATCGAGTTGGTAAGAAAGAATCTACTTATATTGAAGATTTTCTTTTAGTTGATGGCTTAAAGCACAACTTAATAATTATTAGTCAATTATGTGATAAAGGCCTTAAAGTGACTTTTGAATTAAAGAAATGCTTTGTAACTCATGTGGAAGAGAAAAATGTCATTTTCAATGATGAAAAAATCAATAATACTTATACGATTAATTTAACCTCTTTGACTAACCAAGGTGTTGAGTGTTTTTTTACTATCAAGGATGACACTTGGATATGGCATAGGAGACTTGGTCATGTTAGCATGGAACTCATTGAAAATCTGATCAAAGGTGATCATGTCATTGCCTCCCCCCCCCCCCCCCCCCCCCCCCAAAGTGAAGTTCTAAGAGGATAAGGTATTCTTGAAGAGTTAAACCAACAACAAGGAGTAATGGAGAATGATCAAACTATTTCCCCTCCAATCGAGGCTTAAAATGTGGTGGATAGTTAAAAGGAATAAGTTGTAAAGGAACATGTAACTCCCACAACTTCAATTATACATAAAGATCTTCCTAAGGAATGACACTTCAAGAAAGACCATCCTAAGGATTTGACCATTGGTAAGCCATCAAAAGGGGTAACTTCTAAATAGTCTCTTAAACATTTAAATTGTCTTGCCTTTATTTCTCTAATTGAGCTAAGGAATGTTGGATGACAATTCATTGTGATATATGGTTGTTTATGTCATTATAATCAATTTTTTAAATCTTGAGTGATTGATTTGATATACTTTTGAACTTTGATCGATTATGGTGTAATATTAAATTAGTCCCTTTTATGTTTGAAGAGGCTCAATCCAAGTTCAAAGCAAATTTTTAAAAATTTTAATTTTAAATCATGTTCATTTTACTGTTGTCATTAGCAATGAAGGTCCTATTCTTTCAAAATAAATTCATGTTTTATTTGAAACTATGTTTCATGAATTGATTTTCATGATTATGAAAATCTAATCACTGGCTAAAATTAATTTGTAATAAGCTTTTAATGCATTTTTTTTAGACAGAGAGTTTCATAATCACTGCCATTATCTCTGTCATGGCATTCAATTATGATTGCTTAATCATAATCATAAGTCATCACGTCATCAGTTATTATCAAATGTGCTTTAACTACGATGTAAATTTTTTGTCATGGTCATGACACACTCTTCATCACTATGATGCACCTAGGTTTAGCGCTGAGTTATTTAAAACATTTTTTCTTTTTTCTTTCTTCCTTTTAGTGCCACACATCACTATCTCCTCTTTATCCTTTAACCTAATTTTTTTTCTTAAGATTCCTTCTTTTTCATCATTTTCATCTTTATCTCATATCATTATCATCATCATTCATCATATCATATAATCTCATGACAACCTGTCACCATGTCAACCTCCATAAAGCCAATAAAAAAAGGGCACAAAGATGAAGATTGTAAGAAAAAGGGGCTCACATGACCTATTACTCTCCTTACTTATGATTGAAGGTATTGGGTGAAAATGAGAAGTGACCTCACTCTATCTTTTTTTAATCAAGTGACAAACTCAATTTGGATAGCTGGGCTCACAATTTTGTAATTTAAAAATTTATGGTAAATGGTGCTATCTATTGGCGTGAAGTGGATGAAGAGGGTAAAACTATTTGGCGTGATTGTGATTCTTTTGAGTTTCAAAGAATAGCCAAAGGAGCAACCCCTTTTACCTTAAAGAAGCACACCAAAATTGTAGCACCTGAAGAAGATGAGAAGGCCGAGATAAGTAACCCAGTTCAATCCATGCTCAATCAGCTCCAAATTGGGCCTCCAAGTTCACTTGGATGCCCATTTTGGAGTTTTTCAAACCTCCATCTCCACCTTGGAGTCTTGATTTGATGCCATGAGCCTTAAAATTGATGTTGTTGCTGTTGATGTGGACTATCTGAAAAACATCTCCATGCCCCTTATGATCATCGTTGATTATACATCTTATTTCATAACATTTTGGTTTTATTTTTTTATGGTTTTCAAATATTTAATATAACTTGATATGGTTTCAACCTTTTAAATGCTTGGGACTTTTTTTTTGTTTTAGTTTGTTATGAATTTGGATAGGTATTTTGCCCTCTTGCCAAATTATTTTTTTATAGTAACAAAGGGGGAGAAAAGACCATGATAAGCTTTAAGCCTAGCTGTTTTGGTTATTTTATGACAATGATATAGATATTTGTGGATATTGGGTATTTGTGAATTAAATTTTTTTTTTTTAGGATTAAATTGGAAGTGCTATATTTCAAACACTATTTTTGTTATTGGTTTGTTTGTTGTTTATTGATTTTTGAATATTCATTATGTGATTGTGATTGAATATTGATTTTGCAAAGTTTGTTATTTTTATGTTTGTCTTGGTATGGATATCTATAGTACATGCTTTTGGAATTATTATTGTTGGTAAATATGTTGGAATTTTTTTATATATGCATGATTTTGTGGCAAATTACATATGCAAGTTATGATCTTTGAGTTATAATTATGTAATATCCCGAGTTTTTAGATAATTTTAAACTGCATTGGGATATGCAGTGTTAATAAATTTTTATATATATTTATGATTATTTAATGAGTTGTTATTTATTAAAGTCATTTTTAATTATTTTATATTATTTTAAGATATTTACGTAAAATTTTCTCAGAAATTTTATTTTCAGAGAAATTAAGGCGTAAATAATTAAATATCAATTATTTTAAATGGTTTTATGAATCTGCATAAGTCCATGCACGATTTTAATTGTCGTATTAAAATATATACATACATATATATATATATGTATGTATATATATATATGTGTGTGTGTGTGTGTGTGTGTGTGTATGTATATAAAATTGGTTTGGCATTTGTGACATGTGGTGTGTAATTATTTTGAATATAATAATAATTTATTAGAATAATTAAAGTATATATATAAACAAAAAATAAAGTTTGTCAAATTTACAATCAATGCCATCCACTTCCCTTCAAGCTCCCGACGCCCCTCACCACCATCACCGGCGCTGCCAAGCTCCACCATCACCGTTAGTGTGCCTTCCAGCCAACCACCACCCTCCCAAGCTTCCTCCGCCACCTGTAGCCTCCATTTCCGGCGTTGTTTGGCCAGAAATCCGAGAATCAACACCAACTTCGTTCTCCTTCGTCCGGCCACCATTTTGAACGCCACCGGTATCTATCTTTTTCTTGAGCTCCGATGAGTTCATTTCCAAG
The DNA here is from genome assembly GCA_947683625.1 of Mallotus nudiflorus. Taxonomy (NCBI): domain Eukaryota; kingdom Viridiplantae; phylum Streptophyta; class Magnoliopsida; order Malpighiales; family Euphorbiaceae; genus Mallotus; species Mallotus nudiflorus. Next base: position 3,085,804 of record CANTUR010000037.1, read on the forward strand.
ATTTGTTTCACTTGAAATGGTCTAGATTTCCCTAGGTTTCGATTTTACATTTTCGGCCTACTAGGGTTTTTAATTTTTTTGAGCTTTGATTTCAATGATTCATGTAATCTTCCTTCACAAACGTTGATCCTAGTAGCTTAATCTACCTCTGTGAATTTTTGTGGAATTTTTGGGAATTATTTTGATTTTTGTGAATTTTTGATTATTTTATTAATATTTTCTAATTTTAGAAATTTAATTAAATAAATTATGAAATTGTGATTTATGGTGTTTATAGGTGCTAAAATGAATTTTAGAAATTTATTTGTAATTTTTGTGATTTTTATATAATTGTTTTGAATTTATTTAGTTTGTGTAATTTTTTGGAAAATTAGGTTAATTATGTGTTTTATTGAAATTAATTGGTTAATTGAGTATATTTATTGATATTATTGAACTATATGTTGAGAAATTAATTTTTGAGTAATTATACTATTTTTGGTGAATTTTTGATTAATTTTAGGGAATTTACATAACTAGGGGTATTTTGGTAATTTGGCACTAAATTGGCTAAAAATATAATTAAATTGGTTTTAATAGTTATTTTAGGTATAAAAATGATTTATAAAAATTATTTAGTATTTTTAACTAATGAAAACTATTTTTCGTAAATTATTTTCAAATTATATATAATATACGAATTTTCTAAATAATTGAGTTTTTATTGATTTTTAGTAAGTTTTAGGGTTAATTATGCAATTTGGATTTATAAAACGTATTTTGGTCAACATTTACAAATTTATTGAGAATTACTGATTTTTAATAATACTTTATTTAAAATTAGGGTTTTTATGCATTTATCGGTAAAATAATTATTTATAGCGTTTAAATATCTAAATTGCTATATTTTGAGTATTGGAGGGAAATTTTGGTATTTTTCATGTGTTCTGTATTATTTTGTGAATTGTGGACCTTGGTCGGTGAATTGTAGTTTGGAGTCCGATTGAGGGATTTTGAATTGTGTTTATTCTTGAAGTGTGTTTCTTTGCAGGACCGGCTCTACTCTTTAAGTAGAGAGATGTCCATTTTATAGGGGAGGTTCTGCCGGATTTTTGATAGAATTCTCGTAAAATGTGATGTCTGGTCAAATTTCTATTCTAATTCTGTGTCTAAGATTCTAGATCGAGTCTTTAGAACTTTCGTTAGATTTATTCTGATTTCGTGTTGTCATTTGTTTGTTTAGTTGCGCCGAGACTGAGGCCTAGTGGACCATGCCCATCAGATCGTCTCGAGGAGCGTAATAACTATGAGTTGTTATTTTATATATACGTGTTATAGGATGCATGTTTTAGAAATGTATGATTTATTTTATAAATTATGCATGAATGGTATAATTATTTCTTGGGTTTATTTTTGGTATATTTTTAGTATATTGTTGGCATATTTTAAATTATATGCATTTTTTATTAATGATTTATACTTAAAATGTTTTTAAGTATATTTATGGTTTATTTCTAGTTTATTTTATAGTTAAACTGAATTTTATTGACGTATATATACTAGAAATATACTTGGTTTATATTTGGTATATTTCTAGTATATATATGGTTTATATTGTTATTTTATTTAATATTATGCATCATTTTTTTTATGAATGTATGTTTTATATATAAATGAAGGATATCAATAGAATGTGCTACCTAGTGGGCAGCACTAAGACCGAGTACATACCAGTACGTCGATAGCATTTAGGCTTTATTACTAACCTATTTGTGGATATTGATTGGATTGATTTGATTTGATGTGAGATGTGATTTGAGAGTGTGATTGCTGGAGCTCGGTTGACCAGGGGTCTCGGGGCCAATTACACTGACAGTCAGACTGCTGGAGCTTGGTTGACTTAGTGTCTTGGGGCTAGTCTACTGTCCAAATGGAACAAGTGAAATTATTTGGAATAAATGAGCCTGCATGGCTAGAGTGTTGTCTAACACTGTTTGAGGTTGCGATTTGCTAGGGTTCTATTTGATCCTTTATATACGGATGTATTTCTTAATATTTATATAAAATGATTTTACTACATTTGTGTGATTTTGCCTGTATATATATTTATTATATATACTATTGAATGTGTGCAATTGTCATTTAGCTATGCATGTATATATATTATAACAATTCACTCAGTGAGGTCTGACTCCCCTCTGTTGACTATTTTTCAGGAGAGTCTACGTCTTTAGACCTCAATAGTAGACCTATACGTCAGATTTCTTCCGTCCCGACTTTGCTATGTAAACTGCTTAATTTTATTTTTTTATAATCTAGACACTGCAGTAGTTGTAGTCAGTTGGGATATTTATGTACTATGATTGTATAAGATTTGTATTATAAATATTTGAATTGAGATTTGTATTTAAAGATATTATTTGTATATAAGATGAGTTGTTTATTTAAATCCATTGGTGGATTATTATTTTATTATTTATGAAATTTATTTCCGTTGCGAGTGATTTTATTTATGTTATTATTACTATTGCATGTTTTTATTTATTTTAAGGCTTGCTACGGGTTCCGGATTCGAAAGAATTCCTGTTCCTTAGTGTCGGTCATGGTCCTTGTTTTGGGTCATGACAAATTATGACTATAGCTGTGTTATTTTTGGAATTGTATTGTTCTCACAGGTCATAATTTTTATATCATGGCTATGATTTTGCAATCATGATTGTTGTAATTGTGATTGTGATTTTTGTGATTAACACTTTTTGTCTCTGCTCTCTTTCTTGTTATTTTTTTTATAGTAATAAAGAGGGTGAAAATGTAAAATGTTTTGAATTGTATTTTGTAAATTGTGCTTGGGGAGAAAGGTTTGTTTTTGGATATTGGATATGTCTATTGTGTTTATTGCAAATGGGAGAATTATTTTTTAACATATTTTGGAAATTGTGAATTGTTGGTTGATGAATATATTTTCCTTGAATATGTTTTAGTTGTGAATTGTGAGTTGAACTGTGATTACTATGATCATGTCACTACTTTTATCATTGATGTCTTTGTTGCTCAAATATGCAAAATGGACTTATTGATTTATACATTTTTAAATTTAGGCTTTATTTTATGGGGGAGTAATTCCTTCTAATTCTTTAGCCTAATTTTACATAATTATTTTGTTATTATTAAAAAGGGGAGATTGTTGAACCTTTAGGGGTAAAATAGTCATTTTTTATGGTCACATGTAATTAAGTAAAATTATATTTAATCAGTGTGCTTAAGTGTTTATATTCAGGTCAATTAAATATGTAATAATTAATTGTGGCACAAGCAGTGATAAAATCCATCATGATCATAACTGCTCAAGTCATGTAATGAAAAGTCAATATATTAATTTTCCAAGTGTGTAGCTCTGTCATGAGTGGTGATGAACCCATAATAAATGGTGACAAGGGTCAAAATTGAAGTTAGAACTTTTTGTCAAAATCTAAAGTCAAAAGTGGTCAAATATAATGGGAATCATCATTACATATTGTCACGACCCAAACCCGAGGCTACGTGATTGACACTAGGGAATGGGTAGGCAAAAGGCTCCCGAAACCCATAGTAAGCCTTAAAGAAAAGAAAAATAAAAGTTTATTTTATACCAGAACACATTATCAAACTAATTTTTCTAAAAATAAACATAATCGTGCGTATTATAAAATGTTCTTCATCATCAAATATCATAAATCAATCTTAAACATTATACATAAGCGTGATTCATTAAAACTCCAATACAAGTATATTTAAGTCATATAAACTCATAGTACACACACTACTGCAGTATGCTAGAGTCGCTGCTACAGTATGCTAGAGTCACTACTACAGTGTAGCTCACAATAACCTACATAATATAGCCGGTGATAAAGAAATCCAGCGTAGAGGCGGTATGAGGTCGAACTCCCAAGCTCCTAAAAAAAAATAGATTGAGGGGAATCAGACCTCACTAAGTAAGTTAACAAAAAGAGTTATACTATTTGAAAATATTTTTGAAAACCATATAGTTATAGTGAAAATAATTTATAGCATATATATATAGTTTTTGAAAAATCTCGGTAGAATCCTAAACCCAAATTTCTAAATGGCTAATTGGGCCCACTTAATCCACATAGACTGTCAGTCCTCGAGAGCAAAGGCATCAATCGAGGCACTAAGCCGCAGTCATCCTCTTAATCCAAATACATGACACTGGTGGTCCCCGAGAGCTAAGGCATCCATCGAGGCACCCATCCCAATCCATTATTAACTTCCCAATCACTGGCGATCCCAAAGGCTTCCATCGAGGCACCCATCCTAGTTTATCCACAAGTCATACACACATCGGATCCATGTCTCAATCTCTACCATGTGCACACGATCCTGGTAAAACCCACAAGGTAGCCCGTTCTACCAAAATTTCTCAAAACTAAATTTAAATAAATAAAATGCACTTAAATCATAAATAGCAGCATTTAAATTAAATAAATCATATAATGAATACTAAAAATATGAGTGCATGCATCTTTAAATAAAACATACGCACAGATCAATTTATTAACTTACAGGACGAGCAAGAAGGCTGACGACCGCACGTCTATCTTAATCCAACAGCTTCCTCTCTAGAAAAAAAATAATAGACCCATTTTAAAAATATGTCTATAGAATAAAAATCAAAAATCGACATAAATATCAAAATTCTAGACTAACTCAAGGAAGACTGGATAAGACTTGATAGATAAGGAAAAACCCTAATTAACGCTAGGAATTTACGGAAGATGTCATGTTTTACGAGAAAATCTACCAAAATTTTGGTAAAGTCTCCTCTGTAAAACGGACATCTCTCTACTATAGGTAGAGCCATTCTTGCACAGAAAAATGCACTTCTAGTATTCACAGACATTCACACTTGAGTCGGGCTTCCATAACTACACTTAGCCCCAACCGAGATCATAACTCAACCATCACACAAAAATTAAATCATTTATTTCCCAAAAATACACATTACATGTAAATATCCATAATTAATATAACCATTTATATTTGTTACCAAAATAACATATTATATATATATATATATATATATATATATATATATATATATATATATATATTTGGAAACAATACTCAAAATTAACATTACTTAATTAAAAATATCAATTAATTTATAAAAATCTTCTAAACCTCTTAAATATTAAATAAAACTAACTAAAACATATATTTAATTATAATTAGCATAAAATTACATATTTACCCATATACTAGAAAAACACACATAATACTCAAAATAATACCTAATATATTATTTAAAATTAATTTTTGAAAATTAGTGTTAATTAGTCTAAAATAGTAAATAATTTGTAAAAATCCTTTTAAATTCCTTAATTATTATTAAAACCAACCACAATTTATTATTTAACTATAATTAACACAAAATTACATTTTTACCCCTATAATACATAAATTTATATAATATATTATTATTGCTCAAAAATTCCCTAAAATTTATTTTCTTTTAACATATATTTTATTAATATTAATTAAAACACACATTTAAACCGATATTCCAACAAAATTCAACTCTAACCCAATTATTCCATCAAATCATCCTAATATATATATCATAAAAACCTAAAAATAATTATAACAAAATATTATATAAATTCTAACATAATTAACATAATTTTATATTTATTTTCCGAGTAATCAAATCTAAAGTAATAAAATTATAATTAACTAAATAACTTTAAAATATAATTTTATAAAACCAAATATATAATAATCATACAAAATCATAAACCAAAAATTAAAAATAAATTCTGAAAAAATCAAATAATTCACAAATAATTACCTAAAATTAAAATAAACATCATTAAACATTAAACAATCTTAACTAACCAAGAATCTACCAAGAACAACCAAGATCAAGCAAGAAAAGAAGAGATCAAGTGAGTGACACTCACCGTCCAGCTGAGAAGAACGAGGGAGGAGGGAGAGAGCTTGCTGCCACCGGAAATGGAGACCAATGGAGCAGCTCAGGCGAAGCAAGAAGGTAGCGACTGGCGGAGGGGAACAGAGCTGGGTAGACAGGAAATGCAGGACCGTCGTGCGCGAAGGGGAAGAAACTTGCTGCTTGGCGGGGAAAGGAAGAGAGCAGCGGCAGTTAGGGAGCTTGGACGACGACAGCAATGGTGGTTTCAGACGGTGATGGAGGCGACACAATGAGGGAAAGGGGCAATGATGGTGACAGATGGAATGAGGGGGCTGTAGTTTGGTGAGCTTCGGGTTTTTTTCTTGGTAAGTTCTATTCTAACACACACACACACACACATATATATATACATTTGTATGTATTTGTATATATATACTCCTAAATTCACATGTATCTATATATATATATATATATATATATATATATATACATATAAAGTCCCAAATTACATACTATACATGCATTTTCACACACATGCACGTATGTAAATACCCAAATATATATATATATATATATATATATATATATATATATATATATATATATATATACATACATATATAAGCGTGTTTGTGTGTATATATATATACATATATCTCAATTAAATAGCTAGATAAGTAACAATTGTATAATATAATTTAAAATTAATTATTAATAACACAAATTCGGAAATTACTTTATTTAAATAAAAATATAGGGTATTACACATATGGTCATAAGCAAGTTCCAATCACTAGAAAAATTTTTCAAGTAAAAGCATGGAGTTCTAAGTTACAAAATTCCAAAAGTTACCAAAGCTAGTCGTGACTAGTGTCACCACTAGCGTTATGAGCAAGTAAGTCAGGACACACCCATCATGAGTGGAGATAGAGTTTTCATAAGCAATGACGGCCAATTCTAAAAGTGGCAGAAAGTTTCATGACCAGTGTTACTAACATTGTCATGATCATGAAAATGGGTGAATTTGAATTTTTATCTTGGCACCCCTACTCTCATGAGCAATGATGATTTTTCATGAGTTAAGATAATGTGGAATTAATTTTTCAAAAATACGGTATTCTTCCTTCTTTCTTCTTTTCTTTTTCTTTTCATCTCTTTCCCTTTTTTTGTTGGTTATTTTTTCGATTTTTTTTCTTGGTTTATTTTCAATTTTTGAGCTTGTTTTTATTATGGTTTTTGTTATTATTTTTATGATTGTTTTTGGTTATTTTTTTTTGTTGCTTTATTTTCAATTTTTTGAGTTTGTTTTTGTTGTTGTTTTTTTTTTTTCAATGTTTTGTTGTTTCTTGGTTCATTTTTAAATTTTTGAGCTTACTTTATAGTGATTTTCTAGTTGTTCATGGTTGTTTTATGGTTATTTTAAAAAAAAAATATGAAAACAACCAGAAAAATAATAACTGTAAGATAACCTCATAAAATATAAAGCTGAAACAACAAAAAACTAATAAAAAAAACCATCAAAACAACTAAAAAATTCTGTGTGGTTGTTTTTGGTTATTTTTTTATTTTTTATTTTTTTCTTTGTTCATTTTTAATTTTTTTGAACTTTTTTTATAGTGATTTTGTAGTTTTTTTTTATTTGTTAATGGTTGTTTTGAAAAAAAACTATAAACAAACTATGAAAACAATTGAAAACAATCAGAGCAATAACAATTGCAAGATAACCTCATAAAACATAAACATGAATCACCAAAAAAACAAAACCACTAGTCAAAACAACCAAAAAACATTGTACAAATGAAAATATCAAGAAAAAATAAATAAAAAGAAAAAGAAAAAGAACCACAAATAACCAGAAAACAACCTAAACCAAGAAATAATAAAAAATATAAAAATTGTAAAAATGAAAAAATAATAATAATGATGAAAAATATTTTGATAAACATAAAAAAAGAAGCCTAAAGTGAAGATGAAAAAAAGTGTAATTTTCTTTTATTATAATTAGTCCTTAATTTAAATTAAACTCTGTGTCAAGTTTCTCGTATATCTTGGATTCATATGGTGTTTCCTTTTAACCTTGATGCACAATGGTCATTAAGTTAATGAAGTATATATATATATATATATATATATATATATATATATATATATATATATATATATATATATATATTATGGATCAGTATTATAAAATTGTGAGATCTCATTGTGAAGGAGAGAAATTAAATCGAAAACCTATTCCTTTTTCAAAGTAATTACTTCTAACACTTGAACTAAATCTCAGATGTCCTTTTAATTGGACTATAAATGTTTTGGAGAATACAAATATGGAATTAGTCATTCTTCAGCCCTTAGTGCCGGTCAAAGAACGCATTATTCTGTCGACTAAAGCTGATTTTATTGACATTTTCTCTTTGCTTCCCACTCCATTATTTTTACTCTGACCAATCCTAAACCTGTTTCAAAATTTTTAATTCATTAATGCTCCAGCCAAACGGGAAAAACAAATGTGCAAAGAGTAATATTATGAGCCATTATATGAATAGACAACTAGCTATACATTATTATTAGAAATCAAGGTTAATAATTTTTTTATGATTTTATGAATTTTTTAATTTAATAATTTTTATTTGAAAAAATTAAAAAGTGATATACCATCTAAATAGTAGAAAATGCTATAAATTTTAAAAATGTAAAACTTCAAAAATTGTTAAAAAATTATACTTTAAATTCATTAATTAATAGCTAAATTAAAAAAGGGATAAATTAGTATAACAAAAATAATGATGTCATAATATATTACTAAAAAGAAGGAATTAAATAATATATTTGAGCAAATCGCATAAGGGTTTTAATAATTTACCCTTTTATTTATATGTATAGTTTGAATAATATCAATTTAATATTAAAATATGCATATTCAATTTTTGCTAATTATTTAATTATTAATTTTAAATTCTTACAATTTATAATGTAGAATTCGCAACATTTAAAAAATTCATTATTTTTATAATATAAAATTTTTAACAATTTCATAAATAATGAAAATTTTTTAATCTTTATTTAAATTTTAAATTTTTATTTTAATATAACTTATTTATTTATAAAAGTTGTGAAATAATGCTTTTATTATTTTAACAAATTATAAAGTTATTTTGAGTTAGAAGGTACATGTTTAAATAATTTTTTAATTACAATAATCAATTTGAACTTTTTTGACATAAAATTTGTCTATAATAATAGGAAAATGAGCTAAAAACTCAAGGTGGAGCGCATGCAAGAACTTATCTTACCAAAGTCATCATAGAGAGCCCTAAAAATATACGAATTTTGCAAATTAATATGTCTATGAAGTTAGACCTTTTAAGTACATGAAAAAATTAGAATTTTAGTTACAAATACAGTGAACTATAGATGTATTTGGCAATTTTAATTTATGTGTCATTTGTTTCATAAAAAATAAAAATAACAATGAAAATTGTAATTAACAATTTTGGTCACTGATGATTGATTGACTAAAAAATTATATTAAAATGAAAAATAGATTTCTCCATTAATAAATTTCTATCAGTAATGAATATCTATTCTCATCGGAATCAAGTTAAATCAATTAAAAATTGGTAAAATATTAAATATTGTTATATTTGATTAAACTTCATAAAAAAAAATATTTTTTAAGGTAATATATATATATATGTCAAAATATTTTAACAAAGAAATTTATGAAAATAATAAATAATTCAAAAATTTTATTGTAGATAATTATAATGCTTATTTTTTGTTATAAAAAATAATTATAAAATTACGTTTATATATAAATAATATCAATTCTGATTCCCATTCACATTTCACAATAAATTAAATACTTTATTAAAATTTTATTTTATTTCTAATTTTCTTTTATTCCAATTTGAATTTTGAAATATGAATAAAAGCCCTCTTAAATCTATTTCTCTATCTCTAATTTTATTTTTCACTTAATCTATCAAATCCAACTTTAGTAATTTATTTTTAGAACAATTATAATCACCCCCTTGAGGTTTATCATAATTTACTAGTCTATTCCTGTATTTTAAAAGTCAATTAATAACCTTTTTATATTTGATTTTATTAATTATTTTTTTATTTTATTAATTAAATATCTTTTCAGATTTGATATTTTTATTGTAAACTTCAGAAGCTACTTAGTCAAAGGGAAAAATAATTAATAAATTAATCAAATCTAAAGAAGTATTTAGTTAATTTTAGAAATTGTAAGGATGAATTAGTAAATTAGGACAAACCACATAGGTGATTGTAATTTACCTATTATTTTTTTCATAAATTTTTCTCGATCTCATAAGAGGAATGCCGGTTCTTTTCGGGACAAAGAATGGAGATCTTTCTTTTTGTGGATATGTGGGACCCAAGTATTCAATGGCCAATTCTTATTCTTCTATGTCTTTTTTTTTTTTTGGAGAGAAATAGCTTGCTAAGTTATATATTATATATTTCCCATATTTGAATATTTTTTTCAAATTTATTTATTTTTTCATTTTGGTTATGTCCTAATCTATATTTTTAAAATCACTTATTCTCTTTTTTTTTGGTTAAATTTCGAAAGATATTTTTTTAAGATCCATTTAACCCAGCTTTCTCTAAATTAATATCAAAATACATAATATAATATAATTAAAATATTTTTTTTAACTCAAAAAACTAAAATATAAATTAGCTAATTTTTAATGAAATGAAAATGTAACTTTGATTATTATGCATTAAAATTTATATTTGTCGAACTTGTAACATTTTTGTCCTCCAGCATGTAAATCGGGAATCGTGGTTATTAAAATAAATAATAATTAAAATAAATTAAATCTTATATTGAATAATGTAATTAATCAAAAGGTTTAATTTATATTTAAATTTAAGAGGTGAGGACCTAAGGTTAGAGTAGAGAAGAAAAAAGGATTTAAAGTGAATTTATGAAATGATGTGGCAACTACGTGCTAATTCTCCCTTCTTTGCTTTTAACATTATTAAAAAAGGAAAAAAAAAAGTCTCTGCATTAAAAGAGAAAATATGTTTACTATTTGCATGATCAAACTCTTAATTTTGGACTTTGATAAATAATTTAAATTCTAATGATTTCTTTTAAGTGTGTAAAAAGTTGATTAACTATCGAGAATAATTATTAAATCATTGGAAACAATGACATACTCCTTAAAAGAGTATAAATATGCATTTCGATGAAGTATTTCAGTCTATACAAGTCCACAATTTTTGAGAAACAATTATATACCAAATATATATATTTTTGGATATACAATAGTCTACTCACAAGCTGCCTCACGACTTGAATTGATAAGTATGCTTTTGGCCTAATTCAATCTCTGAGATTTAAGGAGAATTTTTGACATCTTTATAGCTCTATAATGAGAAAATGATCTTTTTTTTTTTAAAGTAGACATCTTATGCTTTTTGAATTGAGCTTACTTATCAAAATCCAAGCTCATTTGGGTATGCAAATCTTGAGTCAAAGTTAGGATATGCAACTTTCATTTTATATTACGCAACTCTTAGTATTTCAATAAAATCTTGAGCTACAGAGGTTCAATCGAGGTGATTCAAAGTGATATGCAAGGATAAGACAATTATCTATAACTTTTATGAAGAAAGTTTAGGCTGATTCGATAGTCTTTAGTCCCGCTTAAGAGCATTTCATGAGCTAATCACGAGCTATCTCCTATTAGTGCATTAGGAGCTTATTTTTTAGCCAAATTGATAAGTGCTCCTCACGAGCTACCCTCATGATTATGAGGAATAGAGATCAGCTTGTGAGGGCAGTATTAATAGTATTCAATAGACATTTTTGAATGCAGTAGTCCTCAAATTGATGCTCACAAGCCAGAACTTGCTCCTCATGATCGTGAGCGATGTTCTGATAGAAATAAGTCCAAATTGATTTAAATCAATTGTAGACGTTAAAGATTTGTTTGATACATCTAACATCCATATTTTTGAGTGTTTATCTAGATAAACACTCCATTGAGTTCAATTAAAGGTTTAAGAAAATTGCTTATCATTCATTCTCTTTTAAGCATTCAATTAAGTTCGCAAATTCTCTCTTAAATAATTTTTTGTATTTATGTAACTCTTATAAGAGATGGTGAGTGTTAGAATAGACATTCTTATTCTTTTATTTTCTAGGATTAAGAAAATAGGAAGTAAGATTCTATTCTAAAAGGAATTAGTGTTTCAAAGGAATTATCCATTGAAACACTTGGGATTTGGTTTTTGAGTGAGCCTTGAAAACTCAAGTTGTAAGGTTGTAAGAGTGAGCCATAAAACTCTTGTGTAGTTTCAATCTTATGAATAAGATTGTGGGTGATTGAAAATCCTAACTTGGGGATAAGTTAGGTGGAGACATAGGATTGTTATTGAATCTGAACTCCTTAAATCATTGTGTTCATCATTCTTCTTTCTCAACATTCATTCAATTCTTATTTAATTCTTTAAAATTGTTTTTACTTTACTAAAACCCTCATTAGCCTTATTCACTCCCACTTTAAGCTCTTTTAATTAGTAGCAGAGCTTGGATTCTAGGAACTTAATTAGTAGAATACAAGATCATGAGGAGTAAACTTTAAAATTTTTCTTCACTTAGACTATTCTTTGATGGTAGTGACTATCCTCATTAGAAGTTCAAAATGGAGCTATATCTAGATTCTGATTCCATTGACTTTGGGAAGTTATTCTTAAAGGTTAGCATCTGCCAAAAACATCCATTGATGATGTATAAACTACTCTTTCAAGAAGTGATTAGAGCAATGATCAAAAGGAAGAAAACTACAAAAACAAGAAAGCTATGATCACTCCACTCTCTTCTATGACAAGAGAAGAAAGAAGCAAGGTTTAATATTGCATTTCAACCAATGAAATGTGGGAGAACTTGAAGAACCATTATGAAGGCAATGTATAAGTAAGAAGCAAAAAGGTTCAACTTCATATTTATGAATATGAACTCTTCAAAATAAAGCCTCAAAAATCAATCACAAAGATGAAAAATTGTCTCATTGCTCTCCTTACAACCCTTAATAAACTTGGAAAATATTTCTCCAAGGAAAAGGTGAACAACAAGATTCTAAGAATCCTACCTAAGAAGGATTGAGAATATCGAGTCAATTCAATTGAGGAAGCTCAAGACCTATCTACCCTCTTAACCAATGTGCTTATTGTCAAGCTTTTACACATGAGCTCATAATTAAGCAAAGAGGTGAAGAGTAATAAAAGAAGGAAGAGAAGAAAAAGAGCATAACATTGAAGGTTTCACAAGAAGAAAGTGAAGATGAAAATATTAAAAATTCTAGTGATGAAGATGGTGATATTGCCATGATCACTAGGGACTTTAAGAAGTTTTTAAGAAAGAAAAGTTTTTCAAGAACAAAAGACTTTAACAAGAAGTATGAAGAGGAAGGTAAGAAGAAAACTAAAAAAGGTACTTGCTATGAATGTAAGAAATTGGGTCACATCCAAAGTGAGTGCCACAAACTCAATTTCAATAACAAAGGAGCAAAGGAGAAAAGAAAGGTCTTCAAAGCTACTTGGGATGACTCCTCTGAATCTAAAAAGGAAGAGGAATAACAAGAAATGACCAACCTTTGCTTTATGGTTTTTGAGAACAAAAATAAGGTACCATTTATTTCTTATTCTTCCTTTGATGATTATGAAGATTATTGTGATGATGATGATGAGAGCTCTATTGTGAACAAATTATTAGTTAAATGTAAAGGCTTACTTTCTAAGAAGAAGCTTTATAAGCATAAGCTATCTAGTTTAACCAATAAATTTGATAGCTTAAAAAATGATTTTACTAAACTTGTTGAATCATAAGCTCTTTAAGAAGGTTTTAGAATTAATGAATTCCATTATTAAGTTCAAAAGAGGAAAAGAAACTTTAGATAGTCTTCTTGATTTTCAAAAATTTCATGGAGATGCCTATGGAATTTGATATAAAAATGGAATGCTTTCATCATTATCATCACACATTAATTTTGTTAAAGTCTTATATGATTCCAGTCCTTCTACATGCTTACTTGTACACTTGACACAACATTGATAAGTATATTGCACAACACAATGCACCTAAATATGTTGCACAAACCTATCAAAATACACATTGCCATTGTCAATGCATGTCTCATACTATGACTCAAAATAATAAAAGACACACACCACCATAACAACAAAGGCATACTTTATTTACTAGGAAAATATATCATCCTATGAGAAACAAATTTGAAAATGTTGTATGTTCATATTGGATTATCAAACGACACACCAATAATGTGTGCTTATGTAGAAGACTACACATGAATTTACTTCCTTCAGATTATTTTGAAACTAACCAACCTAGACAAAGAAAGGTTTGGATTCAAAAGAACACTTAAATTATCTTGTGTAGGTGTGTTTGAAATCCACATAAGTAAAAAGCAAGTGGTATCTTGATAGTGGATGTTCAAGGCACATGATGGGAGACAATGAGTAATTTAATAAGCTCGATGCAAAGGATGGAGGACATGTCACATGCAGAGATAATGGTAAAGGAAAGATAATAGGCATTGGAGAAATTGATAACCCTCAATCTTTATCTATACATCATGTATTATTTATTGATGGTCTTAAAAATAATTTGCTTAGTATAAGTCAATTATGTGATATGGGAAATAAGGTGACATTCTATCCTAGAAACTACTTTGTTAGTAGTCTTGATGAAGACAAAGTAATTTTTAATGGTGAAAAAGCAAACAATGTCTATGTTATTGACTTGAATAAGGTTGACAGCAAAGACATAAAATGCTTAATGTCAATTTCCCATGATATATGGACGTGGCATAGAAGGTTAGGGCATGCAAATTTTGAACTTTTGAATGATCTTTGTAAACATGAACTTTTGATTGGTTTATTTAAGCTTGAATTCACTAAGGATAAACCTTGTGATGCTTGTTAAATAGAAAAACAATCCAAGTCCTCATTTAAGCTTAAAAATGTAGTGTCTAATTCTAGACCTATTGAACTTATACATATGGATTTATTTGGACCAACTAGAGTTGCTAGTCTTGGTGGAATGCACTATACATATGTATTGGTTAATGAAAACTCTGGATTTAATTAGGTGTGTTTTCTTGCTTATAAGAATGATGCATTTAAAGCTTTTGAAAATTTTTCAAAAAGAGTTCAAAAAGAAAAATGGATTTTGTATTTCATCTCTTAGAAGTGATCATGGAACTAAATTTAAGAATGATTTTTTTAAAACCTTTTGTAATGAAAATGGTATTTCATATACTTTTTCATCTCCTAGAACTCCTTAACAAAATGGGGTAGTTGAAAGGAAAAATAGAACTCTTATGGAAATGGCTAGAACAATACTTCATGAGTATAATTTGCCTCTATATTTTTGGGCGAAAGTCGTTAACACATTTTGTTATATTTCAAACTGTGTTTTCAAAAGACCAATTTTAAATAAAACATCTTATGAACTATGGAACAATAAAAAAAACCCAAAATCTCATATCTAAGAGTAATTGGATGCAAGTGTTTTATATTAAATACTAAGGATAATCTTGGGAAATTTGATTCTAAAGCCAATGAAGGAATATTCCTAGACTATTCTATTTCTATTAAAGTATATAAAGTCTTTAATAATAGAATTCTAGTAGTTGAAGAGTCAATGAATGTTGTATTTGATGAATTAAACTCACTTGATTCTAAAAAGAATATTTGTAGTGTTGATGATCTTATAGGTGACAATGAGATTATGGATACACAATAAGAAAATGCTAGTAAGCCTTTGGAAGTTGAAGGTCCAAATAAGGAGGATAATAAGGAGATATCTTAGCCTACCTTGAAGGATGAACTTCTAAAGGATTAGTAATTCAAGAAAGCTTATCCTCAAGATCTTATCATATGTGACATTATAAAAGTGGTAACTACTATATCTAAATTAAAGTCTATTGTTAATTTAGCCTTTATTTCTCAAATTGAACCTAAAAATATTAATGATGCCTTGAGTGATGAATTTTATGTCTTTGCTATGCAAGAAGAGTTAAATCAATTTGAGAGAAACAAGGTTTGGACCTTGGTTCCTAGACCTAAACATTATTAGCAAAACTAAATGGTGTTATTGAAGAGTAGGAATATGTTAAGAAACCTCCGGGTTTTGAAAACTTTGATTCTCTAAATCATGTTTTTAAATTGTTAAAAGCATTGTATGGATTGAAATAAGCTCAAAGAGCTGAGTATGAAAGATTGAGCAACTTCTTACTAGAGAAATGATTATCTAAAGGAAAAGTTGACATAACTCTTTTCATAAAGAAATCAAGCATGATTTATTAATTGTTCAAATATATGTTGATGATATTATTTTCAGTGCTACTAACCATTACTTGTGTAAGGAATTTTCTAAGCTAATGTAAGGAGAATTCGACATGAGTATAATGGGAGAACTAAAATTCTTTCTCTGATTACAAATCAAGCAATGTAAAGATGGGATTTTGATCAATCAAACCAAATATGCAAAAGATGTTCTCAGGAAGTTCGACATAGAGACGTTCCTCAAGAAGTTTGGCATGGATGGAGCTAAAATAAGCAAAACTCCAATGAGCACCACAACCAAGCTCAACAATGATGAGAATGGCAAACCGATTGATGAAAAGTGATTTATTAATCATAAGCTCAGTATTGATTGATGGTTGAACTATTTTCATGTGAAATCATATCGTGCTTATCAATTGTTTTTGGTTATTAATTTTGATTTTGATCTTAACAATCTTTCTAAATTTTCTTTTTGCTATTTAATAATTAATTATTGAGTTAAATTCAATTAATTAATTATTTTATTTTAGCAAAATTATTCCCTCTGTCCTCCTCCTTAACAAGACTAATTATTTTCTTTATGTTTTTGTGTGTTTTTCATCAATTTCTATTTGGTTTATTTTCAGTATATTTTTTGTTCTAAGCCTTGAGCTGATAGTTTGTTGTTATGATTATTTTGTGTTAGTTTAGATTCGGCTTTTTTTTTTTTGGATATTTTCTAGATATAAGTGATGAGTCGTTAGTGTTATGTCTTGTCTACAATTGATATCTTAATATCATTGTAACTCTATCCTTTTCATTAATACTTTTATATTTTCTTTTATAATTTCCTTTTGCATTTTGATAAAGGGAGAGAAACAATTAAGTTTGCATGTGTATTTAATTAATTTCTTTTAAGGGAGAAAATTCTTTTTACATAATATTTGTTTATGTTAGTAACATCATTATATGAGAGTGTGTCCTTAATATCAATTTTTTTAATCCAAATCTTATTCTATTTTACTATTTTTCAATAAGGGAAGAAAATTGTTTAATTTTTTTTCCATAATTTTGTTTATGCATGCATAGTCATAATGTAAGTGTGGCTAGTTTTGCCATTGTGATAAAAAGCCTTATTTTGCTTACTTTGTTTATGTATGACATAATTTTATAAAGATTTGGTATATCTTTGTTTTCATTGTTTTGGTTCACGATATTTTATTCCCTCTAGAATTTTTGGTTCCTTTAGGTTCATTTCTCTTTACATATCTCTCTTTTCTTTTTGTTTTTAACAAAGGGGGATAAGTGTAATATCCCGAGTTTTTAAATAATTTTAAACTACATTGGGATATGCAATGTTAATAATTTATATATATATATTTGATTATTTAATTATTTATTAAAGTTATTTTTGAAGTATTTTAAGTTTTTTACGTAAAATTTTCCCGAGAGTTTTATTTTTGAGGAAATTAAAACTTAAATAAATAATTATTAATTATTTTAGACGGTTTTGTGAATTTGCATGAGTCCATACACGATTTTAATTCTCGTATTAATATACGTACATATACTTGTATATATACACCTTTAAATAAATTAGGGTTTATTTTAATTAAATTTATATTGTATAGTTTTAATAAATAATGTGTGTTATATATATGTATATGTGTAAATATTATTATTTTAATATGTGGTGAATAAATTAAATTTATATATATATATATATATATACACACTTACAGAATAAAAAAGTTCCCCTTATTTACGAAACTGCCACCCGCTCGACGCCCTCCCACCATTTCTGACCACTGTGACCTCCATTTCTTGCTGTCGGTGTGCCTCTCAGCCGTCCTCCTCCATCCCTAGCTCCCTCCGCTGCCTTGTCCTTCCTTTTCCGGCGTCATTTGTTCGATTTTCTCCCTAGAAACTGAAAATCACTTCCAATTCCGATCACCTCTTTTTCGGCCACCGTTTGAAGTGCCACCGGTCTCTATCTCTTCCTTGAGCTCCGGTGAGTGCATTTCTAAACTTGGTTTCACTTGATTTGGTTTAAATTTTCCTAGGTTTCCAATTTTCAATTTTGGCCTATGTGTGTTCTTGATTTTTTTGAGCTTTAATTTTAATGATTAAAGCTAACTTCCCTCACAAATATTGATCCTAGTAGCTCAATTTACATGCTTTAATTTTTTTGGAATTTTTGGGAATTATTTTGATTTTTGTGAATTTTTGATTATTTTATTAATATTTTCTAATTTTCGTAAATTAATTAAATAAATTGTGAAATTATGATTTATGGTGTTTATAGGTATTAAAATGAATTTTAGAAATTTATTTGTAATTTTTATGATTTTTATATATTTATTGTGAATTTATTTAGTTTATGTGATTTTTAAAAAATTAGGTTAGTTATGTATTTTGTTGAAATTAATTGCTTAATTGAGTATAATTATTGATTTTATTAAATTATATATTGAGGAATTAATTTTTGAGTAATTATACTATTTTAATGAATTTTTGAACAATTATAGTGAATTTATATATAGTAGGGGTATTTTGGTAATTTGGCACTAAAGTGGCTAAAAATATAATTAAGTTGGTTTTAATAGTTATTTGAGGTATAAAAATGATTTCTACAAATTATTTAGTATTTTTAACTAATTAAAACTATTTTTCAAAAATTATTTTCAAATTATATATAATATACTAATTTTCTAAATAAATGAGTTTTTATCGATTTTTAATATGTTTTAGGGTTAATTATATAATTTGGAATTATAAAATGAATTTTGATTAATATTTATGAATTTATCGAGAATTATGGATTTTTAATACTATTTTATTAAAATTAGGGTTTTATTTTATTTATTGATAAAATAATTATTTTTAATGTTTTCAATATCTAAATTTCTATATTTTGGTATAATAAGGGTATTTTGGCACTTTAAATGTGTTCTGTGTTATCTCGTGAATTGTCAACCTTGGTCGGTAGAATTGTAGTTTGGAAATTTGACCAAGGGGTTGTGTGATTGTTTATTTTCAAAGTGTATTTTCTTGCAGGACTGACTCTACTTTCTAAGTAGAGAGATGTTCATTTTATAGGGGAGGTTCTGCCGAATTTTTGATATAATTCTCATAAAACGTGATGTCCGGTCGAATTCCTATTTTGAATATGTGTCCAGTATTCTAGATCGAGTCTCTAGGGATTTCGTTAGATTTATTCTAATTTCGTATTGTCGTTTATTTGTTTAATTGTGCCGAGATCGAGGCCTAGTGGACCAAGCCCATCGGACCCGTCTCGAAGAGCGTAATAACTGAGTTGTTATTTTATATATACGTGTTATAGGGTTGCATGTTTTAGAAATGTATGTTCTAATTTTATAAAATATGCATAAATGGTTTAATAATTGCTTAGGTATATTTTTGGTATATTTTGGTATATTTTTGGTATATTTTAAATCAAATGCATGTTTTATTATGAAATTGTACCTAAAATGTTTTTAAGTATGTTTATAGTTTATTTTATAATTAAATTGAATTTATTCGACATATATATACTTGAAATATACTTGGTTTATTTTTGGTATATTTCTAGTATATATATGGTTTATATTGTTATTTTAATTAATACCATGCATCATTTATTTTATGAATGTATGGATTTACTTATAAATGAAAGATATCAATAGAATGTGCTATCTAGTGGGCAGCACTAGGACCGAGTACGTACCGGTACGATGTTAGACTATAGGTTAAATTTGCTAACCTATTTGTGGATATTGATCGGATTGATTTATTTGATGTGAGATGTGATTTGGGAGTGTGATTGCTGGAGCTCGGTTGACCAAGTGTCTTGGGGCCAATCACACTCACAGTCAGACTACTGGAGCTTAATTGACTTAGTGTCTTGGGGCCAGTCTACTGTCCAAATGGAATAAGTGAATTTATTTGGAATAAGTGAGCCTATATGGCTAGAGTGTTGTCTAGCACTGTTTGAGGTTGCGATCATTTAGGGTTCTATTTGATCCTTCATAAACGGTATTATTTTCAATATTTATAGAAAGTGATTTTGCTACATCTGTGTGTATTTGCCTGCATATATATTTATTATATATATTATTGAAGGTGTTCATTGTCATTTAGCTATGCATGTATATATATTATAACAATTCACTCAGTGAGGTCTGACTCCCCTCTGTTGACTATTTTTCAGGAGAGTCTTCGTCTTCAGACCTCAGTAGCAGACCCTTACGTCGGATTTCTTTTGTCTCGGCTTTACTATGTAAACTACTCCCTTGATTTTATTTTTGTATTCTGGACACTGCAGTAGTTATTTTAGTGAACAATATGTATTCTATATGTTGAGATTTATATTTTAAAGAATTGAATGAAAGTTTGTACTAAAGATTTTTTATATATGAGATGAGTTTGTTTACTTAAATCTGTTGATGGATTACTATTTTATTATTTATGAGATTTATTTTCGCTGTAAAATATTTTATTTATGTTATTATTATTGCATGTTTTTATTTGATTTTTAAGGCTTGCTACAGGTTTCGGATTCGAAAGAATTCCCATTCTCTAGCGCCGGTTATGGCCCCCTGTTTTGGGTCGTGACAAAGTTGGTATCAAAGCGAAGTTCTGTGTCAGGGGTTAGTTGAGTGAGTTGTGGCCCTAGTTTTCAGTGTTATATTTTCTTTTGAAACTACTGCAGTGAATTAGGTTCGAGTATGTCTTGATGAGTATTCCTTGATTTAGTTTTCTGCGTAATCCTCCATTGTCTATTTTGTCTGAATCCTTCTGTTGGTCTTTTTAGAATGAGGAGGTGAGTGTGTGTTGCTCCATTGGTCATTAAGGCTGAGGCTGATGAGTCCTTCCAGGATGAGGTTTTACCTCATGAGCTGCTAGTTAGATGCAGAGGTCGTGGCAGAGGTAAACCTCGAGGAGCAGCAGGTCACTGTAGATAGAGAGAGATACATGATGAGGAGCCGATAGAGCCTGAGTATGAGGATGTTCCTATACCTCTAGTAGTTCCGCCTATTCAGCCTGCCTATCAGCAAGGTATGTCTGACCCTGAGACAACTATGTTGTATGCTCGAGTTGGCAAGATCACTTTTGATGGGACTTCCGACCCTCTAGACTTCTTGCATACGATTGAGACTAGGACTTGGACTACTCACACCGAGTACTAGTGGATTATAATAGTCGAGCTTTCCGTTGAGGGACCAACCCTGGACTGGTTTATTCAGATGATCCAGCCTTACATGATGATGATGACCTGGGCTCAGTTCAGAGAGCGATTTATGAGGAGATTCTATATAGAGCCGCTTCGCATGAGTTATCGTCTTCGATTGACTAGTATTTCTCACGGTGACCGATCAGTTGAGGAGTACACCCGAGAGTTCCTCCACCTTGGTAGATATGCAGAGGATCTGATGTGAGACCAGTACTTCACAGTCACCACCTACATTACCAGATTGGGTTCTGCATTTGTTGGTATGCCTACAACGGGCCTTACTCTAGAGTCGGTGATTGAGTTGGCCAAGGAAATTAAGCTGAGGCTAGTCAGGTAGGGAGCTATGCCTGATTATTACCAGCTCGGTGTTCAATCAGGTGGATTTTAGACTACTCTGTACTCGAGTTTCCAGATTGGATCGAGTAGTTAGCAGAGAGGTCCAGGTCAGCAGAGTCAAAGACAACAGCAGTGAGTACATCAGAGCAGTAGACATGGCCATGGAGGTCAGCATAAACCATTTAGACTCGGGTTAGGTGCTTCGAGCAGCAGTAGTGGATGTAGTTTTAGATCAGCTGCCAGTGTTTGCTAGACTTGCGATAGAGTCCATCAGAGACTATGTTACATGACACCACTGACGTGCTTCAGATGTGGGCAGACAGGACATTATGCTAGATCGTGTCCTTATTTTAGGTATCAGCAACCGCAGATTCCATGATTTCCACAGCAGTCAATTGCTAGTGCTACACCCGTTCCTTTCCAGTTGCCTCCAGCCCAGCATCAGAGTTCTACTCAGCTTGTTCCCGAGCAGGGTCGTGGTAGAGGTACTAGAGGAGGTGCCAGAGGTGTTGGCCAGGCTTCTACCAGCCAGCAGGGAGGTCGAGGATAGGCCAGAGTCTTCCATCTTACTCAGCAGGATGCTCAGGCATTCAATGCAGTCGTGGCAGGTATTGTTTCTATCTGTTACCTAGATGTATGGGTTTTATTTAATCTGGGTGCCACGCATTCGTTCGTTTCTCCTGTTTTTGCTTTCAAGTCTTTTTGGCAAGTTTTAAGGATAGCTTTTCCTTTATCTATCGCCACTCCTCTAAGTGATTCTTTAGACACCGATGTTGTTCTTTCTAGTTGTCCAGTTCTCATGGGAGATAGAGAATTATATGCTGATTTGATTCTGTTGAATGTGATGGAGTTCGATGTTATTCTGGGTATGGATTGGTTATCTCAACACTATGCCGTGGTGGATTATCAGAGTAAAGAGGTGACTTTCAAAATTCCTGGTGAAGAAGAATTTAAGTTTGTGAGTGATAGGAGTTCAGCACCTCAGAATCTCATTTCTGCTATTACGGCTAGGAAGTTGCTGAGGAAAGGTTGTCAGGGATATTTGGCATTGATCAAGGATACTTTAGTGGAGAAGTTATCACTCACAAATGTTCCTGTTGCCTGTGAGTTTCCTGATGTTTTTCATAAGGAGTTGCTAGGTTTACCACCTCACAGAGAGATTGAGTTCTATATAGATGTGGTTTTAGGTACTACTCCTATATCTATGGCACCTTCCAGAATGGCTCCTGTAGAGTTGAAAGAGTTAAAGGAGCAGTTGCAAGAGTTGTTGGATAAGGGTTTTATTAGACCCAGTGTTTCTCTTTAGGGTGCACCAGTCCTATTTATGAAGAAGAAGGATGGTACCCTGAGACTGTGCATTGATTATAGAGAGTTGAACAAGGTGACAATGAAGAACAAGTATCCTCTCCCGAGGATAAATGACTTGTTTGATCAGCTACAAGGTGCACAGTTCTTTTCTAAGATCGATCTAAGGTCGAGTTATCATCAACTGTGGATCAGTGAAGCTGATGTTCTTAAAATAACATTCCGCACTCGATATGGTCATTATGAGTTTTTGGTGATGTCTTTTGGCTTGACTAACACACCAACAACTTTTATGGACCTGATGAACATGGTATTTAGATCGTATGTGGATCTGTTTATGGTAGTCTTCATTGATGATATACTAGTGTATTCAAGGAGTATGGAGGAGCATGTATATCACTGGAGGATTGTACAACAGACACTGAGCGAACATCAGCTTTATGCTAAATTCTTTAAGTGTGATTTTTGAATGGAGAGTGTTTCTTTTCTTGGACACGTGGTGTCTAAAGAAGGTATCCAGGTTGATCCACAGAAGATTGAGGTAGTGTCTGAGAGGCCTAGATCAACTTCTATTATAGAGATTCAGAGTTTTTTGGGTTTAGCCGGGTACTACAGGAGGTTTGTACATGATTTTTTTCAGAATTGCAGCCCCTATGACTCGTTTGACTCAGAAGAATATAAGATTTGAGTGGTCTGAAGCTTGTGAGAACATTTTTCAATTGTTGAAGGAGAAATTGACCACAGCTCCAGTGTTAGCTTTGCCTAATAGTGTAGATAAGTTCACAGTGTATTATGATGCCTCTAGAGTTGGCTTTGGTTGTGTGTTAATGCAAAATGGTAGGGTGATAGCCTATGCTTTGAGGTAGTTGAAGAAGCATGAGTAAAACTATCCTACACATGACCTTGAGTTGGCTGTAGTGATCTTTGCTCTGAAGATCTGGAGACATTATCTGTACGGGGTGACTTGTGAGATTTTTACTGATCACAAGAGCCTTAAGTACATTTTCCAGTAGAGAGATATGAATTTAAGGCAGAGGAGATGGTTAGAACTATTGAAAGATTATGATTTTCTAAGATCGATCTAAGGTCGAGTTATCATCAACTGTGGATCAGTGAAGCTGATGTTCCTAAAACAACATTCCGCACTCGATATGGTCATTATGAGTTTTTGGTAATGTCTTTTGGCTTGACTAACACACCAACAACTTTTATGGACCTGATGAACATGGTATTTAGATCGTATGTGGATCTGTTTATGGTAGTCTTCATTGATGATATACTGGTGTATTCAAGGAGTATGGAGGAGCATGTATATCACTGGAGGATTGTACTACAGACACTGAGCGAACATCAGCTTTATGCTAAATTCTCTAAGTGTGATTTTTGAATGGAGAGTGTTTCTTTTCTTGGACACGTGGTGTCTAAAGAAGGTATCCAGGTTGATCCACAAAAGATTGAGGTAGTGTCTGAGTGGCCTAGATCGACTTATATTATAGAGATTCAGAGTTTTTTGGGTTTAGCCGGGTACTACAGGAGGTTTGTACATGATTTTTTTCAGAATTGCAGCCCCTATGACTCGTTTGACTCAGAAGAATATAAGATTTGAGTGGTCTGAAGCTTGTGAGAACATTTTTCAATTGTTGAAGGAGAAATTGACCACAGCTCCAGTGTTAGCTTTGCCTAATAGTGTAGATAAGTTCACAGTGTATTATGATGCCTCTAGAGTTGGCTTTGGTTGTGTGTTAATGCAAAATGGTAGGGTGATAGCCTATGCTTTGAGGTAGTTGAAGAAGCATGAGTAAAACTATCCTACACATGACCTTGAGTTGGCTGTAGTGATCTTTGCTCTGAAGATCTGGAGACATTATCTGTACGGGGTGACTTGTGAGATTTTTACTGATCACAAGAGCCTTAAGTACATTTTCCAGTAGAGAGATATGAATTTAAGGCAGAGGAGATGGTTAGAACTATTAAAAGATTATGATTATGAGATTTTATATCATTCGGGCAAGGCTAATGTGGTAGCAGATGCCTTGAGTAGGAAGTCCTCAGGCAGTCTTGCTCACATCAGTGTGGAGAGGAGACCGTTGATCTAGGAGTTGCATTTGTTAATGGATCAAGGTCTGATGATGAAGCTTAGTAGATTAGGTGGATTGCTAGCTTAGTTTAAGGTGCGATTTGTACTGAGAGATAGGATTAAGGTAGCTCAGAGCCGAGATTCTATTCTAGAAGAGCTTGCAGAGAATGTCTAAGTAGGGAAGTGCACTGATTTCACACTTGATGATGATAGTGTTTTGTGGATTAGTGGTAGATTGTGTGTTCTTGATGTGGATAATTTGAGCGAAGAGATCCTAGAGGAAGCACATTCTACAACTTATAGCATACATCTGGGTTTCATTAAGATGTACCATAGTATCAAAGACTTGTACTAGTGGGATGGATTGAAGAAGGATGCCACTGACTATGTTGCTAAGTGCTTGACGTGTCAGCAAGTGAAAGTTGAGCATTAGAAGCCTTCTGGGAAGCTTCAGCCTATTCCTATTCCCGAGTGGAAGTGGGAAAGGATAGCTATGGATTTTGTGGTTGGTTTACCTCGTTCTGAGGATGGATACGATTCCATCTGGGTGATTGTAGATAGGTTGACTAAGTCTGCACATTTCTTGCCTATGAAAGCCACTTATTCTATAGCTAGATTGGCGAAGCTGTATATGAAGCATATTGTGTGCCTTCATGGAGTACCTGTGTCCATTGTGTCAGACAGAGGTTCAGTGTTCACATCTTATTTTTGGTAGAAGTTACAGGAAGTGATGAGCACTAGGTTGGACTTCAGTACTGCTTTTCGTCCTTAGACAGATGGTCAATATGAGAGGATGATCCAAACACTGGAAGATATGTTGAGAATGTGTGTTTTGGATTTGGGAGGTAGCTGGGATGATCATTTGCCACTCGTAGAGTTTTCATATAATAACATCTACCATAGCAGTATTGGAATGGCACCATACGAGGCATTGTATGGAAGGAAGTATAGATCCCCTCTGAGTTGGGATGAGATTGGTGAGAGAGCTTTAACTGGACCTGAGATGGTTCAGGATGCTGTAGAGAAGCTTGCTGTGATCAAGCACAGATTAGAGACCGCAGTTAGCAAGCAGAAGAGCTATGCGGATCCTCGGCGCAGAGATGTAGAATTTCAAGTTGGAGACTTTGTTTTCTTGAAGGTGTCTCCGATGAAGGGTGTAATGAGATTTGGCAGGAAGGGTAAGTTAGCACCGAGATATATCGGACCGTTCGAGACTTTGGAGAGAGTTGGCACTGTTGCATATCAGTTGGCTTTGCCCCCGAGTATGTCTCAAGTGCATATGGTATTTCATATCTCGATGCTGAGGAAGTATGTCTTAGACCCTTCACACGTGTTGCAGCCTGACAGCGTGGAAGTGAATAAAGATATGACGTTTGTGGAAGAACCTGTGGCAATCGTTGATTTTCAAGTTTAATAGTTACGATCGACACAGATTCCGATGGTCAAGGTTCTGTGGCATAGCAACAGAGTAGAGGAGCATACGTGGGAGACTGAAGCTGAGATACGAGCTTTTTACCCGTATCTCTTTTCTTCTTGATTGTATTTATTCTTTTTCTAGAATTCGGGGATGAATTCTTGTAAGGGGGGAAGACTGTAATATCCCGAGTTTTTAAATAATTTTAAACTACATCGGGATTCGCAGTATTAATAATTTTTATATATATTTGATTATTTAATTAGTTTATTATTTATTAAAGTCATTTTTTAAGTATTTTAAGTTTCTTACGTAAAATTTTCTCGAGAGTTTTTTTTTTCAGGGAAATTAAAACTTAAATAAATAATTATTAATTATTTTAGACGGTTTTGTGAATTTGTATGAGTCCATACACGATTTTAATTCTCGTATTAATATACGTACATATACTTGTATATATACACCTTTAAATAAATTAGGGTTTATTTTAATTAAATTTATATTATATAGTTTTAATAAATAATGTGTGTTATATGTGTAAATATTATTATTTTAATATGTGGTGAATAAATATTATGAATATAATATTCATATATTATAATAATATAAATTAAAGTTATATATATACTTACAAAATCAAAAAGTTCTCCTTATTTACGAAATTGCCACCCGATCACCTTTAAGCTTCCCAACGCCCTCCCACCATTTTCGACCACTGTGACGTCCATTTCTTGCCGTCGGTGTGCCTCTCAGCCGTCCTCCTCCATCCTTAGCTCCCTCTGCCGCCTTGTCTTTCCTTTTCCGGCGTCATTTGGTTGGTTTTCTCTCTAGAAATTGAGAATCACTTCCAATTCCGATCACCTTGTTTTCGGCCACCATTTGAAGTGCCACAGGTCTCTATCTCTTCCTTGAGCTCCGACGAGTGCATTTCTAAGCTTGGTTTCACTTGATTTGGTATAGATTTTTCTAGGTTTCCAATTTTCAATTTCGGCCTATGTGTGTTCTTGATTTTTTTGAGCTTCAATTTTAATTATTCAAGCTAACTTCCTTTACAAAGATTGATCCTAGTAGCTCAATCTATAATTTTTGTAGAATTTTTGGGAATTATTTTGATTTTTGTGAATTTTTGATTATTTTATTAATATTTTCTAATTTTCGTAAATTAATTAAATAAATTATGAAATTGTGATTTATGTTGTTTATAGGTGTTAAAATGAATTTTAGAAATTTATTTGTAATTTTTATGATTTTTATATATTTATTGTGAATTTATTTAGTTTGTGTGATTTTTAGAAAATTAGGTTAATTATGTATTTTGTTGAAATTAATTGGTTAATTGAGTATAATTATTGATTTTATTAAATTATATGTTGATAAATTAATTTTTGACTAATTATACTATTTTTAGTGAATTTTTGAACAATTATAGTGAATTTATATATAGTAGGGGTATTTTGGTAATTTGGCACTAAAGTGGCTGAAAATATAATTAAATTGGTTTTAATAGTTATTTGAGGTATAAAAATAATTTCTACAGATTATTTAGTATTTTTAACTAATTAAAACTATTTTTCAAAAATTATTTTCAAATTATATATAATATACTATTTTTCTAAATAAATGAGTTTTTATTGATTTTTAATATGTTTTAGGGTTAATTATGTAATTTGGAATTATAAAATGAATTTCGGTTAATATTTATGAATTTATCGAGAATTATGGATTTTTAATACTATTTTATTAAAATTAGGGTTTTATTTTATTTATTGATAAAATAATTATTTTCAGTGTTTTCAATATCTAAATTTCTATAGTTTGGTATAATAAGGGTATTTTTGGCATTTTAAATGTAATCTGTGATATCTCATGAAATGTGAACCTTGGTCGGTAGAATTGTAGTTTGGAAGTCTGATCGAGGGATTGTGTGATTGTTCATTTTCGAAGTGTGTTATCTTGCAGGACCGACTCTACTTTCTGAGTAGAGAGATGTCCGTTTTACAAGAGAAGTTCTGCCGAATTTTTGGTAGAATTCTCGTAAAACGTAATGTCCAGTCGAATTCTTATTTTGATTATGTGTCCGGTATTCTAGTTCGAGTCTCTAGGGATTTCGTTAGATTTATTTTAATTTCGTATTGTCGTTTGTTTGTTTAGTTGCGTCGAGACCGAGGCCTAGTGGACCAAGCCCATCGGACCTGTCTCGAGTAGCGCAATAACTGTGAGTTGTTATTTTATATATACGTGTTATAGGGTTGCATGTTTTAGAAATGTATGTTCTAGTTTTATAAAATATGCATAAATGGTTTAATGATTGCTTAGGTTTATTTTTGGTATATTTTAAATCAAATGCATGTTTTATTATGAAATTATACCTAAAATGTTTTTAAGTATATTTATAGTTTATTTTATAATTAAATTGAATTTATTCGACATATATATACTCGAAATATACTTGGTTTATTTTTGGTATATTTCTAGTATATATATGGTTTATATTGTTATTTTAATTAATGTTATGCATCATTTATTTTATGAATGTATGGATTTATTTATAAATGAAGGATATCAATAGAACGTGCTACCTAGTGGGCAGCACTAGAATCGAGTACGTACCGGTACGATGTTAGACTGTAGGTTAAATTTACTAACCTATTTGTGGATATTGATCGGATTGATTTATTTGATGTGAGATGTGATTTGGGAGTGTGATTGCTGGAGCTCGGTTGACTTGGTGTCTCAAGGCCAGTCTGCTGTCCAAATGGAATAAGTGAATTTATTTAGAATAAGTGAGCCTGTATGGCTAGAGTGTTGTCTAACACTATTTGAGGTTGCGATCATTTATGGTTCTATTTGATTCTTCATAAACGATTATTAATTTGAGTATTTATATAAAATGATTTTGCTACATCTGTGTGTATTTGCCTGTATATATATTTATTATATATATTATTGAAGGTGTGCATTGTCATTTAGCTATGCATGTATATATATTATAACAATTCACTCAGTGAGGTCTGACTCCCCTTCGTTGACTATTTTTCAGGAGAGTCTTTGTCTTCAGACCTCAGTAGCAGACCCTTACGCCAGATTTCTTCTGCCCCGACTTTACTATGTAAACTGCTCACTTGATTTTATTTTTGTATTCTAGACACTGTAGTAGTTGTTTTAGTGAATAATATGTATTCTATATGTTGAGATTTATATTTTAAAGAATTGAATGGAAGTTTGTACTAAAGATTTTATGTGTATGAGATGAGTTTGTTTACTTAAATCTGTTGTTGGATTACTATTTTATTATTTATGAGATTTATTTTCGCTGTAAAATATTTTATTTATGTTATTATTATTGCATGTTTTTATTTTATTTTTAAGGCTTGCTATGGGTTCTAGATTCGAAAGAATTCCCGTTCCCTAGCGCCGGTCATGGCCCCCTATTTTGGGTCATGACAAGAAGAAGCTATGTTTGTAATATGCTAAGTGCCACATGATCATTAACTAAGCAAGCTTTATATGATCATGTGACAGTTAAGTTTTTAAGTTTCAATATAGTGCTATATGTACTATTTTTGTGATGCATTCTAGTAGCACTATATGCATATATGTTTGAAATTATTTCCTTTAAATTACCTAACAATTTATTTTAATGGTCATATTATTGTCATGTTATAATGTTTTTAATACATTTGTTATGTTAGGTCATGTTTTTATTAAAATTTTATGTTGTCTTTATTTTGGACAAAAAGGGGGAATAAAAAAAAATTTATATTTCTTATCATATTTATAAAAAGGGAGCAATAAAGAAATATGTAAGAAAAAGTTGCTATCACTCATATATGCCATGTTAATTCAATTACTTTTATACCCTAATACTTGATGTATTCTATTGAATTTTATGCATATGTTAAGGGGAGGAAAATTGTTCACATAATGCATCAATTTGATATAAAAGGGGGAGCTATTTTGTACAATGCATACTTATTCATGCCATTTTTTTTAACACTCATACACTTCATTTATTATCTTATCAAATTGATTGTCAAAGCCAAAAAGGGACAAATTATTAACTATTTTCATGATCAAGCTCCTAATTTTGGACTTTGATAAATAATATAGATTTTAATAAGTTCCTTTAAGTGTGTAGGAAGTTGATCAACTATTGAGAATAATTTTTAAATGATTGGGGACAATGAAATACTATTTGAAAGAGTATAAATATGCATTTTGATAAAGTATCTTAATCTATGCAAGTCTATAATCTTTGAGAAATAATTATAGACCAAAAATATACATTTTTGAATATACAGTAGTCTGCTCACGAGTTGCCTCATGACCTAGATTGATAAGTATGCTTTTGGGATAATTCGATCTTTAAGATTAAATGAGGCTTTTTGACATCTTTAGAGCTCTATAATGAGAAAATGATCTTCTTTACTTTTAAAGTAGACATCTTAAGATTTTGAATTGAGCTTAATTATCAAAATCTGAGCTCATTTGGGTATGCAAATCTTCAGTCAAAGTTAGCATATGTAGCTTTTATTTTAGCTTTAACATCTCTTAGTATTTCAATAATATCTTGAGCTATAGAAGTTCAATTGAGATGATTCAAAGTGATATGGAAAGATAAGACAATTATATATAATGTTTATGAAGAAAGTTTAAACTGATTCAATCATCTTTAGTCCCGCTCAAGAGCATCTCATGAGCCAATCATGAGCTATCCTCTAATAGTGCATTAGGAGCTCTTTTTTGAGCCAAAATGATTAATGATCCTCATGAGCTACCCTCACTATCATGAGGAGTAGAGATTAGCTTATGAGGGTAGTCCTGACAATATTCAATGAACATTTTTGAATGCAACGGTCCTCAAACTGAAGCTCATAAGCTAGAACTTACTTCTCATAATAGTGAGCAACATTTGAACAGAAATAAGTCCAAATTGATTCAAAAATAAATTTTAGATGTTGGAGACATTTTTGATACGTCCAAAAGCCATATTTTTAAGTGTTTATCTATATAAACACTCCATAGAGTTCAATTGAAGGTTTAAGAAACTTGTTTATCAGTCATTCTCTATTAAGCTCTTATATTATCTTTTAAATAATTTTTTGTATTTATGAAACTCTTGTCAGAGTTGGTGAGTATTAGAATAGACATTCTTATTCTTCTATTTTCTAGGATTAAGAAAATAAGAAGTAAGATTTTATTCTAAAAAGAATTGGTTTAAGTATTTTCCATTGAAACACTTGGGATTTGGTTTTTGATTGAGCCTTAATTGTTAGAAGCTAAATTAAAAGAAAAATTCTATAAGACATCATCCCAAAGGATGAAAAAGCACACAGTATGATGGAACAACATTCCACATACACAAATACATCACTAATGCACATATAAAAATTGCTGATAATTGTAGCCACTATGGAGAAGCATGTAAAGTCAGCCATTTTTAGGTAGACACACTTAACCACTAATACATTAAAATGATTATAAGATTATCACTTTGATTTGGAGACATGGGTGGGGTATTTGCTACTAATGACTATGTTTTCTTTATTAGAAAACCTATACTCAGCTTTGTAATATCAAAGTATGCGCTTATGTAGTGTGGTGAGAATTAATTATAGGGTACCTATTCCACTTCCAAATTTTCCTATTGACTTAGAAAAAAATTGGAAAATTGTACTTGTAAAATAAAGGGGCAATGTAAACAAGACACAATTTTAATTGGAAATGAACTGATATAGAAGAACTTATCCCAGAACAAGAAGAACTTAGGGATATAGACTTAACAGACTTAGTAGACTTATCTAAACCTAGAAAAACTTTAGAACAACATACTAAAATTGATGACATTATTAGTAGACTTGAAAAACTAAGAACAATAGGAGAAAATCCTACTAGACACTGGGACAAAAACAAAATAACTTATAAATTAGACATAATTAATCCTGATTTAACTATTAAAGCAGGAAAAATTAAATTTAACACTTGGGAAATGGAGGAATGCAAAATGCATATCAACCAACTCTTGAATTTACAAGTAATTAGACAAAGTACTTCTAGATATAGATTACCAGCCTTCATTGTCTAGAAAGAATCAGAATTAAAAAGAGGACAATCTAGAATGGTGTTTAACTAAAAAATAATTAATGATAACACACATGAAGATGGGTATAAAATACTAGAAAAAGATGTGTTAATCAATAAAATACAAAATGCAAAAATCTTCAGTAAATTTGATTTAAAATTAGGTTTCTGGCAGATTAAGATGCATAAAGACAGTATTCCTTGGATAGTTTTTAGTTGTTATGAAGGACACTTTGAATGGCTTGTAATGCCATTTGGACTTAAAAATGCTCCATAATTCTTTCAAAGAAAGATGGATAAGGCATTTAAACAATGCAGTACTTTTACTTATGAGTATATTGATGAAATTTTAGTTTTTCTAAAACTAAGAAAGAACATATTGCACACTTACACACTGTTTTTAACATATTTGAGAACCATGGTATGATCATATCTAAAAAGAAAATGGTCCTCAATAAAAGGCACATAGAATTCCTAAGCTCAGAAATTGGACAAGGAAAAATAAAAATTCAACCTCATATTACTAGGAAAATCTTAGAATTTCCTGATAAGATAGAGGAATTGGAAAGACCCTAAGCTTTTTTAGGACTACTAAATTATGCTAGGCTATTTATTAAAGACTTGTCTAAACTAACAGACCCATTATACAACAAAACATCTATTAAGGGACAAAGACATTTTAATGATGAAGATATTAAAATTGTACAAAAAATTAAAAAGCAGGTGCAAAATATTCCTTTGTTAAGACTTCCTTTAATAACATACTATATGATAGTAGAAATAGACGGATGCGAATTAGGATGGGGAGCAATGCTTTATGCTAAACCCCATAAATATTCACCTAAGACTGAAGAACAAATTTATAGATAATCATAAGGTATTTATAAAGAAAAAGGACTTACTTTATTAGACTTTGGAATACTTGTTATTGTAAATGTAATTGAAAATTTTTATTTATATATATGTGACAAACCATTTACAATAAGGATGGATTGTGAAGCTATTGATAAGTTTTACAATAAGTAGACTAAGAAAAAGACTAATGCCAATAGATGGTTAAATTTTGTAAATTTAATCACTAATAAAGACATTAAGCCATCCTTTGAACACATAGATGACAAAAAGAATACTCTTGCAGACAACTTATCAGGACTAATCTTTTAATGTGTCTTATGCAGGAAAATACAGAGGATAAGTCCTCAGACAAAAAATTAAGACAAGATTTGGCAAAAAATGCCCAAATCAAAGACACTATTTTAAAGACATATCCACTTGGAATAGACATGGGCTCTAAAAAGCCTATAATTTATATAAAGACAAATGCAACTCTTACTGCAATGAAGTTTGGACAATAAGAATTGCTAGTCTTTAAAGACTCTTATATTTTAAATTTTTCAAGTAGACAAGACTTTAGCGGTCTACATCATTATCTCATAGACAACATTTAGAATCTTCTAACTGAAGAAAGAGGAATATCCAAAAAGATGGCAGTCCTGAATGCCCTCATAAACTACTTCCAAACATCCCAAACACTATTAGGCAAAAAATATTCATGTTATGTCCTCTACAACGGCCCATATACAGGACTATATAATAACTAGACTAAAATTAATGAAAGAATTGAAGTCCACAAACTAATGTCCAAATTTGACTAGACTTTAAAGACACCAAAATTTAAGGTTTTTATGATTACAGGGAGGCCCAAAAAGACCTTCAAGAATTTCTCCCTCCCAATACTAAAGACTTTATTTCGCCAGAATTACTTAAGGGGCCTACATTAGAGACTCAACCTCTCAGAAAAGCCCATCTCTAACCAAGCCTGGTACATCCTACTCCACTACACTCACCAAACACACAGTCCCTACAGACAAAACCTCCAAAGAAATTATGATAATAAAGGAAGTTCATAACATTCCTTATTCATTAAATGGATGGATCAGAGACATTATAGACACCCTATGGACAAAATTTGAAATACTGTAGGAATTTTTAGACTAATGCCACAATAATCAATCCTAAAATTCTAATGCATTAGAAGATGGAATTTTTTATGGATATATATCTCATGGTGATATCAGATTTCCTTATAAGAATACACACCACTTATGTGGAAAGACAAGCACATGTCATTGCCAATTGCTATATTCCTTGAGATATTGTGGGATTTTACTTGATAAATTTCCATTTGGCAAAAAATATAAAAATATAGATATAAGTCCACCACATTTCTACCGACACGGGCTACTTACAGACTTATGGGTCCATGATCCATTAAACATTACAAACATTCTAGAAATTTTAGAGCTTCCTCTACTTGAAGCTGCTGCTCACAATGCAATTCATGTCAAAATTACAGCAGTACCTTCTGAAGACATTGAAGGACAAATAGAACCTTGCTATTCTATGTCCTTTGTTCATACTCTTGGGCATCCAAAATACATAAACACTCCTTCTAAACATCTTCACTCAGAAACTTCATGGACTTTGCCAAAAGAATTATGGCCTAAAGCACTAACACACTGGAAAGCTCGGACTTTAGCATATAACTTTTTCTATAACAATGATGCACTTGAAACAGACCTTTATGACTTATGTGATGGAACTTATTACAAAAAAGTTTATATCACTAAAGGACTATTGGAATCCAGCTTAATAAGTTTTTTTTTAAAAGGAACCTCTAAATTTTTGACACTTGTCAAAGCATATGAAGCACTTTACAAGAAAGAACAAAAGCTAAAAGACAATGAATCTAACAGCCACTCCACAACAGATAGCGAAAGATAAATGGTGGACCCCCTCACCATCCTAGAAGAATAAAGACTTTTCCAAAAGAAGGTGGGCCAACCCACATGAAGACATGTATTAAGACTCATTTGTAAAGAATCGTCTAGACTGTTTTTCTTTCTTTACCTTATTACCCTTCCACTAGAGGGTAAATATTGTAATATTCTCTTCCCCCTCTGCCTATATAAAGAGGGTTTCTCTTTAGTTATAAATATATTGAAATATATAGAAGCCTCTCAAGCCAAAGTTCCTCAAGAACAGAGAGCAATATAAGAGAAAATCATTTCTTGCACTATAGGTGATCTGGGAAGAAATCACTTCTCTTATACATTTGGCATAAATCTTATAATGTGTGTTCTTAAGGATTTAGCCTTAAGAAGAAAAGATAAATAAAAGAAAGTTTTCTTTATTCTAGGTATTTATTTTATAATTTCTTTATGTTTGAATCCTTGTATGATACTAGAAGAAAACTTTAGACTTCAAGAAGAAAACTAGAAGAATTATAATTTTTACCCTGGTTTGAATAAATATTTAGAGGTTTTGTCTATAGGTTTTGAATAAATAAATTCTCTACTTTTTTTCTTATTTCAATTCTCTAAAATTTTCTCTTAGATTTCCTTGTTGAAATTTCAATTTCAATGTTATTGAACTTGTCTAGACTTTGGCCTTGCATGTATATCTTGAGTGGTTGATTTTCTTCACTGTTGAAATTTCTTGATGTCTCTTGTTTATGTCAAGCTTTTAGTATTGTAATCTCTTATAATTTCTAGTAAAATCTCCACAAAGTTTGGTTATTATAACTTATATGTTATCCTAAGTTTATAATGAATCCGTGTAACAACAGATGTTGTTGCTTAATTAAAAAAATAAAAAATAAATAAACAAAACTAGATGTATAGCTGAAATTTTAGCATGTGCAATCAAATTTGGTAGTATGTAAGATGGATATTTTTATTGGATATTCTTTAGGTTAGGCATTTTAGTATGGTACCGTGGGAGAGGGTGTTACAGAACTGATTATCAAGTTGCAAATCAAAATATATATATCGATGCGTTTAAAGAATAATGACAAATAATTTCATGATTTAAGTGAAAATTTATTTTAATATATTTTGATTGTACTTTTTATTGATATTCCCTATTCATTAAGACATATTTTTAATTTTCAATGAATGTATAATTCATCTTTTCTCTCAAAAAACTTAAAAAAAGTGATCATATAATAAAATAAAAATTTCAATTTTTAAGACTTTTAATTAAATAGTCTTTTTACTAATTATCTAATTTAACATGATCAATATCTAATTACACATGTTTTAACCTTAAAAAATTAATTTTAATATACTAATATGTGTGCTTACGTGTGTATACAAGTTAGGTACATCTTGATTTTCATTCGAAGCAAGATTTTAAGTGTTTTAAAGTATGCAAGGGTGCTCACAAGTGACCTTATGATCATGAGCATTCCCAAGAGCTAAAGCCATTTAAAGTCCTCTAGAATTCAAGTTTCTAGTGCTCACCATTATGAGGAAGCAAAACTATTTCATGATCCAAGAGACCTTCAAAATTGTAAGAACATAATGCTACTTATAATCAAAGTCATAATTGTGAGGAAACTAAGCCTGCTTATCATTAAGCAAAACTTCTTAACTAAAAATTTAGTCCTCCTCACGATCTCAGTCATGATTATGAGAAAGCTCAATTAACTCATGATTAAATATAAGCTCTTAGCACTTAACTAACAGTCATAATTTTCCTCATAAGAAGAGTCTCGATTATGATCATACATGGATGGATTATGATCATAAGTACCTAAAGAAGACACAAGATTCAATGCTCCTCACGATTCACTCCATAATTATGAGCACACCAATTTTTATCATTATCAAGTTCATGAAGGACATGGCAAACTTCCAATGGGAAAAAATTAAATAAAATAGCTAGTTTTTTCATTTTTTAATATCATTAGCATATTCCTAATTATGATGAATATGAGAAGTGAAAATAAATATTTGTGTATATTAGTTTACAAAGGATGTATAAAGGATTTATAGAATGTTACAATGAGAGAGATAGCTATAAAGTAACAATCATAGGAAACAAATTAAACTAAGTACTAATAAAGATAAGTATAGTAGAGTTTTATATAAAGTGAAATACTGGCTAACACCCCCTGGTAAGCCCTTGATCGAATGGAGAGGAAGACATCAATAAAAGTCTATAAGTCGAGACAAAGATAAAGGCTTAGTAAACAAGTCATCTAGTTGAGCCAATGTAAGAAGATAATGAACAGTAATGGTCCTATTCGAAACTAACTCTCTAATAAAATGATCATCTAGCCCAATGTGTTTGGTCCTTGCATGAAACACCATATTTGATAAGAGATAAATTTCACCTATATTATTAGAAAGAAGAGTACATATTGTAGGAAGATATACAAGTTCATGTAATAGTGAATGAATCCATATAAACTAAGAAGTTACACTTGCCAAGGGCTTGTACTCACTTTCAGTTGAGGAATAAGCTATGGTTAGTTGCTTCTAAGTAAGCCAAGAAATTATAAAATTGCTAAGGAAAAGAGCATAACCAGAGGTTGTTCTTTGATCATCCGGGTCACCACCCCAATCACTATTAGCATAATAATTGATATCAAATGAAATTGTGTTTAATAAATAAAGGCCAAGATGTGCAGTCCCATAGACGTAACGAAGTAGACATTTGAGAGCCTACTAATGAAGAGTTATGAGACTGTGCATATATTGACAAAGCTTGTTGATGAAAAATGCTATGTCTGGCCTAGTGATGGTAAGATATTGCAATGCGTCAACCAAGCATTTATAATTAATATCATTTGGTATTGAGCTCCCAAAATTTTTAGAAAGCTTTGAGGATAATGCCATAGGTGTCTTATACGAATTGTATAATTGTAAGCTAGCTTAATGAAGTAGATAAAGAGTATACCAATATTGAGATAACAGAAGACCATTCGAATTATGTTGAACTTTAATACCAAGAAAATAGTGAAGGGTCCTTAAGTCTTTAACTAGAAATTCTTATTGAAGAGCTACAATGATATTATTAATAAGTTTTAGTGATAATTCGGTGATGAAAATGTCATTAACATAAACAAGAATGTATAAATAATGACCATCTGCATGATAAAGAATATTGCCAAAGAAAGCTAGCAAGGTGAGAAAATTATTCCCACGGTGCCTTTTTGAGACTATAAAGTGAATGCTTGAGTTTACAGACAAAGTTTGGGCATTCTTCATAAAAAAAAAAACCCATAGGTTGATCCATATGTATAGTCTCATATAAATGGCCATGAAGAAAGGCATTTAAAATGTCAATTTTTTTAATATCCCATTTGTGCATGGCAATAAGAGTAAGGACTGTGCGTATTTTTGGTGATATGCCCTAGGTTAATTGTGTAATGGCCATATATTGGATTTGTCATATTTCCATTTTATTAATAAAGAGACATTTTCGTTATTACTGACTAATTCTAATTTTATTCTTGAATAGCTAATTCTACCTAAGATTATTAAGTATGTGACTTGATAGAAAAACTCTTAAGTGATACTTGAATTCTATTCTAAATTATCCCTGTTCAATCATTATTGTGGGAACACAATGAATAAAGGCTAGTTTGATGTTAACTGATGATTATTTTTTACTGATAATGTATATGAGATATTGAGTCAAACTCATAAGTACATATTTAGAGAATTGATGTACTAGATCGACCCACTATGAGTATACTACATGGATAATTGTTACAAGTAATTCTTATCGTAGTAGTATAATTTAAGTCATCTGACCTGAAATCACTATGGTTTCATACATGATGAGTTCTGTGTTTTAACACATCCCTACATCATCTTTAACCGGATGGTAAAACAAGTTGTGATTGGATATAGAATGAGTTATATGAGTGATTAAGATGGAATTTGTCCCTTAGTTATTTTAAGAAGACATCTGTGGGCCCCTTGATAAGTTAGACTGAAGAGAAATGCATGGCTATGGAATAAACTGATAAAGAGTTATCAATATTAGATAAAGAGTTATCAGTATCAATCTACTTGGGATTAAAAAATAATATGATTAAATAATATAGGGTCCATGCCTTACGTTCAATCTCAATATTGTGTGACAAAAGGACTATAATGCACACTCTGGATTAATTTATGTCGGATTATCGACCTTCACATAACTTAGGTAGTTATAATGTCTTGCTAGAGGCCACTTATGACTTATGGGCTAAAATGAAATTTTAGGCCCACTATTAATGCTGTGTGAACCTACGAGGTCGCACACTTACAATAGGCCCAAAGCATACTTGGGTTAATTAATCCAATAATAATCTCTCTGAAAGCATATATATATATATATATATATATATATATATATATATATATATATATATATATATAAAGGTAAGAGTTATAAAAAAAAATAAGCAATAATTCTAATTTGGAATTAGAATCAAAATAAAAGAGGAAGTTTAGTCTTACCAAAAATATTTTAGTAAGCAAGTGGTAAGTGAAACCCTAGAATGACTGTCTACAAATATATCTCATTCTTTAAGGTTTTGGAAGCTAGTATTCTCCTCCTCCTTCTTCCACTTCTTTTGAGAAAAGAAAACACATAGAGAGAACAAAATAAAAGAGTCATTTAAAAAAAAGGTTCTAGCACACTAATACTGCTTTGGTCACCTTGTTTATGTGGATATCAATAGAGGGTGTAGTTTTATTGGTGGCACCTTGATCTAATAAGACTTATACAAAAAGCTCAAGGTAGAGTGTCACTGGTATAAACCCCTTCTCTTTCTTCTAATAATCTTGCCTTTTTTATTTATGGTAAGGTTTTATAAACTCTTTTAATCGATTTATTCAAATTACGTGGATCCTGTAATGGGTTTTCATGAATTAAAATTTTAATTTCCTCTGTGTTTGCAGCAAGGAAACCCTAACACATATTGTGGTGGCTTTGACAACAGAATTGAATGTCTCCTTGTAATTAACTCCAACTTGTTGAGTGAATCCTTTGGTAATAAGGTGTACCTTGAAACTTTCAATGGACCCATTAGACTGCCTTTGGATCTTGTATATCCACTTATTTGTAATGACAATAATATTATAAGGTTTAGGTACCAAATCCCATATGTTGATGGACAATAATGCATTTATCTCTTAAGACATAGCTTTTTGCCATTCAGGATATTTACTAGTTTGATTAAAGGTTTGAGGTTCATGTTCATGATAATTATTGTATTTGGTAGAGAAATTAGCGGAATGTTTGGTCATAGTGGAAGGATGGAGTTGATTGGGATAGGTGTAAGAAGGGTCAGACTAGTGTAGTTTAGTGGAAAGGAAAAATTAGTATGGTTGACAATAAGTTGAAGACCAGAATGAGAGGGAAGTGACGACAAGGAAGAGGAGGTAGTGGTGTGAGTGAAAATATGTGAAACTGATTGATGAGTTTAAGATGGGGAAGGGGATAAATTTGAAACATGTGATGATTAAGGATTAGGAGAAGGTGTTTGAGATGACATAGGAGAGGGACACATACCTGATGAATTTAGAAGTGAAGTAGAGGAAGGAGTTTTCCCGATGTTATAGTAAGAGGAGAAGGCACCTGTACAGTGATCAATGGTGTAAATGAGGGCTATTAATGGGCAATTAAGCTATGGAAATATGTTATTATTTAAAGGGAAATTGAGACTCATCAAAAACTACATGTAGATAATATATACACGGTTAGTTGAAATATCAAGACAAAAGATGTCATAATGATTGGGAGATTTGCCAAGGTACACATAAGGTTAGCTATCAAAAGAAAAATTATGCTTGTTATAAGGACGAAGAGAGGGATAAGCAACACAACCAAAATTTCTAGAATTAGAATAGTCAAGACAATTATTATATAAAAGCTTAAATGGAATTTATTTTTAATACTAGTATTTGGCATATTATTAATTGTAAGGACAACATAAAGAAAAGCATATGACCAAAATTTAAAAGGGATAGATGCATGAGCAAAAAGAGTAAGTTCAATGTCAATGATATGACGTATTTTTTATTCAACAAGATCGTTTTGTTCATGGGTGTAAAGGCAAACAATGCGATGAATGATGCCTTGTTGCTTAAAATATTGATTTAATTTTTGATATTCACTAACTTAATTGAGTGAAAAGCTTTAATTTTACATTGAAATTGAGTTTGCACAAAGGATTGAAATTGTTTAAAAATAAGAAACATATTGCTTTTGTTCTTTATTTGAAAAATCCAACTAAATCTGGAAAAATCATCAACAAGCAACACAAAGAATTGAAAGCCTAAATTACCTTGTACTAGGGAAGGTCCCTATACATCTGAATGAATAATTTTAAAGGGATGGGTGGGACAATAGTCTACAGTAGTAAAAGGAATTTTGGCCATCTTTCTAAGATGACAAGAAGAACAACTATTTAATGAATTAATAGGTAAAGAAATAGGTAAATTAAATATTTGATGAATTAACAAGTAAAAAAATAGGTAAATTATTTTTATTGATAATGGTGGACATAACGAATTTCTTGGGATGTTAGCATGCCAAGTGTCGAAGGAAACAAATTTAGTGTGAATGTTGGCATGAGGTGTTGAACGGGAAAACTCATATAGGCCCTTACTACTCTTGCTTTACAGTAAGATGTCCTTACTCATCTTATCCTTCACAAAGAAATAATCAGGATGGAATTCAAAGAAATAATTATTGTCAGGTGCAAAATGTTTAACAAAAAGTAGAGATTTGGAAAGAATAGGGAAATGAAGAACCTCATTAAGAATCAGGTTAGTATTATTATTTGAATGACAAGAAGCCATACATGTGTTCAATATAGACATTAACTGACCATTATTGATGGTCACATGATCATTGCCAGTATA
Source organism: Mallotus nudiflorus (assembly GCA_947683625.1). Classification (NCBI taxonomy): domain Eukaryota; kingdom Viridiplantae; phylum Streptophyta; class Magnoliopsida; order Malpighiales; family Euphorbiaceae; genus Mallotus; species Mallotus nudiflorus. Next base: position 3,128,203 of record CANTUR010000037.1, read on the forward strand.
GGGTTATACATTCTAGATATGATTAAGCGTTGGTGTTATATAGTGAGCGGCCCTAGTATCAAGTATCCATTGTGAGTTAAGTTGGGAAAATTTAGAGCTAAAAAATTTGGTGACTAATTCTAGGCAATCAGTTGTGGGAACACAAGTGAGGCAGAATTATTGAATGGTGAAGGAGAATAATGGGTCATAAAATTGGCATGAGGCTAAGTAGTGGTATATGGGGGTACATATCTTTATTTACATATATTGGTAGTGTGATTAAAATAGCCATAAATTTAGCATTTGCACTTATTTAAGTTGTTCCAGGTTGAGAAAGGAATGTTGGTGGTCTGGTTGATGGTTGAGCATGTTTGAAAGTAAGCTAAGCTGAGGGAGTTTTGGTAAGGTGAGTTGAAGAAGATAGGATATAGCTTTCAAGCAAAATCTCATGGGAAAGTAATTGGCCGTATAATTCTAAAAAAGAGATTATTTTGCCTGAAGATTAAGTGAAAAAACAATAGGATGGAATTCCATCCCAATGTTTTAATAAATAATTGCATTAAACTCTAAAGATGAAAGTGGTTTACTTATTGTTGCTAACTCATCAGATAAAGCCTTTGCTTTTTGAAGATATTGAGCAATATCCATGTCATTTTTCTTTAGCTCTTGAAGTTCAACATAAATTTGAAGTTGGTAGTTCTGAGATACATACCCAAAAGAAATTTCTAGTGCTCTCCAAGCATCTAATGATGTTTTGAAACCAATGATGTATGAGAATACTTCTTCAGTTAATGATGAAAGTATCTAAAATAACAATAATTTTTCTTATTTGAACTAGGAAGTATAAACAAAATTAATGGTGGATTCATTTGGGTTGATAGAAGAAATAATAGTTGTAGAAGGTGTCAGTGTAGCATCAATTAAATTATTTATTTTGTGAAAATTGAGAAGAGGAATAGGCTGGATTTTTTAGGCAAGAAAATTTCTAGGAGTTAATTTAATGGCAAAGGTATAATTTATGGTAGAAACTGAAGTTGTAGTAACGTTGTAAGGGGGAATGATTTGACTTGCCATTTTTTATCAACTATGATACCATGTGATGAATATGAGAAGTAAAAATATATTTTTGTGTATATTGGTTTACAAAGGATGTATACAAGATTTATAAAGTGTTACATTAAACAAATTAAACTACGTACTAAAAGAGATAAATGTCGTAGAGTTTCATATGAAGTGAAGTACAAAATAACACTCATGATTGTGAGCATGCACAAATCTGCAACATGCTGAATCAACATTAAATGAAGAAGGAGAATTTTGAGGACCACCAAGTTGCACTCCAATAGCTAGTTTTATTCTCTAACTATATAAATAAGGGTTAGAACTTCATTTAAGAAGACTATCTAGTTTGATGAAGAATTTATTACTTATAAATTTTTTCATTCTTATTTATTCATTGTACTCTTATGTATAGTCATTAATTGTTTAATAAAACACTTTTCAATGTGTGATTGTGAGATTAGAGTTTGGACTCTTATCTTCTACTCTTTTTTTTTTGAGTTAAGAAGAAGGGAAGTGAGGATTAACTCTAAGGAAACTAATTTAAATGTAAGCCACTAAACACTTGGAAAGTTTGGAAAGTGGTTTGAGTTTAGCTAACAAAAACTCCACTATAATCAATTTCAGGGAATAGATTGGTGGTGGGATTGAAAATTCTAATTTAAGAATAAGTTAAGTGGAGATGTAGAATTATTTATAATATAAACTCCTTAAATCTCTTGTGTCCAAATCTTCTCGTCTCTTATTTTGATTTTCTTTTAATTTTCAATTTTCTCTTAATTCTCTCCTTAAATTCAATTTTCCCTATTCACTCCTAGCGCACTTGCAATTAGTATTGAATTTTGAGTTGAAAATTTGTTTAAAACTATATGAAATGTTATTTGAACCAATCTCTCTTTCTCACACACACAAGTAAACGGCAACATGCTTTGCATGTGAACAAAAAAAAATTTTAAACTCATAATAGTAAATAAATTATTAAATAGGTAATTTAATAATAATATTATTATAAATACATGTTTGATCATCATTGACCAACTCCTATAATAATAATAATAATAATAATAATAATAATAATAATAATAATAATAATAATAATTATTATTATTATTATTATTATTATTATTATTATTATTATTATTTAAATAAAATTTTAAAAATGATAAGTATTTATTTATATAACAATTTGATTTTAACTTAATATAGTTATAATTCATTGAAGTTTTGATAAATCTCTTATTTAAATAATTATATGATACTACTTCAATATCTTTTATAATTAATTTTTTCTCAACCCTAAAACTAATTTTATATAAAAAAATATTATGGATATAATAAATCATAAGATAATAAAAAAATTATTGATTATTTTTAATAAAAATTTACATTTTCTTTACATAACAATTTAATATTATAATCTCATTAAACTTATAATTAATTACAAATTTAATAATTTTTTTATTTAAATAGTGATACTTTATTTCTTCAATATCTTTAATATTAATACTTTTATTCACTCAAAAAGTAATTTAATGTAATTTTTAATTTCAACTAATAAATAAATAATTAATATTAATTAAGTTTATTTTAATTCTTTTTATTAAACTTTATAAAAAAATATAAAAAAACGATAATTATACTACTTTTCTTACATAAATATTAATATTAAACAAATTAAATGATGTATTTTTAAAGTATGATTGCAAATACAAAATAAATAAAAAATTTTAATTATTTACTTAATAAACTTTAATTTAATAATTTTTTAAAAAATAATAAGAGTATTATTTTATTTATATGTCAATATAATTTTCAATCTTGATAGAGTTACATTATCACATAGTGATTCATTAAAATTTTAATAAATTTTGAATTTGAACAATTATACAATACTCTTTCAATATTTTTATATAAATAATAATATAATTTTACAAACTTGACAAAGTTGTAATATATTAATTTATTATATCTTTTATGAATTTTCTATTCAAACACAACAATCTTTCAATATTTTGATATTAATAGTTTCATAATTAATTATTTTATAAAGTTTATAATTTTGATATTAATTATTTACTTATTGAATTTAACTTAGTAGGACTTATAAAATTAAAATTATGTTATCTAATTTGATTTATGTGAGATACAATATAAATATAACTAATTGAAAAAGTAAAAAATATATTTTTAACAAAATTTCGTCTAAAATTTTAATTAATTAATTTTTATTAGAGATAAAATAAAAGTTAACTTAATTAAACTAGAAAACATATTTTCAATTAAATTAGAATTATATTTTAATTAATTTAATTTTTATTAGAGATAAAATAAATGTTAACCTAATTAAAATTGAAAATATATTCTTAATTAAATTAGAATTACATTTTAATTAATTTAATTTAAATTTTTATTAGTAAATGATTAAATTATTCAATTTTTATATAATAATGAGTAAATATTTTTTTATAATCTTATATGTCCCCGTTGTACATTTATGTATATTATAAATTATAGATTATAGATATATTCTTAGTCTTCCACTAGGAAGTTAATGCATTAAATTATTTTTTGAAGTTCATATTGCTACTTTATCTTTAGGTCGCATTTCTTACAATAATGATTTTATACGTAACCGGTTACATATATGACACAACATAATTAAATTCGCAACATGATAATTTCTAAAAATATAAAACATAACATGCTTATATGTATATAATTGTAAAGAAGCGAATTTTTAATTATTAATATTAAATGTGAATTATTAAGTTTAAGTATTATTTTATTTAATTAATGTTAAATGTATTATTAATAAAATTTTATTAATTTTTAAGAGTATAATTTATGTATGTTAGGTATCTATATATATATATATATGTGTGTGTGTGTGTGTGTGTTTGTGTGTGCTGTATAATTGAGAGAGATATTGTGATTTTTAAAATAATAAAAGTTGCATTTTATACTTTATACTTTAATTTAAAAAAAAAAAGACATAATTTTTTTTCTCTTTTCCTTCTTTTCTCTCTCCTTCCCTTCCTTTTCTTTACCTTTCTTCTTCCCTTCTTCCCCATCCTGCACTAGCTACTGCCATCACTGCCCCTGTGCCACCAGTCATCGTCGGTCGTCCCCAGCATTTTTGGAAGATGCCTACAACTAGCCACCATCGTCCGATCACGTCCTCTCTTCCTTTCCTTTGCAATTTCCAACAAGTCGAGAGGAAAGGAGGTCGTCGACATCGCCTCCGGCCACTCCAAGGCTTGTCGCTAGTCTCAAAACGATCCTTGTCCTCTAGACTTCAAAAGTCCTCAATCAATTTCGAATTTTAACTCCGATAAGCCCCTCAATTTTGAATAATTAATTTTAGACTATTTTTAGTTATTTTGTTAAATTGAGCTTTAATTCAATTTTATTAGATATGGTTACTTTGAGATGAAATGATCTAGAGGTTGTGATCTTGATTACGGTGATTTTTATTTAAGTTTTTGAATTTTTCGGGCGTCAGGTACTGTTCATGTTTATGTCCCGGATAGTCCTGGGTCGGAAATTTTTTATATTTTTTTATAAATTCTATATATTATGTAGATTAAACTTTGTGAAGAAAGTTTTGTGAAATTATGTATAGAATTTGAGATATGAATTTTTAAAGTTTATGTATTAATATGTAATTTTGGAAAATTATTAGAAATTGGTGAATTGTTTCATTTTAACTAAATTTATTGTTAATTATTCTGTTTTAGACAAATTTTTAAATAATAAAAGTATAAAAATAATTTTTATAATTAATTTTGAATTATTAGTTAACTATTAGTAATTTTGGGAAAATAAATGAATAATGAATTTATTTATTGTTTTTTAAGCTTAAATGGCTCATTTGTTTTTTTAATGATTTTTATGAATTATTTGAGTAATTTAAATAGCTATTTATAATTTGTGCTAATTTGGTAGTAAAAAATGGAAACTGGATTTCATTACCGAGATTTTATTATAAACTAAAAATTGTTATTAATTACTTGGAAATAAATTTCCCTTATATTTTTATTTTATATAAATAAATTAATTTTCATTAGTTAACTAAATTCTTATGAATTATTAGTGATTTGAGATAAATTATATTATTTTTTTATATTTGTAGTGAATTGTGGTTCTTGGTTGGACAACGGTGTAGTGTGGGGCCTAACTTGAGTTGATGTGTTGTGAGACTGTTATAACTGCTGTTTTTATACAGGAACAACTCTAATTTGGTAGAGAGATGTCTGTTTTATAGAGGAGGTTCTCCAAAATTTTTGGTAGATTTATTATAAAACATGACATCAGTTTGTATTAATTCTGAATCTGTATAGCATTGTGTCTTAAATTGAGTCAACCTCATCATCTCATGATTTTATTAAATTTTGAGAATTTTATGAATTTATTTATATAAGCATATTTTAAATGAATATTATTTATTTTAGAGAACTTCAGGACCAGAGCTATAGCATGTGGACAGTAGAGGACGCTTTGCCTAACACACTCAACCTGTGAGTTAATTTTATAGAATGCGTGTTATGAGGATTTTTTTATTATATTTTCATATGATTTAAATAATAATGAAATGATTATATGAATTATTTATGAATTTATTTGTATTGCTATATGCATAATTATTTCTTTATTTATCATGAATAGTATTTGAAGAGTGTTTTATGGAATTTGTTTTATTCCACTTTATTTGTTTATTTTATTATTATGATTTAAATGATTGGGAAATAATAGTAAAACGTGCTACCTAGTGGGTGTCACTATGACTACCTGCGTACCAGTAATAATTATTTATATGGACATTGATTGATTTGTGAGCCCTGATTGAGCTTTGCTGGGAAAAATTTGTGAAAATGAGAGCCCTAGTTGAGTTTTGCTCTCTAGACAGATGTGTGATTATTTTTGAGCTCTAGTTGAGCTTGCTCTATGAGTAGAGATATGACACTGGTTGGAACTTAATCGAGCATGCTCTCTGGGCGCTAGTGATCATTTGAAATAAGAGACCGACTATGGCTAAACCCTGGTAGAGCTTGCTTTGTGGAATCGATAGTCAATTGGAATAAGTGAGTCAAGTGGCTATGAGAATTTGATGATTTAGGTATTCTACCAGATTTTCCACTAAAAGAATAAATTTATAGGATTTTGTACAAGAGTTTTATATTAAAGTAGATGATTTTTAATATTTATATTTATTGTACTTTATATTATTTTATTTTCTAAAAAGGGTTTTAACAAATGTTTTCAAATCAGCATACATTTTATAAAATTGATTCATTTAGTGAGGTCTAATTCCCCTCAATTTATTTTTTTTAGGACCTCACAGTCAGTCTAGCATTATTCGTCATCTGCGCCGAGTTTCTTTTTCACTTGCTGCATTATGTATGTCTATTGATTTGAACATTATGTAATCAAATTCTAGATACTGCAATAGTTGATTATAAAACTTGTATTATTGATATTATAGATTTGTGTTGTGTTGAAATATTGTTGTAATGGAGTATTGACTTATGTATTTGATATTAATGAATTTATCCATGGTATTGTTGTTAAGTGATTGTTATTTATTTGAGAAAATTTCAAGGCTTACTATGAGTTTCGGTTGCATTTTTACATTTTTCATTTTTTAGTGTTGGTCACATACCTCTGGGTTTGGATCGTGACAATAATTGTATATATAATTCATTATATTAGGAATAGAAAAATTCAATGATGAATCCATCAATATATTTTTAAAAATTAATGTTTAAATTTAAAAATTTATATGGCTATAAATTTATCTTTTTAAACTTTCAAGTTTAAAATGATGAAATATTAATTCAAAAAAAGTGTTATCAACTGTAAAACAATAATTATTTGTGTTTATTCTTTAAAAATTATAAATTATTATAAAAATATATAATTATTAATATATTATAAAAATATATACGATGCGTGCATTAAATTTTCTATAAAGTTTTAAGATTATATATATATTTTTTTTTGCATATTTAATAATATATTAGATTTATAAAAGTATTAGAAATACCAATTCTTAATTAAAAAAAAATATCCTGCTTTAGTTGATGTTATAGAACTATTAAAAAAAAAAAAAAGCTATAATTTTATGGAGAAACACCAAAACCCTAATTGGGAATGGATACTTTGCATTTGGAAGATTGAGGCAATTACATGTCCTACTTTGCAATTTCATTCAATGAACGAATTTTTTTTTTTGAACATAATGAACGGAATAATACTCATCAAGAAAATATCTTCTTGCTTTGGTTGTGATTTAATAGTGATTTTTTTAAAGAACACTAATAAAATGGAAGCTTCAATTATTAATTTATACGATTAATTTTTTAATTAAAAATATTTTATTATACATATCATTAATATTTAAATTTTTTCACCTTTATATATATATACTAGTAAATAACTATGTGTTTTACACGTTAACAAAAAATTTATTTGACTCGTGATATATAATAAATAAACAATTAAGCATTATTATTATTATTATTATTTGTTGACCTTAGCAATAATCAATCTTAATTTTGATCTTAACAAACTTAATTTTAAACATTTAATTTGTTTATTTAAGTGTGTATAAGTTAGGACTATTGGAAGTTAAAATGAAGCATAATTATCTTGGGCTGATTGGACCTTTGAGATTCAAGGAGGCTTTTGACATCCTTAGAGCTTTATAATGAGAAAGTTATCTTCTCCACATTTGAAGTAAACATCTTAAGCTTTCTGAATTGGGCTTATTTGTCAAAATCCAAGTTCATTTGGTTATGTAAATTTTGAGTCAAAATCCACGTATATGTCTATCTCAAACTATACATCTCTTAGTATCTTAGATATATCTTGAGTTACAGAAGTCCAATTAAGATGATTCAAAATGATATGAAAAGATAAGTCAAATATCTAAAACTTTCATGAAGAATCATAGGCAAATTCAAATTTTTTTAGGATCAAATCACGGCTTCAACTTGTGTATATCTGTTTGATAGTATTCTGCATTTCATATTACATAGCTTTTAGTATTTTGGACATATCCTGAGCTACAGAAGTCCAATTTAGGTGATTCAAAATGATATGAAAAGTTAACTCAAATATATACAATTTTCATGAAGAAATTATGGACAAATTAAAGTTTCCTCAAGAGCAAATCACGGCTTCAATTTGGGTATAGCTGTTTGATAGTATTCTGCATTTCATATTGCACAACTCTTAGTATTTTGGATATATCCTGAGCTACAGACTTCAAATTTAGGTGATTCAAAATTATATGTAAAGATAATCCAAATATCTACAGCTTCTATGAAGAAAGTATGGGCAAATTCAAACGTCTTAAGTAGCCAATCACTATTTCAATCTATGAATAGCTGTATGATAACATCACTTTCAATAATCCAAAATATAGACGTTGGACACATTATTTGCACCTCAAACAACTATATTTTTAAGTATAAATACCTCTAGAGCTGAATGAAATTTAAGAAACTTGTTTATCATTCATTCTTTCTTAAGCATTCATTGAGCTATCAAATTCTCTTAAACAATTCTTTGTTTGTATAACTCTTGTGAAAGTTGGGTGTGTGTTAGAAATAGAATTTATCTTCATCTTAAATCTTTGGTTAGATTATAAGGGAAGTGAGATTTATTTCTAAAGGAATTGGTTTAAGTGTTGTCCATTGAAACACTTGGGTTTTGATTTTTTGAGTGAGCCTTGAAAACTTATGTTGTAAGGTTATAAGAGTGAGTCATACAAAATCTTGTATAATCTCAATCTTGTGAATAAGATTATGGGTGATTGAAAATCCTAACTTGGGGATAAGTTAGGTGGAGACGTAGGATTGTTGTTGAATCCAAACTCCTTAAATCTTTGTGTTCTTCATTCTTCCTTCTCAACTTCTATTTAATTCTTACAAAGAATTCTTTTAATTTCTCATTTTTATTTGATAGTCCTATTCACCCCTTAGGACTCTTTTCAATTGGTATCAGAGCTTGAATGCTAGGTACTTTATTGCTAGAATACAAGATCATAGGGAGTGAATCATAAAACATCTCTTCTCTTAGACAATTCTTTGATGGTATTGACTATCCACATTGGAAATTCAAAATGGAATTATTTCTTGATTATGATTCCATTAAACTTTGGGACATTGTCCTAAGAGGTTGGGAACCACCTACAACTGTCATTGATGGTGTGGTAACTACTCTTGCAAGAAGCTAATGAAATATTGATCAAAAGGAAGAAAATCATAAAAAAAAAAAGTTATGATAACTCTAGTCTCTTCAATGACAAAAGAAGAAGGAGGTAAGCTTTAACATTGTATATTGAGTAAAGAAATGTGGGAGACCTTAGAAAACCACTATGAAGGCAACATTCAAGTAAGAAGTAAGAAGGTTCAACTTCATATGTATGAATATGAACCATTCAAAATGAAGCCTCATGAATCAATCATGGAGATGACAAATCGTCTTAATGCTCTCCTCATAACCCTTAAGAAACTTGGAAAACATTTCTGCAAGGAAGAGGTAAACAATAAGATTCTAAGAATCCTACCTAAAAAGGATTGGGAATCTCGTGTTACTTCAATTGAGGAAGCTCAAGACCTCTCCATGTTATCAACTGATGTGCTCATTAGTAAGCTGTTAACACATGAGCTCACTATCAAGCAAATAGGTGAAGAACAAGAAAATAAAGAAGAAAAGAAAAAGAGCATTGCTCTGAAAGCTCTTCAAGAAGATAACAAATTGGAAAGCATCAAAGATTCTAGTAATGAAGATGGTGACATTGCCATGCTCACTAGGAACTTCAAGAAGTTTTTGAAAAAGAAAAACTTCTCAAGAATAAGGGACTTTAATAAGAAGTTTGAAGAAGATGGGAAGAAAAAAACTAAGGAGGTTACTTACTATAAATGCAAGAAACCATGACATATTAGAAGTGAGTGTCCCAAACTCAAATTCAAGAACAAGGGAGCAAAAGATAAGAAGAAGGCATTCAAAGCTACTTGGGATGATTTCTTTGAATCCGAAGAGGAAGAGGAACAAAAGGTGGCCAATTTTTGCTTTATGGCCTTTGAAAACAAAAATGGGGTATCATCTACTTCTTATCCTTCCTTTAATAATTATGATAATTATTATGATAATGATGATGATAATGAGAGCTCTATTATGAGCAAATTACTTGTTAAATATAAAAATTTATTATCTAAGAAGAAACATTATAAGCATGAGTTAGGTAGCTTAAATAGAGAAAATTAATTTTGCTAAACTTATTGAATCAAATGAAAAACTTGTTAGTGATGCAAAATCTTCTAATTCTTTGGAAGATCAACTTAAGAAAGCAAATGATGAAAATAATAAGCTTTCTAAGGAGGTCTTAGAATTAAAGAATTCCATTACTAAATTTAAGAGAGGAAAAGAAACTTTAGATCTTTTTGACTCTCAAAAATTTCATGGAGATGCCTATAGAATTGAATATAAGAATGAAATGTCTTCATTATCTTCATCACATATTAATTTTGTAAAAGCTTCACATGATTCCACCTCTTCAACCTTTAAATCAAATGAGACTTAAGATTTTAAAGCTAAAAGATCTCATGTGTTAAATAGCAGGGGAAAGTCTCATGAGATTCATGCTTCATTAACACAAAGAGGTAAGGCTCAAACTAGAGCACCTAAACCTAAGCATGCTTATATGTACATTAGACACAATTATAATAGGCATGCTACATAAAACAATACACATAAACATGTTGCACAAAATTATTGAAATTCACATCACCATTGCCAATGCATGTCTCACTTAATGACACAAAACAATAAGAGATACACACAACACCAAAGGCATGTTGTACACATTAGGAAAGCATTTCATCCTAGAAGGAATAAATTTGAAAATATTGTATGTTCTTATTGCATGATCAAAGGGCATACTAACAATGTGTACTTCTATAGAAGACTGCATATGAATTTACTTCTTACGGATTATCTTAAAACTAACCAACCTAGACCAAGAAAGGTTTAGGTCCAAAAGAATAGTTAAATTGTATTATATAGATGTGCTTAAAATCCATAAGAATAAAAAGAAAGTGGTATCTCGATAGTGGATGTTCAAGGCACATGACAAAAGACAAAGAGCAATTTAACAAACTTGATGCTAAGGATGGAGGACACGTTACTTTTAGAGATAATGCAAAAGGAAAAATTATTGGCATTGGAGAAATAGATAATCCTCAATCCTTATGTATACATCATGTGTTGTTTGTTGATGGTCTTAAACATAATCTACTTAGTATAAGTCAATTATGTGACATGGGAAATAAAGTAACTTTTTATCCTAAAAATTACTTTATTAGTAGTCTTGATAAAAACAAAGTTATTTTTAGTAGTGAAAGAGTAGACAATGTTTATGTCATTGATTTGAATAAAATTGATAACAAAGACATAAAATGATTAGTGTCTATCTCCTATGAGACATGGACATAGCATAAAAGATTAGGACATGCAAATTTTGAGCTTTTGAATGATCTTTGTAAACATGAACTTGTAATTGGTTTACCTAAGCTTGAATTCACTAAAGATAAAATTTGTGATGCTTGTCAAAAGGGAAAACAATTCAAGTCCTTGTTTAAGCTAAAAAATGTAGTGTCCACCTCTAGGCCACTTGAACTTATACATATGAATTTATTTAGACCAACTAGAGTTGCTAGTCTTGGTAGAATGCACTATGCATATGTATTGGTTGATGATTACTCTAGATTTACATGGGTATGTTTCCTTGCTCATAAGAATGATGATTTAAAGCTTTTGAAAAGTTTGCAAAAAGAGCTCAAAAAGAAAAAGCCTTTTATATTTCTTCTATTAGAAGTGATTATGGAATCGAATTTGAAAATGATTTTTTCAAAAACTATTGTAATAAAAATGGTATTTCTCATACATTTTTATCTCCTAGAACTCCTAAACAAAATGAGGTAGTTTAAAGGAAAAATAGAACTCTTGTGGAAATGGCTAGAACAATGCTTCATGAGTATAATTTGCCTCTATACTTTTAGGCAAGAGCTGTTAACATATCTTGTTATATTTCAAACCGAGTTTTCAAAAGACCAAATTTAAATAAAACATCTTATATGCTATGGAAAAATAAAAAACCTAAAATCTCATATCTAAGAGTATTTAGATGCAAGTGCTTTATACTAAACAACAAGGACAATCTTGGGAAATTTGATTCTAAAGCCGATAAAGGAATTTTCCTAGGCTATTCTATTTCTAGTAAAGCATATAGGGTCTTTAATAAGAGAACTCTAGTAGTTGAAGAGTCAATACATGTGGTATTTAATGAATTAAACTCACTTAATCCTAGAAAGGATGTTTGTAGTGTTAATGATCTTGTAGGTGACAATGACATTGTGGAAACATAAGAAGAAAATGCTAGTAAGCCTTTGGAACATGAAGATCCAAGCAAGAAGGAAAATGAGGAGACATCTTAACCTACCTTGAAGGATGAACTTCCAAAGGATTGGTAATTCAAGAAAGCTCACCCTCAAGACCTCATTATAGGTGACACTACAAAAGGGGTAACTATTAGATCTCAATTAAAGTCTATTGTTAATTTAGCGTTCATTTCTCAAATTGAACACAAAAATATTGATGATGCTTTGTATGATGAATTTTGGATCCTTGCTATGCAAGAAGAGTTAAATCAAATTGGCAGAAACAAGGTTTGGACCTTGGTTTGTAGACCTAAACACCATCCTATTATAGGCACCAAATAGGTATTTAGAAATAAGATGAATGAACAAAGTGTCATAACTAGGAACAAAACTAGACTAGTAGCTAAAGGTTATAATCAAGAGGAAGACATTGATTATAATGAAACCTTTGCCCCCGTTGCAAGGTTAGAAGCTATTAGGATACTACTTGCATTTGCATTATACATGGATTTTAAACTTTATCAAATGGATGTTAAAAGTGCATTTTTAAATGGTTTTATTGAAGAGGAGGTATATGTTGAACAACCTCAAGGTTTTGAAAATTTTGACTCTCCAAATCATGTGTTTAAACTTTCAAAAGCATTATATGGATTGAAACAAACTCCAAGAGCTTGGTATGAAAGATTGAGTAACTTTTTACTAGAGAAAGGTTTATTTAAAGGAAAGGTTAACACAACTCTTTTTATAAAGAAATCCAAACATGATTTATTAATTGTTAAAATATGTGTTGATGACATTATATTTAGTGCTACTAACCATTACTTATGTGAGGAATTCTCTAATTTAATGCAAGGAGAATTTGAGATGAGTATGATGGGTGAACTCAAATTCTTTCTTGGACTACAAATCAAGCAATGCAAAAATGGGATTTTCATCAATCAAACTAAGTATGCAAGAGACATTCTTAAAAATTTTGGCATGGATGGAGCTAAGATAAGTAAAACTCCAATGAGCACCATAACCAAACTTAATAAAGATGAGAATGGCAAAGTGGTAGATGAAAAGCGATTTAGAAGTATGATCAAATCTCTTCTTTATTTAACTGCTAGTAGACCCAATATTATATTTGCTACTTGTGTGCTAGATTTCAATCAAGTCCTATAGAGTCTCATTTGAATGCTATTAGAAGAATTTTCAAATATCTTTGTGGTACAATGCATTTAGGACTTTGGTATCCTAAAAGTTCATCCTTTGACTTGATTAGTTATTCTGATGCAGACTTTGTTAGTATTTACTAGATAGAAAAAGCACTTCCAGAACTTGTCAAGTTTTTGGACAATGTTTAGTTTCTTGGTTTAGCAAGAAATAAGTTTCGGTTGCCTTGTTCATTGTTGAAGCTGAATATATTGCAACAAGTCTTTGTTGTTCACAAGTTTTATGGCAAAAACAACAATTGTTAGACTATGGTGTAAAACTTAATCACATTCCAATAAAATATGATAATACAAGTGCTATCAACCTTAGCAAAAATCCCATTCAGCATTCTTGAACTAAGCATATAGACATTAGACATCATTTCTTGCGTGATCATGTTCAAATTGGTGATATCTCACTTGAATTTATTGATACAAATAATCAACTTGCAGATATCTTCACCAAACCTCTAAATGAAAAGAGATTAAATTTCATTAAACATGAACTTGGCATGATTGATGGTTCTAATTTATCTTGATTTTATGTTTAATTGATGGTTGAATTATTTTTATGTGAAATCATGTTATGCTTATTGATTACTTTGATTGATAAATATTTTGATTTTGATCTTAATTTTTTTTTGTCAGCTTATATTTGGCTTATGTTTTTAAATTTCCTTTTGCATTTTGTCAAAGGAGGAGAAATAATTTGAGTTTGGATGTGTACCTAGTTAATTTTCTTTTTAACATGTGTACCTAGTTTTTTTTTTTTTTTTAAAAACTCCCTTAAAAATTGTGCTTATGTTAGTGACATATTGTATTTTTAGAGGGGGAGGAATTTTGTTTAAATTTTTGCATGCATATTAACATTATGATTAATTTTATCGTACATCATATGTTACAAAAGGTCTTATTTTGTTTACTTTATGTATGACATAGATTTTATAAAGATTTTGAGTATCTTTGTTTTTCATTTTCCCTTTATATCTCTCTCTTTTCTTTTTGCCTTTGAAAAAGGGGGAGAAATATATTTGAGTTTGTTATTCATTACTATACATGTGTATAATATTTTATTATTATATTTATACATGCATAATTCATGTATAATTTCTTCTTAGAAATGGTTTTTATTTTTGATAAGGTATGAATATTTTCTTAGGAATTGTTTTGATTTTTTTATAAGACTCGAACATTTTTACAAAGATTTGGTGTATCTTTGCTCTGTTCCTATAGGAAGTGATGCATTTTAGTAGGACTATATGCATATATGTTTATAATTATTTTCTCACATTGCCTAACATTTATTTAAATGATCATGATATCATATTTTATATTTTTAATACATTTGTCATAAGAATGCCATGTTTTTATCCCTCCTGCTATATTTTATGTTGTTTATTTTTTTTTTGTCAAGGGAAATAATCTATAAATTTATATTTCTTATCATGTCCATATAAGTAGGGGGAGAAATAAAGAAATATATTTTATTACATTTGGTATCATTATTATCACAAATATTATCACACACTTTATTTTGTATTATTTTTTAATCAAACTCAAAATAATTTTGTCAAAATAAAAAAGGGGGAGATTTTTGACCTTAGCAATAATCAATATTAATTTTGATCTTAAAAAATTTAATTTTGAGCATTTAATTTGTTTATTTAAGTGTGTATAAGTTAGGACTATTGGAAGTTAAAATGAAACATAATTATCTTGGACTGATTGGACCTTTAAGATTCAAGGAGGCTTTTGATATCCTTAGAGCTTTATAATGAGAAAGTTATCTTCTTCACATTTTAATTAGACATCTTGAGCTTTCTAAATTGGGCTTATTTGTCAAAATCCAAGTTCATTTGGTTATGTAAATTTTGAGTCGAAATCCACATATATGTCTGCCATCTTAGATTGCACATCTCTTAGTATCTTGGACATATCTTGAGTTATAGAAGTTAAATTAAGATGATTCAAAATGAAATAGAAATATAAGTCAAATATATACAACTTTCATGAAGAAATCATGGGCAAATTCAAATTTTTTCATGATCAAATTAAGGATTCAACTTGTGTATAGCTGTTTGATAGTATTCTGCATTTTAGATTGCATAGCTCTTAGTATTTTGGACATATCCTAAGCTACAAAAGTCCAATTTAGATGATTCAAAATGATATGAAAATATAATTCAAATATATACAACTTTCATGAAAAAATTATAAGCAAATTAAAATTTCTTCAGGAGCAAATCATGGCTTCAACTTAGGTATAGTTGTTTGATAGTATTTTGCATTTCAAATTGCACAACTCTTAGTATTTTGGACTTATCCTGAGCTACAGATGTCCAATTTAGGTGTTCAAAATTATATAGAAAGCTAATTCAAATATCTATAGATTCTATGAAGAAAGTGTAAGCAAATGCAAACATCTTGAGTAGTCAATCACAATTTCAATCTATGAATAGCTGTCTGACAGCATTACTTCTAATGATCCAAAATATAGAGGTTGAACACATCATTTGCACCTCCAACAAATATATTTTTAAGTATAAATATCTCTAAAGCTGAATGAAATTTAAGAGACTTGTTTATCATTCATTCTTTCTTAAGCATTCATTGAGCTCTCAAATTCTCTTAAGCAATTCTTTATTTGTTTAACTCTTGTGAGAGTTGGGTGTGTGTTAGAAATAAAATTTTTCTTCATCTTAAATCTTGGGTTAGATTATAAGGGAAGTGAGATTTATTTTCAAAGGAATTGGTTTAAGTGTTGTCCATTAAAACACTTAAGTTTTGGTTTTTTGAGTGAGTTTTGAAAACTCATGTTGTAAGGTTATAAGAGTGAGTTATAAAACTCTTGTATAATCTCAATCTTGTGAATAAAATTGAGGGTGATTGAAAATCCTAACTTGGGGATAAATTAGGTGGAGACATATGATTGTTGTTGAATCTGAACTCCTTAAATCTTTGTGTTCTTCATTCTTCTTTCTCAACTTCTATTTAATTCTTACAAAGAATTCTTTTAATTTTTCATTTTTATTTGATGGTCCTATTCACGCTCCCCCCTCTAGGACTCTTTTCATTGTTATTATTAAATACAAGTTTTGAAAATAATAATAGGGTTATTTATTTATATAACAATTTAATATTTATATGCTATTACTTCAATATTTATTATAATTAATTTTCCTCAATTCTAAAACTGATGTCATATAAAAAAAAATATTATAGTTATAATTAATCATAACATATTAAAAAATCATTAGTCATTTTTTAATAAAAATTTAAAAATAATAATAGTTATATTTTTTTATATAACAATTTAAATATTACAACCCTATTGAACTTATAATCTATTACAATTTTAGTAAATTTTTTATTGAAGTTATGACACTTTAGTTATTCATTATTTTAAATATTAATACTTTTATTTATATAAAAAAATAAATATTATAAATATTAATTAATTCAATCTTAACTTTTTATGTTAAATTTTATAAAAGTATTTGAAAATAATAATTATACTATTTTTCTTATAGAAAATATACTTTTTAAAAAAATTATATGCTCTATTTTTTATTTTTTATTTTTTAATTTATAAAAATATTTACTTTGAAAAAAAATTATATAATTTTTCTATTTTCATAAAATTTATTAATTTTGATTTAATTATTTAATTTTTAATTTAATATATTAAGACTTATAATATTACATTATCTATTTTGATTTATATTAGATAAAATATAAGTACACCTAATTAAAATAGAAAAAAAAATATATTTTTAACCAAATTATCACTAAAATTTTAGTTAATTTAATTTTGATAGAGATAAATAGAGATTAACATAATTAAAATAGGAAACATACTTTCAATTAAATTAGAATTATATGTTAATTAATTTTATTTTTATTAAAGATAAAATAGAAGTTAACCTTATTTGAATAGAAAATATATTTTTAATTAAATTAGAATTACATTTTAATTAATTTAATTTAATTTAATTGTATTAGAGATAAAATAAAAGTTAACCTAATTAAAATAGGTTACATGCTTTCAATTATATTATAATTATATTTTAATTATAATTTTTATTTGAGATAAAATAAAAGTTAACCTAATAAGAATAAAAAATATACTTTCAATTAAATTAGAATTTTTATTAAAGATAAAATAAAAATTAACCTAAATAAAATAAGATATATATACTTTCAATTAAATTAGAATTATATTTTAGTTAATTTAATTTTTATTAGAGATAAAATAAAAATTAACCTAATTAAAATAGAAAATAGATTTCCTATTAAATTGAAATTATATTTTAATTTAATTTAATTTATTTTTATTAATAAATAATTAAATTATTTAATTTTATATAATAATAAATACAGATTTTTTCATAATTTTTTCTATTATATATATATATATATATATTCGTCCTCTGCGTGTTCAATGCATTAGGACAAGGAAAACTCCCAATTGCTAGCCATTGGGATAGGGAAAAAGTGTAGAGATTTTTTTGAAGTGTGTTCAATGCATTGGAAAAAAATTTAAAATTTAATAAATAAACTTAGAAAAATTAATTTAAATCACACAAACATTTTTTTTAAGGGTCATGACAAATGGATAGAAAGGTTAAAATCAGCATAAATAAGAGAAACATTGACTTTTTTCTTTTATTAATTTGCTCATTTTTTTTTTCTGTTGAGTCCCTTTTTTTTTTTTGAAGTCCTCAATGCAAAATGCAACAAAAAAAATTGTATTAAAAATCAACATTCAGTAATGCATTAATTATAAAATTTGTATTGAAAATTAATATCCATTAATACATTAATTACGGTGTGAAATCTTATTTAAGAAAAAATAAAGAGAGTCATTAAGAAACCAACAGCACAAAAATAGGATGTAAATTTACTTGGCCAGCTTAAGCATGGTGAATTCACCAGGATTACCAAAAATTAAAAGGTCCTACATGTTCCCCTTCCATAAGACATATCAAACCTTTGACCTGATTTCAGCACAAATATAACAGCACATTTGAATAAATCCTGAGCAATAGCAAGTAATATAAAAAAAAATATCTTAAATATTTGAGTAAATATGAAATCGATCTGATTTGTGGCACAAAGAGAAGTTTTTTTTTTTAAGTTTCTATAGCCATTTACTTCTTAAACAAAATAATATAGTAAAAGAAATAGATATCTCATATTAGTATTTTATTCTAATAAAAATTATATTCCCTGAAAGAAGAGAATTACTTGAATAAGAGAAAAGTTTAATAAAGAAGTCTATTTCAATTAGGAATATTATCCTACAAAAGAAGTTTACTTCTCTCCTAAATAAGATAATCCTATAAGACTAAATAATCATATTCCTAAGAGATTTGATCAAATATCTTTTCCTATAAATACATCTCATGGTATCTCATGTCATTTATTCTCATATTTTCATTCTTATATTCACTCATCTCCCCATTCTCATCATTCAACATCAGTAAGACATCATTCCACTATTCTATCATCTCATCATATAAGCAATCATCCTTTAATTCTTTATTCTCTATTCTATTTTACCTATTTGCTTCATTATATTTTTTCCTCATACCATTACTGACTTAATCTTCAGAGTGTTTATAGGGGAAACCTCGCCCCTTTACACATTTTACTCACCAATGCAGGTTCCATAAGCAAGAAGTATCAATTCAGAGTTATCAAGTGGCGCCATTTGTGAGAAATCTAACTCGTCTTGTTCAAGAGTTAGGCAAAATCGAATTCAATTCCGAATTATCATTATTTGCTAGAACCTTGCCAAAAAGTCAATCCTGTTATCACAAATAGCTCTAAAGATCCCTAATATTAATAAGAAAAGCCTGAAAAAACTATGAAGCTACCAAGCTGCGTCATCGCTAGATGTGATTCCTTCAGGCGGAAGTAACAACAATTGTGCAGAAGGACTTATATTACATTTAACAAAAGCAAATCGTCACAGGCATTATCACAGAGTCAATACATGGAGCCTTTGTCTGACATATCAAACGGCAGATGACGAGACAACATT
This sequence comes from Mallotus nudiflorus, assembly GCA_947683625.1. Lineage (NCBI taxonomy): Eukaryota > Viridiplantae > Streptophyta > Magnoliopsida > Malpighiales > Euphorbiaceae > Mallotus > Mallotus nudiflorus. Next base: position 3,147,924 of record CANTUR010000037.1, read on the forward strand.
TACTAAAAAAAATAGGTGCTCTCAATAAAGAATAAATATTTTCTTATTGCCCTAAGTGTGAAGTGCAATATGAGAACTTCCTATAGTCTCAACTATCAAGAATAAATTAAAGAAAACAGTGTTATAATGTATGGTAGAGAGTTCTAAAAGTTGAAGAGAGATAGTCCATAACACAATATTGAAATTAAAGAGGTCCACACGGTCACCTGGCAGAGGACGAGTTCAATTCGCTAAAAGCCTTGTCTTTTAATTCTAAGAAAACAGAGTTTTACCTCATACCCGAAAATTTATTAGTTTCATCACTAATGCAAGGAAAATATAGAAGAGAGCAAGTTTAGAAATTTTTTTGGCAAATTTTCTAAATAAGAATCCATAAAGTCCAAGCGTGAAACAACATATGAGGAGTCCTAGATTCAAGATGTTACAGGTGCCACTATTATAGATAAAGCTTAAATCTGTAATAAAAAAAAAGGCAAAACATGGACAACAGCCACTTCCACCTCACTTGAAAACATGAGTACTAATTAAGTGCCATGATAAGTAGATTTAGTGTCTCTAACATCTTTTAGTAATCGAACAAGTGTTGCGCCTATCAACTTATCAATTGAATTCAGCATGTTGATAGCAGCATATGCATAGAAAACATAGAATTCACGAAGGTCTGACTTCACAACCAAGAAAAATAAAAGATTGAAGCTATAATAATGGGTTATTTGGGTAAGTCAATTGTCAGAAATATGGATTGTATGGAAAGAATGAGCTAACACGGTTGAGTAATCTAGTCCACATTCTTATCAATACAAGTTCCTCATCTGATAATCAGTTTGGTCATAAACAAGCTTTCAATGAAACTCGGGTTAAGAGCTAAACAAAGAAACATTAAATGCCAAGTAGTGCACCAACTTCTTGAGCATCAACTGAGTACTGAGCAATGAATCCTAAGATAATTTATCACCCGGGTTTGTCATACTCTATCTCGCAAGATTCCTTAGAGTAGTTGGTTTTCAAGAGTGAGCTATCTCTTAGCACTATTATAGGATTGAAGGGGGTCAAATTGTATACCCTAGTCTTTAGGACTTCGCATAGAGCAAGTCAAGTGTCAAACACTCAGGAATTTGAACTTTGTATTAACTGAATAGATACTCAAATGAATAGGCAAAGTAATATCATAATAGTAATAGATAATGTAATAAATAAAAAGAATCTAAATTACTTACTAATTACTAGAAATTCTTGTAAGAAATTATAACAGAATATATGCATGAGAGAATTTACAATTCAAAATTAATAAGAACTTTAAACATAATTATTACACAACATATTGATCAAAAATTAGTTTATAATCTTCAAAAATAATTCTCATTGTCAATTAAAGGTATTTCCTCTTAGTATCCACATTCATTCTCATGGAAATGCAGAGGTAAAAGAAAATCAATAAATATATTATACTAATTATTTTTATTCCCGTAAGATGAATTCCTTATCCCCAAGTGATATTTAATTCTTAAGTAATTTCAATTATTTATCCACCAAATTATTCCAATTCTCATTGTAAATAGTTTGATTAATAAGTTACATTTGATGATCAAGCAAACATAACATAATTTTCACTAATTGAAATCAAATCATAAATGGCAAAGGATAAAAATATAGTTCTAATTTAATTCTTCATTGTAATTCTCTTACAAAGACTTAGTCAAAATACATGATAAAGAAACAAAAAGAGAAAATTAAATACAACATAGAAAGATGAATAAAGAAGCAATTGAGTGAATAAAATCCTTTATGATGTCTTCTAAAATTGCTTGATATAGAATAATTCTCTCTTGCTTCTTGACCTTGTCTTCTTCAAATTAGTCTTTAAAACTAGAAATTCTTCAATGATTTCTAAACTAAAACTTAGTAATAATACTTGTTCATTTCCCTAAAACATAGCCAAACACACATATTTATAGGTTTTTAAAGGCTGCAATTCGTGTCCCTTTGAAAGGATGCAAGAATGAAGGGGTATGTTGAAAGGGCATATTGGTGCTGACTCGTCCCTATGTGATGACTCGTCACCAATTGTTTTTATTACGAGTCAGCACCAAGTGACAAGTTGGTAATCTTCAAGGCTCGACATTTCAAGCTTCTGTGATGAGTCAGCAACAAGTGGCAACTCGTCACTAATACTTTTTATCATGACTCATTCTTATAGTGACGACTCGATAATTTTTACTAAATCTCCAACTTGACTTAACAAGCTTCATACTTCATTCTAAATAATCCCAAGTCCTTTCCATGCACAATTTAAACCTAAAAACATGTATAAAACACACAATCAACCATAAGAATAAAAGAAATAAAGATAACACTTACATAACCAAATAAACACACAAATATAGCAAAAATTAAATCAAATTAAAACTAAACTGCCCTAAAGAACTACGCATATTTGCATTATATCGAGGACATCATCTTCATAGGCATTCAGACTTTGAGCAACGAGCTATTACAGAGGGTCAGACATCCACTTTATGAGCATCCACCAGAGCTGACATCCGTTACAAAAAACCTAAAGAATCTACAACATCCTGATAATTTAATTTTAATTCTTAAAGCAACAACAAATCAGTTAAAGAACTCTTTACAAACTCGTTTAAACTTTGATTGGTCTCCATTAAAAAAAATGAATAATGGGGTGAAAGAGGCTCAAATTATCAACCTTAGGATAACTCAGAAGCTATGAGGCCTATGCGATAGCCAATTATGCCACCACCCACATCCGAGAATTAATGAAGATAGCACAATGAAAGGCTTTATCCGAGCTTGATACTTTGAAAAAAATCTAGCTTTAAAGCACCGAGCTTTCGAGCATTGAGTTTCTAAGCACTGAGCTTTTAAGTGACAAAATGTGGAGATTATCGAACACTCGGAACAAGTACTCAGGTACTTAGATCTGCTCAAACATCATATTTGTCATCTATAGTTCGGATTCCTTATAACATTCAAGATATAAGAAGTACCAACAATTATAAATAGAACTGAAAAAAGAGAGAGAACAATGCAATAGCAGGATAATGATGAAGTTTATATTGCAAATCAAATGTTGAAGCATTGAGTATCAAAACGTTTACCCCGCCAAAGAAGAATCTATATATCAACAAGAAGCCCCTCACACATACCAACTTTTTCAAGCATTGAGTATTACTGACACCGATCACCGCAGCCATCCTTACACATAAATAGCCAAGTAAACGCAAAAAAATGGGCATAGTCTTAAACCTGAGTCAGTGGAAATAATATAAGAACAATAATGATTCTCAGAATATAAGCAAGCTTTGAATAAGCACTCAAATCATAAGCTAAGCTGAGCTTTGAATGTCAAGTACTAGACATTGACTCCATGAGTACCCATTAAGCTCTTGGCATCCACTTAGCTTTGAGCTTCATAACACCAAAGCTTAGCAATAATTGGATACATGAGTCTAACCCTTATTTGATGAACACTACATGAAGCCTTATAAGGTTAAGATTTAATGCTGATGTCCATTCAACAAGCATTCGAATAACCCAAGTACCATCCACCAAAGCCTTGGAAATCTAAGCATCTACTACTGAGCATCGATTTCATGGACACTCAGACTCTGAGTAATGAGCGAATACGGAAGAGTTGAACATTCACTTCATAAGCATCACCAAATCTCCGATAATCTCCTGAGTTTTGGCATCACAAGAATATTCAAGGCAACCATGGTAACAACTTTGAAAGTGTATATTAATAAATTAATATACTTTTGTAGGAGCTCAGATAGCAACATAAAAGCAAATGAATGAACCATGAGTTATATAAGGAAATACTAGGTTTTCTTTAAATTACTTAGCAACAATTATTTATATCCACAACGAACATAAATATTCATGAATTCAAAGGTGAGACAAGAGTAAATTATGAGATAAGTTTCTTTATTTTCTCTCTCAATTATTTATTTTTTAATTTATTTATTTATGCATCTTGTTTATTCTTATAAGAATAATTATAGCTTATCACACAAGCATGATCACACATCTACACATAAATGCTCATCTATAAATACATGATTATTATTTATGTAAAACATACATTAATCACATTGATATATTTATTACACAAGGACTGACCATCAAATGAGATTAATTATACGATCCCAAAATTATTATTCTTTTATCATTGTTATAGATGAAGATGCTACTTTAAAATACCAATCAATCCAAGCAATCAGACATTTTGATCATCTCACTCGGCATCAACATACAAAAATTATCAATTGACATCTGACACATTGTCAAGCAACATTAATATAACCAAGTACTCACTCATGCTTAGATAATAAATGGTGGTTCTTGTTTAAAGCCAGATCAAATAACACTCAGGCAAGTAGATCCTTGTTCATGAAGATTTCAAAAAATATTTAATAAAGAAAGTTCAAGAATGGAGATAAGTATACCCCCTACATAGCCGTATAACTCAAAGCATAATTCTAAAGCATCATAGCCAACATTACATAATATCCTCTATTTAAAAAATGGCCTTTCACTTGAACTATAATGCTTATCTCATGACTTCGATTGAGCAAACCCAACATTTTGGCCCTTCAAAACCCACATTCCATCATTTCAAAAACCATTATTAAATTACTATCTTATATTATGGAGCTTAGATTGAAAGGGCTTAGATTCACTACTAGGATCACAACATCCTTCCTTTTGTGAAAATATTACCAATAAAAAATGCTCAAAAAATCAAACATCTGCAGCAATAATGTTCGGACTCAATATTAATAATTATTCTAACTAGGTAGCTTCCATCAATAAAGTTATTAAAGTTCATAAACTGAGCAATATCATATGGCACTTGGGTCGCGCTTCTAATGCATCGAGAATATACGACACTTGGGCTGCGCTTTTAATGCACCAAGAATCTAAGTCTAGTGACTGAAGTTGGCACCCTCAGGTTGCTTCTGTAGTACTCAGGTTCCGAGCATGTAAGCCTCGAGTCATAGCACCAAGCATCTAAGTCCAATGACTGAAGCTAGCACCCTCAAGTCACTTCTATAATATTGTGGTTTGGCACTCAAGCTACACTTTTAATGCATCGAGATTATCTAGCACTTAGGCTATGGTTTTAATGCATCGAGCATTAAAACTCCAGTGATTGTTGGTTCTACTAAGTTGTCTCTATACTAGTGGGTTAATCCCTTATACTAACCATTTTTATCGCAGGTTCTGTACACTTAAGTCCAACTGGTACTTCAACGATGTTCTTATATGATGATTTCAAGACTCGGTACCGAGCTTTATCTTTTTTTCTGTGATTGAGGCTGGCCACCTCAGTTCACCCTTCCATGTCAAATGCAATGACATTTTTCCTTACCTTACAGACCCGGACACATCAGATATAAATATCCAAATATACTTTCGAGGGAGACTTTTGATACCCCTTATCAGTATCCTATTTTAATTCCCCCAAAGAGGAGAATTACTTGAATAAGAAGAAAACTTAATAAAGAAGTCTATTTCAATTAGGAAGATTACCGTACAAAGGAAGTCTATTTCTCTCCTAAACAAGGAATTCCTACAAGACTATGAAATCATATTCCTAAGAGGTTTGATTAAATACCTTCTCTTATAAATACATCTCATGTCATTCATTCTCATATTCTCATTCTCATATTCACTCATCTCCCATCTCATCATTCAACGTCATCAAGACATCATTCCACCATTCCATCACCTCATCATATAAGCAATCATCCTTTATTCCTTTATTCTCTATTCTATTCTACCTATTCGCTTTATTGTATTTTTTTTCTCATACCATTACTGACTTAATCTTCAAAGTGTTTATAAGAGAAACCCCACCCCTTTACCTATTTTACTCGTCAATGTAGGTTTCATAAGCAAGAAGTATCAATTTAGAGTTATCAAAAACTATCAATTAAATGTGCAAAGGACACGAAGATCCCATATTCAATTTAGAGTATGAATAGTTCACAAGATAATATGGGGAAAATTCTATACTAATTTATTCAAGGAAAAATATATTCTTTCTACTGTCTTCTTTGTTCAAGAAAATTCTAATGTTTAATATTAATCACACCAACTGAACTCAACCCTCCACTCTTTGGTGTGAGCTCTTTCCTCCATTTTTATTTTCATGAAGCTCTAATCATCAAAGACTCTCTATCTCTCACCTTTTGCTCTCCTCTCTTCTTATAATAAAATAACATAAAAATTTAAATAAAAATAGATATCTCTTTGTCTATTACTAAAAGAACAACCACGTGAAGAAATTGTAAAGTTGGATCTTAAGGAAAAAAATTAATAATTAAAATCTCTCTTTGAGGAACCTAGCATTGTGTACATGCATTACACTTTCATGCGGTATATTAAATTACTTTTGTTGACGTTCTCCACCCTTAATTATTGAAAAGTTCTCATTTTCACTGTTGCACGCTTTCTACTCTGCAACTAAGGACCATGATTCAAACATTACAGTAATATTCTTACAAAAGTCTCCAACCTTTTTAAGCAATAAAAAATTGCATTTGCAAACATAACATTACTACTATACCAACTAATCAAATAATAAAAAAATAAACCTCAAGTCTTACTTGTAAATAAATAATGTGGTTAAGTTAGTTTTTTACATTAACGGCAACCTGGTGAACCAAAGATTAGAGTTAATAAGAATTGTACATGTGAAACATTTCACCAATATCCAATGAATATTTTTAACTAGAAATATATACTTGTTCCAAATTGCTTGGTGAAATCATTTTAAAATTTCTTAGTGAAATCAACACAAAATTTTCTTAGAGAAATCAACGTAAAATTTGGATAGAAATTGTCATGCACTACATACAAAAAAAAAAAAAACCATATTACAAATTACAATGTTTCCAATTAATCCAAAAAAAATTTGCCACAAAAATTATATTTACTATCTTATCCTTCCCTTTTTCAACTTTAACTAATTATCATTACTTGATAAATTATCAATTGAATAATTATTAAAAATATTAACAAAATATTAATATTATAGTTATTAAAAATATTAACCAAATACAAAAATTAGTGGTGAAGCAACTCTGGCTTCATTGTTAAGTTCCTCAAATAATCTAAAGTTGCAAAAATCAACATTTTTTTCCATTAGCCCTATTGGTGAAGTATTCACAATGTTCATTTTGGGAGAGTTAGAGGAGTACTACTGTGGTGAAACATAATCATCAGTATCAAGGTTGTCCTTTCTTTCATCAATGACATCATCAATAATACAAATGTAATCTTCACCATCATCAATTTGATTTTTGGTTCCAAGGGTGTGCAACTTGTTAGACCGTCTTAATCTAGAAGTTATACTAGATGTCATCTTGCTCTTAGATGTTGAAGTAACGGTCTTCTTTTTTTTTTTTCTCAGATTTTGAAATTGTCCATTTTGTGTGGAGATGTTTTCTTACTTTGATTTTTTCCCTCATTAACATTGGACTTTTATTTTTTTTGGAAGTGAATGGATTAATGGGAGATGGCAAACCTGATATGAAAAAAATAATGTAAAGAGACAACAAAAAAAAATATTGGATTTAAAATGAAATTTTAAATTATATTCAAATTTAAATTACCTGCCAATGTGGTTAATGAAATTAACATCAATCTAAACTAACATCAATGTTAAATTCAAGAACATGTTACATTCAAACCTAATGTCATTGTGCTTGATGAAATTGATATCAATTAATTCACTTCATGTAAACTAACATCAATTGAAACATATATTCAAATTAATATTAAATTTGAATTACATGTCAATGTGTTTAATGAAATTAACATTAATCTAAACTAACGTCAATGTTAAATTCATAAACATGTTATATTATAACCTAATGTCAATGTACTTAATGAAAATTGACATCAATGTGCTTCATTGAATCAACTCTTCCTTACTTATTGAAATTACTCTTTTAATCGCAATTTGCATCAATGTTAAATTCATAACATGCTAATAAAATTTCAAATTAGATGTATTAGTATGTCCCTTTATAATATGATAATGTACACTATCAAGATTGAAAAATTATAGTAACATATAAATAAAATAATACTCCTATTATTTTTATAAAAAAAATATTAAATTAAAGTTATTAAGTAAATAATTAAAATAAAATTAATTAATTAATTTTATTTATTTTGTATCCATAAAATATATAATTTTTTTTACAATAGTATCTTTATAAGAAAAATAGTATAATCATAATTTTTAAATATTTTTATAAAATTTAATAAAAAAGTTAATATTAAATTAATTAATCTTTATCATTTATAAATCATAATAAAATTATATAAACAATAAACCTAAAGTACTGTGAACTTATATGTACTGTGAGTATGAGCATGTCCCAAAACGGATATCAGAACATATTTTCCCAGCATGTCACATAACATTCACAACACATATCTCACTATCAAACCTAAAGTTAATTTCACCACAACTATTATCATTAATATGGTCAAGTGTCGTATCATTAAACTTTGATTATGGTGCATCATGCATGTACATTGTAAATACGAGTTTAATATACAGCACTTTCCTTTACTTCACTAAAAAGGACAAATCAGTCTTTAAATCATACATTAATGATGCATTAATTAATTCTATCCCGACAGGTTCTATCCGTTGATCTTTTCTTTGCTTTTGATATTCTTTAGACATTAATTTATTAATAACACCAATATATATTCTATGGATAATTTTATAAACTACATGATCATTTATATATTATTCAATTAATACTATAGAAATTTTAATTAAAATATCGTAAAATTATTTTTTATCTCAACTTTTTGGTTATTGTACAATGTTTTATTTTGTTTCAGTTCAATTTCAGCATAAAGTTTAAGATATGGATTTGAATCTTTATCAAACTTATATGTCGCGACAATTTAATTCATAATAAGTCCTAAAAGTTAAAAAAATATTTCATTTTTTTAATTTGCAATCTTAATAGTAGTTGTAATCATATTTCAATAGAAAAATAATATATATAAGCAAAACTCTTGTGAATAATGTATTCTAGAATTGCTAAAATTAGTGAATGAAGAAAACTTATAGGATAATTATATTGCCATGTGGAAACCTGTACATAAATTACAATTTAATGTATTTAGCAGGTCATTTTTAAGTAGTGGGTTAACCAAGGTTTAATTTTTTTTAATATCTTAAATAATACAATTTAAGCATCCAATTTTACGTTGTGATACAAGAGTTGTTTTAAAATCTTATTTACGATGATATAATTTTTATTTAGTATCACGACGTAAAACAGGGGGCCATAACAGACGCTAGAAAATGAGAATTCTTTAGAATCCAGAATCTGTAGCAAGCCTCAAAATAAAAGCATGCAATAAGATAAAATAAATAAAATATTATTCAGCAGAAATTAAATCTCAAATAATAAAATAAATTCTCAATTTCCTTTAATAACATAAAATTACATCATATATATCATAAATATAAATCTTTTAATACAATTTTCAGAGAAACACTCTGAAGTAAAATCCTCATACATGCATAAATACAAAAACAAGTCTCAACAGAGTCAAATACAACTACTACTGCAGTGTTTAGAGTACAAAGTAAAACTCAAGTAAGTAATTTACATAACAAAGCCGGAGCGAAAGAAATCTGACGTACAGGTCTATTGCTGAGGTCTGAAGATGAGGACTCTCATGTAAAAAAATATCAACGGAGGGGAGTCAGACCTCACTGAGTGAATTATTATAATATATATACATGCATAACTAAATGTCAAATGCAGACACTCAAAGACTATATATAATAAATATATATATACAGACAAATACACACAGATACAATGAAAATCATTTTAATACTGAAAATCATCAGTTTATGAAGGATCAAATAGAACCCTATATGATCGCAACCTCAATACCAATAGAAATTACTCTAGCCATAAAGGCTCACTTAATTCCAAGTAAATTCACTTAATCCATATGGACAGTAGACTGGTCCCGAGACATTAAGTCGACCAAGCTCCAACAGTCTAACTATCAGTGTGATTGGCCCTGAGACACTAGGTCAACTGAGCTCTAGCAATCACACTCTCAATCACATTAATCTCAATCAAATCAATATCAATCAATCATAATTACCACAATTAATTTCCACTTAACTCTAATCTATCGCTCCAGTACATACATGATCCTAGTGCTGCCCACTAGGAAGCACGTTCTATCGATATCCTTCATTTATATTAAAATATACATTCAGAAAAATAAATGATGCATAATGACATTTAAATTAAACAAATAAACCATATATATACCAAAAATATACCTAAAATAAACTAAGTATATTTCAGGTATATATACGTATAATCAACTCAAATAAATCATAGAATATATTAAATTAAACTAATAACATATTTGAAAATAAGCTAGATTTAATTAAAAATGAAAACATGCATTTATTTCATAATATACCTAAAATATACTAAAAGTATACCTAAAATATACTTAAACATTCAAATAGGCAATTATGCAAAATTTATATTTAAAACATAGAATTCTAAAACATGCAACCTAAGCAATGCATATATATTATAATAACTCACAGTTACGCGCTCCTCGAAACGGGTCCAACAGGCCTGGTCCACTAAGCCTCGGTCTTAACGCAACTAATAATAAAATAACAATACGAAAATCAGAATAAATCTAACTTAACTTCTAAGGACTCGATCTAGGATTACTAACACAGACAGAGAATATGAATTAGACCCGATGTCACATTTTATGAGAATTCTACCAAAAATTTGGCAGAACCCCCTTTGTAAAACAGACATCTCTCTACTTAAAAAGTAGAGTCAGTCCTACAAGAAAAATATACTTCGAATACAAAATATTCTCACAACCCTTGGTTGGGATCCCAAACTGCAAATTCTACCGACCGAGGTTCACAATTCACAACAAAATACAATAAATACCAAAAATACCTTTTAAGTACCAAAATATAGAAATTTAAATATTCAAACACCATAAGTAATTATTTCACCGATAATTACTTAAAAACCCTAATATTAATGTAATATTATTAAAAATCGATATTTCATGATAAATACACCAATATTAATAAAAATTCATTTTATAAATTCAAATTACTTAATTAGTCCAAAAACATATTAAAAATTACTAAAAGCCCATTTATTTACAAAAATAGTATTTTATATATAATTTGAAAATAATTTCAAAAAATAGTATTAATTAGTGAAAATTAGTAAATAATTTATAAAAACCATTTTTATACCTCAAATAATTATTAAAACCAATTAAATTTAATATTTAATCAAAATTACTACCAAATTACCAAAATACCCCTAGTATACTAATAAAATAATAATAACATTAAAAAATTCAATAAAAATTATATAAATACTCAAAAATTATTTTCTCAACATATTATTCAATAAAATCAACAAATATACTCAATTAACCAATTATTTTTAACAAAATACATATATAACCTATATTTTCAAAATTGACATAAACTAAATATAATTATAAAAATTACACAAAAATTATAAATTAATTTATAAAATTAATATCAACCATCAAAAACACTGAAAATCACAATTTCACAATTTATTTATTTAATTTACGAAAATAATAAAATAATAAAAAATTCACAAAATTCAAAATAAGTTCCAAAAATCACACAAAAATTCAAGAATATAGATTAAGCTAAGGGGAACAACATTTGTGAAGGAACTTTTCATGAATCACAAGGAATGAAGTTCAAAAAAATCAAAAAGCATAAATGGCCGAAAATGGAAATAAGATCAAAACCCTACCAAATCGTGTTTTCAAGCTACAAGAAGCTTGGAATCATCCTCTATGGAGTTTCAGGAGTCCAACGGCACCAGAATCATAAATTTTGTTGGCCGGAATTGACTTGAATGGAGGAGAGGCCAACTTTCGGGTTTCTGGCCAAAATAGGGTGAAACGGCGCCGGAGAAGGAAGGAAAAGGCGGCGGAGCTGCTGGCTGGAAGGGGCACAACTTTGGGAGGCACACCGACGGCCTGAAAATGGTAAGGACGGACAGTGATGGTGATGGGGAGGATGAAGATCAGGAAGAAAAAGGAAAAGGTTTTGATATATATATATATATATATATATATATATATATATATATATAACACATAATAAAAATATAATTTATACATATAATTTGAATATTAACCCTAATATTATTCATGCATGAATATATATATGTATATTTCATAAAAATTAAGGTTAATAATGTAATTCATTAAAATAATAATATTAAAATATTAATGCTCTAAGTTAAAGACTTAATAAAATATTATTTCCTGAAATAATAATTTAAGGACATGTATTTACGTAAAATATTAATTAAACGTAAAATAATAACGATTATTCACAAAATAGTAAAATAATCAAATATAGTTTTAAAATTATTAACACTGCATATCCCGATTTAAAATAAAATAATCTAAAACTCGGGTTATAACATTTAGTAATTTAAAATAATTAAAAAAATTTAAATAATATAAATACAATTATGAATAAATGTGACTCAAATATGTAAAGTTTTATTGATCATCTCAAACTTTTGGTTTATTTGAATTTTTAGTTAAATCAAACTAATTTTATGATGAATCAATATTCAATTGGAGTATTAGTTTAAATATGATAATAATAATAATTAACCAACTATTTGAAAGTAACATATTAAATATGATTTATTTACAACTTCACACGCTCATTTTTCATTAAAAAAAAAGTTTGAATGCCAAATTGTTAAAATTAAAAAGTTTGGACACCATTTATATAATGATCGCTTTTGAAAATTTTAGTAAAGTTGATAAAATAATAATTTAGATGGTATAGGATTAGTAGGTTAAATAAATTTATTTTGATAAGTATGTATTTTGTAAATTTAATATAATTTTAACAAAAAAACAAAGGAGAAATTCTTATTGTTTGTACTATTTATTTATTATTAGGTACGTTGATAGAATTTAGTGATTTGTTAGGATTGAATTAACAAAACTTAGTGATATACGGAAGAGAAAAATACAAGAGTGGGAGATAATTACTAAGATCCATAAAAGAGAACCGGAGCAACATATATATATAGAAATTGGGAGAAAAGATGTGTATTTTTTGCATTATTAATCAAGTCTCACAAGTACAAAAGGGACACAAGCATAGGTATATATATAACAAAAACAAGCCTAACTAATTATGTTAGGACTATCGAAAAAAAAAAAACACAATACTGATGTATATTTTTCACGTTGATTCAGCAATTATCACCATAATACTGATTTTTCCCCCTTTAGCAAACTACCAATTTCGTTTGAATCTGTTACTTGAATTATCTCATTACCAATAATTTCTCCACTAATATAGGAATTGTTATGAGAGTTTTTAGTCTTATTACTCCAATCATTCTAATCACTTCATTTGATTTGTGTTGCCTTATTTCTCCATTGACTCTCACAACTGTCAAGAAATGAAGTGTAACTTTGGATATTAGTTTACTGAAGATATCCGTAGCTTGAAGGTTAGTGGAGATATGTCATGTGACAAGTAACCCACTTGCACAAAATGGTAATCTAGCTCAATGTGTTACACCATGCATGCAATGCAGGATTAGCGACCATTTGAAGAGCACTTAAATATCATAGTAAAGAACTAAAGGTGATATAAGAGGGATGCAAAGATCTTTGAGAATGAAAGTCATCCATGTAAGTTTGATTTTGGTATTAGCCACAACTCTATATTCAGCTTCAATGCTTGATCAAGAAATAGTATGTTGCTTCTTTGCGCACCAGTATACAAGGTTGCTTTCAAAAAAAAAAAAAAGTATAGTACCCAGTTGTAGACTGCCTAGTGATAGGGTAACCTGCCCAATCTACATGAGAGTAAGCACATAGATCAAGTGTTGTGTTGTAATTAAAATGTAAATTAAGGTTATGTTTGTTTCTGAAAAATATTTTCTCTGGAAATTATTTTTCAATGTTTGTCGAAAATAATTGAAATATATCATCCTTTATGACATCAGCACTTTTTAGTATTCAAATTATCTATTTGTAATGGACCTAATGTATATTTTTTAATAAATGTATTGATATAAAAATCTATATGATAATTAATTTATACAAAAGAATGAAAGGGAAAAATAAGGGGATGAGAGAAAAAAAAAAAGGAAAAGAGAGAAGAATGAAAGAAGGCAAAAAAAAAAAAGGAGAAAATAAAAATAAAAAAGAGCAAAAGGAAAAAAGGAAAAAAGGAGAGAAAGCAAAAAAAAATGAGGAGAAAACAAAAAATAAAAAGTGCGAAAAAGAAAAAAATGAGAAAAAATAAGTATAAAATAAAAATAAAAATAAAAATAAAAGAGGAGGAAAAAATAAGGAGAAAATAAAAAAGAAAAAGGAAAAAATGGCAAAATTGAAGTAAGAGATAAAAAGATGAGCATTGGAAAATGATTTCCCACTCTAAGGATGGAAATTTATTTTTCCTTGTTTTCAAGTTATTTTCTATTGACTAACAATTTATTTTTCTTTGATTTATTTTCTTTGTTAATGCAAACATTGAAAAATAATGGAAAATATATTCTGGAAGAATATTTTTTTGCAAAAAAACAGAGCCTAAGTTTCAAATTTGTAAAGCAAGGGTTATGCATGAATAGAGAGACATAATTAACATTGTAAGAAAGATTTGGCCTTGTGATTGTCAATTATTGCAAAGCACCAACAAGTCCACGGTAGTGGCTTGGATCTTCAAGTTCAGTATTAGCAGAAAAAAGCTTAGTCTTAGATTCAAGTTGTGTACTCATGGGCTTGCAATCTACCATATTAGACTGTTCAAGTATGATTAAAGCATAATAGTTTAAAGAAAACCATATGATGTGATAGTGATTTCAATGCCAAGGAAGTGATGAATATCATCCAAATCTTTCATCGCGAATTCTTTGCTTATGACTTGAATGAATGTTGCAAAAAATAGTGAAGTAAAGCCTGTGAGGAGATTGTGATCTATATAAAGAAGAAAAATAAATGACCCATGAGTAAAATGGAATATGAACAAAGAAGGATATGATAAGCTACAAAGGAAACTATTTTTAAAAAGAAATACACTAAAGGGGTCATACCAAGCACGGGGTGTTTAAGACTATGAAGAGCTCGTTGGAGCTTGCACAAGTATATTGGATGTTAAGGATCATCCATTCCTGGAGATTGTTGCTTATTGATGTTCTTATAAATTGACTATACAAGATAGCATTCTCAACGTCAAGCTAACGAATGGCCATTGTTGAGCGAGAGCTATAGTTAACACTATATGAATAGTTCCAGGTTTGATAACTAGAGAGAAATGTCTTAGTATAATCAACTCCATCAATTTGGTGATATCTTTTTATGACCACACGGGCTTTAATTGATTTAAAGAGCCATTAGGTTCGAGTTTAGATTTAAACACCCATTTTAAGCCAATAATATGCATATCATTAGTGCAAGGAACAAGTTCCCATATTTGATTTTAATGAAGACCATTAATTTCTTCTTTTATGGATGCCTTCTAACTAGGATGAGCCAAAGCTGACAGGATATTATAAGGTCTATAAGGAATATTGGAAAATTTTATAACAGTTAAAAAAAACTTTAGTTAGGCTTAACAATTCCATTTTGAGCTCGAGTGACTATAGGATGAAATGGTGCAACTTATAGTAGTTGAGCCAAGTCAAATTGAGGTTGTGTATGTGATAATTTATTAAATTGGGAGAAATCTGGTTATGTTATTATGGTGGTTAAGAGTTAAGAAAATATGTTCTAGTAGATGAGTTTGACGTTAATGTTGGGTTGCCGAAATTGGAAGTTTTATAATGCAACATCAATGAATTATCATCAAGAGAGGTTATTATATAAGGATGCCAATTGTGAATCTATGACATTTATACCACATATATATATTCCTATTATATTAAGGGTTTTATTTTTCCCAAACAAGGTTTCATACAGAGGAAGAAGGTCTAATCCAAAAAGGAAGAAGATATCTAATTAAAAAGACTCTCAGATAAGAAGAAACAGTCCCTAAAAAGGCACAACCCCTACATCAAAGAGGAATCCTATTCCTCTCAGGTTTGAGCATCTCTATCCCTATAAATAATTCCCCACATCCTTCATTCTTGATCATCTTATTCTATTCTATTCTATCATACTCCTTGCTCTCTTTATCTCTCTAAACTTTCTCTCTCTATATACACTCTGACTTAGGCATTAGAGGGTCTGTGGGGATCTTCCTCACCTATCACCTTGTCCTTTGTTGATTCCTTATAGGGCTTAGACTCAAAGGTTCTAAAAGTGAGTTATTAAGTGGCACCATCTGTGGGGAACCTCTTAAGTTAAAAGCCATTAAGTACCTATCAAATATGATATTGGCATTATGACTTCCATTTAATCACCAACTTTAACTCCAGATACACAAATTAACCCATCAACCCTTATTCCTCCAATTAACCTGTCAACACCCATTCAGCCAATAATTTCCTTAGCAACTTTTTAGCATATTAGACCCTTATCATAAGCTCCACTTAGAGCATATACTCCAAGTAGTAATACCCAGGGATGACCAACACCAGGGAATGACTTCACTTATTATGCTCCTCTACAGTATAACAACTTACCTATACCCTTTGTACCTTTCCCAAGTTTGCTAAAAACCCCCGCCATAAACATACCAAACCTAAACACAGTAACCCAGACAGTTAACCTACCTTTATCAAGCAAAGAAGTAATGATTCAAAACATCCAAACCCAAATGCTCCTGATGCAACAACAGTTGAATGCCTTGATTATAGATAGTGATCCTAGAGTAGATCATCCAGAGAATAATGTAGCAATACTAATAGCAGCTACGAATGTGACTAGTAGAAGTAAAGGTCATAAAGCTTTGGAAGGGGAATCTAACATAATAATCGTAGCCTTAGATGACTCAAAGATAGCTCAAAAAGTTGAAGAGGTGATACAAAAAGCTTATACTGGACCTAGGAAGGAAGAAGAGTGCATTTTAGAAGGAAAGACACCTTTTATAAGCAGAATAATCAGGACGAAGATCCCTACCAAGTTCAAAATGGCTCAATTAAACTAGTTTGATAGAACTAATGATCCAATTAACCATATACCCTCATTCAAGACCAAGATGCTGCTTCAAAATGTGAATGATATAATCATGTGCGAAGTCTTTCTTAGTACACTCACTAATAATGCTCAGAAGTGGTTCCAATAACTTGCTAAGAATTCTATATTATTCTTTGAGGAATTAGCTAAAAAATTTTGGACTTGGTTTATTACCAATGTTCCTCCTGCCAAAAACATCAATGATGTTCAGATGTGCAAATAAGAGGCTACAGAGTCACTAAGAAGTTACTTGGATAAATTTAACAAGGTAGTTATGCAAGTTGAGAATTTAATTAATGAAGTAGCCATAGAAGCCTTGAAGAATGAGACTCGGCTGGGGAAACTCAAAGATAAGGTCATGATAAAAGAACTTAGCACCTTTGCCAAGGTAATGGCTATGGCAATAAAGATCATAAAAATAAATGAAGATAGGAGGATGCACTAGGATAATGAGAAAGCACCTATCAAAAAAGATGAAAAGTCAGAACCAAGAAGGCTTAGATTTTAGTGAACGACCTTCAAAAACTCTGTGGAAGGATTCGGAAGGGAATCGGAGAGGTATATATCACTAAACACTTCCAGATCTAAAATCCTCATGTGGATCAGACATAATGGGTTAGGCATAACACCAACTAAAAAACTGAGTCCAACCAGGGGAGTAATGCAAGATTAAAGGTTCTATTGTTAATACTATTAGGATTATAGGCACAAGACTGAGGCATGCCAAGAATTGAAGAATGCTATAGAAAAGTTAACACAGAATAGGAAACTCGATAACTTCACTAACACAATTAGAAGAAACCAAGAGCCAGATGATCAGGACAAAGATAAGCTACAGTAAAAAAAAAAGCTCATAATGAAGTAGCTACAGTCATTAACATGATTGTTGAAGGAGAAGCGACTGAAAGAAAACTTAAGAGAATTCAGAAGGAAGAAGGCCTCGCCTCTGAAAAGAAAAAGACCATCACATTTAGTCCAAAAGATGGGAAACATGTTCAATATCCTCATAATAATGCCTTAGTAATAAGTGCTTTCATCAATAATTATTTATTAAAAAGATTACTAATTGATTATGGAAGTGTTGTCAATGTACTCTCTTAGAATGCTTATAAGGCAATGGGAGGTTCTGTCATTGATTTCAAAACTATATGGAATCCCATTACAAGCTTTTACAATGGAACCATATAACAAATAGGACTGGTGGAGCTAATGTTAGAATTTGGCAACTGAGATACTGGAGATGTAAAAGCTGTCAAAGCTCTATTTAATGTAATAGATCTTCCTCTCACGTACAATGGAATTATAGGTCGACCAAACCTTTATGAAATTAATGCAACCACGAGCATAAGGAATTTGACCATGAAGATTCCTCTGGAAGGTGGGGTCATTACAATTCATGGAGATCAATATATGGCTAGACAATGCTATCAGCTGGTCGTCAAACCCTAAATGGAAGCATTCCCCCTAGAATCTTTAAAAATTGAGAAATAAGGAGCCAATCCTAAGTCAGTTGATTAATTCAAGAATTTACAAATTGCTAAAGGAAAAATAGTTAGAATTAGTAATGAGCTTGATGATAAAGTCAAAACTGGAATAAGCAAGGTCTTCATCAAACATTCAAGCAGCTTTGCCTCTAAAGAATTTAAGATCATTAAGGTAGATCCTTGGATTGCCTCACATATTTTGAACATCAACTTAGGAGTTAGACCTGTTGTTTAGAAAAAAAAAGGAACTTCATATATGAGAGGCAAAAGGTGATCACCGAGGAAACAAAGAAATTGCTAGAAGCCAAATTTATTAAAGAAGTGACACACTTATAATAGGTAGCTAATGTAGTGCTAGTAAAAACTTCAAATAGGAAGTACAGAATGTGTGTGGACTATATTAATCTGTAATATCCCGTGTTTTTAAAATATTTTTACACTGTACCGGGATATACAGTATTAATAATTTTTGAATATATATTACGATATTTATACGAGTTGATATGTATTTAAACTCTATTTTAATTACTATGTCTTATTTACAGTACTTTACGTAAAATTTTCCCGGAACTTGCATTTTCGGGGAAATTTTCACGTAAATAATTTATTATTAATTATTTCAAATATATTTTCGGACTTGCATGAACTCATACGTATTTTTAAAATATTAAATAAAGTCTATGTGTGTAAATAGTTATTTAATTAGGGTTTAATATTACCCTAATATTTTATTAATTATTTATTAGTTTTATTGTTATTTAATTATTTTTATTTAGTATAAATTATTAAAATATTAAAGTTTATGTGTGTGGTGTATATTTAATGTGTGTAATTTAATATTATTTTAATATATAGTATAAATTATATATATATATATATATGTAGTTAAAAATCAAAAGGAAATGGAAAATTATCGTTTAGCCCCTCCCTTCTCCTTCTTCTCTCCCGATCGTCTATCGTCACTGTGCCTCCCGTTCCAGCACGTCGGACCGCCCTCCGTTGCCACCAGATGCCGCCAACCTTCTTCCCCTTCCTTTCTCTTCCCCTCCGACGTGACCAGGCCGCCGGAAGCCCGTTGGATCGCCCGGAATTCGCCATGGCAGCAAGTTGAGCTTCTTGTCGTCGACGACGATTCCGGCCATCATTTCGTGCACCGCCGGTCTTCATCGACTCCTTGAGCTCCGGTGATTCCAATTCTAAGCTCCTTTCGGCCTGAAATCAAGTGGATTTTGAGGTTTGAGCTAAAACTCAATTCGATCACATTAGGGTTTTCAATTTTTTTTGAGCTTCGAATTGATAGATTCATGAAAACTCCCTTCACAAATTTTGATCCTAGTAGCTTAATCTGCATGTGTGAATTTTTGGAGATTGTTTGGATTTTTGGGTATTTTTGAATATTTAATATTATTTTCTAATTTTCGGAAATTAATTATTTAAATTATGAAATTGTGTTTTATGGTTAAATTAGGTGTTGAAATGAATTATAGGAATTTATTTGGAATTTTTATGAATTTCTAAGTAGTTATTTTGAATTATTGAAGTTTATGTAATTTGGGAAATTAGGGTTAATTATGTTTTTAATGGAATTTAATTGGTTATTTGAGTTTAATTATTAATATTATTGATAAATATGTTGAGAAAATTAATTTTGGATAATTGTATAATTTTTTATGAATTTTTGAAGTAATTTTAGTATATTTATATAGATAAGGGTATTTTGGTAATTTTATCCTAAATTGGCTAAAAATGTAATTTAAGTGGTTTTAATAGTTATTTAAAGTATAAAAATGATTTCTACAAATTATTTGGTATTTTTAACTAATTAAAACTATTTTTCGTGAATTATTTTCAATTATATATATAATATACGGTTTTTCTAATAAAACGAGTTTTTATCGGTTTTTAATGTGTTTAAAGGTTAATTATGTAATTTCTACTTATAAAACGTATTTTTAGGTTTTAAGGGTATTTTTGGTATTATCAGAATTGTTCTGTGTTTGTGGACCCCGGTCGGTAGATTGTAGTCTGGAGTCCGACCGTAGGATTTTGATTGTGCTCTGTGTAGTTTTTCAAAGTGTACTTCCTTGCAGGGTCGGCTCTACTCTTTTGAGTAGAGAGATGTCCGTTTTACAGGGGAGGTTCTACCGAATTTTCGATAGAATTCTCGTAAAACGTGATATCTGGTCGAACCCTGATATCGTTTCTGTATTTAATACTCTAGATTGAATTCTAGGATTCCTGTTAGGTTTATTCTAATATCGGTTATTTATTGCTTGTTTAGTTGCGCCGAGACCGAGGGCTAGTGGACCAGGCCCGTCGGACTCGTCTCGTGGAGCGCACTAGGGTGAGTTACTATACTATATATATGTGCTTTAGGATGCATGATTTAGAAATATATGTTTTATTTTGATTAAATATGCACAAATAATATGATTTGTATTTTAGTTTATTTTGGTTTATTTTTGGTATATAATAAATTATATACATGTTTTGTTAATAAATTATATTTAAAAATATTTTTAAATATATTTCTAGTTTAATTTATGATTTGATTGGATTTATTTAACGTATATATACTCGAAATATACCTGGTTTACTTTTGGTATATTTTTAGTATATATATGGTTTATGTTGATATTTTATTGAACTTCATGCATCATTTATTTTTATGAATGAATGTTTTATATTTATTAATGAAGGATATCGATAGAACGTGCTACCTAGTGGGCAACACTAGGACCGAGTACGTACCGGTACGCCTATAGTATTTAGGCTATATTACTAACTTATCTGTGGATATTGATTGAATGTGATTATTGATATGTGTGAGATATGGTTTGGGTGTGATTGCTGGAGCTCGGTTGACCAAGTGTCTCGGGGCCAATCATACTGGCAGTCAGACTGCTGGAGCTCGGTTGACTTAGTGTCTCGAGGCCAATCTACTGTCTAAATGGATTAAGTGGATATATTTGGATTCAGTGAGCCTGTATGGCTAGAGTGTTGTCTAACACTATTTTCGAGGTTATGATATCATAGGGTTCTATTTGATCCTTCGTAAATGATGATTTTAATAAAAACATATAAAATGATTTTCCTGCATGTGTGTGTATTGCCTGTATATATACATATTAGATATATATTGTTGACTGTATACATTGTCACTTAGTGTGTATGTATATATATTATAGTAATTCACTCAGTGAGGTCTGACTTCCCTCCGTTGATAATTTTTCAGGAGAGTCAACATCTTCAGACCTCAGTAGTAGGCCGATACGCTGGATTTCTTCCACCTCGGCTTCTTTGTGTAAACTGCTTCTCTGAGTCTTGAGTTTTATTTTCTCTAGACACTGCAGTAGTCATTAAATATTTAAAGAGATGTTGTATTGTATTATATTTGAATTGGATTGTATTAAAGAGATTTTATATATGTGATGAGTTGAGATTTGATTTAAATCCAATGATGAAAATGTTATTATTATATTTATGATTTTTATTTCTGCTGCATATTATATGGTTATTGTTATTATTGCATGATTTATTTTATTTTTAGGCTTGCTACGGGTTCCGGATTCGAAAGAATTCTCGTTTCTTAGCGCCGATCATGGCCCCTGTTTTGGGTCGTGACAAAGTTATGTGAGTTGTGGCCCTAGTTTTAAAGTTGTGTTTTCTGTTGAACTACTGTAGTGTATTAGGTTCGAGTATGTCTTGATAAGTATTCCTTGCTTAGTTTTATGCGTTATTCCTCCGTTGTCTATTTTGTATGAATTTTTCTGTTGTCTTTTCAGAATGAGGAGGCAAGCGCGTGTCGCTCCACCGATCATTGAGGCCGAGGATGATGAGTCTTTTCAGGATGAGGTTTTACCTCCTGAGTAGCCAGTTAGACGTAGAGGTCGTGGTAGAGGTAGACCTCGAGGAGCGGCAGGTCGCCGTAGGCAGAGAGAGTTACAGGACGAGGAGCCTGTAGAGCCTGAATTTGATGTTCCTATTCCTCCAGTTGTTCAGCCTGTTCGGCTTGCCTATCAGCAGGGTATGTCTGACCCTGAGGCAGCTTTGTTTTATGCTCGAGTTGGCAGGATTGCTTTCGATGGTACTTTCGATCCGTTAGATTTTCTGCATGCAATTGAGACTAGGACTCAGACTGCTCATACCGAGTACCAGCGGATCATGATCATTGAGTTGTCTGTCGAGGGACCAGCCTTAGATTGGTTCATTCAGATGATCCAGCCTTATATGATGACGATGACGTGGGCTCAGTTTCGAGAGCGATTTATGAGGAGATTTTATCCAGAGCCTCTTCGTTTGAGCTATCGTCTCCGTCTGACCAGTATTTCTCGTGGAGATCAATATGTAGAGGAGTACACCCGAGAGTTTTTGCAATTGGGTAGATATGCAGAGGATCTGATACGAGACCAGTATTTCGTGGTTACTACATATGTCACTGGTTTAGGTTCAGCTTTTGCTGGTATGCCTACAGCAGGCCTTACTCTGGAGTCTATGATTGAGTTAGCCAAGGAGATTGAGTTGAGGTCAGTTAGGCAGGGAGCAATGCCTGATTATTACCAGCTGGGAGTTCAGTCGAGTGGATTGTAGGTTACTCCGTATTCAAGTTTTCATGTTGGATCGAGTAGTCAGCAGCGAGGTCCGACTCAGCAGAGTCAGAGACAGCGGCAACGAGTGCATCGGAGCAGTAGCCATGGCCGTGGAGGTCAGCGTAGATCATTTAGATTCGGGTCAGGTGCTTCGAGCAGCAGCAGTGGTCGTAGTTCTGGATCCGCGGCCAGTGTTTGCCAGACTTGTGGTAGAGTCCATCAGGGATTGTGTTATCTGACACCGCTGACATGCTTCAGATGCGGGCAGACAGGGCATTTTGCCAGATCGTGTCCTTATTCCGGGTATCAGCAACAGCAGATTTCGTGATTCCCACAGCAGTCGATTGCTAGTGCTGCACCCGTGCCATTTCAGTTACCACCAGCTCAGCATCAGAGTTCCACTCAGTTTCTTCCACAGCAGAGTCATGGTAGAGGTACTAGAGGAGGTGCCAGAGGTGTTGGCCAGGCTTCTACCAGTCAGCAAGGAGGTCGAGGTCAGGCCAGAGTTTTCCATCTCACTCAGCAGGATGCTCAGGCATCTAATGCAGTCGTGGCAGGTATTATTTCTGTTTGTTACCTGGATGCATGGGTTTTGTTTGATCCGGGTGCCACGCATTCGTTTGTTTCTCCTGTTTTTGCTTCTAAATCTTGTTGGCAAGCTTCAAGGATGGCTTTTCCTTTGTCCGTTGCCACTCCTCTAAGCGATTCTTTGGACACCGATATTGTTCTTTCTGGTTGTCCAGTTCTCGTGGGAGATAGAGAATTACCCGCTGATTTGATTCTGTTGGATGTAATGGAGTTTGATGTTATTTTGGGAATGGACTGGTTATCTCAGCACTATGTCATGGTAGATTGCAGGAATAAAGAGGTGACTTTCAGAATTCCTGATGAAGAAGATTTTAAGTTTGTTGGTGATAGGAGTTCAGCACCTCAGAATCTTATTTCTGCTATTACGGCTAGGGAGTTGTTGAGGAAAGGATGTCAGGGATATTTGGCATTGGTCAGGGATACATCAGTGGAGAAGTTGTCACTCACAAATGTTCCTGTTGCTTGTGAGTTTCCTGATGTTTTTCCCGAGGAGTTGTCAGGTTTACCACCTCATAGAGAGATTGAGTTCTGTATAGATGTGGTCCCAGGTACTACTCCTATATCTATGCCACACTATCGTATGGCTCCTGCAGAGTTGAGAGAGTTGAAGGAGCAGTTGCAAGAGTTATTGGATAAAGGTTTTATAAGACTTAGTGTTTCTCCTTGGGGTGCACCAGTCTTGTTTGTGAAGAAGAAGGATGGTACCCTGAGACTGTGCATTGACTACAGAGAATTGAATAAGGTAACAATGAAGAACAAGTATCCTCTTCCGAGGATAGATGATTTGTTTGACCAGCTATAGGGTGCACAGTTCTTTTCTAAGGTTGACCTGAGGTCAGGTTATCATCAGTTGCGGATCAGTGAATCTGATATTCCTAAGACAGCATTCCGCACTCGATATGGTCATTATGAGTTTCTGGTGATGTCTTTTGGTTTGACTAACGCACCAACAGCTTTTATGGACCTGATGAACAGGGTATTCAGACCGTATGTGGATCCGTTTGTGGTAGTCTTCATTGATGATATACTAGTATATTCGAGGAGTATGGAAGAGCATGTATATCACTTGAGGATTGTACTACAGACACTGAGAGATCATCAGCTTTATGCTAAATTCTCGAAATGTGATTTCTGGATGGAGAGTGTTTCTTTTCTTGGACACGCAGTGTCTAAAGAAGGTATTCAGGTTGATCCACAGAAGATTGAGGCAGTGTTTGATTGGCCTAGACCTACTTCTGTCACTGAGATTCAAAGTTTTCTAGGTTTAGCCGGGTATTATAGGCGGTTTGTGCAAGATTTTTCTAGAATTGCAGTCCCTATGACTCGCTTGACTCAGAAGAATGTTAGATTCGAGTGGTCAGAAGCTTGTGAGAATAGTTTTCAGTTGTTAAAGGAGAAGTTGACCGCAGCGCCAGTGTTAGCTTTGCCCAATAGTGTGGATAAGTTCACAATTTACTGTGATGCCTCTAGAATTGGTCTTGGTTGTGTGTTGATACAGAATGGAAGGGTGATAGCCTATGCTTCGAGGCAGTTGAAGAAGCATGAGCAGAACTATCCCACACATGATCTTAAGATGGCTGCAGTGATCTTTGCTTTGAAGATCTGGAGACATTATCTGTACGGGGTGACTTGTGAGATATTTACTGATCATAAGAGCCTTAAGTACATTTTTCAGCAGAGAGATTTGAATCTGAGGCAGAGGAGATGGTTGGAATTGTTGAAGGATTACGACTGTGAGATTCTATATCATCCGGGTAAAGCTAATGTGGTAGCAGATGCCTTGAGTAGGAAATCCTCAGGTAGTCTTGCTCATATTAGTGTTGAGAGGAGACCATTGATCCAGGAGTTGCATTTGTTGGTGGATCAAGGTCTGATGATGAAGATTAGTAGATCAAGTGGACTGCTAGCTCAATTTAAAGTGCGATTTGTACTGAGGGATAGGATTAAAGCAGCTCAGAGTCGAGATCCTATTCTAGAAGAGCTTGCAGAGAATGTTCGAGCAGGGAAGTTCGCTGATTTCACACTCGATGATGATGGTGTGTTATGGATCAGTGGTAGATTATGTGTTCCTGATGTGGATAATTTGAGAGAGGAGATTTTAGAGGAAGCACATTCTACAGCTTACAACGTTCATCCATGTGTTACTAAGATGTACCACAGTATCAGAGATCTATACTGGTGGGACGGATTGAAGAAGGATGTCGCTGATTATGTTGCGAAGTGCTTGACGTGTCAGCAAGTGAAAGCCGAACATCAGAAGCCTTCTGGGAAGCTTCATCCTCTTCCTATTCCCGAGTGGAAGTGGGAAAGGATAGCTATGGATTTTGTGGTCGGTTTACCTCGTTCTAAGGATATATACGATTCCATCTGGGTGATTGTAGATAGATTGACGAAGTCTGCACATTTCTTGCCTGTGAAATCCACTTATTCTGTAGCTAGATTGGCGAAGCTGTATGTGAAGCATATTGTATGCCTTTATGGAGTACCTGTGTCCATTGTTTCAGATAGAGGTTCAGTGTTTACTTCTCATTTTTTACAGAAGTTGCAGGAAGCGATGGCCACTAGGTTGGATTTCAGTACTGCTTTCCATCCTCAGATAGATGGTCAGTCTGAGAGGACGATCCAGACACTGGAAGATATGTTGAGGATGTGTGTCTTGGATTTGGGAGGTAGCTGGGATGATCATTTGTCACTTGTTGAGTTTGCATATAATAACAGCTACCATAGCAGTATTGGTATGGCACCGTATGAGGTGTTGTATGGAAGGAGGTGTAGATCCCCGTTGAGTTGGGATGAGATTGGTGAGAGAGCTTTAACTAGACCTGAGATGGTTCAGGATGCTGTAGAGAAGGTCACCGTGATTAAGCGTAGATTAGAGACCGCAGTTAGCAGACAGAAGAGTTATGTGGATCCTAGGCGCAGAGATATGGAGTTTTAGGTTGGAGATTTTATTTTTCTGAAGGTATCTCCAATGAAGGGTGTGATGAGATTTGGTAGGAAGGGTAAGTTAGCATCGAGATATATTGGATCGTTTGAGATTCTGGAGAGAGTTGGCACTGTTGCATATCGGTTGGATTTGCCTCCGAGTATGTCACAAGTGCATCCAGTATTTCATATCTCGATGTTGAGGAAGTATATCTCAGACCCTTCACACGTGTTGCAGCCCGACAGTGTAGAAGTGAGTGAAGATTTGACGTTTGTGGAAGAACCTGTGGCGATCGTAGATTTTCAAGTTCGACAGTTGCGATCGAAGCAGATTTCGATGGTTAAAGTTCTGTGGCGTAGCGATAGAGTCGAGGAGCATACGTGGGAGACTGAAGCTGAGATACGAGCTTCTTACCCGTATCTCTTTCCTTCTTGATCTTGTTTTTTTTTGGAATTCGGGGACGAATTCTTGTAAGGGGGGAAGACTGTAATATCCCGTGTTTTTAAAATATTTTTACACTGTACCGGGATATACAGTGTTAATAATTTTTGAATATATATTACAATATTTGTACGAGTTGATATGTATTTAAACTCTATTTTAATTACTGTGTCTTATTTACAGTACTTTACGTAAAATTTTCCCGGAACTTGCATTTTCGGGAAAATTTTCACGTAAATAATTTATTATTAATTATTTCAAATATATTTTCGGACTTGTATGAACTCATACGTATTTTTAAAATACTAAATAAAGCCTATGTGTGTAAATATTTATTTAATTAGGGTTTAATATTACCCTAATATTTTATTAATTATTTATTAGTTTTATTGTTATTTAATTATTTTTATTTAGTATAAATTATTAAAATATTAAAGTTTATGTGTGTGGTGTATATTTAATGTGTGTAATTTAATATTATTTTAATATATAGTATAAATTATATATATATATATATATATATATATATATATATATATACATATATGTAGTTAAAAATCTAGAGGAATTAGAAAATTACCGTTTAGCACCTCCCTTCTCCTTCTTCTCTCCCGATCATCTAACGTCACTGTGCCTCCCGTTCCAGCACACCGGACCGCCCTCCGCCACCACCAGCTGCCGCCAACCTTCTTCCCCTTCCTTCCTCTTCCCCTCCGACGTGACTAGGCCGCCAGAAGCCCGCTGGATCGCCCGTAATTCACCATGGCAGCAAGTTGAGCTTCTTGTCGTCGACGACGATTCCGGCCACCATTTCGTGTACCGCCGATCTTCATCGACTCCTTGAGCTCCGATGATTCCAATTCTAAGCTCCTTTCGGCCTGAAATCAAGTGGATTTTGAGGTTTGAGCTAAAACTCAATTCGATCACATTAGGGTTTTTGATTTTTTTTTAGCTTCAAATTGATTGATTAATGAAAACTCCCTTCACAAATGTTGATCCTAGTAGCTTAATCTACATGTGTGAATTTTTGTGGAATTTTTGGAGATTGTTTGGATTTTTGGGTATTTTTGAATATTTAATATTATTTTCTAATTTTCGGAAATTAATTATTTAAATTATGAAATTATGTTTTATGGTTAAATTAGGTGTTGAAATGAATTATAGGAATTTATTTGGAATTTTTATG
Organism: Mallotus nudiflorus; assembly: GCA_947683625.1. Classification (NCBI taxonomy): domain Eukaryota; kingdom Viridiplantae; phylum Streptophyta; class Magnoliopsida; order Malpighiales; family Euphorbiaceae; genus Mallotus; species Mallotus nudiflorus. The sequence continues at coordinate 3,176,373 of CANTUR010000037.1, forward strand.
AATTTCTAAGTATTTATTTTGAATTATTGAAGTTTATGTAATTTGGGAAATTAGGGTTAATTATGTTTTTAATGGAATTTAATTGGTTATTTGAGTTTAATTATTAATATTATTGATAAATATGTTGATAAAATTAATTTTGGATAATTTTATAATTTTTGGTGAATTTTTGAAGTAATTTTAGTATATTTATATATATAAGGGTATTTTGGTAATTTTACCCTAAATTGGCTAAAAATATAATTTAAGTGGTTTTAATAGTTATTTAAAGTATAAAAATGATTTCTACAAATTATTTGGTATTTTTAACTAATTAAAACTATTTTTCGTGAATTATTTTCAATTATATATATAATATACGGTTTTTCTAATAAAACGAGTTTTTATCGGTTTTTAATGTGTTTAAAGGTTAATTATGTAATTTCTACTTATAAAATGTATTTTTAGGTTTTAAGGGTATTTTTGGTATTATCAGAATTGTTCTGTGTTTGTGGACCCCGGTCGATAGATTGTAGTCTGGAGTCCGACCGTGGGATTTTGATTGTGCTCTGTGTAGTTTTTCGAAGTGTATTTCCTTGCAGGGTTGACTCTACTCTTTTGAGTAGAGAGATGTCCATTTTACAGGGGAGGTTCTGCCGAATTTTTGATAGAATTCTCGTAAAACGTGATATCCGGTCGAACCCTGATATTGTTTCTGTATTTAATACTCTAGATCGAATTCTAGGATTCCTGTTAGGTTTATTCTAATGTCGGTTATTTATTGCTTGTTTAGTTGCACCGAGACCGAGGGCTAGTGGACCAGGCTCGTCGGACCCGTCTCGTGGAGCGCACTAGGGTGAGTTACTATACTATATATATATGCTTTAGGATGCATGATTTAGAAATATATGTTTTATTTTGATTAAATATGCACAAATAATATGATTTGTATTTTAGTTTATTTTGGTTTATTTTTGGTATATAATAAATTATATACATGTTTTGTTAATAAATTATATTTAAAAATGTTTTTAAATATATTTCTAGTTTAATTTATGATTTGATTGGATTTATTTGACGTATATATACTCGAAATATACCTAGTTTACTTTTGGTATATTTTTAGTATATATATGGTTTATGTTGATATTTTATTGAACTTCATGCATCATATATTTTTGTGAATGAATGTTTTATATTTATTAATGAAGGATATCGATAGAACGTGCTACCTAGTGGGCAGCACTAGGACCGAGTACGTACCGGTACGCCTATAGTATTTAGGCTATATTACTAAATTATCTATGGATATTGATTGAATGTAATTATTGATATGTGTGAGATATGGTTTGGGTGTGATTGCTGGAGCTCGGTTGACCAAGTGTCTCGGGGCCAATCACACTGGCAGTCAGACTGCTGGAGCTCGGTTGACTTAGTGTCTCGAGGCCAATCTACTGTTTAAATGGATTAAGTGGATATATTTGGATTCAGTGAGCCTGTATGGCTAGAGTGTTGTCTAACACTATTTCCGAGGTTGCGATATCATAGGGTTCTATTTGATCCTTCGTAAATGACGGTTTTAATAAAAACATATAAAATGATTTTCCTGCATCTGTGTGTATTGCCTGTATATATACATATTAGATATATACTGTTGACTGTATACATTGTCACTTAGTGTGTATGTATATATATTATAGTAATTCACTCAGTGAGGTCTGACTCCCCTCCGTTGATAATTTTTCAGGAGAGTCAACATCTTCAGACCTCAGTAGCAGGCTGATACGCCTGATTTCTTCCGCCCCAGCTTCTTTGTGTAAACTGCTTCTCTGAGTCTTGAGTTTTATTTTCTCTAGACACTGCAGTAGTCATTAAATATTTAAAGAGATGTTGTATTGTATTATATTTGAACTGGATTGTATTAAAGAGATTTTATATATGTGATGAGTTGAGATTTGATTTAAATCCAGTGATGAAAATGTTATTATTATATTTATGATTTTTATTTCCGCTGCATATTATATGGTTATTGTTATTATTGCATGATTTATTTTATTTTTAGGCTTGCTACGGGTTCCGAATTCGAAAGAATTGTCGTTCCCTAGCGCCGGTCATGGCCCCTGTTTTGGGTCGTGACATAATCTTAATAAATTATACCCAAAAGACAGCTATTTATTACCAATAATAGATCAGCTAGCAGACTCAATTGCTTATCACAACTTGTATAGATTTGTGGATGCTACTTAGGCTACCATTAGATCCCAATAAAGAAGGAAGATTAGGAGAAAACATCATTTATCACTCACGAAGGCCTTTATTGCTACAAGGTTATACCCTTAGGACTAAAGAATTATGGAGCAACATACCAAAGCTGATGAACCACTTGTTCCAAGATTAAATTAGGAAAAATGTAGAAGTATATAAGGATGACATCATTATTAAGAGCCAACATGTAGAGCAACAATCCGAGGATTTTGATAAAATCCTTCAAATACTGGATCAATACCATATCAAGCTTAATCAGGAGAAGTATGTCTTTGGGGTTAAGGCAAGCAAATTATTAGGATTCATGATATCCCATAAAGGAATTGAAGCCAATCCAAAAAAAATGATGGGGGCCATACTTAAGATAAATGCTCTAGCATCATTAAACAAGCTCTAAAAGTTAAATGGTAGAATAACAGCTTTAGGATGTTTCATCTCCTGCTTAGCCAAACAATGTCTACCATTATTCTAAGCCCTAAAAAACTCCAAGAAGTTTGTATGGAATGAATAATGTTAGGCTGCCTTCGAAGACATTAAAAGGTTCCCATCTTCACCCCCTTTACTCAACAGGCCAATCCCTGGAGAGGTTTTATACCTGTATCTCTCTCTTGGTCAAGACTTAATTGCATCAATACTGGTCAGAGAGAAGGGAAACCAATAGAATCTGGTGTACTACCTCAGTAAAATACTCAGAGGTTCAGAAGTTTGGTATCCCAAACTGGATAAGTTAGCTATAGTCATCATAAATACATCTTAGAAGCTCAAGCATTATTTTTAAGCTCACTTAAACATTGTAAGATCTAGCTTCCCATTAAGGAAAATCTTGCAAAGACCTAAAAAATTTAATAGATTGGTCCAATGGTTGGTATTGCTAGAAGAATTTGACTCCAGTTATGAACCTTGTCAGCAAATTAAAGCCCAAACCTTGGCAAATTTTATGCAAGAGATGACAGTGGAAGATGTTGTCCCTTTTGAATGCCCGGAGTGGAAGTTATACATAGATGGAGCCTGATCTATCCAAGGATCTAGTACTGGAATCATTCTCAAAAGGCCAAACAAAGTCACAATCAAATATGCAATTCAAATAAAGTACAAAGAAACTAATAATGCAACCAAGTATGAAGCACTCATCACAAGACTGAAGTTAACTATAGTAGTCAGAGTCAAGCATCTCAAAATATACTTTGATTCACAACTGGTGGTTAACCAAATCAAAGGAACATACCAAATTAATGAGTCAAGCATCCTCAAGTATATAGAGAAATTTAAACAACTCCTAAAGAAGCTCAAGCAAGATAGGGGACAATGGAAAATCATTCAAATTCCTAAAAATGAAAACTTAGAGGTAGACTTATTAGCCAAATCAATAATACAAGACAATCAAAAATTCCAAGAGCTTAAGCTAACTAAGGAGTTGATGAAGCCAAGCACCAAGGAAGTAGAGATTATGGATATCTAAGAAGTAGCAAAATGGATGAAGCCAGTCATTTAGTATCTCGTTCATAGAGTACTCCCACATGATAAGTTAAAGTCTCAGAAGTTAAAGATAAAAGATGTGCATTACTCCATGCACAATACGGAACTTTATAAAAGGTCCCTATTATATCCATGATCTAAGTGCATATCACTAGATGAAGAAAATTATGTACTTAAAGAAATTCATTAAGGGATCTATAGAGCTCATGAGTCTCATCATTTGCTTATCAAAAAAGCATTTCTCTAGGGTTATTATTGGCCCACCATGTAATGAGATGCTCAAAAATTGGTTCAGTAATGCCATAAGTGTCAATAATTTACTTGCCTCAACCACAAACCTTCCAATATTTGGCATCCAATTGGGAGTCCTTGGCCTTTCGCAATATGGGGAATGGATATCTTAGGTCCATTTCCTATTTCAACCTCTCAAAGAAGTTCTTGATTGTAGTTATAGATTACTTCACCAAATGGATAGAGGTGAAAGCTATCCCAACCATTATTGAAGCCCAAATTCAACACTTTTTCTAGAAAGAAATTTTCTACAGATTTGGCATACCACACTCCTTGATAATAGATAATGGGAAACAATTTGACAATGAGAAATTCATAAGGTTCTACTCTGATTTTAATATAAAGCTCTTATTTACTTTAATAGCTCATCCATAAATAAATGGTCAAAAAAAGGACACCAACAGGATCATCATGCAAGGTCTAAAGAAGAGATTAGATAAAAAGAAGGGAAACTAGGTTGAAGAACTCAACATTGTCATTTAGGTATATAAAACAACACTTAGAACCTCCACAAGTGAAAAGCCTTTCAAATTGACTTATGGGATGGATGTTGTAATCCTAGTGGAAATTGAGTTAATGAGCTACCGAGTAACTGAAGATCTGGATTAGGAGGTCAACAATGTTAATGCTCGAATATGCCTAGATCTACTTGAAGAAAGAAGAGAACAAGCATCGATTGTAGTAGAAGCTTAGAGGCAGAAGAATAAGGAATATCATTATAAATATATCTGACCAAAAAGTTTAGGTTAGAGATTGGGTACTTAGAAGAGTTGACATCAATAAAGACAAATCTAGAACAGGCAAGCTCAAACCTAATTGGGAAGCCCCTTACTAAGCCATTGAAAAAATGACTAAAGGGGCATAGAAGATCAAAGATGAGCAAGGAAAAAAGCTACCTCAATACTAGAACTCAGACAGTTTCAAAAAATATTATCAATAAATGTCTTCAGAGTTTAATAAGTTTTAAGAAATAAAATACTTCATTTATCATTCAAAATGTTACATTACATCAAAAGGAAAATTTTCACCGAGTATTTTACAAATTAGCCTCAAACCCGGGAGGCACAATCCTATCATTGGGAAAAAGTTCAGCATCTTCCAAAGTTTGAGATTCGAGTAATGAAGTGGATTTGGCACCATAAGAAGTAGCTCTGATAGTGGATTTCTCTTAGATGGCTTACAAATCCTTTGGAGCAAACTTAGTGGCAGTATCTTCCTCAGTAGCTAGTCGCACCAGATCATTGGAAGTTATCTTCTCCAAATCAGAAAAATCCAAATCCGAATGCTAAGTCGATAGTATCCTCTAACACTTGGATTTATAGGCTTTAAAAAATCCGTTCACCATCTTCTGATAAGTCTTGCGATTTCCTCTCATCGACCAACTTTTTTTTTAGAGTTTTAACCTTGGCATCCTACATCTCAATCCTTGATTCAAGTTAAGCTTATGAATGCTCAAGCTCTTTGATCTTCTTTAAACTCACCTCAATGTCCAATTTGGACTTCACATTATCAATCTTAGTAAGCTCCAAGGCATGCTTTGCCGCTTCCAACTTCTTCCCAACATCGGCCTCTTTAATATTGTACTCACTTTGGAGGATGAAATGATTATCCTTCAGTAGTAGCAATCTTTAAACCATATGATAGATAAGTAGGGAAAGATAAAAAAAAAAAAGAGAAACATCTGCAGAAAATGATTATGGTCGTGATTGGGCAAGTTACCTCTAAAGTGTGGGTAATCAAAGAATTGAACAACTCACTTCTTCCTTTTTCTTACCATTTTTGGATGTCATTCGACAACCATAAACACTCAGCGTAGTGATCCCTAACTTGAGGATTAAAGACACTTAGGGGTTTCATCTTTGATAAAAACCATCTTCTCGAATTCGGGCATCCAATAAGTTTTGGATGCTTAATAAACACCTCTTCACCAAGTTGGTCCTCATCATTTAACTCCTTTCTCTAGGAGTACTTTATGGGAAGTTTAGATGTTTCTTTCTGAGTAGAGCCAAGCATAGTTTTTCTTTTATTACTTAGACATGGATTAGTGTGAGCCTCCAAGACCTCTACTTCTTTGACAAGTTAATTAGTTTGAGGTGCCACTTATTCTTCAAGCTCTTCTTCTAAAACAAATTCCATTCACAAAAGTGAAATAGTTAGCCATCTATAAATGATGAAGAACAAAACTCAAAATATACCTTTAGAATCTTAAAACTTACCACTAACATCTATATCCCCAGGGCAAACTCTCTAAAGGTATCTTTGAGATAGATTCTCAACAGATGTGCCATCGGCTATACTTTGAATATGCAATCTCAGCACTAATTTAGTATCTTCTTCGAGTAAACTCAGGGGATGCTTTACCTTCTTACAATTGTCAACCCACATTTACCTGATATTAATAAAATTTAATGGATGCTCAATTTATGAAAAATCTATGCCTCCATTTCTTATAAAGGTCTAGAAGCTTAACAAAAATGTTATGGTTTAGAACAACTGATAAAGAAAACATCAACTCTCCCTTTTTCTTATCCAGACTATACATATACCAGAGAATGTCCAAGTCTACCTCTCTACCCTCCTTATGCATCAAATTTATATACCCAGTAAAGATTCAGCAACTGTTAGGGTGAAGTTGGTCGAGGGCTATATTGTATTTATTCAAGAAGTTTCTAACAAAAGGATCTAAGGGAAATTTCAACCCCTTTTCTAACTGATCAAAGTACATTATCAATTTTTGCCAATCTAAAATAGGGGTGTGAGCCTTGAAATTTTTATCTATAGTATACAGTATTTATTCTTAAGGAATTATAAAGCATCTTTTATACTGTTTAAGCATATTATCATCAATCCTAGATGCAAAAAGATCTGAACTAACTTGCTCTTGCAAAGACATAAAAGCCTATAGAGAAGAAATAAAAACAACTAAAGAGGAAAAATCTTCACCTCAGCAAATTAGGATTTTCATAAAAAAAGTGCTGAGATCATAGCAGTAGAAAGGCACTTGAGGGTAGGAAAGCAAACAAAAAATTAGCAAAGATAAAAAAACAAAAGAAAATCTAAAGTGTAAAATAAGTAAGAAGATTCACCATTTAAAAGGAACATAAAGGTTCTGGAATGACCGCTAATACCCTCACGGTTATTCACATCTCTCTTACCCAACATCAAAGGTATTTCTAGGCATAGATAGCCCACTAATCGAGCAGTTATTATTATGACACTGAAACATCTCATCTTTTGGCACATGAATAGATGAGATAGTTACATAATTCAAAATTCAAAAGAATATTAAAAGGCATGGTGATTGACAATCCCCTTATCCCGCTACCAGCCATCCTCATCTTTTCATCAACACTTAGGTCGTGCTTCTAATGCACCGAGCATCTAAGTCCAATGATTGAATTTGGCACCCTGAGGTTGCTTCGATAGTACTGAGGTTCGGTACTTAGGTCGCACTTTTAATGCACTGAGCATCTAAGTCCAGTGACTGAAGCTGGTTCCCTCAAGGTCGCTTCGATAGTATCGAGGTTTGGCACTTAGGCCACACTTCTAATGCACCGAGCATCTAAGTCCAGTGACTGAAGCTGGCACCCTCTATTCGCATTGATAGTACTGAGGTTTAGTACTCTGGCCATGCTTTTAATGCATTGAGCATCAAACTCTAATAACTTAAGCTTATCCTCAGGTCATTTCTTATAATACTGAGGTTTAAAAGACTCAAGTAGCTTACATAGTATCGAGTATCTAAAACTCCAACAACGACTAGTTCCATTAGGTCATTTTTATAATACTTATAGGCTAATCCCTCAGGATGTTTCATAAACACCAACCATCTATAAGTCCAACTGGGATCTTCATGCTCTAATGTTTAGACACTACAATTTCAAGACTTGGTACCGAGCATCATCCCTTTTCTGTGACTGAGGCTGGCCACCTCAACTCACCCTTCAAAATCAGATGCATTTATGTGCAGTCTCTTTTTTTGCAATGGAATCTCTATTCTGAGATACCCGACATCCATCCCAACAAGTCTACTATAATCTTAACTCATCAGACATAAGGGATTCTTGATAACCCATATATATATTCTTATTATATTAAGGATTTTATTTTTCCCAAATAAGGTTGCTTGCGGAGAAAGAAGGTCTAATCCAAATAGGAAGAAGATCTCTAATTAAAAGGACTCTTAGATAGGAATAAAAAAGCTCTAAAAAGGCATAACGCCTACATAAAAAAGGAATCCTATTCCTCTCAAGTTTAAGTATTGCTATCCCTATAAATAAGTCCCCATGTCCCTTATTCTTAATCATCTTATTCCATTTTATTCTCTCATACCCCTTGCTCTCTTTACATCTCTAAATTATCTCTCTTTATATTCTCTAACTTAGGCATCGAAGGGTCTATAAGGATCTTTTTTACTATCACCTTATCCTTTGTTAATTTCTTATAGGGCTTAGACTCGGAGGTTTCGGAAGCAAGTTATTAGACATTAGTAGCCACTAGAGGTAATAGGCTTTGACATGGTAGCATAGTGCTTTCTAAAGAATCATATGGAGATGGATAAATATTAGTATATGAAAATCATGAATAATAAATGCTAATGATATATGGTTCAACATGAGTAGATTTATAAGCTAATTTATATGGGAAGCATGAGTCATAAAAAATAAGTCCAGATATAAAAACTTTTTTGTTTAAAGGATGGAAGCATTTATAGCCCTTATATTGGTCACTATATCTTACAAATATGCAAAGAATAGTTTTAGGATCAAATTTTTTACGTCTCATGCCCTAAGTATAAGGAAAGCATTTTGAACTAAATACACAAAGTGAGATATATATAGGATGAGTGTTGTGCAAGACAAAATATGGATTGTTAGAGTCTAAGGTAGATAAATGTAACCTATTAATAAGGTAAACAATAGTAGAAAAAACTTAAACCCATAAAGATAGAGGTGCACCATAGTGAAATAGCATAGTCATTCATAATTCCTATATTTTCTGTGTATCCTTTTAACCATACCTATTTACTCAGGAGTGTAGGGACAAGATATCATATGAACAATACCTATAAATAAAAAATGAATAGATAGTTTGGAATTGATGAACTCACCTCCTCCATCTGAATGAAATATTTTAATTTTTTTATTAAATTTTTTTGGCTATATATGTTCGAATACAAGAAAGACATTGAAAAAATTAGACTTATATTAGAAAAATCATCTACAAAGCATGCATAAAATATGAGATTTCCAATAGATAAAACAAGAGCTAGTCCCCATAAATTACAATGAATTTTTTCAAAGAAACTAGTGCTAGAATGTTTAGAACATAATTAAAAGGTAATTTGCTAAGCTTCCCTTACTAACAACTATCACATAACTATTAAATTTTTATAAAACCTAAAACATCAATTAGCCCTTTATTTTTTAATAATTACAAAGTGAAAAAAATCGAGGATGTCCTAATCATTAATGCTAAACTTCAAAAGACCTACATATGAAATGGTAAGAAAAATCCAACTCTAGTGAATTAGCTAGAACATAAAGATCACCCTTGTGCTTCCCTATCATTATTGGTTGACTTGTTTTCCATTCCTTAATAAAAAAAAATCAATACTAGTGAATTCACAGTTTATAGGATATTGAGTAGTTAACTGACTTATAGAGAGTAAATTTTTTATTAAGCTAGGCACAAGAAGAACGTCACAAAGTGGTAATGTTTTATTATTTTATATGATACGAGAGTCACCAATATCGATAATTGGTAAAGGAGATTCATTGTCAATAGGTATTGAATTAGTGCCAAAGTATTTATGAATATTAGATAGCATACCTGACTTTCCTATCATATGATTGGAGGCTCTTATATTTAAAGTCCATTTAGTATCAACTATGATATTATCCAAAGTAAGAACTGCTAGAGCTTGTGGGACTTCATCCTATTGCACAGGCTTCTTTAGTATCCACCAACAAGTATTAAATATATGTCCTTAACTCTGCATTATTGACACCTTTCATCATGGTAAAAGTCTCTTTTAGTTTGAGTTATGTAGAGTTCTTTTAGTGGAAGAGGTCATATTTATTGAGTGGTTAAGGTTATTGACCTATTTTTAGTTTTGTTTTTAAGTTGTTGTACTTTAAAACCCCATCCCAAAGAAGTAAACTTCTGTGTGTTTCCATTATGTCATTATTATTGACTATAAAATGCCACCTGATGACTAAATTAAGGGGCTACCTGTAGATGGCGGGGTTTAGCGTGCATCCAAGATTTTGGCAACCGTGTCACTGTTTGAGCTCAGAGCTTTAGAGAACACACTAACTATTGTCATAAAGACACAGTGTGGAGATAAGGAGTCGCCACCCAGGGTAATAACTGAGACATATCGAAAAGGTGGTACTCGATTCGCTAAAAGAAAGCCAGCACCACAACCAGGAGATTCTAGATACGGAATACCAACTTCTTTCAGTCTTGTATTCATTTAGAATTACTTTATGAATTACTATCTTATCCTCTATTTACATGCAATTTCATATAAACCCAAAATAATAAACTCCAAGGCAAACTAGTCATGAAATATACAAGTAAATAATGGATTCAATAAATCACATAATCCCTAAGTTAGTCTAATATACATGGATTTTAAATAAATGAGCTAAAGTCTACATGTTTTAAATTATAAGTGAACCTAAAGACCTAATTCCTTTTTATTTTAATTAAATGAACCTAAGTCTACTAATTTTAATTCTAAAAATGGGCCTAATTCTACATGTTATGAAGGAATTTAAATTAATGAGCTTAATTCTACATGTTTTAATTAAATAATGATCTTAAATCTACAAATTATGAAAAAGGCTTAAATTAAGTGGGCTAAGTCTAAATTAATTAAATTAAATTAAGTGGGTCTATGTCTAATTAACTAAATGGGCCTAAAGGTATTTCTAACCTAAAGTCTAATTAATTATGGACCTAAAAATATATTTTAATTAATTAAACCTAATTAATTATTAAATGATATGGGCTAAAGTAAACAAATCAAAATCTAAAATGGGCTTAAGTCCCAAAACACACAAAAATAATAAATAAACTCAAAAACAAATAAAACACATAAAAAACAATTAAATAAGATCAAACAAATAATTATTAATCCGTTCTAAAATTCTAATTTTATTAACATGCAACCCAAATTAATCTACTTCCCCATTGATTTTAAATGATTATCAAATTGAAACCTAATTTTACTAATCAATTTAATAAAAAATCATGCAACCACACACATAATTTTATTACTATTTCCACTATTGGGGCTATTACATTAATTCATAAAATAATTAATAAAAAAATAAAAATAAAGACAATAAAAATAAAAATAAAACCCTAGAAACTAAGTCTCTACGAGGCTTTATCCATGGTCTTTTGTGGATTTCCAATAAAATTCATCTCCCCCGTATGATCACCATGTGTTTTCCTCCATAATCAACCATAAAAAAAATAAAATAATAATTAATGAATAAATTATAATAAAATAAATAGAATAATAAATAAATAAACAAATAAATAAATAAAAGAAGAAGAAGAATATGATATGCTTATGGATGATTAGGGTGCTCCTCAGATTTGTGATTCCACATTCTTGATAAGTCTTCGAATCTTTTCTTTAAAAATTCTTCACGAGTCTTTGAATTAATTGATGAATCAAAAAGAATTTTTGATCAAGAATAAATAAAAAATAAAATCATAATTTTCTTTCTCTCCTCTCCTCTTTTCTACGCCCTTCTCTTTTTTTTTCTTTTTTTCCTTCTCTCCTTTCATGCTCCTTCCTAGCCCCCCCTTTTATAATGGAACTAGGAAGCCTAACCCTAATCCTAATATGATTCTCATTTTTAAAGTGTATTTAGGAATTTTAAACCAAATAGGATTAAATTAATTTGGAAGTTTAAACCAATTTAGGATTGAATTAATTAGGAAATTTAAACCACCTAAAATTGGAATAATTAGAAATAGGAAAGAGTTTAATTCTGACCGGGATTGTGCAATTCTGATTGAAATTATACAATCCCGATCTGAATTATTGTAATTCCAATCGAAATTACATAATTCCGATCAGAATTATGGAATTCCGACGTGCAAAAAAATTTAAATTTTACAATTAGGTCCTAAAAAGAACTTTGCAATTTAGTCCTTGAAAACATTAAATTCTTCCTTTAAAAGCCCTTTAGAATTTTTTAAAGATTAAGCATCTAAGACATTTTCATCATTGGAGTCTTTTGCTGCATCCATAACATGTCATCTCGAAATTGGGTGTCTACACTACCAGATCGGTATGATTAAAGATTTAGTTGCAATTTTAATATAGTGGTAGTAAAAGTTTCATATTAAGGACCAAGGTTGGCAAAAAGATAAAACACCTTTTCTTTATCAGGAACTAGTTCATTGATAACAATAAGGGTATCACATAGACCCTTGAATACATGAATATGATCACCAATGGTTTCATCAACCTCCTTAAAGAGACATGTTATTTGTTATCATAATATGAATTTGCATTTTTGCGAAGCTTAAGCATAAGTAACTTTGAGAGCTTCCTAAATTGCATGAGTTATTTCTATTCCAATAATAAGTCTAAGTGCTTCTTCTAAAAGTGTTCCAATGATCCAACCCCAAAGAAGATAATCAAATTTTTGCCATGCAATGAATTTAATTCTTAATTTTGGTATAAAGTTGTTTGATTTTATGGTATTGTTTTGATTTGATATGGTATATTTAGTTGGAGATGGTGTTTCATTGGTAAGATAGTTAACGAGCTCTTGACTTTCAGTAAGAGCCAAGGCTTGTTCATGCAACAAAGGATAATTAGAGGATGTAAGTTTATGTGTAATGAGATTGCCTATATTGAACAATAATGAAGTCATATTATATATTAAGTTGTGCATATGTTCACCTTAGTGCTTTAATGCCATAAAGAAAATGGGAGAAAAGATGTGTATTTTTTTATTGTTAATCAAGTCTCACAAGTACAAAACAATGAACACATGAAGAGGTATATATATAAAATAAATACCAACATAACTAATTTTCTTAAGACTATTAAAAAAAGTAAAACACAATATTGATGTATATTTTTCACCTTAGTTCAGCTGATAATTATCATTCATAATACAATGCCTTAGAGGGGGGGGTGAATAAGACTAATGAAGGATTTTAGAAAATTAAAAATGAATTTAAGGGATGAATAAGAATTAAAAGAGAATAGAGTAGGAAGAACAATGAACACAAGGATTTAAGGAGTTCGAATTCTCAACAATCTTATGTATTCACCTAACTTATCCTTAAGTTACGATTTTTTAATACCCACAATCTTATTCACAAGATTGATATTACATAAGAGTTTGAGGCTCACTCTTTTAACCTTACAACTTGAGTTTTCAAGGCTCACTCAAAAAACCAAATTCCAAGTATTTTTATGGCTAAACACTTAAACCAATTCCTTTAGAAATAAATCTCACTTCCCTTCTAATCTATCATAAGATTTTAGATGAACAGAAATTCTATTTCTAATACACATCTAACTCTTACAACAGTTATACAAACAAATAATGAATATTGAGAGTTTGAGAGCTTAGATAAATATTAAGATAGAAAATTATAATAAGTATACTAACTTTAATTGAGCTCAAGTAAGTGTTTATATAGATAAACACTCAAAAATATGGCTATTGGGGATGTCAAACATGTCTCCAATGTTTCTTCTTTAAATTCAAAAGTATGACAGTTGGAATGTCACTATAGCAGCAGAGCTTCAGTCACAACCTACTATTCACTTTGGCTTTCTGTTACCATAGCAGCTCTTGCTTCAATCATAGGTTACTATTCATTTCAGCTTTCTATTACCATAGAAGCTTTTGCTTCAATTGTAGCTTACTATTCATTTTAACTTTTTGTCACCATAGAAGCTTTTGCTTCAATCATAGCTTAGTATTCATTTCAGCTTTGACTTGGCTTTCATTTAAGCCCTAACTTATACACACTTAAAATAAACATATTAAATGCTCAAAATTAAGTTTGTTAAGATCAAAATTAAGATTTATTATTACTAAGGTCAACAATATTAATTTTTTCTCGTTTAATAAACTACCATTTTGGTTTGAATATATTACTTCCTAAATTATCTAATCACTAATAATCTCTCTACTAACATAGGAACTGTTATAAGAGTTTTAGCCTTTATCACTTCAATTATATTTATCACTTCAGTTGATTTATGCTTCCTTATTTCTCCATTGACTCTCATAACTGTCAATGTGTGCTTATATGGATATTGCTAGTACTATATATAAAGTGCATCAGCCTATAGGAGATAAGTTACTGGATCAGAAGTATGTGTTTGGATAACCATGATGCTCTAATGGACTAATAAAACAAAATAGTAGTTAACATTTCTAGAAACTTAAAAGAAATGCATCAACATCAACATTAAAAAACATAAGATAAGAACAACTTCAACTTATATAATTTCTTTGCTTACCTTTAAGTGTATTTGGTATAAATAAATTTTACAAAATTTTTTGAAATTCATTTGCAATTTAAAATGATGTGTGTTTTATTTAAATAATCATGTTGTATAATTCATTTATAATTTCAATTTTTAAATTTATGAAATTGATTATAATTAGATCAAATTCTAATAAAATGGTTGCAATTTTGAAATGAAACTTTTAAGCTTATGTTTTTAAATGACTAAAATACCTCCCTCATTAGTTTTATTTTCAAAAAATATCTTTCTATTTGAAAGGATATTTTTTAACCAAAATTAAAAAATTAGAATTTTAGATTTATACCAAATACAATATAATAAAATATGAAATTCATTTGAAATGAATTCCACAAACTATTCATTTGAACTAAACAAACTTCCTTAATAAAAATTCATTTAGAAATGAATTCTATTTGAAATTTATTTAAAAATGAAATGAATTTCTTGGTGGAATTGAACCAAACCTAATGTTAGTGTTTCCTTTTTGTAATCTACATTTTGTTTTAAATACAAGCTTGAATCTCTCCAAATTTAATCTCACTTAGATTCTTTAATGTTTTTCTTTAAACATGTTGTAAAACTCATTTGCAATTCCAATTTTAAAATTTGTAGAATTAATTATAACTAAATCAAATTCTAACAACATCAAATAACATAAAATAACAAAATAGTTTAAGATGCCAAAATACTTTGTTTGCAATTGGTTGGTGTACCTACATAACTAACACACTGAAAAAAATTATAGTTTCAAAGCTTAGAAGAAAACAACATTAGCATGCTCTATTAAACCTACTATGATAATTCCAAGAATTAAAAAATTTATTAGAAAAAATGGGTGCCTACAATAGTAGGGATAGAAGGTTTTTTTATCCCATATGGTGAAGAACATTACAAGAAATGTCCATGTTCAAGCTTTCTACAACATCAAAGGAAATTAAATTCGAGGAGCATGACCTTAGTTTATATTATAATAAGGGAAGTACACAGGTGCATTTACCTAGATACATATAGAGACTTAAGTTAAATATTGATTTTCTTATAGATGTGGTGAGCAAGTTATAGATAAATAGAGTTAGAAGACATAAAATGAATGGATTTTGAAGAAAAATGAATAAGAAATATGAAAAAATAAGAGGAGATTCAAATATATGATTTGAATGAAGCACTACTAATTAAACTTTTAGTATGCTAAACCATAAATGAGTAACCCAATGAAGGAGATCAACCTTAATACTCAAAAGAACTAAGTAAAACCTACACTAATTTTATTTTGTAGGCTAAATCAAAGGAGCATCAAGAGATATTATCTAGAGAAGTATTCTTTTCATTTTGTGAAAAATAATCAAAATATGATCAAAAGGATGCAATTTAGGTTGACACCATCGTCACAAGAAAGGATCAATCATAATGCTCCTTCCATGATGCTCTTATTATGTTGATCTTTTCATAATGTTTTTTACTGATACTTTCACAAGAATACTCTAGTCATGCTGCTCCCCAACAAGATAATATAAGAAAAACCTATTAATTTGATAGAGTTAATAACACAATAATAGATTTTAGATAGTAAACTGACTAAAATAGACATTTTCAATCTTCTTGCTTACAAATTTCAAAAAAAAAGAAATATAGACAATATAAATTTCTTTTCTATTTTTTTTTGAAAATTTTCATTTTCATTCAAGAGAACAAGCATAAAATAGCTAGAGCTGGAACACAACAATAAAATCCTGACCAACACCAACTCACTACTATGTTAGTCCTCTTGATGTTACTATTTTAGCAACCACATATCAACTAAAAGTAATAATAAAACAAAACAACTAATGACCAAAACAATATCAAAGCAAAACAAAACACGACTAAAGGAGGAGCTATAATACAAAAAACCAATTATGACTATCTTTTGAGCTCTCTACTTGTAACTTCTCCAATATTTGTCTTTCACATGCTGTCCGTCATCATCAGCTCCATTATAGACTTAGGCTGGAAAGCTGCTCTAGGCTGTCATAGTTTACTGAATTGTTTTGTGCATCCTAAGTTGTTTGAATACTTGTTGCTTCCTCCCATGGCCACCCTCACCATCTTGAACATTAAAGCTCTAGCCATGTAGATCCAACCATTAAAACAACCAAAATAACATTTCATCAAACTAGATCTATAGAGCTAGTATAAGACTAAGAAAATTTACTAAAATTAAGAAAATTTACTAAAATTAAAAATTATAACCTTAATTCATATTATTTATGAATAAAACTAAGCAAAATAGAAGAAAAAGAAAAAGATTGGGTGGTTTTTGGCCAATATTAACCAAAACCACTTTAAATACCACCAAACTAGAAAAAAAAAAAAAAAAAAAAAGATGTTAAAGAGATAAAAAAAAAATGTAGACAATATAAAGTAATTATGTGCATATACATGTAAGAAACTGATTGAGTGAAGTTTTTTTTTATTATTTTTTAATAATTCATAAACACTATTAAAAATATTAAAATTTTTCTCTCTAAAGGCATCCTGAAATGTAATGTTTGATTCATATTGTTGTCAATTTAAATAGAGAGGGCTACCGTTATTATGTCGTCAATTAAAGTTTAGGCCATATGACCTCCTATTAACCCAAAAAATATGAAAAGTATTTTTTTCTATTTTAATAATTTATTTTCTTCCTAAAAATGATTATGTTTATAAGTTTTACATATATTCTTTGGCTAAATGTATAGTTTTACCCCTAAATTGTATACAATTAACCTCTAACATTTCTCAATTTTAATATTTTTATATAATTTTTAAACTTTATTGTGAACCTTTTTTATTTTTAAATTTTATTTAAAATAAAAAATTTTTATTTTTTATTTTTAATTATATTATCTCTTTAAATTAAGTATTATTTTAATCTATATAAATTGTGATGTCCATGTCAATATTAATTGATAAAATATGTTAATTTTGTATATTATAAGAACTAAATAGATTTAAAATAAAAATTTAAAATTAAATTAAAAATAATAAAAATTGAAAAATGTTAAAAGTTAATCGAATATAAAGTTTAGGTAAAACTAATGCATTCCCCTATATTTTTTCAATGTGCATGTCTAATTTTTTTTTTTTTTATCATGGAGAGGGAGGGAGGAGATGAGGAGATTTGAACCGTGCCCTCATACAACAATGTCAAGTCCAAACTAAGGGAGGCTGGCGTATGCCTAACATTTTGAATGAAAAAAAAAAAAAAAAAAATCACATATAATCGTCAAGAAAAAAAAAAAACCTTCAACATCATTTCACAATCATACTTTTTTTTTTTCAAGCATGGAAAAAAGTAAGGAACATGAAAGAGGGTAAAAGAAACAACCATCTTTAACAAATTTCAGAATTTGATTGGAGGAATTTTTTCCAAGCATCTAAAACTTGTTTTTCACATCAATATATCACAATGAAGATATAGACAATGCAATAGTTTTTGGACATATCCATCAATTAAAAAAGCTTAACACTTTGAGTCATTCCATTACTTATAATGAATTTTATCTCAATAACCGTCCATACATTGTTATCCATGTTTATCCCCGACAACATCATTTGTCAAGAATAATAATTAATATTATCTAGGAGATTTATTAATGTTAATTTCTGTTTACATCTTAATTATTTTTTATATCATATGTCTTTATCTTAACACACTTATGATGAAACTAGATACCTATTAATCGGATAGCACCTCAATCTTTAATATTTATCTATTTTCTATCCTCAATATCTATTAATTGGGTTCCAAAGGGCAAAAATTTGAAAATAAAAAAAAAATAACGAATTTGTTTATATGTGCATGACCATTCACAAAAATGAAGTGTTGCATTTGTATCCTCTAATTTCCCCTTTCAATCTCTCACGAGCAAATTGTATTTTTTTTCCATAAAATTTAACTTGATTAACACTTTTTTCTTTTAATTTAAACATTTATTTTTTATATTTTCAATTTAACTCCGTTCATATTTTAATGTTTTTGTTAATCTTTTGTATTAAAACACCTTTAGCTCCTTTTATTAAACAAAATAAAATAATTTAAAACTTTAAAATTTGATAAAACAGTATAATTCAATTTTTAAAATTTTTAATTATTTTAAATTAAAATTTCAACTCTCAAAAACCTATATATATATATATATATATATATATATTACAAGTGTTCAACACATCTTTCTAAATTCCATCTTTAACAACAATCATAAGTTTTGTACTGATGTATTGTATAGATTTTTTTTTTCTTCTAAATCTCATCTTTAACAACAAAATATTTTAATTTCATAAGTTTGGCACTCCTTGGGTATTTGTCGCTTTTAAAGAACACTATTGCAAAATTATTACAATAAATTTTTAGTGGCTTGATAATGGTATTGATAACCATAAGCCCTGAAATAAATTTCTGCATATATAATGCATGTGACTAAAAACATGGTATAAATTTTATCTCTATAGTGGATGAAGCAATGATAGTTTGTTTTGTACTTTTCCACAATATTGTTGCCTTTGCTAATAGAAACAAATAGTCAAATATGGACATTTTACTATCAATGCATCCAACAAATTCTAAATCTGAATATCCGATCACTTACAATTCATTGGATCTCTTATGTGTGAGCATGTAATTCTTTATTCCTTGAAGGCACCTCAATACTTTCTTTGCAACTTTCCAATGATCAATCCCATCCCAAGATTACTTTATTACCTGCCTATTATTTCAACCGTAAAATTAATGTCCCGTCTAGTTTAAGTTTGCAAGTACATTAAACTTCCAACAACATAAGAATATGGACTTGATTCCATTTCTTTACATTCCATATCATTTCTTCAGGTATTGCATAAGGCTAAATTTATCAACTTTCGTATGGGTACAACTCTAGGTGAACAATTATTTATGTTAAATTTTTCAAGAACTTTCTAAATCTAGGTTTTCTAAGACAATCCCAATAATTCATGTGATTTATTATGAAAAATTTCTATTTCAATCACATAGGATGTCTGTCTTATATCTTTCATTTTAAAGTTTTTTACAAGAAATTTTTAGTCTCATTATATATATTGAGCTCCAAAATGGTTTGTCACAACTCAAAACAGAGGTCATGACCGGCGCTAAGGAACAAAAATTCTTTCGAATCTGAAACCTGTAGCAAGTCTTAAAATAAAATAAAACATGCAATAATAATAATAATAAAAATAACATAAATAAAGTATTCTGCAACGGAAATAAAATCATAAATATTGAAATAATAATCCACCAAATGAGATTAAATCAAATAACTCATCTCAAATATAAATAATCTTTTAATACAAATCCAGTTCAAATATTTGAAATACATAACTCACACAACTATAATACATAATCCCCTTAATTTTTTACAACTACTGTAGTGTCTAGATTATAAAATAAGTTCAGGTAAGCAGTTTACATAGTGAAGCTGGGGCAAAAGAAATCCGGCGTATTAGTCTGCTACTGAGGTCTGAAGATGATGACTCTCCTGAAAAATAGTCAACGGAGGGGAGTCAAACCTTACTGAGTGAATTGTTATAATATATATATATACATACTAAATGACAATGCACACAGTCAATAGTATATAAAATAAGTATATATACAAGCAAATACACACAAATGCAGCAAAATCATTTTATATATTTTTATTAAAAATCACCGTTTATGAAGGATCAAATAGAACCCTAGAAAATCGTAACCTCAAATAGTGTTAGACAACACTCTAGCCATACAGGCTCACTTATTCCAAATATAATTACTTGTTCCATTTGGACAGTAGACTGGCCCCGAAACACTAAGTCAATCGAGCTCCAGCAGTCTGACTGTCAGTATGATTGGCCCTAAGACACTTGGTCAACCGAGCTCCAGCAATCATACTCCCAAATCACATCTCTCATCAAATCAAATCAATCCGATTAATATCCACAAATAGGTTAGTAATATAGCCTAAATGCTATCAGCATACCGGTACATACTCGGTCCTAGTGCTGCCCACTAGGTAGCACGTTCTATTGATATCCTTCATTAATATAAAATATACATTCATAAATAAATGATGCATGAATTTCAATAAAATAGCAACATAAACCATATATATACTAGAAATATACCAAAAGTAAATCAGGTATATTTCGAGTATATATACGTCAAATAAATCCAATATACTTGCAAAATAAACTAGAAATATATTTAAAAACATTTTAAGTATAAATGTTTAATAAAACATGCATATTATTCAAAATATATCAAAAATACACCAAAAATAAACCTAAGTACTAATTAAATCATTTATGCATATTTAATCAAAATAAACCATACATTTCTAAAACATGCACCCTAAAAAATATATATATAAAATAACAACTCACAGCTATTGCGCTCCATGAGATGGGTCCAACGGGCTTGGTCCACTAGGCCTCGGTCTAGGCGCAACTAAACAAACAAATGATAACAGAAAATCAGAATAAATCTAACAAAAATTTCTAGAAACTCGATCTAGAATACTAGATACATAATTAGAATGGAAATTCGACCGAACATCACGTTTTACGAGAATTCTACCAAAAATACGGCAGAATCTCCCCTGTAAAACAAACATCTCTCTACTCAAAGAGTAAAGCCGGTCCCGTAAAGAAAACACACTTTGAAATAAACACAGAATACAACCATAATCTCTCGGTCGGACTCCAAACTACAATTCACCCACCGAGGTCCACAATTCACAGAACAATTACAAAATAACAAAAATGCCCTTTATAATAAAAATACATTTTATCAATCCAAATTACATATTTAACCTTAAAACATGTTAAAAACTCATTTATTTAGAAAAATCATATATTATATATAATTTCAAAATAATTTATGAAAAATAGTTTTAATTCATTAAAAATACTAAATAATTTGTAGAAATCATTTTTATACCTTAATTAACTATTAAAACCAATTTAATTACATTTTTAACCAATTTAGTGTCAAATTACCAAAATACCCCTATATATATAAATTCACTAAAATTAATCAAAAATTCACCAAAAATAGTATAATTACTCAAAAATTAATTTTCTCAACATATAATTCAATAATATCAATAAATATACTCAATTAACCAATTAATTTCAATAAAACACATAATTAACCTAATTTTCCAAAATTACATAAACTTAAATAAATTCAAAATAAATATATAAAATCCACAAAAATTACAAATAAATTTCTAAAATGCATTTCAACACCTATAATTACCATAAAATACAATTTCATAATTTAATTAATTAATTTTCAAAAATTAGAAAATATTAATAAAATAATCAAAAATTCACAAAAATCAAAATAAATTCCAAAAATTCTAAAAAAATTACCACATGTAGATTAAGCTACAAGGATTAAAGTTTGTGAAGGGAGTTTGCTTGAATCAATCAAATTGAAGTTCAAAAAAATCAAGACCTAGGGAAATCTAGACCATTTTAAGTGAAACAAAGCTTGGAATCACACTCACTGGAGCTCAAGGAGAAGATAGAGACCGGCGGTGTCGAAAATGATGGCCAAAATCAGCTTGATCGACGATGGAGATGAGTTTCGATTTTTCGGCCAATTCGAGCTTTAAACGACACCGGAGAAGGAAGAGAAGGCGACGGGGCTGGCTGGGGACAATGGTGGCACGCCATGAAGCACTGTGACAGGAAGAAAATAACGTGATCGACGCTGGAAATTGAATGGGAACGATCGAGAAGAAGGAAGGAGGTGGAGTGGCAAATTCGTAAATACTTCAAACTTTATTTTAGTTAATGATTTTATATGTGTATATGTATATATATATGTCCTACTTTATATTATATTAGTATTTAATATAATAAACACAATAAATGTGCACCACACACACATTTTAATAATATATACACATATATAATTAATTAATTAATATTAAAACTAAATAATAAAAACTAATTTAATTTAAATAAATGTACATATATACATTTTATTTAGCACTTTAAAATTATGTATGAGTTCATGAAAATTCATAAAACTAGTTAAAATAATTAATATTAAATTATTTACATCTTAATTTTCGCGAAAATATAATTTCCGGGAAAATTTTACGTAAATATCTTAAAATAATATAAAACAATTAAAATTAGCTTTAAATAAATAGCAAACTCTTAAAATATCATAAATATATACAAAAATTATTAACACTGCATATCCCGATGCAGTTTCAAATTATTTAAAAACTCAGGATATTACAGTCTTCCCCCATTACAAGAATTCGTCCCCGAATTTCAGAAAAGAATAATTACAAAACAAGGAGGAAAGAGATACAGGTAAGAAGCTCGCATCTCAGCTTCAGTCTCCCACGTATGCTCTTCAACTCTGTTGCTACGCCACAGAACCTTGACCATCGGAATCTGTTTCGATCATAACTGTTGAACTTGATAATCAACGATCACCATAGGTTCATCCACAAATGTCAGATCTTCATTCACTTCCATGTTGTCGGGCTGCAACACGTATGAAGGGTCTGAGATATACTTCCTCAGCATCAAGATATGAAACACCGGATGCACTTATGACATACTCGAGGGTAAAGCCAACTGATATGCAACAGTGCCAACTCTCTCCAGAATCTTAAACGGTCTGATATATCTCGGTGCTAACTTACCCTTCCTGCGAAATCTCATAACACCCTTCATCGAAGACACCTTCAGAAAAATGAAGTCTCCAACCTGAAACTCTACATCTTTGCACCTAGGATCCGCATAGCTCTTCTGCCTGCTAATTGCGGTCTCTAATCTGTGCTTAATCACGATGACTTTCTCTGCAGCATCCTGAACCATCTCAGGTCCAGTCAAAGCTCTCTCCCCAATCTCATCCCAACTCAGAGGGGATCTACATTTCCTTCCATACAATGCCTCATATGGTGCCATGCCAATACTGCTATGGTAGCTGTTATTATATGCAAACTCTACAAGAGGAAAATGATCATCCCAGCTACCTCCCAAATCCAAAACACACATCCTCAACATATCTTCTAGTGTTTGGATCGTCCTCTCAGACTGACTATCTGTCTAAGGATGAAAAGCAGTACTGAAATCCAACCTAGTGCCCATCGCTTCCTGTAACTTCTGCCAAAAATGAGAAGTAAATACTGAACCTCTGTCTGACACAATGGACATAAGTACTCTATGAAGGCACACAATATGCTTCACATATAGCTTCGCCAATCTAGCTACAGAATAGGTAGCTTTCACAGGTAAGAAATATGCAAACTTCGTTAACCTGTCTACAATCACCTAGATGGAATTGTATCCATCCTTAGAACGAGGTAAACCAACCACAAAATCCATATTTATCCTTTCCCACTTCCACTCAGGAATAGGAAGAGGCTGAAGCTTCCCAGAAGGCTTCTGATGTTCAGCTTTCACTTGCTGACACGTCAGGCACTTAGCAACATAATCAGCAACATCCTTCTTCAATCCATCCCACCAGTATAAATCTCTGATATTGTGGTACATCTTAGTGACACCCGGATGTACGCTATAAACTGTAGAATGTGCTTCCTCTAGGATCTCTTCTCTCAAATCATCCACATCAGGAACACACAATCTACCACTGATCCACAACACACCATCATCATCAAGTGTGAAATCAGTGAACTTCCCTGCTCGAACATTCTCTGCAAGCTCTTCTAGAATAGGATGATGCCTTAATCCTATCCCTCAATACAGATCGCACCTTAAATTAAACTAGCAGTCCACCTGATCTACTAATCTTCATCATCAAACCTTGATCCACCAACAGATGCAACTCCTGGATCAATGGTCTCCTCTTAACACTGATGTGAGCAAAACTGCCTGAGGACTTTCTACTCGAGGCATCTATTACTACATTAGCCTTGCCTGGATGATATAAAATCTCACAGTCATAATCTTTCAACAGTTCCAACCATGTCCTCTGCCTCATATTCAAATCTCTCTACTAGAAAATGTACTTAAGGCTCTTATGATTAGTAAAAATCTCACAAGTCACCCCGTACAAATAATGTCTCCAAATCTTGAGAGCAAAGATCACTGCAGCCATCTCAAGGTCATGTGTAGGATAACTCTGCTCATGCTTCTTCAACTGCCTCGAAGCATAGGCTATCACCCTACCATTCTGCATTAACACACAACCAAGGCCAACTCTAGAGGCATCACAATAAACTGTGAACTTGTCCACACTATTAGGCAAAGCTAACACTGAAGCTGTGGTCAATTTCTCCTTCAACAACTGAAAACTATTCTCATAAGCTTCAGACCATTTAAATCTAATATTCTTCTGAGTCAAGCGAGTCATAGGGGCTATAATTCTGGAAAAATCCTGTACAAACCGCCTATAATACCCGGCTAAACCCAAAAAACTCTAAATCTCTTTAACAAAAGTTGGTCTAGGCCACTCAGACACTACCTCAATCTTCTGTGGATCAACCTGGATACCTTCTTTAAACACCATGTGTCCAAGAAAAGAAACACTCTTCATCTAGAAATCACACTTTGAGAATTTAGCATAAAGCTGATGATCTCTCAGTGTCTGCAGTATAGTCCTCAAGTGATATACATGCTCCTCCATACTCCTTGAATATACCAGTATATCATCGATGAAGACTACCACAAACTGATCCATATATGGTCTGAATACCCTATTCATCAGGTCCATAAAAGCTGTTGGTGCATTAGTCAAACCAAAAGACATCATCAGAAACTCATAATGGCCATATCGAGTGCAGAATGCCATTTTAGGAACATCGGCTTCACTGATCCGCAGCTGATGATAACCCAACCTCAAATCAATCTTAGAAAAGAATTGTGCACCTTGTAGTTGATCAAATAAGTCTTCTATCCTCGGGAGAGGATAATTGTTCTTCACTGTCACCTTGTTCAGCTCTCTATAGCCAATGTGCAGTCTCAGGGTACCATCCTTCTTCTTCACAAACAGGACTGGTGCACCCCAAGGAGAAACACTGGGTCTGATGAAACCCTTATCCAATAACTCTTGCAACTGCTCCTTCAATTCTTTTAACTCTGCAGGAGCCATTCTATAGGGTGACATAGATATAGGAGTAGTACCTGGAACCACATCTATACAGAACTCAATCTCTCTATGAGGTGGTAAACCTAGCAACTCCTCAGGAAAAACATTAGGAAACTCACAGGCAACAGCAACATCTGTGAGTGACAACTTCTCCATTGAAGTATCCCTAACCAATGCCAAATATCCCTGACAACCTTTCCTCAGCAACTTCCTAGCCATAATAGCAGAAATAAGATTCTGAGGTGCTGAACTCCTATCACCCACAAACTTAAATTCTTCTTCGCCAGGAATTCTGAAAGTCACCTCTTTATTCCGACAATCCACCACAGCATAATATTGAGATAACCAATCCATACCCAGAATAACATCAAACTCCATCACATCCAACAGAATCAAGTCAGCCGAGAATTGGATAACCAGAATTCTGAACTCAATCTCTATCTCCTATGAGAATTGGATAACCAGAAAGAACAATATCGGTGTCCAAAGAATCATATAAAGGAGTGGCGATAGACAAAGGAAAAGCCATCCTCGAAGCTTTCCAACAAGACTTAGAAGAAAAAATAGGAGAAAGGAACGAATGCATGGCACCCGGATCAAACAGAACCCATGCATCCAGATAACAGATAGAAATAATACCTGCCATAATTGCATTAGATGCCTAAGCATCCTGCTGAGTAAGATGAAAAACTCTGGCCTATCCTCGACCTCCTTGCTGACTGGTATAAGTCTGGCCAATACCTCTAGCACCTCCTCTGGCACCTCTACCATAACCCTACTGTGGAACTCTAATGCTGGGCTGGAGGCAACTGAAAAGGAACGGGTGCAGCATTAGTAATTGACTGCTGAGGAAATCACAGAATCTGTGGCTGCTGATACCTGGAGTAAGGACATGATCTGGCATAATGTCCTATCTGCCCACATCTGAAGCATGTCAGTGGTGTCAGGTAACATGGTCCCTGATGGACTCTGCCGCAGGTCTGGCAAACATTGGCAGCTGATGCAGAACTAGACCACTATTACTACTCAAAGCACCTGACCCGAATTTGAACAGCCTATGCTGACCTCCATGACCATGTCTACTGCTTTGATGCACTCGCTGCTGCTGTCTCTGACTCTACTGAGCTGAACCTCTCTACTGATTACTCGAACCAACATGAAAACTCAAATATGGAGTAGTCTGTAATCCACTCGACTGAACACCCAGCTGGTAGTAATCAGGCATCGCTTCCTGTCTAACTAGCTTCAGCTCAATCTCCTTAGCCAACTCAATCACAGACTCCAGAGTAAGGCCCGTTGTAGGCATACCAGCAAATACTGAACCCAATCCGGTGACATAAGTGGTGACTACGAAATACTAGTCTCGCATCTGATCCTCTGTATATCTATCCAACCGAAGGAACTCTCGGGTGTACTCCTCTACTAATAGATCACTACGAGATATACTGGTCAATCTGAGATGATAACTCATGCAAAGCGGCTCTGGGCAGAATCTCCTCATAAATCGCTCTCTAAACTGAGCCCAGGTCATCGTCATCATATAAGGCTGGATCATTTGAATAAACCAGTCCAGGGCTGCTCCTTTAACAGAAAGCTTAACAATCATAATCCGCTGGTACTCGGTGTCAGCAGTCCGAGTCCTAGTCTCGATCGCATGCAGAAATTCTAATGGATCAGAAGTCCTATCGAAGGTAATCCTGCCAACTCTAGCATAGAACAAAGTTGCCTCAGGGTCAGACATACCCTACTGATAGGTAGGCTGAACAGGCTGAATAACTAGAGGTACAGGAATATCCTCATACTTAGGCTCAATAGGCTCCTCATCCTGTATCTCTCTCTGCCTACAGCGACCTGCCGCTCCTCGAGGTCTACCTCTGCCACGACCTTTGCGTCTAGCTGGCTGCTCAGGAGGCAAAACCTCATCCTGAAAGGACTCATCATCCTTGGCCTCAACAACCGGTGGAGCGACACACGCTCGCCTCCTTATTCTGAAAAGATAAACAGAACAATTCAGACAAAACAGACAATGGAGGAATAACGCAGAAAACTAAAGTAAAGAATACTTATCAGGACATACTCAAACCTAGTTCACTGTAGTAGTTTCAAAAGAAAACACAACACTAAAAACTAGGGCCACAACTCACACAACTAAGGCCTTGACTGTAATATCCCGTGTTTTTAAAAATATTTTTACACTGTACCGGGATATACAGTGTCAATAATTTTTATGCATTATACGATATTTTTATGAGTTGATATGTATTTTAAACCTATTTTAATTACTGTCTATTATTTTCAG
This sequence comes from Mallotus nudiflorus, assembly GCA_947683625.1. NCBI lineage: Eukaryota > Viridiplantae > Streptophyta > Magnoliopsida > Malpighiales > Euphorbiaceae > Mallotus > Mallotus nudiflorus. The sequence continues at coordinate 3,204,309 of CANTUR010000037.1, forward strand.
TATTTTACGTAAAATTTTCCCGGGACTTTTATTTTCGGGGAAATTTCCACGTAAACAATATATTATTAATTATTTTAAATGTATTTACGGGTTTGCATGAACTCATACATATTTTTAAATTATTAAATAAAGCCTGTGTGTGTATATTTATTTAATTAGGGTTTATTATTACCCTAATATTTTATTATTTATTTATTATTATTTGATTATTTTATTTATTATTAAATTATTAAAATTTATTATTTTATTATTAATTATTTATTAATATTTAATTATTTTAATTTATTTTATTTTTTTTCTCTTTTTTTCTTTTCCTTTTTCTTTCTTTTTCTTTTTCTTTCTCTTTCCTTTTTCTTTCTTTTTCTTTTTCTTCTTCTTCTTCTTCTTCTCCCGCGGGCGCCGACCTCCACTATTCTTCACCGCCGTTTCTCCCTCCTCCGGCCACCGTTTTCGACACCGCCGGTCTCTATCTTCTCCTTGAGCTCCGGTGAGTGTTATTCTAGCTTTGGTTTGAGCTAAAATGGTCTAGAATTGCTTAGGTTTTGATTTGAAGTTTTCGGCCTCTTTTGGTTTTTGATTTTTTTGAGCTTCGATTTGGATGATTCATGGAAACTTCCTTCACAAATGTTGTTCCTGGTAGTTTGATCTTCATTTATGAATTTTTACAGAATTTTTGGAGGTTGTTTGGATTTTTGGGTATTTTTGAATATTTTAATATTATTTTCTAATTTTCGGAAATTAATTATTTAAATTATGAAATTGGAGTTTATGGTTGAATTGAGTGTTGAAATGAATTATAGGAATTTATTTGGAATTTTTATGAATTTCTAAGTATTTATTTTTAATTATTGAAGTTTATGTGATTTTGTAAAATTAAGTTAATTGTGTTTTAAATTGAATTTAATTGGTTAATTGAGTTTAATTATTAATATTATTGATAAATATGTTGAGAAAATTAATTTTGGATAATTGTATGATTTTTGGTGAATTTTTGAAGTAATTTAGGTATATATATATATATAGGGGTATTTTGGTAATTTTACCCTAAATTGTCTAAAAATGTAATTTAATTGGTTTTAATATTTATTTAAGGTATAAAAATGATTTCTACAAAATATTTAGTATTTTTAACTAATTAAAACTATTTTCCGAGAATTATTTTCAATTATATATATAATATACGGTTTTTCTAATAAAATGAGTTTTAATCGATTTTTACAGTGTTTCAAGATTTATTTTGTAATTTCTACGTATGAAATGTATTTTTATGATTTAAGGATATTTTTGGTATATTTGAATATATATATTCTGTGTTTGTGGACCCCGATCGACAGATTGTAGTCTGGAGTCCGACCGAGGGGTTGTGATTGATTGTGGTGTTTATTTTTGAAGTGTATTTCTTTGCAGGTTCGGCTCTACTCTTTTGAGTAGAGAGATGTCCGTTTTACAGGGGAGGTTCTGCCGGATTTTCGGTAGAATTCTCGTAAAACGTGATATCCAGTCGAACCCTAATTCTGTTTCCGTATTTTAATACTCTAGATTGAATTCTAGGATTTCTGTTAGGGTTATTCTGATGTCGATTAATTATTTCTTGTTTAGTTGCGCCGAGACCGAGGGTTAGTGGACCAGGCCCGTCGGACCCGTCTCGTGGAGCGCATTAGGTGAGTTACTATATTATATATATATGCTTAGGATGCATGATTTAGAAAATGCATGTTTTATTTTGACTGAATATGCATAAATAACATGATTTATATTCAAGTATATTTTTGGTATATTTTTGGTATATAATAAATTATATACATGTTTTATTAATAAAATATATTTAAAATGTTTTTAAATATATTTTTTTAGTTTAATTCATGATTTGATTGGATTTATTTGACATATATATACTCAAAATATACCTGGTTTACGTTTGGTATATTTCCAGTATATATATGGTTTATATTGTTATTTCATTTATATTCATGCATCATTTATTTTTGTGAATGAATGTTTTATATTTAAGAATGAAGGATATCAATAGAACGTGCTACCTAGTGGGCAGCACTAGGACCGAGTACGTACCGGTACGCCTATAGCTTTAGGCTATATTACTAACTTATTTGTGGATATTGAATTGATTATGATTATTGATATGTGTGAGATGTGGTTTGGGTGTGATTGCTGGAGCTCGGTTGACCAAGTGTCTCGGGGCCAGTCTACTGTCCATATGGATTAAGTGGATATATTTGGAATCAGTGAGCCTGTATGGCTAGAGTGTTGTTTAACACTATTTTTTCTGAGGTTGCGATATTTTAGGGTTCTATGTGATCCTTCATAAAAGTTGATTTTCAGACAAAATATATAAAATGATTTTTCTGCATCTGTATGAACTTGCCTGTATATATACATATTACTCATATATTGTTGACTGTATGCATTATCACTTAGAGTGTATGTATATATATTATAGTAATTCACTCAGTGAGGTCTGACTCCCCTCCGTTGACTATTTTTCAGGAGAGTCAACTTCCTCAGACCTTAGTAGCAGGTCGATACGCCGGATTTCTTCCGCCCCGGCTTCTTTATGTAAATTTTATACTTGAGTCTTATTTATTTTATCTAGACACTGCAGTAGTTGTGATTTTCAGTAGTTGTAAATTAAAGTATTTGTTTTAAAGAGATGTATTATAGTAAAACTGGATTTGTATAAAGATTATACATTTATGAGATTATATATGCGATGTGATGAGTTTTGAATTATATCCAGTTGTTATGGATGATATTGTAATATTTATGATTTTATTTTCCGCTGCATATTATATTTTTATGGTTATTATTGCATATTTATTTTATTTTTAGGCTTGCTACGGGTTCCGGATTCGAAAGAATTCCCGTTCCCTAGCGCCGGTCATGGCCCCTGTTTTGGGTCGTGACATTGACACAGAACTCCGCTCTGATACCAACTTTGTCACGACCCAAAACAAGGGCCATGACCGGCGCTAGGGAACGGGAATTCTTTCGAATTCGGAACCTGTAGCAAGCCTTAAAATAAAATAAAACATGCAATAATAATAATAATAACATAAATAAAGTATTCTGCAGCAGAAATAAAATCATAGATATTGAAATAATAATCCACCAAATGAGATTAAATCAAATAACTCATCTCAAATATAAATAATCTTTTAATACAAATCCAGTTCAAATATTTGAAATACATAACTCACACAACTATAATACATAATCCCCTCAATTTTTTACAACTACTGCAGTGTCTAGATTATAAAATAAGTTCAGGTAAGCAGTTTACATAGTGAAGCTGGGGCGAAAGAAATCCGACGTATTAGTCTACTACTGAGGTTTGAAGATGATGACTCTCTTGAAAAATAGTCAACGAAGGGGAGTCAGACCTCACTAAGTGAATTGTTATAATATATATATATACATACTAAATGACAATGCACACAGTCAATAGTATATAAAATAAGTATATATACAAGCAAATACACACAGATGCAGCAAAATCATTTTATATATTTTTATTGAAAATCATCGTTTATGAAGGATCAAATAAAACCCTAGAAAATCGCAACCTCAAACAGTGTTAAATAACACTCTAGCCATACAGGCTCACTTATTCCAAATATAATCACTTGTTTCATTTGGACAGTAGACTGGCCCTGAAACACTAACTCAACCGAGCTCCAGCAATCTGACTGTCAGGGTGATTGGCCCCGAGACACTTGGTCAACCAAGCTCCAGCAATCACACTCCCAAATCACATCTCTCATCAAATCAAATCAATCCGATTAATATCCACAAATAGGTTAGTAATATAGCCTAAATGCTATCAGCATACCGGTACATACTCAGTCCTAGTGCTGCCAACTAGGTAACACGTTCTATTGATATCCTTCATTAATATAAAACATACATTCATAAATAAATGATGCATGAATTTCAATAAAATAGCAACATAAACCATATATATACTAGAAATATACCAAAAGTAAACCAGGTATATTTCGAGTATATATACGTCAAATAAATCCAATGTACTTGCAAAATAAACTAGAAATATATTTAAAAACATTTTAAGTATAAATGTTTAATAAAACACGCATATTATTCAAAATATATCAAAAATATACCAAAAATAAACTTAAGTACTAATTAAATCATTTATGCATATTTAATCAAAATAAACCATACATTTCTAAAACATGCACCCTAAAAAATATATATATAAAATAACAACTCACAGCTATTGCGCTCCACGAGATGGGTCCGATGGGCCTAGTCCACTAGGCCTCGGTCTCGGCGCAACTAAATAAATAAATGATAACAGAAAATCAGAATAAATCTAACAAAAATTTCTAGAAACTCGATCTAGAATACTAGACACAGAATTAGAATGGGAATTCGACCGAATATCACGTTTTACGAGAATTTTACCAAAAATCCAGCAGAACCTCTCCTGTAAAATGGACATCTCTCTACTCAAAGAGTAGAGCCAGTCCTGCAAAGAAAACACACTTTGAAATAAACACAGAACACAACCACAATCCTTTGGTCGAACTCCAAACTACAATTCACCGACCCAGGTCCACAATTCACAGAACAATTATAAAATACCGAAAATGCCCTTTTATAATAAAAATACATTTTATCAATCCAAATTACATATTTAACCTTAAAACATGTTAAAAACCGATAAAAACTCATTTATTTAGAAAAATCGTCTATTATATATAATTTGAAAATAATTTACGAAAAATATTTTTAATTAATTAAAAATACTAAATAATTTGTAGAAATCATTTTTATACCTTAATTAACTATTAAAACCAATTTAATTACACTTTTAACCAATTTAGTGTCAAATTACCAAAATACCCCTATATATATAAATTCACTAAAATTAATCAAAAATTCACCAAAAATAGTATAATTACTCAAAAATTAATTTTATCAACATATAATTCAATAATATCAATAAATATACTCAATTAACCAATTAATTTCAATAAAACACATAATTAACCTAATTTTCCAAAATTACATAAACTTAAATAAATTCAAAATAAATATATAAAATTCAAAAAAATTATAAATAAATTTCTAAAATTCATTTCAACACCTATAATTACCATAAAACACAATTTCATAATTTAATTAATTAATTTTCAAAATTAGAAAATATTAATAAAATAATAAAAAATTCACAAAAATCAAAATAAATTCCAAAAATTCTAAAAAAATTACCACATGTAGATTAAGCTACAAGGATTAAATTTTGTGAAGGGAGTTTTCTTGAATCAATCAAATTGAAGTTTTAAAAAATCAAGAACCCTAATAGGCTGAAAATGGAAAATCAAAACCTAGGGAAATCTAGACCATTTTAAGTAAAAAAAGCTTGAAATCACACTCACCGGAGCTCAAGGAGAAGATAGAGATCAGCAGTGTCAAAAACGGTGGCCGGAATCGACTTGATCGACGATGGAGATGAGTTTCAGTTTTTCGGCCAATTCGAGCTTCAAACGGTGCCGAAGAAGGAAGAGAAGGCAGCGGGACTGGCTGGGGACAATGGTGGCATGCCGGGAGGTATAGTGACAGGAAGAAAATGACTGATCGGCGCCGAAAATTGAATGGGAACGATCGGGAAGAAGGAGGTGGAGTGGCAAATTCGTAAATACTTCAAACTTTATTTTAGTTAATGATTTTATATGTATATATGTCCTACTTTATATTATATTAGAATTTAATATAATAAACACAATAAATGTGCACCACACACACATTTTAATAATATATACACATATATAATTAATTAATTAATATTAAAACTAAATAATAAAAACTAATTTAATTAATTAAACCCTAATTTAATTTAAATAAATGTACATATATACATTTTCTTTAGCACTTTAAAATTATGTATGAGTTCAAGCAAATTCATAAAACTAGTTAAAATAATTAATATTAAATTATTTACGTCTTAATTTCTCCGAAAATACAATTTTCGAGAAAATTTTACGTAAATATCTTAAAATAATATAAACAATTAAAATTAGCTTTAAATAAATAGCAAACTCATAAAATATTATAAATATATATAAAAATTATTAACACTGCATATGCCGATATAGTTTAAAATTATTTAAAAACTCGGGATATTATATGGTTAAACTCAAAATTTGATAAGTCTCTTTTCATATTTCAGTATTACATGTAAAATTATTGAATTTTTATGTTTATCAAAAATTTTATAATTTTTTTTAAATGTACATGTTATATTCTATGTACAACACAATGATTTTATTACATCTAAAATATCACTACTTTGTTCTATTAAAAACTATGTCTTTTATTCTACTTTTCATTCAACTAAAAACAACTTTTCTTTTTCTATTTAACGTAAAAAAAATAAAGATATGTAACTTTGAACCATTTTTTATTTTATTTATTTTTTTATTCAATAATTAGTATTATTATTATGTATATTAAAAATATATATATGTACTCTTATTTAAAAATAATTAAATAAAATTATTTTAATAACTTTTAAAGTTTTTACTTTTATGTTTAATTAATTTTTAATTTATTAAAATTATGTATTTATTTATTTATAAATATTTTTATATTATTTACAGTTGGCATAAAACACGCATTCACAACTATAGTATAAAAATATTTCGGTACTGAATAAAAAATTACAAGGACAATAAGTGGGGAAAAAAAAATAATACGATAAGGTTGACATGCAAGAAATGCCCAAATTTTCTGCATCAAAAGATTAAAAAGCTATAAGAATAGTGACATTTATAGAAGAATTGAATATTCTTGCTCACGTTAGTATTGGGAGAAAACAGAAGATAAACCCAAATCAAAAGTCCACAAATCTATAGATAGTCATCAGCAAATTGCAAAATGCCTAATGGTTTTGATGGTGACACAGTCTTGTGTAATTAGCATTTCAAGTATGAAAATAAATGAATAGTCATAAGAGGAAGTAAAGTGGGAAATATTAGTAGTTATTTTATATCTTGAGTGGCTAACAAAACCACAATACACCATTATTTTCAACATTGGAAACTTACTCAGCTAGCTTTAATCCATGTCATTCTGCACTCTTAGCATCCATTTGGTTGGTTACTTGAAATGGAAGTAGCAATGGAGGAAAAATAAATATAAAGTAAAAATTTCAATATTATTTGATTGATTATTGATAACTTCAAACTTAACTCAACTGTAAAATCTGTACAGACAATAAGATCGAGGTGAATAGGTGGAGTTTTCTTAATAAGCATTTTGATACTTAAGTTAGTATTTGTACGAGGAAAATAAAGGATATATATTGAATTTATGGAATAAATAGAGAATGATTAGAGAGAATAAATAATTATGAGAGATATATGAGGAATATATTTGAATATGGACTTGTATTGTTGATAATTTTAATATCTATATTGAATATAAATAATTTGTCACCTTATAAGATTTGGATAAATGATCCTTGTGTGGGTTTTGGATTGTTGGACTGCATTTCGAACCCGATATTGATATTAGGTATCAATTATGAAATTTTATAATTAATTTAACTTAATTTTCATTAAAATTAATGAAAGAGTATCATTCTGATTTTTATATAAATTTAAGTGAATTTGAAATAAAATATCATTTCAATTCTCTTTCTTTTTTAATTTCGAGTAAATAAATGTCCTCCAAATAATAATTATAATTAAAAGAATTGGCCTAGAATCAATAAAATTAAGAAAATAAAATAAAAGAATTATTGGTTTACTTTCACTTTGATTTTGCTTACAATGTGATTTAGAAACATTTTCAGAGCTAGATTATATGAGTTGGCACCCTTATCTATAATTCTTCAATTTTGGCATTAAATAGAGCCATTAAAATGTGTTCATATAGTAAATATAAGGCTCCAATATTGCGTCAAAACAAAGAAAAATAAACAATCCTTTTTCTCTCTTTATCCAATGATATGATAAAATATAATCTAATGATAAAATATGAAAAATAGTCTAATTTACCTCTAAATTCGATTTATTACTTTAAAAAATCAAACATGAGGTTAGAGTTATAATTGAGTCAAATCAACTCACAAGTTATTTAAGATTGATCCAAAAAAATGTAAAATTGACTCAATTAGTATCAAGCCAAGCTTGAGTTCAAACTACTCAAGGAAGTTGTTACGTCAAGTTCAAACTTTTTAATATTTTATACGATAAACTTCCAATTTTAATCAATTATAGTCAAACTTGTGCACTTTACCATTTTACTTTTTTATTACAATATAATTATAAAAATACTTTATCATACCAAGTTCAAACTTGAGTCGAGATTGAATAATTCAAAATATATATTTTAAAATTTTGTACAATTAATCTAATCAAATCAAATCGAATATGAGTATAAGAATCATTTAACCAGGTCAACCTCAAGCTTTTAAAGAAAAGTTTTTTTTTTTTTTTTGAACTAGTATAAATAGTTAATTTCTAATACCACAAAGGGGAGAGAGGGGGTGAAGGGTTCGAATCTTATTCTCTTCAAACTAAATATCCATACCTTTTGTCTTTTGGACTACTTATGAGAGACTTTCAAAAAAAATTCAATCAAGTTCAAATCGAATTTTTCGATCTTGGAATTTTAAAATTGAGCTAAGCTTGAAATTGATACTATATCCATTTGATTTGACTTCATTTGATTATAGCTCCAGTTAAGGTTCACCATTTTTAGTTTATCTCCGAATCGATTTTTTTTATCTCAAAACTATGAGCTCTTTTTTTTCATCCATTTGGAATTATAGTAAATTTCAAAAGATAATTAATTTATTAATTTACTAATAGTTACTTACATTTACATACGAACCATCTAATTTAGTAAATTATTATGAATTTTTTTTTAACTAGTTGAAGTGGTTAATTTCTCATCACAAAAGAAAAAGAAAGAGAAAATGGGTAACGCTTCAAATCCAACTTTCCACATCTGGACATTAACACATCTAAATATATATACATTTTGTTATTTAAATTACTCATGAAAGATAATATGAATTAACAAATCTTAATTATATAGTGACTATTAAGAAAAAGGAAAAGGTTCAATTTGTACTCAAGGTTTGTGCTCTAATCTCATTTTGGATCCTTTATTTATTTTTTTATTTTTATTTTTTGCCCAATTGGAACTTCAGTTTTGGAAATTGGAACATATTGGATCTTTACTTATTACAATCGAATCTCATAACTTTTTTTTAGTACAATTAAGTCCTATAAACTAAAAAAAAAAACTAATTTTAACTGATACTAACAATTAAATTGATAATTTTTTTAGAAATATATATATAACCTAATTATTAAATTTTAAAAGTTTTTCAACCTATAAAATAATTTTTTTTTACATTTTTCTTAAAGTTTTAAAATTTTAAAATTAAGTGATATAAATTTTAAAAAAATTACTAAATTTAATTGTTAATGTAAATATCAAAGTGATAATTGACCTAAAATTTATTTTTAATGGTTGAATAAAACTTTTTAAATTTTATTCATTAGTTTATATTTTTAAAATTACACAATAATTTTTGAACCTACACAATAATTGATAAATAAAATTTTTTTATTCAATAAAATTAAATTTTAGATCAATTATCATTTTGCTATTTATATTAATAAATAAATTTGGTCATTTTTTGAAATCTATATCACTTGATTTTAAATTTTTAAAAATTTAAGAAAAATTAAAAAAATATTTTGTAGGTTGAAAAACTTTAAAATTTAATATATATATAATAAAATTGTCAATTAAATTTGTTAGATCCATTAAAATTATTTTTTTTATTAGTTTAATATTACTAAAAAAAAGTTATAGGATTTGATTGTAATCAGTAAAATTTCAATATACTTCAATTTTCAAAACAGAAGTTCTGATTGGGTAAAAAGAAAAAAAATAGAGGGTTCAAAGTGAGATCAAAGCACAAATCTGGAATGCAAATTGGAACTGTCCCAGTTAAAAAGATTATCTAACAACCACTTCTTTTTGAAGCATTCTAAAATGTAAAATTTATTGTTATTTATAATTTTATATGTCTCATATACGTTAAATATATTAATTATATTTTGTAATACATGTAAATGTCAAAGTAGGCATATAATTTTATGAATGACAGTAGTATTAACAAAAAAAGGGACAACCGCATACTTTTTATCGGCACTGAAGGTATGGGGAGCGTTTTTTCTTTAATTTCATTTTATATTGGAGTCTGGAGGGGGATTTGTAACAATTAGGCAAAGGTGATTATGGCAATATCACTGTCCTTTTTGCCACTTTTGGGAATGAAAGAGTTGAATGACTGCTAATGCTGGAGTGGCACAACATGGCAAAAGCCAAATAAATAGCAATTGGAAATTGAGGTTTGGCCGCTTTAGGTGCCATGAATTTTATTGGAACTTTATTGCCAAAGCCTTCTTCCATTTGGCTCACAGCTACCAGCTGTGTGTGCTGCCTTCTTCTATTTGATTTTGTGCAGCACTCACGCCAGCTCAAACAAAATATTTTGATTCGACAATCATGCAACGTGATCAGAACATATTAATATTCATTCCAGGAACATGGCTTTTCCAGCTAGGCGGAAAAACAGGTACAGAAATACATTCAAGTTTGGATAAAGCAAGCTAGTAATAGAAGCCATATTTCTCCCCCACAGGATTGGAGTTTTAGAATACATATTTCTTGCCAGATTGAGAGGAATATGCAAAGATAAGAGAGGCACATTACAACACTTCATCACAAGGCAATATGTCAACTGATTCATGTGACGATGCTCAACATGATTAGCCACAGCAGTTCTAAGACTGCAGCAGAAACACTTTGAAGAAAGGACAACAGAAAGATGAACAGGAAAGAGCAAAAAATATACAAGAAAATTAAACAATTAGGTTAGCTGCATTTAACTGCAAAAATCATCATCAGTGTCATCACTTGTGCCGGGGTTTTGATTGAGCCCATCTAAAGTAACCGCAATTTGCCTCAGGATTAGATGCAGGCCCCTACAAGAACAAAAAATAAAGTCTAATTAGTTCAGATACTTAACCACTATTAGAGGTACACAGGGCACAAAAACAATACCATTGCAGATGGTCCAAAAGAACTAGAAAAAATTAGTTCACAGAATCATGTGTCACTGCAGTTGGCAGAGAAATTCTGCGAGAACATGATCTCTCAACCAAGCATCAATGCATTCAATCAAGGGTTTAATGAAAATACTGAACAAAATAAACATTAGCCAACAGCTTTAAGCATTCTAGTGATGCAAAAGAGATGATCCTAATAAAAATAAATAAATTTTAAAAATTTTGACAATTGCTTCTCCCTAACATCAGCTGAATCTCAACACATTGAAAGTACCCAATTTAATAATCATGCAACTCAACCCGTCAAAAAGCACCAAGCAACACAATTGCACTTCAGGGATGTTCAGTCAGCACATCAAACCCCCAAAGGAAGGGCATATCATTTAATTGAAATGGGGATTGGCGCATCCCATGATTTTACTTTTTTCCTAACCATCCAAGAGCCTTTTATGTTTTTCTTTTCTCAGACAAAGTAAAAAATTCATCCATACAGCTTAAATTTACTAAAGCAAGAAGACCAAGTATGAATACCTCAGCTCGGGCACAAACAAAAAATCTGTGACCAAATGTGGGACCTGGTTTCTTCACTACTCGAGAAACACATGGTTCCTTATGGCCCTTGCAAAGAGGTATACTGTTCTGCATGAGTTGCTGTATTCTTTGCCACTCCAGTAAAGCAGCATTATTCTTCCCCTTCCCTGAAGGACCATCGTGGACCTCATCCTGATACTGAATGCCTGTGCTTGGATCCAGTCCATAATCTCCAGGAATGCTGCTCTGTTCATCCTGTGAAGCAGTTTCACTTTGGTAATTATTAGACTTAGATGTATCTTCCCGAGAATATGAAACATCCACAGCAGTGTTCTCAGCACCATTGCTAAGGTTTGGACTTTTCTGGAAAAATGACCTTAATGACAGCTGGGACCACTGGCCTTTTCTCGCTTTTTTCTTGGATCCCTCAGCAGGCGTTGCATTGATATGCCTGCTTTTCAACATAACTGTGGCATTGGGACAAGTCTGATCAGCGAAATCACAATGCTCTTTTGTTCTCAAAAGGATACCATCAGAATCTTCAATCAAAGAAGACAACTCATTTTCAGATTGACCGGATATACTACAATTATTATGCAATCTGTTCATGTTTTCACTGCATGTCTTTATGGTAACATTTTTATCTGAAGATGAACTTGATAATTGTGTAGAAGCTTGTCTTTTCATTAGAACAGACACTGCACAAAATTAAAGGCCTGAACATTTTAAACTGATATAATTGAAATAAGTGGCATTATAGAAACCTCAAACAAAAGAGGAAAATTCTCAGACCAAGAGTTTGCTGGAAACCATGAATCACAGGAAAATATCTAGCAGATAAAGATGGAGTGCAGTGTTGAGGGATATCAGGGATCTCTACCAAACTTGTATAAACTGGAGCATGATCAGAACCTTCTAATTTGGTGCCCCAACCTCCCTTCCACCTATGCATCAGGCAAACAAAAAGTCACATTAATGCCTTCATCCAGACAGGAAAAAATAAATTTGATATGCATGAACACTCCACCGATGCTCACATAAGCAGACAATAAATGAATCACCAATGGGCCATGTCAACATACTTCATTCGGGAAAATAATTAGGTCCAAAATTTACCTCACTGTATCTCCAGGTTTCCAGCGCTTATAATCTGTCAATATGTCGCACTCCTTAACATGGCAAGCTAAAAAATCATAAACTTGCAAATCATGCTCTTTATGCAAGCATGATCCAGCATAAAGAATATGGTCAATTCTACTCCCATAATTAAACTGTTCAGCACCTGAACTTGATGGCCAGCATGTGTACACTTCTGTTCTGCAGTCATTGTATATAGAACTAGGTCTCAATGTCATACTCAGAAAACAAATGATGCAAATTAGGAATTGACATGCAAATGAAGTAAAATGACTGAAGTACAGCAATCAATTGAAATTTTACATATCATACCATTCTTTACTAACTGAAAAAATCAAAAGGTTCAATTTAATAATGCACAAGGGTACAAATGATTATTTGACAATCTAAAAGCCGTATATTAATCACTGGTCATAAAGGAATTTTGAAGATAAAATAAAGATTGCTAAACAAAGACAATGAGACATAACTGGAAAAAACAAGTTAGAGTGAAGCATAAACTTCAAACCTGTCAGGATGTTTTGATCTGAAAACATCAAAAAAGGGACCTCCAAACTCCACTAGCATTGATCTAAACCATCTTCTGAACCTATACAATTACAGTTAACAACAAGGAAACATCAAAGAGCCATAAGCGTGACAAACAATAATTGTACAGAAAGCATTCCAAAACTTACTCATCCTTCTCAAAATCTGGACCAGCATCGCAGCGATCCATAGCAGTAGGGGCAATGTTGAGATCACCAACAACAAATATTCTCCTTCCATGCTGCAGAAGACTCTCCCATCTTTTCTAAAGCAAAATAAAGAAAATAAAGTCTCTCATGTCACATGAAAAAGAATCTCCAATAGCAGGTAGAAACAAGTCCAATTACCTGTAATATTTTATAGAACATAAGCTTAAACTGTATCCTCTCAGTATCATCACTTTGTGCTCGAGGCCCATATAAATTGAAAAGAACTACCCAAACGCCACAAACCCATCAATCACATAACAAAATATTCCACATAAAAGTTATTTAAAACTTTCAAAGAAATTAAAAAAACAAAATGCATACCAAAATGACCGTGATTGGTGATCATACACCGACCCTCACTGTCAACTTTGAGAAGCTCATCTTTATCAAACTCCTCAAGGCCCTGTGCTACTACTGGCATTTCATCTTTCCCATTTCTAGAACTATCCAAAAGACCGGTGAAACCTTCTTCCGCTGCAACAGGCAATGCCACTTCAGTACTGGAAAAGGCAGACTTCACACGACAAAAAGTAGCAACACCTGCAATAAAAAGACAAGAAAATGATGGTAATCAGTAATAGAGCGCAAAAATTTGTTCATTGAGGCAATTTAGCAAGCACCCATATTGAAAAGAAAAGGAAATGATCGTAATCATGAACAACTTGAAAAAAAGGAAAAACATTGGTTCATTGAGGCAATTTAACAAACAGGTTACCAGAATAGCCGGTGCGGCCTTTCTCACTAGTACGAGTGCAAGAAAAGAAGGATTCATAGCCATCAGCGATTACTAAATCCGATGTTAGCTCCTGCCTTCTTAGTTTAGTCTCCTGATTAAATTCGAAACCAATTAAGAATTTTGATGGGTAATTTATAGCCAAAAAGAGAGAAACTGTGAGACAGAAAAATTGCCTGAAAACAAATGATATCGGCATCGAAAGAAGTGAGCAATTTAAGAAGAGAACCAAACTGCGAAATGCGTTGCCTGAGTCCATTGACGTTGTATGTTACTATCTTCATTTCGCTTATTTGTTTCCAGCTCTGCGACCAAGACGTTACCGTTCATGTGCAGCGTCAATAAGCCTCACTAATGGCCAATGTTTCATAAGCATTGTCGTTTTTTGACCCCCAGTTGTCGTTGTGGGAAGATCAAATATTTGCTTGCTTCTAATTCTGACCCGCATCATGGCCAATGTGCCCCAGTTCCTCCTTCACATATATTTCAAATATATTGATCTACAAACATGAATTTAAAAATGTTAGGTTAATTTTATCAAATTACAGCCATTCAGATATATTTCAGGCATTGATTAGTAGTTATAATTAAATAAAAATTAATCTAATATTTAAATTTTATTTATATAAATGCACATATACCTTAAAAAAAAAGCCATTAATTTATAGATTTTTTATTTTGCATATAAATAAAGAATAATAACACTAAAGTAGAGTTGGCTCAAAGATGTCCGAAGCCCTAAGTAGTTTTCTTAATATAATATAAAAATATTATAATTATTTTTTAAAAAAAAATTTCTTACTTTTTGAAATGCAAAATCTCTAATTACATTTTTATATTTAAGTTTAAAAACTAAATCCTTTTCAATTGATAATATAGCTCCATTACCCGATCTATCTTATGACAGTTGAACGTAAATAAGATTTTATTAATTTTAATTTAGAAAAACTCCTTTTAGCTGAAGCTACAATAATAGAAATAATTAAATAATATTTTATAAGCTATCCATATATTCGGAAAAGAATTCACTTTTTTAATAAAATTTAATATATCAAATGGTGTTTTTATTTCTATACTTATAATTTCTTTTAAAAATTTTTAATTCTAAAAGTAAATCTAAACCATCAATATTAGAAAATATATCTTGTTTTAAAAAAAATAAAGATTTAAGCAATTTTTTTTTAAAATCATCATCATCTAGTGACTTTAACTCTTCTATATTATATAAAAAAAAAAAACCAAAATTAATTTACTTTAATTGAAATACTATTATTTTTGACATAAAACTAAATAATCATTTAAAAAAATTATATATGTGTGTGTATGTGGCTCTAGGCAAACGTCTTAGTGACCTATGACTAAAGTCGGTAGTGCACTATGGCCATGTTTGATTCGCATAATAGATCAAAAATATAATAGCTATTCCATAAAAATTATTTATTCTTTACTTTGGTTCAAATTTTGTTATGGAATATTAATTCTATAAAATAATAATTCTTTAATTTTGAAGAATAGTCATTCTTTGCAAAACTAAAGAATATGTATTCTTTATCCCTTGGAATAGACTATTTCCACTTTTATCTCTCTTTTTATGTTCATATTCTTACTTTCTCTTTTTTTTAGAATACTTTAATTTAGATTTTTCATTATTTTTCTTGTAATTTAATTTAACTCATGTTTGACAACCCTAAATTATATGGAATTTATTTGTTTTATATGTTTGTATTTTTATGATTAATTTTTACAATATTATTTATTTATTATGCATTCATATTATTTTAGAGAAATAAAATATACATGCTAATTTTTTAATATATTATATGTTTAATTTTTTTAATGTAAAAAATATGCTAAAATTGTATGATTATTGAATTTTTTACTAATAATGAAATTTATTAATAAATATATCAATGTCATTTATGCTTAAATTTGCATATCTCTCATAGGGTTTAGGGTATAGAAATAGGTCATGAACCAAAGCATGGAATAGTAATTATTTAGGAATAGTTATTTTGGAAATTTTATTCCTTAAGAATTACAATTTTATTACACACTTATTTCATTCCATAAACCAAACATGACCTACAAGTTTTATATTTTTTCATAAATTATAATTAAGTTATAAAATTATTTTTTATAAATTGAGTCTACTTGTTTTTAGATATTTGCTCGTTAGTCTTTATTATGTGTCATGTAGACCTCACTAATTAGAGACATGTTTATGGCCAACTCACACTTTCTTTTTCATGCCATTGACCACATCTTCTTGTCTCTTCAACCAACACCCCTCTCAAAACCAACATTACATAAGAAAAATTACAATAAAAAATATATGCAACACAACTATTATTGATTAGTAAAGACAACCATTTATATGCAACAATAAGAACAAGTCTCTTATCACATTTAGAGCCCTAGATTTATCCACAACTGGAGCAACCTCAAAATAAGAGAAACATAACTTAAGTTTTACCTTGTCATGGGTAACAACAATAGTAGAACATATATATTTGCTTTATTACATGTAAATTATAATAATTTACAAATAATCATGAGTTTTTGTCTAATTTTTAAAATTTTTTAGATCGCTATAACAAGGTCGTTCCTTTAGGTAGTATTAACAGAGGAGGTTGCTCCACCTCTTCAAGTTATTTAAATCGAGGGATTGGTAAAATCTTAATTATTAATTATTAAATGTCAAACTAGAAGGACCTAAAAGAGTTCATAACTAATTATAATGAATAAGCATGTTATTTTGAAGATAATTAAACATTGTAAGGAGTTTTCTCTAGCTTTGGTTACTAGTCAACTTCTTGGTTTTGAAGTTGGTAGTATTATTGAAGTTGCCAATTGTTTCCCTTTCTAGGCATGACAAAATTTTCTTGCTCCTTTTTAGTTGTTTTAATAATGTAAATCTTTATTTTCTTTTATGTGTTTGATTTTTTTTATATGAAGATTTGAAAAAAGGAACACCCTAAATCATTAATCAGACTCAAAGTTAGAAAGTCTGGCATTTCAAGACTCAAATGAAGCTCATATTCTTATAAAGGAAAAAGGTAATCAAATTAGGACTACAAGAAGACTTAGGAGGAGAATGAAAATATTGAAGTTAATGGTACTGTTTCTGCCATATTTGAAATTTTGGGTTGATTAACCTAATTGGTTAAAATTTTAAAGCCTAAGAAAAAAATAAGCCCAACCCATAATCGTTGCAACTTAATAACTAAGGCAGAAGGTTCTAGAGATGGAAACAATTGTTCAAACATAGCTTAGGGATGAAGTTTGCAAGTTACATAAATTTATTTCCCAAGCATGGAAGACTTTTGAGCTATAGAATTACTTTAAAGAAGTAGTCTGAAAATAAGAATGCCTAGAAAAGCAATGGCAAGAACACATATCAAAACACAACTAATCCCATAACACACCAACCAACTGACCATAACCAATCATTAATACAATACAGACAATAATTATCATTAGTAAATTTTATTTAGAAAATCTTTAGAAAACTTTCAATTCTTGTTTACAATAATTTTCTTGTTAATTTCAAAGAAAAAATCATCTTTTAGCATGTATTAAATCTTAGATTAATACAATTTCCTTTTACTCTTCAATAAGCTCCATTTATCACTAAATTTTATTTCATCTACTTGAAATCCAAACATATTATGGTAAAGGCATTTGAGAATTCACAATTCATTTAAAAAAAAGTCAAGTTTTATTTTGAGAAATTAATCCTTTGGCACACTCACAAAAAATCACCAATAATCTTTTTAGCATGCATCGAAAATCAAAAATCGGACAAACAATTTATGGCATGCTAGGTGGGACATGTTTCAACAAGATGAATAAATTTGAAAAAGATTTGAAGTTGGTTAATGCACCAATAATTCACCTGTAAAAATAGGTGGTTTATGGAAATAACTGAATGAAGGCTTGGTGCCTTAGGATCACTTTTGGGTCGAGGCACCTTTTGGCTTTTCAGGCCAAAATTTGAAGATCATTGATACTACTAGTGCTCTTAATTCTTTCCAAGAATCTATGAAAAAATCAATTATGCTTTGCAAAAAATTATACAAGGGATATATATTTCATTTGCTAGAATGAATGAAAAACTTTATAAACTAGAAAGTTAAATTTTGCACTAAAAGTGTGATTCAATAATAATGGTTTTTTGAATTATTGATGATAACAAAAAAAATCCCTTAATGTATTTTTTATGGTAGATTCAATCGAAATACTAAACTTTGAAAGGGATTATTTTGCATATGACTATATGGAAATACTAAATTAAGTGGTTGAATATTACCTCCTTGTTAAGTCTAAGAAGGGTGTGAAAGGAGATGGAGTTGCAAATATTTCCCATTACATGGGAAAATGAAAGCTAAAAAAAAAACAAATAAGTTACTAGCTTTTGATTAGGAATTTGCCATTTAATGGCAATATTTTGCTTTTTTTATATTTAAATTGGTTTGATAAGCCATTATCTTAAATAAAAGAAGTTTGAATTTTGTATGTTTAGTGCATTTCTATTTATTTAGCAAATTTGAATTTGATGTGTTTCTATTTACTGTTGTTTTTCTCTAGTGTGTTTCTTTTGTGTATGAAATAAGTATGGTGAATAGTAATGTGTTAATAAA
This sequence comes from Mallotus nudiflorus, assembly GCA_947683625.1. Taxonomy (NCBI): domain Eukaryota; kingdom Viridiplantae; phylum Streptophyta; class Magnoliopsida; order Malpighiales; family Euphorbiaceae; genus Mallotus; species Mallotus nudiflorus. The sequence goes on from CANTUR010000037.1 coordinate 3,223,225, forward strand.
ATTCCAATGGCATAACGGCTGAAAATTGAATAGTTTTATGAAGTAATGCATGGCTATAGTGTGTGTATGTGTGGAGTGATTAGTGGTGCAAAAGGGTGAAGGATCAAGTTAATTGAAAACAGGCAAGCAATCTCCTAAAAGACAAGACAATGGATTCATCTTCACTATGAAGAAAGAACTAGAGAAATATCAAGACAAGATGTAAACAAATTGCATAATCCCCATATTCCGAGGCAATAGAAAAACAAAGTATAAAGGCCAAATAAATAATTAATTTGGCCATAAAATAAAATGCCTTGGAAATATAATCTTTTATGAAAATAGACATATTTTGGCAATTTACTACTAAAATAAATAAATTTGCTTTATGGTGATATACAAACAGTCCTTAACCAAGACATAATGTGGTTTGAGGTATAGGGTGTTTGTGGTTTTCATAAACCACATGCTAATTTTTGAAAGGAATAAAAATGCATTGCTTAATAACTTGTCCAAAAAATTGGAATATTATATCTAGTGTTACCAAGCCACAAATGTTAAACTATGCAAAATATGTATAGAAAATAACCAAATACATTTTCCCCCAAGAGAATTGATTTGCAAAGATGGATAAATGTAACCATCTAAAGAAAAACTTTATTTGTCTTAATAAAAGCCAAATTAAGTGAATAAATTCCACAAGAAAAGAATTTTGGCAAAATTTTTTTTGCTAAAATAAACATAAAGAAGTGTTTCAAAAAGAAGCAGTACCGTGCTTTCCCCAGAGCAAGGAAGGCCAATTTTTTCAAATAAAGATGCAGACTAGGGTGTGCCTGACAAGGCTAAAATAATTTAAATTTTTGCCTAAAATTTGGGTCATGAAAAGTTATGATAGAACTCTATGATAAATCTAAGAATTTAGGCGAAAAAAAACCCAATTTTATTTTGGCTAAATCTTGTACATGCAAATTTAAAAAAAAATTAAAATTGTGCAAACCTTAGGCCTAGTGAAAGTACATTTTAAAGTAAGGTCGAAGTAAATTTTTGGTTAAAAATTGCTGAAAATAAAAGTAAGAAATACATCTTATTTTGGGTCTAAAAGCCAATATTATATCTAGACTAAAGAAGTTTTGCTTTATTAAACCAAAAATAATATTCCATCATTGTTTTGGCATTTCTTGCTAAAATAAAATTCAAAGAGGCTTAATTCCATTCAATATATGGACAAGGATTTTGCAAATTAGCTTGGTAAAAACTAAGAAAATTCCTTGTCTTTATACTAAATGTGAAATAACTTGACTGAGTTAGCATTGTTAAAATATTTTGGCTAGAACTTAGGAGCCTTGAGCAAAATTATGGTTATCCTTATAGAAAGTTAATAAAATTCAAAAGCATTCAATACAAAAATATTCAAGGCCCTTACATGAGCTATGAATTTTATTAAACCATGAAAAGCATGCATATTTGCTTTCAAGGCTATTAAATTGAGGTTTCTGGAATAAATATTGGCCAAGTTAGGCTAATTGAGATTTTTGGCTAAAGAAGGTAAAATATAGCCACTTGTTTCAAGTCAACCAAAATCATCAAAACAAAATATCAAGTTGGTTATAAATTAATTTTTCGCAAAATAAAGATATGTCCTATCTTTAAGATCACAAATTGCTAAAATTCATAGTTTTAAAAGCCAAGATAGGTTATAGGTAAATCAAAAAGGAAACAAGGGCATAAAGTACCAAGACCACCAAACAAAGTGTCAAATTAATTTTAAGGAAAGAGCCAATTAAATTTGCAAATTCAAGCTTTTTCGGCTCAAACAGTAACATCAAGCACATTTTCCCAAGCAAAGCTTGCATTATGCCATGCCAAAGTTGCAAAGTTCCAACACATAAGAGTGGCAAAACATAAGAAAAGAAAGCCAAAATTAAATGCACAAGATTTTTGGCTAAAGAGAAAATTAATTTATCTAAGTGCCAATTTAAATTTTCCTGGAACAAAGTGACCAATGAGAAACAAAAGTTAATTTTTTGGTTTAACAACAACTTGGCCAACACAAATACACAAGCAAGTTTGCAATTTTCTTAAAAAAAAAAGGTCACTATTGTTACTAGCAATTCACAAATAAATTTGAACACTGTCGAAATACATTAAAATTTTTGGCTAATCAAATGCATCAAATACTTTGATTTATGCTTGTATGCAAGTAAGAGATATCAAAGTCATTTTAGCAAGAAAGTTGCCAAAATAAAACCGAATTAAAAATTCAATAGAGCAAAACATGAATTGGTAAAATTGGCACATTAATGAGTCAAGATTCACTAGTTCTTTCGGCTAAAATACATTGGCACAATAACTTCAAGACATCTCAAGCATTCAACAGTGAACAAATCTTGGAAAATGGCCAAATTCATCTTAATGGAATTTGGCTAAACAAATATTTATCAAATAAAATTGATAAATAGCCTCAAGCAATACTTATTCCTTAAAGAGAAAAGGCACAAACATCACCAACAAAGAACAATAAATCCAAATTCATAATGCATAAACAAAAGCTAAATAAGAGCAACATCTCAAAATTTAATAAAAAAAATTAGCTTGAGAACAAAAGTTACCTTGATTAAATTTTCTTCTTAAATAAACTTTTAGTGGAGATTGTTGTAACTTAGCTTGAGGAAATGCCTTAAGAGAACTTGGAGAATGGGAAAAGTGAGCAAATCTGATAAGAGCAACCTTGAAAATGGTGAGTTAGCAGGAATCTGGCTTGGAGTATGTAATATCCCGTGTTTTTAAAATATTTTTACACTGTACCGGGATATGCAGTGTTAATAATTTCTGTATATTATATGATATTTTTATGAGTTGATATGTATTTAAAACCTATTTTAACTACTGTGTATTATTTTCAGTGTTTTACGTAAAATTTTCCCGGGACTTGCATTTTCGGGGAAATTTTCACGTAAACAATGTATTATTAATTGTTTTAAATGTATTTACGGACTTGCATGAACTCATACATATTTTTAAATTATTAAATAAAGCCTGTGTGTGTATAATTATTTAATTAGGGTTTATTATTACCCTAATATTTTATTAAGTATTTATTTGTTTTATTGTTATTTAATTAATTTTATTTAGTATAAAGTATTAAAATATTAATATTTTATGTGTGTGGTGTATATTTGATGTGTGTAATTTAATATTATTTTAATATATAGTATAAAGTATATATATATACATATATTTGTCAAAAATCAAAAAGTTTGGAAAATTACCATTTTGCCCCCGATCATCCCTTTCTTCCCTGATTCTTCCCTTCTCCATTTTCGGTCGCTGCCATGCCGTTTCTTCACCTTGGGTGTGCCACCGTCTTCCCCGACCAATTTCGCCGCCTGAGGAGGCCGTTTCCGGCGTCTGGAGATCGATTTTGGCCGGAGAAGCCGAAAATCGATCCACCGTCGATCACGTCGATTCCGACCACCGTTTTTGACACCGCTGGTCTCTTTCTTCTCCTTGAGCTCCGGTGAGTGTGATTCTAGCTTTGGTTTGAGCTAAAATGGTCTAGAATTGCTTAGGTTTCGATTTTGTCAATTTCGGCCAATTAGGGTTTTCAATTTTTTTGAGCTTCGAGTTGGATGATTCATGAAAACTTCCTTCACAAATGTTGTTCCTAGTTGCTTAATCTACATTTATGAATTTTTGTAGAATTTTTGGAGATTTTTTGGATTTTTGGGTATTTTTGAATATTTTAATATTATTTTCTAATTTTCGGAAATTAATTATTTAAATTATGAAATTTGAGTTTATTGTTGAATTAGGTGTTGAAATGAATTATAGGAATTTATTTGGAATTTCTATGAATTTCTAAGTATTTATTTTGAATTATTGAAGTTTATGGAATTTTGGAAAAATTAGGTTAATGTGTTTTTATTTGAATTTAATTGGTTAATTGAGTTTAAATATTGATATTATGGATAAATATGTTGAGAAAATTAATTTTGGGTAATTTTATGATTTTTGATGAATTTTTGAAGTAATTTAAGTATATTTATATATATAGGGGTATTTTGGTAATTTTACCCTAAATTGTCTAAAAATGTAATTTAATTGGTTTTAATAGTTATTTAAGGTATAAAAATGATTTCTACAAAATATTTAGTATTTTTAACTAATTAAAACTATTTTTCGTGAATTATTTTTAATTATATATAATATACGATTTTTCTAATAAAATGAGTTTTAATCGGTTTTTATAGTGTTTCAAGGTTAATTATGTAATTTTTACCTATGAGATGTATTACTATGTTGTGAGGATATTTTTATTATATCTGGAATTATTCTGTGTTTGTGGACCCCGGTCGACAGATTGTAGTCTGGAGTCCGACCGAGGGGTTGTGGATTTTTGTTGAGCTTGTATTTCGAAGTGTGTTTCTTTGCAGGGTCGGCTCTACTCTTTTGAGTAGAGAGATGTCCGTTTTACAGGGGAGGTTCTGCCGGATTTTCGATAGAATTCTCGTAAAACGTGATATCCGGTCGAACCCTAATTCTGTTTCCGTATTTTAATACTCTAGATTGAATTCTAGGATTTCTGTTAGGTTTATTCTGATGTCGATTATGTATTGCTTGTTTAGTTGCACCGAGACCGAGGGCTAGTGGACCAGGCCCGTCGGACCTGTCTCGTGGAGCGCATTAGGTGAGTTACTATACTATATATATATGCTTAGGATGCATGATTTAGAAATGCATATTTTATGTTGATTAAATATGCATAAATAATTTGATTATTTCTTAAGTTTATATTAAGTATATTTTTGGTTTATTTTTGGTATATAATAAATTATATGCATATTTTGTGAATAAAATATATTTAAAATGTTTTTAAATATATTTCCAGCTTAAGTTATAATTTGATTGAATTCATTTGACATATATATACTTGAAATATACCTGGTTTACTTTTGGTATATTTCCGGTATATATATGGTTTATATTGTTATTTCATTTATATTCATGCATCATTTATTTTTTGTGAATGAATGTTTTATATTTAAGAATGAAGGATATCAATAGAACGTGCTACCTAGTGGGCAGCACTAGGACCGAGTACGTACCGGTACGCCTATAGTATTTAGGCTATATTACTAGCTATTTGTGGATATTGATTTGATATGATTATTGATATATGTGAGATGTGGTTTGGGTGTGATTGCTGGAGCTCGGTTGACCAAGTGTCTCGGGGCCAATCACACTGGCAGTCAGACTGCTGGAGCTCGGTTGACTTAGTGTCTCGGGGCCAGTCTACTGTCCATATGGATTAAGTGGATATATTTGGAATAAGTGAGCCTGTATGGCTAGAGTGTTGTTTAACACTATTTTCTGAGGTTGCGATATTCTAGGGTTCTATGTGATCCTTCATAAAAGATGATTTTCAGATAAAATATATAAAAATGATTTTCTGCATCTGTATGAATTTGCCTGTATATATACATATTATATATATACTATTGACTGTATGCATTATCACTTAGTGTGTATGTATATATCTTATAGTAATTCACTCAGTGAGGTCTGACTCCCCTCCGTTGACTATTTTTCAGGAGAGTCAACTTCTTCAGACCTCAGTAGCAGGTCGATACGCCGGATTTCTTCCGCCCCGGCTTCCTTATGTAAATTGTCTACTTGAGTCTTATTTATTTTATCTAGACACTGCAGTAGTTGTGAATTAAAGTATTGGATTTCATGTACTTTATTTTAAAGAGATGTACTACATTGAAACTGGATTTGTATTAAAGATTATATATATGTGATGAGATGAGTTTTGAATTAAATCCAGTTGATATGGATGATATTATGATATTATGATTTTTATTTTCCGCTGCATATTATATTGTTACTGTTATTATGGCATGATTTATTTTATTTTTAGGCTTGCTACGGGTTCCGAATTCGAAAGAATTCTCGTTCCCTAGCGCCGGTCATGGCCCCTGTTTTGGGTCGTGACAAAGTTGGTATCAGAGCAGAGTTCTGTGTCAGGGCTTAGTTATGTGAGTTGTGGCCCTAGTTTTAAAGTTGTGCTTTCTGTTGGACTACTGCAGTGTATTAGGTTCGAGTATGTCTTGATAAGTATTCTTTGCTGTAGTTTTCAGCGTTATTCTTTCGTTGTCTGTTTTGTCTGAATCTTTCCGTTTGTCTTTTCAGAATGAGGAGGCGAGCGCGTGTCGCTCCACCGGTTGTTGAGGCCGAGGATGATGAGTCTTTTCAGGATGAGGTTTTACCTCCTGAGCCGCCAGTTAGACGTAGAGGTCGTGGCAGAGGTAGACCTCGAGGAGCGGCAGGTCGCCGTAGGCAGAGAGAGTTACAGGACGAGGAGCCTGTTGAGCCTGAGTTTGATGTTCCTGTTCCTCCAGTTGTTCAGCCTGTTCAGCCTGCCTATCAGCAGGGTATGTCTGACCCTGAGGCAGCTTTGTTCTATGCCCGAGTTGGCAGGATTGCTTTTGATGGTACTTCTGATCCTTTAGATTTTCTGCATGCGATTGAGACTAGGACTCGAACTGCTCATACCGAGTACCAGAGGATCATGATCATCGAGTTGTCTGTTGAGGGACCAGCTCTAGATTGGTTCATTCAGATGATCCAGCCCTATATGATGACGATGACCTGGGCTCAGTTTCGAGAGCGGTTCATGAGGAGATTTTGTCCAGAGCCTCTTCGTTTGAGTTATCGTCTCCGTTTGACTAGTATTTCTTATGGAGATCGATCTGTAGAGGAGTATACCCGAGAGTTTCTTCGTCTGGGTAGATATGCTGAGGATCTGATGCGAGATCAGTATTTCGCAGTCACTACGTATGTTACTGGTTTGGGCTCAGCTTTTGCTGGTATGCCTACAGCAGGCCTTACTCTCGAGTCTGTGATTGAGCTAGCTAAGGAGATTGAGCTGAGATTAGTTAGGCAAGGAGCGATGCCTGATTATTATCAGTTGGGAGTTCAGTCGAGTGGATTGCAGGCTACTCCATATTCGAGTTTTCATGTTGGTTCGAGTAGTCAGCAGCGAGGTTCGACTCAGCAGAGTCAGAGGCAGCAGCAGTGAGTGCATCGGAGCAGTAGACATGGCCGTGGAGGTCAGCGTAGATCATTCAGATTTGGGTCAGGTGCTTCGAGTAGTAGCAGTGGTCGTAGTTCTGGATCAGCGGCCAGTGTTTGTCAGACTTGTGGTAGAGTCCATCAGGGACCGTGTTATCTGACACCACTGACATGTTTCAGATGCGGGCAGACAGGACATTTTGCCAGATCGTGTCCTTATTCTGGGTATCAGCAGCAGCAGATTTCGCGATTCCCACAGCAGTCGATTACTAGTGCAGCACCCGTGCCATTTCAGTTACCACCAGCCCAGCATCAGAGTTCCACTCAGTTTGTTCCACAGCAGAGTCGTGGTAGAGGTACTAGAGGAGGTGCCAGAGGCGTTGGCCAGGCTTCTACCAGTCAGCAGGGAGGTCGAGGTCAGGCCAGAGTTTTCCATCTGACTCAGCAGGATGCTCAGGCATCTAATGCAGTCGTGGCAGGTATTGTTTCTGTTTGTTACCTGGATGCTTGGGTTTTGTTTGATCCGGGTGCCACGCATTCGTTTGTTTCTCCTGTTTTTGCTTCTAAATCTTGTTGGCAAGCTTCGAGGATGGCTTTTCCTTTGTCTGTTGCCACTCCTCTGAGCGATTCCTTGGACGCCGATATTGTTCTTTCTGGTTGTCCAGTTCTCGTGGGAGATAGAGAATTACCCGCTGATTTGATATTGTTGGATGTGATGGAGTTTGATGTTATTTTAGGAATGGATTGGTTATCTCAGCACTTTGCCGTGGTAGATTGCAGGAATAAGGAGGTGACTTTTAGAATTCCTGGTGAAGAAGATTTTAAGTTTGTTGGTGATAGGAGTTCAGCACCTCAGAATCTTATTTCTGCTATTACAGCTAGGAAATTATTGAGGAAAGGTTGTCAGGGGTTTTTGGCATTGGTCAGGGATACTTCAGTGGAGAAGTTGTTACTCACAGATGTTCCGGTTGCTTGTGAGTTTCCTGATGTTTTTCCCGAGGAGTTACCAGGTTTACCACCTCATAGAGAGATTGAGTTCTGTATAGATGTGGTTCCAGGTACTACTCCTATATCTATGCCACCCTATCGTATGGCTCCTGCAGAGTTGAGAGAGTTGAAGGAGCAGTTGCAAGAGTGTTGGATAAGGGTTTTATCAGACCTAGTGTTTCTCCTTGGGGTGCACCAGTCCTGTTTGTGAAGAAGAAGGATGGTACCCTGAGACTGTGCATTGACTACAGAGAGTTGAATAAGGTGACGATGAAGAATAAGTATCCTCTCCCGAGGATAGATGATTTGTTTGATCAGCTACAGGGTGCACAGTTCTTTTCTAAGGTCGACTTGAGGTCAGGTTATCATCAGCTGCGGATTAGTGAACCTGATATTCTGAAGACAGCGTTTCGCACTCGTTATGGTCATTATGAGTTTCTGGTGATGTCTTTTGGTTTGACTAATGCACCAGCAGCTTTTATGGACCTAATGAACAGAGTATTCAGACCGTATGTGGATCAGTTTGTAGTAGTCTTCATTGATGATATACTGGTATATTCAAGGAGTATGGAAGAGCATGTATATCACTTGAGGATTGTACTACGGACACTGAGAGATCATTAGCTTTATGCTAAATTCTCGAAGTGTGATTTCTGGATGGAGAGTGTTTCTTTTCTTGGACACGTAGTGTCTAAAGAAGGTATTCAGGTTGATCCACAGAAGGTTGAGGCAGTATCTGAGTGGCCTAGACCTACTTCTGTTATGGAGATTCAGAGTTTTCTGGGTTTAGCCGGGTATTATAGGCGGTTTGTGCAGGATTTTTCTAGGATTGCAGCCCCTATGACTCGCTTGACTCAGAAGAATGTTAGATTCGAGTGGTCAGAAGCTTGTGAGAACAGTTTTCAGTTATTGAAGGAGAAGTTGACCACAGTGCCAGTATTAGCTTTGCCTAATAGTGTGGATAAGTTCATAGTTTACTGTGATGCCTCTAGAATTGGTCTTGGTTGTGTGTTGATGCAGAATGGAAGGGTGATAGCCTATGCTTCGAGGCAGTTGAAGAAGCATGAGCATAATTATCCTACACATGATCTTGAGATGGCTGCAGTGATCTTTGCTTTGAAGATTTGGAGACATTATTTATACGGGGTGACTTGTGAGATATTTACTGATCACAAGAGCCTTAAGTACATTTTTCAGCAGCGAGATCTGAATTTGAGGCAGAGAAGATGGTTGGAATTGTTGAAGGATTATGATTGCGAGATTCTTTACCATCCGGGTAAAGCTAATGTGGTAGCAGATGCCTTGAGTAGGAAGTCCTCAGGTAGTCTTGCTCACATCGGTGTTGAGAGGAGACCATTGATCCAGGAATTACATCTGTTGGTGGATCAAGGTCTGATGATGAAGATTAGTAGATCAGGTGGATTGTTAGCTCAATTTAAAGTGCGATCTGTACTAAGGGATAGGATTAAAGCAGCTCAGAGCCGAGATCCTATTCTAGAAGAGCTTGCAGAGAATGTCAGAGCAGGGAAGTTCACTGATTTCACACTCGATGATGATGGTGTGTTGTGGATCAGTGGTAGATTGTGTGTTCCTGATGTGGATGACTTGAGAGAGGAGATTTTAGAGGAAGCACATTCTACAGCCTACAGCGTTCATCCGGGTGTTACTAAGATGTACCACAGTATCAGAGATCTATACTGGTGGGATGGATTGAAGAAGGATGTTGCTGATTATGTTGCTAAGTGCTTGACGTGTCAGCAAATGAAAGCCGAACATCAGAAGCCTTCTGGGAAGCTTCAGCCTCTTCCTATTCCCGAGTGGAAGTGGGAAAGGATAGCTATGGATTTTGTGGTCGGTTTACCTCGTTCGAAGGATGGATACGATTCCATCTGGGTGATCGTAGACAGATTGACGAAGTCTGCACATTTCTTGCCTGTGAAAGCCACATATTCAGTTGCTAGATTGGCGAAGTTGTATGTGAAGCATATTGTGTGCCTTCATGGAGTACCTGTGTCCATTGTGTCAGATAGAGGTTCAGTGTTCACTTCTCATTTTTGGCAGAAGTTGCAGGAAGCGATGGGCACTAGGTTGGATTTTAGTACTGCTTTTCATCCTCAGACAGATGGTCAGTCTGAGAGGACGATCCAGACACTGGAAGATATGTTGAGGATGTGTGTCCTGGATTTAGGAGGTAGCTGGGATGATCATTTGTCGCTTGTTGAGTTTGCATATAATAACAGCTACCATAGCAGTATTGGTATGGCACCGTATGAGGCATTATATGGAAGGAAGTGTAGATCCCCGTTGTGTTGGGATGAGATTGGTGAGAGAGCTTTGACTGGACCAGAGATGGTTCAGGATGCTGCAGAGAAAGTCGTCGTGATCAAGCGAAGATTAGAGACTGCAGTTAGCAGACAGAAGAGTTATGCGGATCCTAGGCGCAGAGATGTGGAGTTTCAGGTTGGAGATTTCATTTTTCTGAAAGTATCTCCGATGAAGGGTGTAATGAGATTTGGCAGGAAGGGTAAGTTAGCACCGAGATACATTGGACCGTTTGAGATTCTGGAGAGAGTTGGCACTGTTGCATATCGGTTGGATTTGCCTCCGAGTATGTCACAGGTGCATCCAGTATTTCATATCTCGATGTTGAGGAAGTATATCTCAGATCCTTCACACGTGTTGCAACCTGATAGTGTAGAAGTGAGTGAAGATTTGACGTTTGTGGAAGAACCTGTGGCGATCGTTGATTTTCAAGTTCGACAGTTGCGATCGAAGCAGATTCCGATGGTCAAGGTTCTGTGGCGTAGCGACAGAGTTGAAGAGCATACGTGGGAGACTGAAGCTGAGATGCGAGCTTCTTACCCGTATCTCTTTCCTTCTTGATCTTTTCTTTTTAGAATTCGGGGATGAATTCTTGTAAGGGGGGGGAGACTGTAATATCCCGTGTTTTTAAAATATTTTTACACTGTACCGGGATATGCGGTGTTAATAATTTCTGTATATTATATGATATTTTTATGAGTTGATATGTATTTAAAACCTATTTTAACTACTGTGTATTATTTTCAGTGTTTTACATAAAATTTTCCCGGGACTTGCATTTTCGGGGAAATTTTCACGTAAACAATGTATTATTAATTGTTTTAAATGTATTTACGGACTTGCATGAACTCATACATATTTTTAAATTATTAAATAAAGCCTGTGTGTGTATAATTATTTAATTAGGGTTTATTATTACCCTAATATTTTATTAAGTATTTATTTGTTTTATTGTTATTTAATTAATTTTATTTAGTATAAAGTATTAAAATATTAATATTTTATGTGTGTGGTGTATATTTGATGTGTGTAATTTAATATTATTTTAATATATAGTATAAAGTATATATATATACATATATTTGTCAAAAATCAAAAAGTTTGGAAAATGACCATTTTGCCCCCGATCATCCCTTTCTTCCCCGATTCTTCCCTTCTCCATTTTTGGTCGCTGCCGTGCCGTTTCTTCACCGTGGGTGTGCCGTCCGGTGTGCCACCGTCTTCCTCGACCAATTTCGCCGCCTGAGGAGGCTGTTTCCGGCGTCTGGAGATCAATTTTGGCCGGAGAAGCCGAAAATCGATCCACCGTCGATCACGCCGATTCCGGCCACCGTTTTCGACACCGCCGGTCTCTTTCTTCTCCTTGAGCTCCGGTGAGTGTGATTCTAGCTTTGGTTTGAGCTAAAATGGTCTAGAATTGTTTAGGTTTCGATTTTGTCAATTTCGGCCTATTAGGGTTTTTGATTTTTTTGAGCTTCGAATTGGATGATTCATGAAAACTTCCTTCATAAATGTTGTTCCTAGTAGCTTAATCTACATGTATGAATTTTTGTAGAATTTTTGGAGATTGTTTGGATTTTTGGGTATTTTTGAATATTTTAATATTATTTTCTAATTTTCGGAAATTAATTATTTAAATTATGAAATTTGATTTTATGGTTGAATTAGGTGTTGAAATGAATTATAGGAATTTATTTGGAATTTTTATGAATTTCTAAGTATTTATTTTGAATTATTGAAGTTTATGGAATTTTGGAAAAATTAGGTTAAATGTGTTTTTATTTGAATTTAATTGGTTAATTGAGTTTAAATATTGATATTATGGATAAATATGTTGAGAAAATTAATTTTGGGTAATTTTATGATTTTTGGTGAATTTTTGAAGTAATTTAAGTATATTTATATATATAGGGGTATTTTGGTAATTTTACCCTAAATTGTCTAAAAATGTAATTTAATTGGTTTTAATAGTTATTTAAGGTATAAAAATGATTTCTAAAAAATATTTAGTATTTTTAACTAATTAAAACTATTTTTCGTGAATTATTTTTAATTATATATAATATACGGTTTTTCTAATAAAATGAGTTTTAATCGGTTTTTATAGTGTTTCAAGGTTAATTATGTAATTTTTACCTATGAGATGTATTACTATGTTGTGAGGATATTTTTATTATATCTGGAATTATTCTGTGTTTGTGGACCCCGGTCGACAGATTGTAGTCTGGAGTCCGACCGAGGGGTTGTGGATTTTTGTTGAGCTTGTATTTCGAAGTGTGTTTCTTTGCAGGGTCGGCTCTACTCTTTTGAGTAGAGAGATGTCCGTTTTACAAGGGAGGTTCTGCCGGATTTTCGGTAGAATTCTCGTAAAACGTGATATCCAGTCGAACCTTAATTCTGTTTCCGTATTTTAATACTCTAGATTGAATTCTAGGATTTCTGTTAGGTTTATTCTGATGTCGATTATTTATTGCTTGTTTAGTTGCGCCGAGACCGAGGGCTAGTGGACCAGGCCCGTCGGACCTGTCTCGTGGAGCGCATTAGGTGAGTTACTATACTATATATATATGCTTAGGATGCATGATTTAGAAATGCATGTTTTATGTTGATTAAATATGCATAAATAATTTGATTATTTCTTAAGTTTATATTAAGTATATTTTTGGTTTATTTTTGGTATATAATAAATTATATGCATATTTTGTGAATAAAATATATTTAAAATGTTTTTAAATATATTTCCAGCTTAAGTTATAATTTGATTGAATTCATTTGACATATATATACTTGAAATATACCTGGTTTACTTTTGGTATATTTCCGGTATATATATGGTTTATATTGTTATTTCATTTATATTCATGCATCATTTATTTTTTGTGAATGAATGTTTTATATTTAAGAATGAAGGATATCAATAGAACGTGCTACCTAGTGGGCAGCACTAGGACCGAGTACGTACCGGTACGCCTATAGTATTTAGGCTATATTACTAGCTATTTGTGGATATTGATTTGATATGATTATTGATATATGTGAGATGTGGTTTGGGTGTGATTGCTGGAGCTCGGTTGACCAAGTGTCTCGGGGCCAATCACACTGGCAGTCAGACTGCTGGAGCTCGGTTGACTTAGTGTCTCGGGGCCAGTCTACTGTCCATATGGATTAAGTGGATATATTTGGAATAAGTGAGCATGTATGGCTAGAGTGTTGTTTAACACTATTTTCTGAGGTTGCGATATTCTAGGGTTCTATGTGATCCTTCATAAAAGATGATTTTCAGATAAAATATATAAAAATGATTTTCTGCATCTGTATGAATTTGCCTGTATATATACATATTATATATATACTATTGACTGTATGCATTATCACTTAGTGTGTATGTATATATCTTATAGTAATTCACTCAGTGAGGTCTGACTCCCCTCCGTTGACTATTTTTCAGGAGAGTCAACTTCTTCAGACCTCAGTAGCAGGTCGATACGCCGGATTTCTTCCGCCCCGGCTTCCTTATGTAAATTGTCTACTTGAGTCTTATTTATTTTATCTAGACACTGCAGTAGTTGTGAATTAAAGTATTGGATTTCATGTACTTTATTTTAAAGAGATGTACTACATTGAAACTGGATTTGTATTAAAGATTATATATATGTGATGAGATGAGTTTTGAATTAAATCCAGTTGATATGGATGATATTATGATATTATGATTTTTATTTTCCGCTGCATATTATATTGTTACTGTTATTATGGCATGATTTATTTTATTTTTAGGCTTGCTACGGGTTCCGGATTCGAAAGAATTCCCGTTCCCTAGCGTCGGTCATGACCCCTGTTTTGGGTCGTGACAGAGTAATAGCTTATACCTTTGCAGCTTATCACTACTACTATTGTGTGGCATGAAGCAGCCGCTGTCCTAGGCTGCTCGTCAATGGCTGTTAGCGAGGAGGGGCTGGGCAAAAAAGCTGTGTTGTTTGATGGAGTGATGATAAGTGCAAAAAATAATAGATTTTAAGCATTAATTAATTAAGTTTTTTTATGTCTAAAGACTAGGATAACAATGAATATTGACATATTTTATGTTAAATTTGTAGAGTCTAGGTTTTTTATGTGTTTCTAACATTTTTGTAATATCCCGAGTTTTTAAATAATTTTAAACTACATCGGGATATGCAGTATTAATAATTTATATATATATATATATATATATATATATAAGATTATTTAATTAGCTTATTATTTAATAAAGTCATTTTTAATTATTTTAAGTCTTTTACGTAAAATTTTCCGGAGAGTTTTATTTTCGGGGAAATTAAAACCTAAATAAATAATTATTAATTATTTTGGATGATTTTGTGAATTTACATGAGTCCATGCATGATTTTAATTGTCATAGTAATATACGTACATATACATGTATATATACACATTTAAATAAATTAGGGTTTATTTTAATTAAATTTATATTGTATAGTTTTAATAAATAATGTGTGTTATATATGTATATGTGTGTAAATATTATTATTTTAATATGTGGTGTATATTGACTTGAGTATAATATTCATATATTATTATAATGTAAATTAAAGTTATATATATACATATATACTTACAAAATCAAAAAGTTCCCCTTAATTACGATTATACCATCGACTTCACCTCCTTCATTCCCGACGTCCCTCACCCATTTTCGGCCACTTTCATGTCGATTTCTTGCCGTTGGTGTGCCTCTCAGTTGTCCTCCTCCATCCCTAGCTCCCTCCACCGCCTTGTCCTTCCATTTCCGTCGACCTTTGGTCGGTTTTCTCCTTAGAAATCGAAAACCACCCTTTGCTCCGATCACCACGTTTTCGGCCACCGTTTGAAGTGCCACTGGTCTCTATCTCTTCCTTGAGCTCCGGTGAGTGCATTTCTAAGCTTGGTTTCACTTGATTTGGTCTAGATTTTCCTAGGTTTCCAATTTTTAATTTCGGCCTATATGTGTTCTTGATTTTTTTTAAGCTTTGATTTTAATGATTCAAGCAAACTTTCCTCACAAATTTTGATCCTAGTTGCTCAATCTACATGCTTTAATTTTTATGGAATTTTTGGGAATTATTTTGTTTTTTGTGAATTTTTGATTATTTTATTAATATTTTTTAATTTCGTAAATTAATTAATTAAATTATGAAATTGTGATTAATGGTGTTTATAGGTGTTAAAATGTATTTTATAAATTTATTTGTAATTTTTATGATTTTTATATATTTATTGTGAATTTATTTAGTTTATGTGATTTTTAGAAAATTAGGTTAATTATGTATTTTGTTGAAATTAATTGGTTAATTGAGCATAATTATTGATATTATTGAATTATATGTTGAGAAATTAATTTTTGAGTAATTATACTATTTTTAGTGAATTTTTGAACAATTATAGTGGATTTATATATAGTAAGGGTATTTTAATAATTTGGTACTAAATTGGCTAAAAATATAATTAAATTGGTTTTAATAGTTATTTGAGGTATAAAAATGATTTATAAAAATGATTTAGTATTTTTAACTAATTAAAACTATTTTTTCAAAAATTATTTTCAAATTATATATAATATACTATTTTTGTAAATAAATGAGTTTTATCGATTTATAATATGTTTTAGGGTTAATTATGTAATTTGGAGTTTTAAAATGTATTTTGGTCAATATTTATGAATTTATTGAGAATTATCGATTTTTAATAATATTTTATTAAAATTAGGGTTTTTATGTATTTATCGGTAAAATAATTATTTTCAGTGTTTTAAATATCTAATTTGCTATATTTTGGTATATAAAGGGCATTTTCGGTATTTCTAGAATTTTAATGTATTCTGTGTATATCTTGCGAATTGTGAACCTCGATCGGTGGAATTGTAGTTTGGGAGTCCGACCGAGGGGTTGTGAGACTGTGTTTATTTGAACTGTGTTTCTTTGTAGGACCGGCTCTACTCTTTGAGTAGAGAGATGTCTATTTTACAGAGGAGGTTCTGCTGGATTTTTGATAGAATTCTCGTAAAACGTGATATTCGGTCGAATTCCTATTCTGATTCTGTGTTCGGTGTTTTAAATCGAGTCTCTAAAATTTCATTAGATTTATTCTGATTCATGTTGTCATTTGTTTGTTAGTTGCGCCAAGACCGAGGCCTAGTGGACCAGACCCGTCAGATTCGTCTCGTGGAGCGCATAACTGTGAGTTGTTATTTTATATATACTTGTATTAGGATTGCATGTTTTAGAAATGTATGTTTTATGTGTATGATATCTGCATAAATGGTTTAATAAATGCTTAAGTATATTTTTGGTATATTTTAAATTAAATGCATGTTTTATTATGGAATTATACCTAAAATGTTTTTAAGTATATATATAGTTTATTTCTAATTTATTTTACAATTGAATTGAATTTGTTTAACATATATATACTCGAAATATACTTGGTTTATTTTTGGTATAATTCTTGTATATATATGGTTTATGTTGCTATTTTATTTAATAAAGTCATGCATCATTTATTTTATGAATGTATGAATTTATTTTTAAATGAAGGATATCAATAGAACATGCTATCTAATGGGCAGCACTAGGACCGAGTACGTACCGGTACGATGATAGACTGTAGGTTAAATTACTAACGTATTTGTGGATATTGATTGGATTGATTTATTTAATATGTGATGTGATTTGAGAGTGTGATTGTTGGAGCTTGGTTGACTAAGTGTCTCGGGGCCAATCACACTGACAGTCAGACTGTTGGAGCTTGGTTGACTTAGTGTCTCGGGGCCAGTCTACTGTCCAAATGGAATAAGTGACTTTATTTGGAATAAGTAAGCCTGTATAGCTAGAGTGTTTTCTAACACTGTTTGAGGTTGTGATCATTTACGGTTCTATTTAATCCTTCATAAACAGATATTTTCAGTATTTATATAAAATGATTTTGCTACATCTGTGTGTATTTTCCTGTATATATGTTTATTATATATATATACTATTGAATGTGTGAATTTTTCATTTAGTTATGCATGTATACATATTATAAAAATTCACTCAATGAGGTCTGACTCCCCTTCGTTGACTATTTTTCAGGAGAGTCTTCGTCTTCAGACCTCAGTAGCAGACCCTTACGCCGAATTTCTTCTGCCCCGGCTTTACTATGTAATCTGCTTACTTGATTTTATTTTATATTCTAGACACTACAGTAGTTATAGTCAAGTTGTGGGATTAATATATATTATATTTGTATGAGATTTGTATTTTAAAGATTTGAACTGAGATTTGTATTAAAAGATATTATTTATATGAGATGGATTTGTGTTATTAAATCTGTCGGTGGATTATTATTTTATTATTTATGAGATTAATTTCCGCTGCAAGATATTTTATTTATTTTTATTATTATTGCATGATTTTATTTTATTTTATTTTAAAGGCTTGCTACGGGTTCCGGATTCGAAAGAATTCCCATTCCCTAGCACCGGTCATGGCCCCTGTTTTGGGTCGTGACAATTTTGTTAGTTTTTAGTTGCATTTTATTTTTTTCTACATTGTTTTGGTAGGTACGTTCTTCATGGAGTTAAGGATGATGTGCAAGAAGTGAGGACTTAAAGTTAGGAACTCATCTTGTCATGGAAAAGGGCAAGGCACAAATTCATGTTGAAAGAGAAGATAAGAACTTAAAGTGCAATTTTAGAGTTAGGCTGATTTAACCTCTGAGATTCAGTGGAGATTTTAACATCCTTAAAGTTTTAGAATAAGAACATGAACTTCTAAATATTTGAAAGAGACATCTTAAGCTTTTTGAATTGAGCTTACTTCTTAAAATCCAAGTTAGTTTGACTTTGCAAATCTTGCATCGAAGTCAGCATATACAACTTTCATTTTAGGTTGTACAACTCTTGGTATTTTAGTGGTATCTTAAGCTAAAGAGGTTTAATTAAGGTTATTCAAAGTTTTATGGAAAGCTTAGACAAAAGCTAAAACTTTTATAAAGAAATATTAGGCTAATTAAATCATCTTCAAGGGCTAAAGTCTCACGTACAACTATGTGCCTACTTAGGGTGAATTGAGAAGAGTATAGGTGCATGGTCATGTGCCAACGTGTGCATAGCCATGTGTTCAAATTCAAAAATTCTTGTTGCTAATTTTTGGAGATTACATGATTTTTAAAGGATGAAGCTAAATAGAGGGCTGAAGGCTAGGTTTTAGAGGAGAGCCACCAAAGAAAGAACAAGAAAATTTACTCTTTATATAAGTTCTACATCATTTTCTAAGAATAAAAACTAAAATTCTTTAGTTCTTTTCATTTTTATTAGAATAGATTATGTTAAATATTTGAGAACACGAGGCTTCCATTTTCAAGGGGTTTTTATTATTCAGTTGCTTGTTATTTCAATTTAGTAATAATGATTTCATTTTCTCTTTATTCATCATCTTCTCTTCTATTCAATATGTGTGGCTAGATCTTCTAGTTAGGGCTCTTGAATCAATTCAACCATGTAGTAATTAAAATTAAACCTAAGTTAATAAACATAGTTTATTGGTTATTGCTTTACTTAATGTCTTCAATGAATTGGCCACCCTTTATTTGAATCTAGATAATGAAACTTGACTGAGAGATAAGTTTCATTGAGAAAGAGTAATAGCCTATTAATTGTCTATTTAGTTAAGAGACATTTAGATAGTTAACAATGTTAAGAAGTTGAGTTTTAAATTGAGTATAATGAACAATTGATTAGTGAGAGCTGTAAAATGAAGTGTTAGTCATATTCAGTTATTATAGGTTTGTTTAAGAGGAAGATTTATGAATCATTAGATGCTTTCATAATGAATTATAGTTTAATTGAACTTAGAGATTAATTAAATCATTAGAATGGTTGAATTGAGTTTAAAAGCCCTAGCATTTGCTTGGGTTATGATTTTACATTAGCTTAGTCTATTTTATTTCAAAAATCATTCTCGGTGTCTAGACAAACAAACACATTGAGTAATACAATACTCAATTTTCCAATTTTTATAGGACGAGCTTTGTTCATTTCTTGCACGATTTTGTACGCTTGCAGATTTCACACACCAAGTGACATTGCAATGGGCTTCGGAGCAGTGCCAGCTTGGTAGTTTGCATAAGAAGCAAGTAGCGCTGTGCTAGTTGCTGTGTTGAGGAAGGCATCAGTAGTTTCAACTGCCTGGAGGATGACGAGGGGTGGTAGCCAATGGTTGGTAAGCAATGGTGGTTAGCCGAAAAAGAAGTAAAATGGTCTAAGCGAGATAGAAAGAAGAGAAAAAAAAAAGGAAAGATTTGGGGACAAATAAAATTGGGATTTTGTATATTATGGGTGTTATGAAAGTTTGAGAAAACTAAGTTGGGTGTAGTAGATTTTGAGCATTTAAGTGAAAGAGTGTTTGCCAATTGAAAATAGTTGGAGAAGAGAAGGGAAAAAAAAAGAGGTAAGGAGGTGAGGAGATAAAAAAAATTGCCTTACCTCATAGCTTAAAGAAATTGAAGAAAATTGACATGGGCATCATGATTTTTGAATGATTTATTCTTTGGGTAATCAAAAATTGATTGGGTGGAAGAAGATTTTGAGAACTTGTGAACTTTTTATGTTCAAAAAAGAAAAAAAAAAACTTCTTCAAATCACATAAGGTTTTTTTTTTTTTTTTTTTTTTTACCTTGAGTTTTTGAAATCTTCAAAAATTGAGAAAGAATAATATAGGTCTTGAGATTTTTGAAGAAATTTGTTAATGGGAAAAGTGAATTTGTGAAGGAATTAAAATTTGGAAGAGGAATTTATTGGTAAGTTGAAAGAGAAAGAGAGGAATTTTTGTGTAGATAATGTTTTTTTTTAAAGAAAAAAAAAAGAGAATAAAATGAAGTAAAAAAAAAAAACTTTTTTTACATATATCCATGTAAATTAGTTTTAGGCTTAGCCCAAGCTAATTATATGTGGGGGCATTATTTGTGCCATATTTAAAATTTTGGATTGATTGACCTAATTAGTAAAGGGATCTTTACAAAAATACCCCAAAAATGAATCTCATTTTCACCAAAACACCCTTTTTTTCAAAACAATTACACACGTGCCCTTTTTTTTCGTTAGTTTCATTCTCCCTTTTTCTTATCCCACCTTCTTTTTGCTCATTCATCATCATCATTATCTTCTTCTAGTGTGACCTTTTTCTATGTCTTCTTCTTGCATTTTTTTCCCCTCTTCCTTTTTCTTTTTCTACTTCTTCTTCTCCTCCTCCTCATCACCTAGCTTCCAGGGAAATTAACCAAGCCACACTACTGCTTCTTCTTCTTCTTTTCTTATTTTTCTTCTCCTTCGATCGTCAAAGGTCTTGAACAATTTTTTTTCCAAGAAAGCCAAATTATGCATTACATACATAAAGCCAAATTATCTTTGATTTTTTTATTAAGTTTTTCTTGTTGGGTTCTGAGTTTTGAGCTGGGTTTGGCTGCAATAAGGGAAAGGAGAAATGGTGCACTTAATGGTGTAGACGACCGTCGAGTTGGGGTTGATGCCCTTGATGTGGTCTTTGATGGAGGTATGGAAGGCCTCAAAGTTGGTGTTGAAGATCTTGCAGTAGACCTTGTTGGAATTGTAGGCTTTGTTGCCAAAGAGATAGGCTTAGTGGCAAAAATGGGCTTAGTGAGGGTTGGCTAGCTATTGCCACAATGAACAAAATGAACTTGGTATCATAAGTTCAAGACCAGAGGATCACACAACATAAATTCTTAAAAGCAAATTAGTATTAAAACAATCCTTGGGAGCTTAAAGATTAGATTTTTCATTTAACTCACTAACAAATTTGATTCAATTGCATAATTTTTCATTTTTAACAAGGAGCACATAAAAATAAATAAAAGTGCACATATCATTATGAAAAAAAAATAAAACATAAAATGAAGAGCATATGTGAAAATAACAATAAAATTATTATTTTTTATAAAAAGAAATTGTTTCATACAAAATAAATAAAAAAATATTATTATTAATTATTTTTTAATATTATTCATATATGATACAATAAAAAAGGTATATTATCTGAATATTATAAGTTTTTAAAACTCAAAACAGTACCTGAAAATTAAAAACAATATCTCAAACTCATAAATATAGTATACTATCTCAATATTATATGTATGTGAAACTTCAAAATTGTATCCAACACTAAAAATAGTATATTATCTTAATATTATTCAAATATTTTCCTCCAACCAAAAGTATATTTTCTTAATATTATTCGTATCTAAAACTCAAAGCAATATCTAAAACTTTAAACAGTATCTAAAAATCAAAACAATATTTGAAGTTTAAAAATACAATATACTATCTTAATATTATATATATATGTGAAACTTCAAAATCGTATCTAATACTAAAATCAGTATATTATTTGAATATTATTCAAATATTTTCCTCTAATCAAAAGTATATTTTCTAAATAT
Source organism: Mallotus nudiflorus (assembly GCA_947683625.1). Lineage (NCBI taxonomy): Eukaryota > Viridiplantae > Streptophyta > Magnoliopsida > Malpighiales > Euphorbiaceae > Mallotus > Mallotus nudiflorus. Next base: position 3,245,056 of record CANTUR010000037.1, read on the forward strand.
TATTCATATCTGAAAATCAAATTTTTTAACAATTAATTAAAATGAGGGAATCTAAAACCCAAAATGAACTGGGTGAACCCGTCGTGCCATGTTTTAAACACCTATAGCTTGTAAATAATTTTTTAATTAAAATTTATTTTTTCTTGAACTTTTTGTTTTTTGAAAATATATTTTTGTTTTAAAAATAATTAAAAATATGGAATCTAAAACCTAAAATGAATTGGGTGAACCCGTCGTGCTATAATTTAAACATGTCTAGTTTGTAAATAATTGATTAAAATTTAAACACGCAAGTAGAAACATGTACCATTTTCCATAATAGAAAAATGGAGTATTTTTTACTTACATTTTCCATCAAAGAAGGCTTCTTTCATTTTCAAGTTAAAGATGCCTAAATTAATAGAAAAAGGAAGTATTTTTGTGTTAAATAAATAAAAGTTGGGTCTATATTTTTCAATTGTATTAAAAAAAATTAACAAAAATTATTAATTAAAATTTTTGTTGCACAACAAGGTTAAGAAGTAATAAAGAATGATATTTAAGAAAAGTATATTTTCTTAATATTATTCATATATTATACAATCAAAACTGTATACTATCTGAATATTATAAATATTTGATAACAGTATATTATCTTAATATTATAAGTATCTGAAACTCAAAATAGTATTTAAAACTAAAACTGAAACTCAAATCAAAATAGTATTTAAATATGAAAATTTGAGTAAATTTATATTCTTAGAAAAATTATCAAAAAAATAGTTGGCCTTGAGTAATTTATTTCAAATATAATTGTATTCAATAATTAAAATAAAAAATAAATAAAAATAATTTATATATGAACATCAATTAAGTTGAATCCAAGCGTCCACCTTTTTTCAAATGTATGAAACTTGAAATATTTTTCATTTATTTATATTTTATCATTTGTATAATTTAGTTTATTTTTTGTGTACAAAATGAAAAAAAATAATATCAACCTAATATATATATAAATATACACATTTATATTTCAAAATATTTTTCTGAGATATCTAAAACTTTAATTATTTATCAAAACTAACATAAGTTATATAATTTAAATATGTTAATTATAATTTTTGAAATAGAGCACACCGCCTAAATATATATATATATATATATATATACCCAAAACAAAAACTAAAAAAAAACTAAGAATAAAAAATTAAAAAAATGATAAAAAAGAAAAAATTAAAAATAAATAAAAAAGAGTGAAAATTAAAAAATAAATATAAGAATAAAATAAAAAATGAAAAATAAGAATAAGAAAAAATAAATAAAAAAGAAAGAAAATAAAGGTAATAAAAAATATAAAAATACAAAAAACAAATAAAATAAAATAAAGAAATAAAAAATTAAGGATAACCGAGAAAAAAAAAACGAATAAAAACTAAGGATAAAAAAAATAAATAAAAGAATAAGAAAAATACAAAAGGGGGCAAAAAATAAAAAATAAAAAAAAGGTACTCTTGAAAATAAAAAAAGAATTCATATAATTAATGAAAAAAGAGGGGCATTTTGATGAAAAATTAAGCCCAAAACATGTGTATTTGTGTCATTTTCTCTTAGTTAAAATTTTAAAGCCCAAAAAAAAAAAAAAAGCTCAGCCCATAACCATTGCAACTTAATGACTAAGGCAAAAAGACTTTGGAGATAGAGACAATTGTTCAAATACAGCTTGGGAATGAAGGTTGCAAGTTACGTTGATTTATTTTTCACGAATAGAAGACTCTTGAGTTGGAGAATTAATTTGAAGAAGCAACCCACAAGTAAGAATACCTATAAAAGTAAGGAGAATAACACATATCAAAACACAACAATCCAAAAACACACCAACCAATTGACCACAACTAATTATCAACACAAGACAAACAACAATCATCATCAAATCAATCATCAGTGGTAAATTTTATTCGGATAATCTTTAACAAATTTTCAATTCTTATTTATAGTAATTTTCTTGTTAATTTTAAAGTAAAAATTATCTTTTAGCTTGTATTAAATCTCATATTAATATAATTTCCTTTTAATGTTTAAAAAGCTTCATTTATCATTAATTTTTATTTCATCTGCTTAAAATCCAAATAAATTATGGTAAAAACATTTGAAAATTCACAATCTATTTGAAAAAAATAAAATTTTATTTTAAGGAATTAATCTTTTAACACACTCATGAAAATTCACTAATAATCTTTTTGGAAAGCACCAAAAATAAAAATTTGTAGAACCATGTACTAATTACCAACTTGAGATGATAAGATGCTTCAAGGAGGTTAATATTGACAACAACATTGTTGGATGGTATATTTAATTTACTGGATCTTTATTTGGTATTTGTTTTGATTGTTAACACTTGAATTTTAGTTGATATTTTCTTGAAATCATATTGTAAGCGGTGACCATTGTAAGAAATAGTATACTCAATGGATAAAAAATCATATAATCTAAAGTAAGTTAACAAATACTATATTTCTTAAATTAATAAATCTATTTATTACTATTTTCTTAAAAATTTTCTTATATATGTTGAGTAACTATTACTTTTATTAGTTTATAATTAATAAATGTTAATCAAATTTTATAATTATTAATCATTGAGTAGTCGCCTCTATTAGCTAACCCTTTAGATTATTGTGCTTATGTAAATAGTTCATTATTGGTTTACTTTTTGTATATGTTTGGTTTATTTTCTGTATATTATTCTTTATTTTGCCTAAAAACGTTGTAATCCCTAGTCCCTTCCCCCCATTTGATTTTGAATGTATGGTTGTAAATTATTACTTGTTTTATTTTTATTGAATGTTGGGACTTTAAAACATGAAATTGGATTAATGTGCAAACTCGAACTTAACTATAAAATTTGGCAATTATCCAAAAGCAATTTTAATACATGTGGTAATAAGAAAATAATTAAATAATTAAAGGTAATAAAACACAAAACACAAACAGAGGCCAACCACAAGGTTGGGTGAGTATTCAAATGCTCATGCCCAGTTTCTGAACCCGTTCTCTGACGACGGCTTCTGGGAACCTCCGTGAAATCTAATTGTTGTATAGTGTGTCCTAATTTTTATCCGGGTGGCAACTCCATCTCTGAATAGGCCCAAGACCTATATCGTATTTCCAAGTAGGCCTCAAGCCCGCACAGTGTCGTGGTCATCAAACACTTAGGTGCGCGCTAAATCCTGTCGCCTACAGTGGCAACTCCACTAGGGATAGAGAAACTGATTCCAGTGTTTTACGTTTTATCATCTTTAAATTATTTTCTTATTTCTTCCTGGATTTATGCATTCACTACACATTTTGCACACAATGATCACTTCAGTCCTAAATTAACCCGACAATAGTTAGTACTTCACTACCTACATTTTACTCAAACCTGGTGGTGGAATATTTGATTATTGTCACTCACGACACTTATTAATCCGCATTGTTTGACCCTTGAGTAGAGAGACGTATATGGATGTATATCGTTATGGGAACCAAAGCCTTTTTACCCAATACTCAAGCCCATGTAATGACCTAGCAACTATCCTTAAGAATTTTCCCCACATGCATGTCTGTTATGCCATATAATGGACCCTTAAAATAAATCTTGAGCCCATCAATAAGCAATCCAAGGTAAAATGGGCCCTCGTGTCCAACCAAAGCCCATTATAAACTAACTAAGTTAATAAGGGCCTCTCATGCCTATTCATAACCCATTTCAAGTGGACCTTGACAAGTGAGTTTATGGTGCTAAGGACCTTGGCTCATAGGAAATGGACTCGGGCTTTATTTAAAGGACCCGTTACTTATCTGAATCATTTGAGATTTATCTTGCATACATTGGTTTTGTCATCGCCTGTTGATAACCAGAACCCAGGCCAAAAAATCCTAGGATGAGATATTCACCATTGAATACGCATATGGGGAAATAAGGGCAGAAGTTTGCACTTTTAAGCTTCGTATTTTAGTTTTTGTATCTTTTGGTTTATTCATTTTCTTAAGATAAAATGGACTTGCACATTATGCATACACGTCATGCATCATTCTAACAAACGGTTTTGCAGCACTATAGATCCTTCGAGCTCAGTAAGGTAGGCCCAGATTAGTTTAGGTCATTTGGTTAGAAATTCAGAAGTGAGAATGGCAGGAGGGTTCAATCTTGAGGCATTTAAGACATAGTTAAATGATGAAGTAATAGCAGAAACCCAATCTTTGATGAGGAAGATGATGGGGGAAATTACTAAGCTCATTAAGGAGAATCAGCCTGCACAGCTGTCCAATGCGCCACCAATCAATCCGGTAGATCTTAATGAGGAAATCCCAATTAGGGGAAGGAAAGAAGATGATGTGACAGTACTGGCCAACCCATTAAACCGAAGAAATGTGAACCCAACCAAAGATGTGGGGCAAACTGAGTGGGCTAAAAGCATGACCAAGGCTATGAACCAAATGCAGATGATGATAAAGGAGAAGGGCATTGCCACCCCCTTAGATTATATCGATCTGAATATGGAAAGGGAAGATGAATCGCTGCCTTGTAAATTCAAATTCCCCGACATGAAGAAATACACTGGTGCCGAGGATCCCTATTTGCATTTGAAGCAGTACGTCACTTATATGAAAGCCACTGAGCTGACTGAGAGCTAGATCATCAAGCAGTTCCCTATTTCACTAGAGGGAGCGCCAATCCGCTGGTACTACACCTTGGAACCACATGTTCAAGCAGATTGGAAGGAATTATATGCCACTTTTATCAAGCAATATGGCCTCAATGTTCAGTTAGAGGTATCATTAAGAGATCTACAGAACACCAAGTAGAACTTTAATGAGCCCTTTGCTGATTACATGACTCGTTAGAGGGGAAAGCTGTCTTTAATGAGACATAGACCTACTGAGTCAGTTCAATTAGTCATGGCAATAGAAGGGTGTGTCCCGACATTTTCTAGAAAGCTGAGAGATTTGGGAATCAGAAGCTTCGAAGAATTGTACAGGTTTGGAGTTCAAAAAGAGTTAGACTTGGCTCAAGAGAAGAAATTCTTCAGATGAAGATCTAGGGACAAGGAAGGAGCTAGTTCGAGCAGTAATGTTTAGATCCATGCCATCCAACCACTAGGCAACAACGTACAAATTAATGTAGTCAGACAACCTCAAAGATTTTCTAATCTAGGACCCCCTCTATCTAAGGTTCTTGACAAGCTTATTAAGAAGAACCTGCTGTGACATTTACCTTTATAATAACCCTTACCCGGTGCTAACCCAAAGCTTTTTTGTAAATTTCACCAGACCATTGGACATGACACTGATAGTTGCACCTGATTAAAGCATGAAATCTAAGACCTGATAGACTCAAGCAAGATTACTAACCCAGAAACTAGAATGCCAAATACACAAACCAACCCCTTACCTAATTATCGAAATGTACCACCACTAAATGCACCCATTTTAATGGTCAATACTGGTATAACGGAGGAGCAAGTCCTAAACTCCTTCATGGATATTGCTCACAACTCCCTAAAAACTGAACCTGAGAACCTAAAACCAAGCAAATAACCCATGGAATTGCAAGTGCATGTCTTGGACATATGGAGTTTCGATGATGAGAGTGAGGAATGAAATGACCTATGGGACAGCAAGAGAGGTAAACCAGGCCAATCTGTAGGGAAGGTTGAGGGAAAGAGGGAAGAACCTGGGATCGCCAAGTCAGAGTCTGAGAAGGCAGAAAGCTTTGAAAAAAGGTAAGAAGCAAAGCAAAGTGAGAAGGTTGTTGCCAGTGTTTGGGAGTTACTTATGTATTCTAAGGATCATAGAGAGGCCCTAGTTTTGGCACTGGATCAGAAAAAGATCTCTGCTAGCTCTACCCCGGAACAAATGGTCGGGTCACTAATGGAAACCCCTCAAGGGACAATAACATTTTCTAATGACGACATGCCTCTAGAGGGGAGTGTAAACACCTAATTTCGGGATGATATATTATGGATGTAACAAAGAACTCCAGTGATGAAAATGTCATTGATACTTAATCTTTAAAAAATTCTAAGGGCTTTTAAAGGAAGAATTTAATGTTTTCAGGGACTAAATCGCAAAGTACTTCTTAGGACCTAATTGTAAAATTTAAATTTTTTCGGGGGCCTTTTTATAATTAAATGTTAAAAAAAAGTGTGTCGAAATTTCATAATTCCGATCATAATTACACAATCCCAGTCGGAATTGAATTCTTCCATTTTTTCCTATTTCTAATTAGTTCCAATTCAGTGTTTTAATTGGTTTAAACTTCCTAATTAACTCAATCCTACCCGGTTTAAAATTCCTAAATACACTTTAGAAATTAGAATCATATTAGGATTAGGGTTAGGCTTCCTAGTTCTATTATAAAAGGAAAGGAAGGGAAGCAGTAGGAGGGGAGGAGAAAAAAGCAAAAAAGGCGTAGAAAAGAAAAGAAAAGAGAAAGAAGAAGAAGAGACGGGAGAAGAAGAAAAAACGTGATTTTATTCTTCTTAAGCTTATTTTTTTACCAAAAAATTCCTTTTAATTCAACAATTAATTCAAGACTTGTGAAGAATTTTTGAAGAAAAAGATTCAAAGATTTGTCAAGAATGGTGAACTACCAATCTGAGGAGCACCCTAAATCATCCATAAGCATATCATCTTCTTTTATTCTTTATTTACTTATTTATTTATTTGATTATTTTATATTATTATTTTTATATTATTATTCTTTCAAGTTATTATCATAATTTATTCGTTAATCATTGTTTTATCTTGTTTTTGTGGTGATTATGGAGGAAAACGCATGATGATCATATGGAAGGGATGAATTTCATAAGAAGTTCGTAAAAGACTATGGATAAAGCCTTGTAGAGACTTAGTTTCTAGGGTTTTATTTATTTTTATTATCTTTAATTTATTTATTGCTTTTTATTTTTTATTTTATTAATTGTTTTATAAATTAATGTAATAGCCCCAATAGTGGGAGTAATAAAATTATATGTGTGGTTGCATGTTTATTTTGATTAAATTGGTTAGTAAAAATTAGGTTTTTAATTAGGTAATTATTTAAAATTAGTGGAGGAAGTAGATTAATTTAGGTTGCATGTTAATAAAAATTAGGGTTTTAATAAGGAATAATTTAACTATTTGTTTGATCTTATTTAATTGTTTTCTTATATTTTTATTTGTTTTTTAGCTTATTTATTATTTTTGTGTATTTTAGGCCTTAAGCCCACTTTAGGTCTTGATTTATTTATTTAAGTTTAGGTAATTCTTTTAGTCCATCTCATTTAATAATTAATTAGGTTTAATTAATTAAAATACATTTTTAGGTCCATAATTAATTAGATTTTAGATTAGAAATATCCTTAGACCCATTTAGTTAATTAGACATAGGCCCACCTAATTTAGTTTAATTAATTTAGACTTAGCTCACTTAATTTAAGCCTTCTTTTATAATTTGTAGATTTAATATCACTATTTAATTAAAACATGTAGAATTAAGCCCACTAATTTAAATACCTTTATAACATGTAAAATTAGGCCCATTTTTATTAAAATTGGTAGACTTAGGTTCATTTAATTAAAATCAAAAGAAATTAGGTCATTAGATTCGTTTATAATTTAAAACATGTAGATTTAACTCATTTATTTAAAATCCATGTAGATTAGACTAATTTAGGAATTATGTGATTTATTGAATGCATTATTTACTTATATATTTCATAACTAGTTTGCCTTGGAGTTTATTGTTTTAGGTTTATATGAAATTGCATGTAAATAGAGAATAAGATAATAATTCATAAAGTAATTCTGAATGAACACAAGACTAAAAGAAGTTGGTATTCCGTATCTAGAATCTTCTGGTTGTGGTGCTAGCTTTCTTTTAGGGAATCGAGTACCACCTTTTCAATTTGTCTCAATTATTACCCTGTGTGGCGACTCCTCATCTCTATGTCATGTCTTTGTGATAGTGGTTAGTGTGTTCTCTAGAGCCTTGAGCTCAAACAGTGTCGCGGTTGCTAAAATCTTGGACGTGCGCTAAACCCCGCCGTTTACAGTGGCGACTCCATTGGGGATAAGAGATACTGATTCTACTTGTGTTCTTTAGAATTATTTTATTAATTATTATTTTATTCTTGCATTCATTCTGCATGTCCCTATTAACCGATGGCATTGGTTTATGATTCCATGATTCCACTAGCTTCATAGGGTCATAAATTGGCTAACCATCACTCTTAGCCTTAAATCGATCCAAGAGAGATTATCGGGCTCATCTGACCAGAGCCTGTAACCCAAGTCCTTAAGGGGGGTAGTCTTCTCTCGAGTTTGTAAAGGATGTTGGGCCCCTCTGACCTTGGCATGTAACTCAAAGTCCATAATAGAGAGCATCTTGCTAAGGGAACCTTGACCTTTTTACTGGACCCTAACCACATATAATGGCTTAGTTATTTCCCGTAGGATCTACCCAAATTGCTTATGAATGTTTCCATGAGATATTTCTATCTGTAAAGGCCCAAGCCCATACTTTAGAAACCCATTTAGGTTAATAAAGATTGGGCTAATTTTTTACACCTAGAAATGTCGTTTCTGTGTTTTTATTACTTTGATAGATTTGGCATGCACGTTGGACCCTGATATCCCCTGTTGATATTAAGACCAAGACCAAAAATCCTAGGAAAAGAGACTCGCCATTGAATACGTGTGTGGGAGGAATAAGGTTGGAAGGATGTATATATACCTAACTTATTACTTACTACTTGTTGTATAGCACGTGCATCATGCATACATGCATACATGCATCTCATGCATCATACTAACAATTTGTCTTGCAACCATCATAGATTTATCTGGGTCTTCCTGTGTTTGGAGTCAAAAAGGTGGCAAACTGGTGAGAACTGATTCAAGCCCCCAATCGATTGCAAAAGAGATCCTTAGCAGACTGGAAAAGAGCCCCATTAATCCTCTCTATTTGGAAGCTACGCAACCTAAACAAACTGAAAGAATGGAACAATAAGAGGGAGGAAATTAGACCCTAGAAGATGTCAAAGGAGCATTGATGGATGATATGAGAGCAATGATGCAGGATGAGTTAAAACAAGCTCTAGCGAGACTAATGTCACCACCCGTCGCGATCAACCCACCTGCTATAGGTCCATTACCTATTAATAATGATAATGTTGGAGAAATGAAACTCGAGGATATTAAGAGTTACATGGTTGAAAAAGCAAAAAAGGAATCACTTGAGCAAGTTCAAGAGCTAGAATCCAGACAGATGAAGGCATTAACTCAGAATATGTCTAAGATGGAGGAGTTAATGAGGGGACAAGGCCTAGGATATCCTTTTAACTTTGATAATGTGATGCAATTTGAGGAAGACCGGCTACCTGACAAATTCAAAATGCCACAGCTACCGAAGTTTGATGGTACTGGGGACCCAAGGATTCATCTTAGTCAATACACAACTACTATGAGTACCACTAAGGCTCCTTTGGTCGTGGTTACTAAGTTGTTTGTGCTGTCCTTAGAAGGAATGGTTGTTAACTAGTATCATGGGTTAGAGAAGTCTATCTGAGCAGATTGGAGGGAGTTGTGCACTACTTTTCTAAAGCAATACGACTATAATACTAGGCTTGAGGTGTCTATAAGAGATCTAGAACTAACCAAGCAAAAGCCCAATGAATCATTTTTAGATTTTTTGACTAGGTTCATGAATAAGGCGGGAACGATGAAGAACAAATTGGCAAAGAAGGACCAGGTTAGAATGATAGTCTGAAATGTGTCACCTAACCTAGTGGAGAGGTTACAAATGATGAGCCCTAAGACATTCGTGGACCTTTATGATGATGGGTTACAGGCTGATGAGATCGAAAATGAGAAAAAGAAGGCCACTAGAAACACTAGAGTGAGAAATTACCCAACTGGGGGCACGCAGCAAGGAAATACCAGCCGAGTCATAAGAGTTCATGCCATCCAACAACCTAGGAGATTCTCAAATTTCAACCAACCCTTATCCAAAGTCCTAGACCGTCTCATTCAAAAAGGCCTCCTTAGACCCTTAACCCCTTCTAGACCACCAAACCCGAACCTCCCTGGTTTTGATCAAAATAGTTATTGCAAGTTTCATCAAGCCGCTGGTCACTCTACTAATTCTTGCATGTGTCTTAAACATGAAATCTGAAACCTCATAGACTCTGGAAAGATCACAGACCCTGAAAAACCAAGCCCAAACCCAAACACCCGAAATAATCCTTTCCCAAACTACCAAAATGTGCCACCTCCAACCACCATGATGATCAACTCAGGAGTAAGCTAAAAAGAAGTGCTAAACTATTTTGAGGATCTAAACCTTAAAATTACTGAGAAATCTCCTAATGCTCCCAAAGGTGTGGAAGAGGCAGAAGACTTACTGGGTCAGCCCTTAGACAAGTTTGACTACAAGGTGTTTTATACTAAACCACCTTCTTTTGACATACCCTTTAAGTCAATTATACCTATAGGATGGGTTGAGGAGTTTGATGATGAGAAGGTGCAAGACAACAAAACACATAAAGTGGAAGTATAGAAGGATGGAGAGAAAGCACAACCACTGAATGAGAGTTTCATCAAAGAAGGATATGATAAGTATTACCTCAGTGAAAAGGAACTTATCAATATACCCGATATGAATGGGAGTAGGATCTACGAGAAATGGATTATTGAGAACATGGTGCAAGATAATAAGGATGAGGAAGTGCAAGAATAGCCATTATGTCAAGCACCTGAAGGACAACCAGTATAAGACTTAGCATCCTTAGCATCTAGAATAGGAAATAAATTTTCTTATTATCTTCTTTGAATAAAATCTTAGTTTCTTTAGAACTTGTTTTATTTTATGGTCAATGATATAAATTCTAGTTTGGCTTACTTGTGTGATGTTGATTCTGATGGTTTTATGCATTTTAATAATGATCGTTCATACATGTTTGACATTAATTCTATTCAATTAGATTCATTAAACATGGGCACAAATGAACAACCAAAACATATTTCTATATCACATGACTTAACTCCTAAAGAGAGGAAAAAATTTAAGAGAATATTAATAAAAAGAAAGGTAGTATTTGCTTGGTCCTATGAGGATATGCCAGGGCTAGATAAGGGAATTACAAAGCATCACATTCCAATATATCCTGAAGCTAAACCTGTTAAGCAAAAACTTCGTAGGTTAAGGCCCGAGTGGATAGAAGAGATAAGGAAAGAAGATACCCAGACGAAGCAACTTCTAAAGATAGATATGCTTTTCGTGTTCTTCCACATCATTATACAAGTCATGATGGAATATTATACAGAAGGATGCTGAATGGAATACAGCTGAGATGTCTCAAGAAGGATGAAGCAGAGCAGGCGATGAGGGAGATTCATGCAGGAGTTTATGGATCATATATGAATGGGATAATTCTGACAAAGAAGATTGCTCGGCAAGGGTACTATTGGGGGAGTATAGAAAAGGACTACATCCGGATAGTGAGAGAATGCCATTAATGTCAAGTACATGGGAACCTCAATCACCTTCCCCCTAAAGTTCTAAATATTTTAACATCTCCATGGCCCTTTGTAGCCTGGGGAATAGATATAATAAGGGAAGTAAAACTAACTACTTCAAACGGGTATAAATATATTGTAGTCGCAATCGATTACTTTTCAAGATGGATAGAAGCAGAATCCTTTGGCACCCTAAAAGTTAGACATATGGCAAAGTTCATTGAGAAGAACCTCATCTATAGATATGGGGTCCCACATCATGTTGTGACAAACAATAGAGTTTAGTTTCAGGCAGAAACTGCTGAATTATTACAAAGATACAAGATTAAGCATCGTAAGTCCTCACCTTATCGACCTTAGGCTAATGGTGCAGTAGAAGTGGCTAATAAGAATATAAACAATATTCTCTCTAAGATGGTGAAGACACATAAGGACTGGTCTGAACACCTCCCTTTTACTTTGTGGGGATACAGAACTATAACATGTACGGCTACAGGACAAACTCCGTTCTCATTAGTATATGGTTATGAAGCAGTTCTACCCATAGAGACAGAAATTAAATCCTTGAGGGTGCTTATGGAAGCAAAAATCCCTGAGAGTGAATGGATGCAAAAGAGGTTTAATTACCTTATATCACTAAATGAGAAAAGGATGGATGCTTTATTCCACACTCAGATTTATCAGATAAGAATAGCAAGAGCGTTCAACAAAAAGGTTAAGCCAGGAAAGATAAAAGCAGGAGATATGGTACTAAAGCATGCAAGGGCAATGGTATTTGACCTAAGAGGAAAATTCAAACAGAATTGGGAAGGACCGTATTTAGTCAAGACAATCTTGCCCAAGGGAGCCGCAAAGATATCAGATTAGAAGGGAATGAGTTCACTAAGCCAATTAACCTGGATCGCTTTAAGAAATACTACCTTTAAAAAAAAAAGAGTCCGCTAACTAGAAAACCTAAAAAGGCTTGTTAGGAAAAAGTTAGGACATTCCCGCTGTTCAGAAAACCTGTAAAGGGCTGATCAGGCAGAAGTTAGGAAATGAAAATAAGAGGAAAAATGTTCAGTTAAAAAATCTGAAAGGACTAGCTGATAACAAGAGTTGTGTCATGTGATGTAATAAATGTACTCATTTTTAGCCCTGGATAATTAAATGAATTGAAAAGACATTTTTGTTAAATATTGTGTATTCTATCTTTATTACAAGACACAAAGACTTGAAGGAAAAATAAAACATAAAAAACCACACTTATAAGACCATTACTTCTGTTTTTTTTTCTTTCTTGACTCATTTAATAATATTTGAGTCCTTTTGTAATTGATAAGTTTTACTGTAGATTGCATAGTAACCCAAGTCTTGTAGTTGTCATCAATAGTCATGTCAGCATCTAAACACATATTTCATTCTAAAGCTCTACGAGGCCACAAGTTCTTCACCTTGTCCAAGAAATCTTGTCTCAAGAGGAAACCTTTGAAGTCAGTCATAATAGCAATAATGAATTGAGGGCGACCATACTGACGGCAGAGGTGTGAGGGAGAAAGAAAGGTCAAAAAGCGTAATCCGGGAATAGGGACACAATTATCATACAAGTTGATGGTCATGAACTTTAATCTCCACTAAGGATAAATCCAAGTAATCTCAGTATCAGCGATGCCTTTCATCCAATCAACCCATTGATTCGTAGTGTGCTTATTCTTTATCTTTAAAGGACGAGACTATAGATGATGAGGTTGATAAGTCAAAGCATTGGGAGGAGCATCAAGCAGACTTAATTTCTCCTGTAACCAAATCTTAAAAAAAAAAGCTGAAAACCTAAAAGGGCGGCTTAAAAAAAACAAAAAAAGGGGGGTTACATACCTGAAGGAGAAGTAAACTGTCTGAGAGTCAGTTTTGAACTTTGAAATTATCTAACCCAATGATAGTTTCAGCAAGTATGACAAGCACGGGATTAGCTCCAACTTCTACCTATTCTATGATACTAATAATTCTTACATCAGCATCTCCATGAGAAGATACCAGCAGAAACTAAGCATATAGACAGAAAGTGACAGTTCTGATCCAAGCAGCATTAGCTTTGTCTTTAGTTCCATAAGAGGAAATCAAAAAGGAAGACTGATGGTTTCAGCATTATGTGCATGCATGTAGATAATATATGGGGGCATATCAAAGAATGCTATTAATCTTCCTGGGAATTCAATCTCAAGATCTGGGAGAGCAATGGTGGCAATCGAACTTAGTGAACATCCTAAAATAGCAGCAAACTCCTCTACCAAGGGACACAGCTCTTGTCTGTTAATCTAAATACGTGATCCTTAGCATCCTAAAAAGTGGCAGCAGTGTGTAAGAAATTATTGTCTATCTTCAGATGTTGAAGGGACTTTAAGGGTTTGGCATGAAAAGGCAGAATTTTATTCTAATCATCTCCATTAAGGGATTTGTGAAGTTTCTTCACCAAAATAAGTGTGGCTTATGTCATGATGGGGGCGAAGAATGGAATGAACGTAGTGTATTTGTCTTATCGTTCTTGTTCTTATATAGGCTGCAAATCAAATACATAAAGGATTAGGATTGTTTTTGGACCAAATTCGCATCGGAGAAGGAAAAGAAGCAAAATTAGAGTCGAGATTTCCAATCAAAATTCTATATTTTCGATCAAAAATCCATAATTCCGATCAGACTTCTAGATTTTCGATCGAAAATCTAGGACACCAACCGAAAAAAAAAGGGAAATTACAGTTTGGTCCAAAATAAAAGTCCATGGTGCATAAAAGAAGACAGTTCTGAAATATCTCAAAATACAGTCACACTAATACAATTCCTAAAGAAAGTCAATCCTTCTGAGCTCCAATGTCTGACCAGGGGCTCCATTCTTTAGTTGGATCGTCACTTTGATCTGGGGGCATAGAAGTCCCAGCATCGTGTCCATTAAAACTAAGGCTAGCAAGCTATCACCGAAGCCTCTCATTCTCACGCTCCAAATCTCTAGTATAATTCCGTTGCATCAGAAAATAGTTAGAATCATGTATATCATGCATACATTTGCATTTTTATTGTGAATACTAACCCTCCATGTATCTGTAATCTGTATAGTAAACAATCTCTAGGAAGAGGCGATTCCATATAAATACTCTGCTTGTGTCCTAGGGACCTGTAAAATAAATTTTACTAACTCAGCAACAAGTGCAGGTTTGTGCAGGGTTAACTAGGGAGCAAATCAAACTTACATGTGAAGCATTAGGGGGTGAGAAGCTAGGAATCTGAGCTGTATCAAAATACATGTGTCACTCAACAGGAGTCTGTACCACGGGAGCCCAATAATACATCAACCTATCAAATGGGGGAACATCACCCAGAATAGTACCCAAGGGAGCCTCACCATGAGTAGTCTCACTATGAGGAATAGGCTCGACCTCCTACTCAGTCTCCTCAGTATCATCCCCAGTCTCCTCTATAGCAGTATCAAGGACTCCTTCAAACTATAAAAAAATTCAAATGTCAATAATGATGAGAGAATTGAAGTAAAGTAGTGAGAAAAAGCATACCTCAGACGGGTCTATAGGAACCTGCTCTAAAAGGTTCTCTCAAATATACTTCCGATAATGACGAAAATGCTCAAGCATCGTCGAAGTGTCATATCCCTTAAGAGCAGCTCTAAGCTTAGGGCCAGTCATGTTGCCACTCCGTAACATCGAAGGAGGAATAGAAGAAGGGACACGTCTCCTGGAGGGTCCCATATGCTAGTGATAAACACGTTCACTGAGATACCACATCTAGCAGCCATAACCAGGAAGCAGAACTCTTATAGTCTCAAGTCTCATAACTGCAGTCATAAACTCATATCGTTGAATGTATTCAGCACCAGCCAACCAATCCGATCTAACTTGCAAACTCATTCATTTAAATTTACATTTGTCAGACTTCTGCAATTGATAAAATACTAAAAGTTTAAATTTTCTTACCAGGTCCCACTCTAAGGAGTTCAGCTGATCTCGATAAGTCTATAAATCATGTTTAATGCTAGCAAGACAAGAAGAACCTCATCTCTGTATCAAGGGAAGACTCCTGTGGGAGCTGATAGCACTGAAACCTCGATCACTCCAGTCTCAGTACCCCAAATCTGAAAAAGGGGAAAATGAAAGAAATAAAGAAGGGAAGGTGAAAGTAAGTAAAAAAAGTTAAAAAAAAGGATAAGAAGCATACATGCAAGACATGCTAGAAGCCACACATTGTCACAGTGCCTCTACAAACAGTATCCAATCTATAGTAGAGGTAAGCAACTGTTGCAAACTCCCAATACAAAGTAGAGACCCTAGAAAGAGGGTAGTGCCAAGTAGAATCAATAAGAAACATCTCACCTTCTAGAGAATCTGGTGAGGTGTAGTGGTAAGTAGTCTCCTAAAACCCTGTACAAGGGAAGAAAAAAACACGTTCTTCCTATTCTTCCATGCCGGAACAAACCCGAGTAGTTCACGAACGTAATGACTCCTAGCATCCTCTAGAAGAGTGTAGTAATGGACATTAAAATGAATCGGGGTACCTCCGAATGCAATCCCAGTAATGGCAGAAAAACTCATCGAGGAAATGGTCAACTCACCCACTCATGTGTGGAAGGTGTGAGTAGTGTCCATCCATCTCTCAATAAGTGCAAAAAGGGAATAGTGATCTAACCTACCTCGAGCAGTCGGTAAAGCAGCAACAAAGCGTCAAAAGCTGGATGCCCATACATGTTGTGCTACCTCTCCAAACAAGTCATGGAACAACTCTCACGCCAAGTGAAAATAACTTAAGAATTTCAGGGATTTTTTAACAATGCAAAAACAACAGGATCATTTTCTTTCCTAAATTTCTGATTTTTACATCACCTTTAAAAAAAATTAAAAAATTAAATCAAAAATCTAGATTTTCTATTAGAAATCTGGAATTTCGATCGAAAATCTAGAATTTTGATCGGATTTCCTAATATCCAATCAAAAATTTTAAAAATCCAGTCGAAAATCTAGGATTTCAATCTATAAATTCAGACTTCTGATGAAAATCCCAGTGAAATTTAACACATTTTAATTTGTCAATTTTTCATGATTTACAACTACTTTGTCTATTAAATTGCATGCATATAATCATTAATTTTATATATTAAAATAAATATGTTTATTGCAGAATTGGAAACAGGGATAAGAAATTTGCCTCATTTCCAACCTGAGAACATCTATGGAGGTGCAAGTGGGTCAATGGAAATATCTCTTCATCTTTATGAAGCCCCAAATCATTTTAGGGAAAATGTGGATGCAAAGTGATGGGATCTGATTGCCTAGAATTACTCCTACATAGCCTACGTTGTGGGTAGGCCATAGGATCAGACAAATCCAAAATCGAACGTAGGATGAGAGTTTAATTGAAAGGAGAAAATTTGAAAATCAAGAGAAAATGAAAAGGAAAAAAGAGAAGAAGAATAGGAAAAAGAGAATATGGATCAAAAAAAGAAGGAATGAAATATATAAAGGGGAAAATATCCTATTTTGTCCTTCAACTTTCATTTACATTTAAGTCCATTTGATTATTTGTAATTTAGTCCTAGATTGTAAAGCTTTATAGTTTAATAATTTAAAGAATTGTTAAAACTATAAATGTATCTTCAATTAATTATATGACCGAGTATAATCAGCATCATACGATCGAGTGTGATGTTCCTTTTTAATCAGACTATATGACCGAGTGTAGTCAGCATTGTACGACCGAGTGCAATGTGTCTCTAATCGATTATACGACCGAGTATAATTAGCATCATACAACCGAGTGTGATGTTCCTTTTCAAAAAAGACTATATGACCGAGTGTAGTCAATGTTGTATGACCGAGTGTAATGTATCCTCAATCGATTATACGACCGAGTATAATCAGCATCATACGACCGAGTATGATGCTTCTTATCAAAATAGACTATATGACCAAGTGTAGTCAGCATTGTATGATTGAGTGCAATGTATCTTCAATTGATTATACGACCGAGTATAATTGGCATCATATGACCGAGTGTGATGTTCCTTTTTAAAACAGACTATACGACCGAGTGTAGTCAGCATTGTACAATCAAGTGCAATGTATCCTCAATCAATATTATGACTGAGTATAATCAGCATCATACGACCGAGTAAGATGTTTCTTGTCAAAACAAACTATACGACCGAGTGTAGTCAGCATTGTACGACCGAGTGCAATGTATCCTCAATCGATTATACGACTAAGTATAATCAGCATCATACGACCGAGTATGATGTTTCTTGTCAAAACAGACTATACGACTAAGTGTAGTAAGCCTTGTATGACTGAGCGTAATGTATCATCAATCAATTATACGATCAAGTATAATCAACATCATACGACCGAGTATGATGTTTCTTATCAAAACAGACTATACGACCAAATGTAGTCAACATTGTACGATCGAGTGCAATGTATTCTCAATTGATTATATGACCGAGTATAATCAGCATCATACGACCGAGTATGATGTAATTTTTTCTAATGCTATACATTCGAGTGTAGTTAAACATTGTATGATTGAGTACAATGTGTTTCATTTACCCAAGGTTATACGACCGAGTATGATATGTCATTTGAAATGTTGTATGTCCAAGTATAGCAAATTCATAAGTAGAGGCTTTAAGGAGTACAGGTAAGTATCCTAACTTTCAATTTAGAAATTGGGCGTTATTTTTATTTGTCGCAATTTATCAAGCAAACAACGACAAAAGGGGGGTAACTGTAGACACCCAATTTCAGGTGATATATTATGGATACAGCAAAGGACTCTAATGATGAAAATGTCTTTAATACTTAATCTTTAAAAAATTCTAAGGGCTTTTAAAGGAATGATTTAATATTTTTAAGGACTAAATCACAAAGTTCTTTTTAGGACCTAATTACAAAATTTAAATTTTTTCGGGGGCCTTTTTATAATTAAATATTAAAAAAAGTGTGTCGGAATTCCATAATTTCGACTGGAATTATGTAATTCCAATTGGAATTACATTAATTTTGATCAGAATTATGTAATTCTGGGATTGTATAATTTTGATCGGAATTACACAATCCCGGTCAGAATTGAATTCTTTCATTTTTTCCTATTTTTAATTATTTCCAATTCAGTGTTTTAATTGGTTTTAACTTCCTAATTAACTCAATCCTACCCGATTTAAAATTCCAAAATACACTTTAGGAATTAGAATCACATTAGAATTAGGGTTAGGCTTCCTGGTTCTACTATAAAAGGAAAGGAAGGGAAGCAATGGGAGGGGAGGAGAAAAAAGCAAAAAAGGGCGCAGAAAAGAAAAGAAATGAGAAAGAAGGAGAAGAGACAGGAGAAGAAGAAAAAACGTGATTTTATTCTTCTTAAGTTTATTTTTTTACCAAAAAATTCCTTTTGATTCAACAATTAATTCAAGACTCATAAAGAATTTTTGAAGAAAAAGATTCGAAGATTTGTCAAGAACAGTGAACTACCAATCTGAGGAGCACCCTAAATCATCCATAAGCATATCATCTTCTTCTATTCTTTATTTACTTATTTATTTATTTAATTATTTTACATTATTATTTTATTATTATTATTCTTTTAAGTTATTATCATAATTTATTCGTTAATCATTGTTTTATCTTGTTTTTGTGGTGATTATGGAGGAAAACACATGATGATCATGTGGGAGGGATGAATTTCGTGAGAAGTCCGTAGAAGACTATGGATAAAGCCTCGTAGAGACTTAGTTTCTAGGGTTTTATTTATTTTTATTATCTTTATTTTATTTATTGCTTTTTATTTTTTATTTTATTAATTATTTTATGAATTAATGTAATAGCCCCAATAATGGAAGTAATAAAATTATATGTGTGGTTGCATGTTTATTTTGATTAAATTGGTTAGTAAAAATTAGGTTTTCAATTAGGTAATTATTTAAAATTAATGAAGGAAGTAGATTAATTTAGGTTGCATGTTAATAAAAATTAGGGTTTTAGTAAGGAATAATTTAATTATTTATTTGATTTTATTTAATTGTTTTCTTGTATTTTTATTTGTTTTTGGGCTTATTTATTATTTTTGTGTGTTTTGGGCCTTAAGCCCACTTTAGGTCTTGATTTATTTATTTAAGTTTAGGTAATTTTTTTAGCCCATCTCATTTAATAATTAATTAGGTTTAATTAATTAAAATACATGTTTATGTCCATAATTAATTAGATTTTAGATTAGAAATATCCTTAGACCCATTTAGTTAATTAGACATAGGCCCACCTAATTTAGTTTAATTAATTTAGACTTAGCTCACTTAATTTAAGCCTTCTTTCATAATTTATAGATTTAAGATCACAATTTAAATAAAACATGTAGAATTAAGCCCACTAATTTAAATACCTTTATAACATGTAAAATTAGGCCTATTTTTATTAAAATTAGTAGACTTAGGTTCATTTAATTAAAATCAAAAGGAATTAGGTCTTTAGATTCGTTTATAATTTAAAACATGTAGATTTAACTCATTTATTTAAAATCCATGTAGATTAGACTAACTTAGGTATTTTGTGATTTATTGAATGCATTATTTACTTATATATTTCATGACTAGTTTGCCTTGGAGTTTATTGTTTTGGGTTTATATGAAATTGCATGTAAATAGAGAATAAGATAATAATTCATAAAGTAATTCTGAATGAACATAAGACTAAAAGAAGTTGGTATTATGTATCCAGAATATCCTAGTTGTGGTGCTAGCTTTCTTTTAGGGAATCGAGTACCACCTTTTCGATTTGTCCTAGTTATTACCTTACGTGGCGACTCCTCATCTCCACGCCATGTCTTTGTGACAGTGGTTAATGTGTTCTCTAGAGCCCTGAGCTCAAACAGTATCGCAGTTGCTAAAATCTTGGATGTGCGCTGAACCCCACCGTCTACAGGGAGGGACCACTACAAAGCTGTGTTTATCAAGGTTGAGGTTAAGGGAAAAATGACTTGCTATATGATGGTCAACAATGGTTCTACCATCAATGTGTGTCCATTGAAGATTCTGCCAAAGTTAGGGTTGACGATAGCCGACTTAAAGCCTTATAAAGTAGTTATTAAGGCCTATGATGACACCAAGTGGTCTGTGGAAGGAACATTCAGAACATTGGTCAAAATGAAACCTATAGAAGTTTGGGTTGACTTGCACATGATTGATATCCCTGTGATGTTTACCATTTTATTGGGAAGGCCATGGTTCACCCCCTAGTTGACGTCCCATCCACTGTTCACCAAAAAATTAAGTTCCCTCATGAAGGAAGGGTTGTCACCATCTCCGTTGAAACTAAAATGGCTATGGCTACACTGAAGTTGACTCCTAAAGAGATCTCCATTAGTCCCAACTTTGAGGTTTATGTAATTTATAAGAATGAGATGGATGAAAAGGTTCTAAAAATGATGCGCAGCTTAAGGTTTAATCCTAGCATAGGGTTTGGAATAGATCAGAGTGGACCTTCAGAATTTATGGAAAATAAAGTGCCCATTTTAAAGCACGAGCTAGTGTTCAAAGAGGCTGACGAAACTCAAGAAGAGATAGCCAATCTGAAGAAAAGGAAGAGGAAGCAATGGCTAGGAAGAAAACTCTATAAGATATCTTTATAAAGGAAGGCACTAGGTATCCATACAATGGGACTCCAGAACCTCTCCTAATGGCTGGGGAAGTTATTCCAGGGTTTAAAATCTTTGTTGAATTTATGAACAGGGCCAAGGATGTTACTGTTGAAGAAACCCTTACTGAGGAACTAGTATAGGTTGAAGAAGAATTTAAAGAGAATGAAGCTACTTCATAGTTGAAAGACATTGATGATCAAAGCAAAGAACTTGATTTTGAAGCCTACATCCTCAACTCTGTCATATATGTCTTTTATAATGACTATAATGTTTCTTTTGCTTCTCTATTTGAAACTGATGATCTTTTCTTTTTAAAAGTAAATGCAATACAGTTTGAGTTTGCTTATTTATGTGATTTATTCCATAATGGTTATTCTGTTTGTGATGATCATTTCATGCATATGTTTGACATTAATTCCATGCAAATTGAATCATTTAATTTGGGCACAAATGATAATCCTAAGAATATATTGCTTGCTTCTGGTTTAACTCATGATGAGAGAGAAAAAATGAAAGAAATCTTAACAAAGAGATAAAAAGTCTTTGCTTAGAGTTATGAAGACATGCCTGGAATTGACAAGGAGATCTCAAAACACAGGATTCCCCATACCATCACATAATGCCCATAAAGCAAAAGCAAAGGAGGTTGAGGCTAGAATGGGCTCTCCTGGTCAAGGAAGAGGTCAAAAAACAGTTGAAGGCAAAGTTTCTAGAAGTGGTAGAGGACACCCAGTGGTTAGCAAACATAGTTCATGTTCCTAAGAAGGATGGAAGGGTTAGAGTGTGTGTGGATTACCGAGATTTGAACAAAGCCTGCCCTAAAGATGACTATCCGCTACCACACGTCGATATGCTAATTAATAGTGTGGCTTCTAATGCGATGTACTCTTTCATGGATTGATTTTCAGGGTACAATCAGATCATAATGGTGGTGATTGATAAGTTAAAAACATTCTTCACCATCGAATGGGGCATGTACTATTACCGAGTAATGCCTTTCGAATTAAAGAACGCGGGAGCCACTTATTAAAGGATAATGATCGCTTTGCTGCACGACATGATCCACAAGGAGGTAGAAGTGTATATTGATGATATGATGGTGAAATTCAAAACCAGGGAAGGGCATGTCAAGGTGCTAGATAAGTTTCTGGCAAAGGCATAAAAGTATAATCTCAGACTAAATCCAAAGAAGTGTGTTTTTGGGGTTACATCTGGGAAACTATTAGGACATATTGTTAGCCATAAAGGAATAGAGGTAGATCCAGATAAGATTAAGGCAATTAGGGATATGCCCACGCCACATAATGAAAAAGAGGTCTGAGGGTTCTTGGGGCATTTACAGTATATCAACAGATTTATAGCCAAATTGACAGCCGTTTGCAATCCCATCTTTAGGCTTCTAAAGAAAGATCAACCCATGGAGTGGGATGAAAGGTGTCAACAAGCCTTTGAAGCTATTAAGGATTACCTGATGAATCCTCCTATTTTGCAACTGCCAAGACTAGGTAAAGCCTTAATCTTATATCTGGCAATTGAAAAAGATACAATAGGGGCAATGTTGGCACAAAAAGGTGAAGAGAAGATAGAGCACGTTGTGTATTACTTGAGCAAGAAACTTTTGCCTTACGAAACTAGTTATAGCCTTATGGAGAAAACATGCCTAGCGGTGATTTGGGCAATAAAAAAACTTTGACACTATTTTTAGTCTTACAAAGTGCAGGCAGTTCCAAACATGATCTCCTCAAGTATCTCCAGCAGACCCCGTCCCTTACAGAAAAGTTGGCTAGGTGGCTCATTCTACTCACAGAGTTCGACATATAGTATATAGCCAAAAAGATGGTAAAAGGAAGAGCAGTAGCAGACTTCCTGACATAGAGCCCAGTGGATGATGACCAAGAATGGAAGTTGGAGTTTCCTAATGAACACCTAAGGGCAATAGAGGTACAAGATTGGGAAATGTACTTTGATGGAGTTGTCAACAACAAAGGGGCCGAAATAGGTGTGATTTTGGTTACACCAGAGGGATAGATGATCCTGATGGCAAAAAGACTTGAGTTTGAGGCGACTAATACCAAGCAAAATATGAGGCCTGCATTTTAGGTCTAGAGGCATTACGCAGTACAGGGGCAGAGAATGTTACTGTGTACAGGGACTCCATGTTAGTTATAAAATAAGCTACCAAAGAGTGGGAGATAAAGAAGGACAGATTACATCCGTATTAGGAATATCTTACTACTATATTATGCTCATTTACTCAGTGTAAGTTTGTTCACTTGTCGAGAGAAGGAAACCAGATAGCTGATGCCTTAGCCACACTAGCCTCCATATGGGAAAGTGGGAAACAGCCAGAAGTCAAGCCTTTAATTCTGACAAAGTCTCAAGCTCCTTGTTACAAGAAGGTGAGTGTAACACCAATCAATGCTGCTGAGAAACCTTGGTTTTATAATTTACAAAGATATATAGAGACTGGGCAATTTCTAGATGACACTGATAGGAAAGAGAGGATATCCCTGAAATGTTATCTCGACAATTTATAAGTCACAATGGGATGATATACAAAAGAATGTCAGTCGGGGTACACCTCAGATGTGTCGATAAGGATGAATCCCAAAAGCTTATGAAAGCAATTCATGAAAGGATATGTGGGCCACACATGAATAGGATAGTCTTGGCAAGAAAATAGCTCATCAGAGGTACTTTTGGCTCACCATGGAAGCAGATTGTGTTCGATTTGTGAAGAAATGTCACAACTACCAAATTTATAGTGATGTTAGCCAGTTACCATCTATGGAGCTTCAGGGAATGACTTATCCTTAACCGTTTGTTGTATGGGGGGATTGACATCATAGGAGAGGTAAAACCAAAAGCAATTAATAACCATCGGTATATTATCGTGGCTATCGACTACTTCTCCAAGTGGGTTGAGGCTGAATGTTATACTACTGTGGGTTCAAAGCAGATGTTGAGATTCATTAAAAAGAACATAATCTGCAGATATGGTTTGCCACACCATATAATTACAGACAATGGGGTTCAATTACGAGCAAAAACAGCTACGTTGCTGAAAGACTATAAGAACGAGCACCACAGATCATATCCGCATATGCAGCAGGCAAATGGGGTGGTGGAAGCAGCCAATAAAAATGTAAAAAAGATCCTAGCGAAGATGTTAGAAAATTACTGAGATTGGGTAGAATACTTATAATTTGCGTTGTAGGGGTACTGAACCACTGCCAGAACCTCAACAAGAGTCACTCTGTACTCTTTGGTTTATAAATGTGAGTTCATTTTACTGGTGAAGGTTAAGATAAGGTCATTGATAGTCCTCCCAAAATCTAAAATCCCCGAGTATTAATGGGTAGAGAGTTGATTGGCTCAGTTGACATTTCTAGATGAAAAGAGGATGAAAGCTATGTATCATTCTCAACTGTATCAAAAAATAATAGCCCATGCCTACAATTAAAAGGTCAAGCCAGGGAAGATTCAAGAAGGGGATTTGGTGCTGAAGCTTACAAAGTTAGTCGTGACCAACCCTCAAAGGAAATTCAAGCCCAATTAGGAGGGACCGTTTCTAGTAAAGAAGTTATTTTCAAAAGGCACCATCATTCTGTCTGATATGGAGGGAAACGAGCTCAAAGAGCCCGTCAACCTAGACAAACTCAAGAAATACTTTCTGTGAAAAGGGTCCTACTGGATTGAAAACCTCAAAAGAGGCAGTCCAGGCAGAAGTTAAGGACATGCAAAAAGAGAGAGAGAGAGGCAAAATGGTTAGTTGGAAAACTTACAAGGGTAAGCCAACTAACAACATGAGATGTATCAGAAGCAAAATGTATATATGTATTGTGCTTAAATGAAATGAAATAGATTACTTCAATTACTGTTAAACATTGCATAACGTGTCTGTTACAAGTTGTTTAACTAACAAAAAGGGAAACTATATCTAACAAAAAAGGAAAATGACGACTTAATTTCATAAGCTAATTTTAACTTCTTTTCTTTTATTGGTCATCCTGAAAGTTCAATACTTGTAACTCTCTTATCCTTTTATTTTTAATAAATTCACCTTTTTCTATCTGTTACAAGTAAACCCACGCCTTGTAATAATCATCAATGGTCTGATCTCCATTATAGTCTAAGTTTCTCTCGATGATTCTTCGAGGCCAAGTTACCACCAAGTGGTCCAGGAAGTTTTGAGATAGGGGTCCTGGTTGGAACTCATGAACTAACCCTACGATCAGTTGTTTATAACCATATTGACGACAAAGGCAGGCTGGATTGTAAAAGGTAGCAAAATGAAGACCAATGATCAGAATATAATATGCGTAAGATCGGATGGTCACATGCTGCAATCCCCACCAAGGGCACATCCAGCGGACTAGAGTGTCGGGAAATGTTGATAGCCAGCTATGAACATCTATCGGAATGGGATGTAGCTTCCTTATTCGGTAATGTTTGGCTTTGCAACGCCTGATGTCTTGAGGGGGTTTGAGAGACTCAACTTTTCGTAAAGCCACATCTGTAAATTGGCAAGTGATTAGGTGTAAATAATAGGACAGTTGAAAGTCAGGAATTGACACCGAAGAGCTTACCTCCAGTAGAAAGGGGCTTCCTGAGAATCATCGTGTTTCAATGAATTTGTCCAATCCAATAATAGTATAATATCCCAAATTTTTAAATAACTTTAAACTGCATCGGGATATGTAGTGTTAATAATTTTCATATGTATTTATGATTATTTAATGAGTTTATTATTTATTAAGTCATTTTTAATTATTTTTATTATTTTTAAGTTCTTTACGTAAAATTTTTCTGGGGATTTTATTTCGGGGAAATTAAAACGTAAATAATTAAATATTAATTATTTTAAGTAGTTTTGTGGAGTTGCATGAGTCCATGCATAATTTTAAAGTGTCAAATAAAATATATATATGTACATGCATTTAAATTAAATTAGGGTTTATTTAATTAAATTAAATTATATTATATAGTTTTAATACTAATTAATTAAGTGTGTATATATGTATATGTGTATATATATTATTAAAATAAGTGTGTGGTGCATATTTATTGTGTATATTATATTATATATTTAAATAATATAAAGCTAGATATATATATATACATATATACATATAATATTCATAACTAAAATAAAGTTTAATATATTTACAAGTTTGCCACTCCATCTCCTTCCTTCCTCCCAACCATCTCCTTCACAATTCCGACCGCTGTAACTCCGTTCTCTTCCTTTCGGTGTGCCGCCTGGCATGCCACCTTCCCTTCCAGCCATTTTTGACGTCCAGAGCTTCCTTCTCCAGCGTGGTTTGGCCGGATTTTCAAAGAGTTGCCGAAAGTTGCCATTAACGTCGTTCACCGACTTTTCGGCCAATGTTTTGAGCCCCACCAGTCTCTATCTCTTCCTTGAGCTCCGGTGAGTGCATTTCCAAACATTGTTTCACTTGAAATGGTCTAGATTTCCCTAGGTTTCAAATTTTCAATTTCGGCCATTTAGGGTTCTTGAATTTTTTGAGCTTCAATTTGGTTGATTCATGTAAACTTCCTTCACAAACATTGATCCTAGTAGCTTAATCTACCTTTGTGAATTTTTTTGGAATTTTTGGGAATTATTTTGATTTTTGTGAATTTTTTATTATTTTATTAATATTTTCTAATTTTTGAAAATTAATTAATTAAATTATGAAATTGTGTTTATGGTGTTTCTAGGTGTTGAAATGCATTTTTGAAATTTATTTCTAATTTTTGTGATTTTTATATAATTATTATGAATTTATTTAGTTTATGTAATTTTTTAGAAAATTAGGTTAATTATGTGTTTTATTGAAATTAATTGGGTAATTGAGTATATTTGTTGATATTATTGAATTATATGTTGAGAAATTAAATTTTGAGTAATTATACTATTTTTGGTGAATTTTTTATTAATTTTAAGGAATTTACATAACTAGCGGTATTTTGGTAATTTGGCACTAAATTGGCTAAAAATATAATTAAATTGGTTTTACTAGTTATTTGAGGTATAAAAATAATTTCTACAAATTATTTAGTATTTTTAACTAATTAAAATGATTTTTCATAAATTATTTTCAAATTATATATAATATACGATTTTTCTAAATAAATGAGTTTTTATTTATTTTTAGTATGTTTTAGGGTTAATTATGTAATTTGGATTTATAAAATGTATTTTGATCAATATTTATGAATTTATTGAGAATTACTGATTTTTAATAATATTCTATTAAAATTAGGATTTTTATGTATTTATCGGTAAAATAATTATTTTTAGCGTTTAAATATCTAATTTGCTATATTTTGAGTATTAAAGGATATTTTCGGTATTTTTCATGTGTTATGTAATTATTGGGTGAATTGTGAACCTCGGTCAGTAGAATTGTAGTTGGGAAGTCCGACCAAGGGGTTGTGAGCCTATTTCTATTCGAAGTGTATTTCTTTGCAGGACCGGCTCTACTCTTTGAGTAGAGAGATGTCCATTTTACAGGGGAGGTTTTGTCGGATTTTTGATACAATTCTAGTAAAACGTGATGTCCGGTCGAATTCTTATTCTGATTTTGTGTCTGATATTCTTAGATCGAGTCTCTAGGGATTTCGATAGATTTATTCTAATTACATATTGTCATTTGTTTATTTAGTTGCGTCGAGACCGAGGCCTAGTGGACCAAGCCTATCGGACCCGTCTCGAGGAGCGCAATAACTGTGAGTTGTTATTTTATATATACGTGTTTTGGGATGCATGTTTTTTAGAAATGTATGATTTATTTTATAAATTATGCATAAATAGTTTAATTATTGTCTAGGTTTATTTTTGGTATATTATTGATATATTTTAAATTATATGCATGGTTTATTAATGAATTATTCTTAAAATGTTTTTAGGTATATTTATGGTTTATTTTTAGTTTATTTTATATTAAATTGAATTTATTTGACGTATATAAACTCGAGATATACCTGGTTTATTTTTGGTATATTTCTAGTATATATATGGTTTATGTTATTATTTTATTAATATCATGCATCATTGATTTTATGAATTTATGTTTTATTTTTAAATGAAGGATATCAATAGAACATGTTACCTAGTGGGCAGCACTAGGACCGAGTACGTACCGGTACGACGATGGCATTTAGGCTATATTACTAACCTATTTGTGGATATTGATTGGATTGATTTATATGATGTGAGATGTGATTTGAGAGTGTGATTGCTGGAGCTCGATTGACTAGGGGTCTCGGGGCTAATCACACTGACAGTCAGACTGCTGGAGCTCGATTGACCAAGTGTCTCGAGGCCAGTCAACTATCCAAATGGAACAAGTGAAATTATTTGGAATAAGTGAGCCTATATGGCTAGAGTGTTGTCTAACATTGTTTGAGGTTGCGATTTTCTAGGGTTCTATTTCATCCTTTATAAACGGATGTTATTTTCAGTAAATATATAAAATGATTTCGTTGCATCTGTGTGTATTTGCTTGTATATATATTTATTATATATACTATTGAATGTGTGCATTGTCATTTAGCTATGCATGTATATATATTTTAATAATTCACTCAGTGAGGTCTGACTCCCCTCCGTTGACTATTTTTCATGAGAGTCTATGTCTTTAGACCTCAGTAGTAGACCTATACGCCAGATTTCTTCTACTCTAGATTTACTATGTAATCTGCTTACTTAATGTTATTTTATAATCTAGACACTACAGTAGTTGTAGTCAGTTGTGGGATTTATGTACTATGTTGCATGAGATATGTATTTTAAAGATTTGAATTGAGATTATATTAAAAGATATTATATGTGAGATGGCTTTATGTTGTTAAATCTAAGGATGGATCATTATTTTATTTTATTCATGAAATTTATTTCCGTTGCAAAATATTTTTTTTATGTTGTTATATATATAACATGATTTTATTTTATTTTAAGGCTTCGAAAGAATTCCCGTTCCCTAGCGCCGATTATGGCCCCTATTTTGGGTCATGACAAATAGTCTCTGCTAAAATGAGAGGGAAGGGATTGAACCCTAATTCCACCTGATCAAGAACGAAAAGGACCTTTGAATCACAGTGTCCAGAGGAAGAAACCAGTAGAAATTAGGCGTACAAGCAGAGAGCTATCATGCGGGGCCAATGAGTTTCTTTTTTTTCCACACCCATGGTGATCTCGAGAAAGGATTCTAATATTATTTTTGAACTGAGAATATAGTCAGAAGAGGACCGAGGTGGAAGGTTGAATATACACGCCATCTAGTATTGAATGGAGTGAGGATTTGGATTTTCAAGGTTAGGAACTGCAAGCCGACAAGTGGAATATATGTGATGACCGAGAATTGCTTCGAATTCCTCTGGTAGGGGACATATTTCCATTATGTTGAACCAAAAAAATGCTTCTAGGGGTCCCAAAACTGAGCCATAGTATAAAGGAAAGGGAAAATTGATCCTTCTAACATGTAGTGATTTGAAGATCGAAGAGTGGAACAGCTCTAACCTAGGCCCAAAACTTGTTATCCAAACTTTTTAAGATTGGTTGTAATAGTTTGAGACTTCGTTCAGTCATGAATCAAGCTTTCAGGGGTGCTTAGAGAGAGAAATTGAAGGTTAGGGATGAAGTTATCTTAAGAACAAAGTTGGCTAGGGTTTTAGGTTTTTAAAAGGGCAGTACCACCTTACGATGAGGCAATCGCCTCATCGAAGAGGCGTCACCTCAGCGCCAAGAGGCGACCGCCTCTTCATCAGAAAGCCATGAGGTGATCGCCTCTTCAGCAGTGTCAGTTGTTAAGCTTCATCAAACTATGCAATCTCAGCAAGCGTAAATTAGAGTGTATTACGGCAAGTGCACACATATGTAATCATTGAAAGCAATTTGTATGTAAAAGAATAAATTTAATTGAGATAAAAGTTGAATTCTGTAAATAATTCATAAAAAAAAAGAATAGAAAAGTGTATGTGTTCATTGTCCAAGCCAGATGAATTAGTTGGGAAAAAGAAACAATGATTTGTAGGCCCTGGTACATCAAGCATCTGATCTAGCACCCTCAGGGTCATCCCCTTCTTCAGCATCGCTGCCACTCCTGTCCTCATCCTCATCAATCTAGAACACATCGATTTAGCACTCGAGAGTGGCGATCCTCGCCCTACTAGCCTCGGCCCGATCCTGTTCAGACAAATCACAGGTTAGTAAATCATGCAAGCATGCATACATGTAGGAAATAAAAAGATTCTTACCCTCCACTACTGGGTGACCTCCAGCATGTAGTCTCTCTAGGCCTTTATCATGTAATACATGTATAGGCCTTACTCCAAAGGAATCTGCATTGTCATATAAATGTTAGAACTAACATGTGTCTTAAGAATCAAATGAAAGCAGGTCAGGAAGGAGCTTACATGAGTGGCACCACTAGGGGTGCATGTAGGTGTCAAGTCCTCATCTAGAGTTAAAAACTGATGAGACAACTCATCGAGGGGAACCCAACATCGAGCTAAGGGGTTATGAACATGGATGAAGCTACCCGGAACAAACTGAGAACTGGGGGCGGTAAGCGGCCTGGCTTGCTCAATAGCCATTGAGGTCTCCTCCCTGCCTAGGTCCAAACAATTCCTCAGGGGCTCTCTCTCCTATACTCGAGATCTAGCCTGGGGAATAGGCCTAGAGGGTGCAGCCTAAAGGTAAGAAAAGGAAAGTATGTAAGAGCACAATTAGTTCTCAAAGTAAGGAAGAGGTGTCAGGGAGATACCTGAGAGGTAGAAGCGACATGGAAAGGGACCATCAACAGAAGGTGAGCTCGAATGAACTCCACATATCTGCTCTTTACACAGACTATATGATCCACAGCTGGTGAGCCTGTGATGGCCTGAGCAAGGTCCTCGCCCTCCAACTCGTGCGCCTAAAACATGTTATCAAGAGAAGACCTGGGAACTCGCCTCACTCTAACACCTCCCCTTCAGTTCAAGGCTTGCTCGCCCAGATACTAAGCTCAATGTCTAGGGCAACAGAGGAGTACTCTCTTCTGGGCTAGGGGCTTGGAATGAGTCATCTCAATAGTCCAATTATCATTAGGCCCCCACAAGTCATTCTAGATCTGTAAAAAGTGGAAATGTCAGCAGGTAAGTAGATTAAATTCACATAATTTACTAATGAAAGTGGTCATATTTTGCAGGTACCGCATCTACGTTAAGGAGTTCAAGTGCTGCCTTTGGATGTGTAATCAAGCGAGATGCCTTTTCAAGACATGGTTGGCACCCCATCTGCCGATAGCTGGGAGGTGATCTCCCACTCGCAATACACCTACAAGCAACTCTAACTCCAAAGCCCAGACCTAATAAAAAAAAGAGGAAAGGGAAGCTGATTAACCAGTATAAGCAAACGGAGGTTAGAATAAGTTAAGGAAGGGGTAGGTCACGACTTACCAAAACAGTATGCCAAATGCCATAAAATCTCTTAGCTCCTCGAACCACCTCGTCCATGCTCCAATACAAGTAAGCGAGAGCATAGCTACCCCAGTCGAATGTAGATAACTGATTAAGATCTCAAAGAGCTAGTAAGAACATCAGGTCGATCAAGCTGGCGGTGTCAGCAAAGAAGGTGGTGCCAAGCAAGTAGAGCAGGAAAGCCCTCACCACCTTATCAACCTCGCGAGGAGTGATAATAGTTGCAGCTCGCTCTCGAGTATAAAAGCTCCTAATCGAGTCTAGCTTGAGGGTATGAGTCCCCTTCATGTCGAGAGTCATGCCCAAAAGCCGCTCGATGTATGTAGCCTTATCTAAAGACAGTTGGTGTAAGCTTGCATCGAGGGGGATAGGGTCTCCAGTACAGGAAATCCTTGTAATAGCAATGAATGACACCGGGTCCAGGGTGAGCTCACTGAATGAAAGGTGGAAGGTGTGGGTCGTGTCGAACCACCTCTCCATTAGAGCATGTAATGGTTGATAATTTGTGTGCCCCTACTCAGAAGGAAGCAAAAGTACAAATTCTTCGAACCTAATTTCCTGGATCCGATCCTTCTAATCGGCAGTCAGCTTGCCATAAAAGACTTAGGCCCTATGAAAATTCCCAGCATCCTTAAATGTCTAAGCATCGTGTTGCAAGAAGAAAAGAAATAGTGAAGTTGAATTTATGAATTTCCTTATCACAAGAAAATTTCAGAAGAAATAAGCATATAAGTGAGAAATATCACTTTGTTAATGAAGCGATCACCTCATCATAGAGGTGATCGCCTCATTAAAGAGATGATCACCTTATCGAAGAGGCAATCACCCATATGGAATGCGAACATCAATATTTTATTCTAATTTTTTTCACTAAAATGGAAAAATTCATATTTATATTATCTAATCATGCTTTACAATGACAAATACATAAGAATAATCACTAACCCGATGTAATTTGTAGGAAAAATAAAAAAATATGGATACTGACCTCTCCAGATGCAGATGAATAAATATGGGACCCTAGATCCGCCAAGAGAGGAATCGAGCCTCCTCGTGTCAATCTGAGGCTCCAAGAAGCACTAACGAAGGGTGGGATGTGATCCCACTCAAGTACAGGAGGTGTTCTCTCATCTTCCATTATCTGGGAAAGGAAAAAAGTACAAACAGTGTAAAGGAAAAAGAAAGAAGAAAAGAGACAGGGGGAAAGCGACAAAAGCAAAAAGAGAGAAAAGGAGGAGAGAAGTTAACTTTTATAATAGATGGAATTTTAAGGTTTTGAAAAAAAAAAGGGAGAAAAGGAGGGGGTCATTATTTTTATATGCTGAGAAGTGAAGTTCGGGAATGAAAGTCATTTAAATGAAGTTTCAAGAAGATCAGGCCAATAAAACCCAAGCTTCATATTTTAAGATGAACAATGTGTGGGCTAGTAAAACCCAAGTGTTGCACTGTGGCAAAGACAAGGTTATTCGGGTTTGAATCCCCGAAACTCAAAGATAGGGTTATTCGGGTTTGAATCCCTGAAGCTCAAGAGATAGGGTTGTTCGGGTTTGAATCCCCATAGCCCAAGAGATAGGGCTGTTCGGATTTGAATCCTCGAAGCTCAAAAGACAGGGCTATTCGGGTTTGAATCCTTGAAGCTTAGAGATAGGGTTATTCAGGTTTAAATCCCTAAAGCTTAACGGTCGAGGTGATTGTTCAGCTAGTATCCCCGAAGTCGATAATGAATGACAATTGTGCTAAAAAAACCCAAAAGTCTGAGTCCCCAGAAGAGTGATAATCAGACCAGGAAAATTCAAAAACCACATCCCCAATTGTGATCGAGCCAGGAAAACTTAAGAACCAAAGTCAAGGTTAAGTGATGATCGAGTAAGAAAAACCCGAGAATCATGTTCAATTGTAGTGATGATTGGGCTAGGAAAACCCGAGAATCATGTTTCAAGTGTAGTGATGATCGAGCTAGGAAAACTTAAGAGTCTTATTTCAGGTGACTGATGGTTGGGCTAGGAAACCCCAAAAATCTATCCCCAATGGAACTGTAATCGGGTTAGGAAAACCTGAGGTTAATCATCTTCAAATACTTTATCAAATATTAATGAGTGGTTGATCAGGCTAGGAATATTTCTCAAGTAAAACCCAAGAGCCAGGTATGTTACTGATCTTATTTGCTTATTTGTTATTATTCTTGTGATTTTTCAAAAAATGGTCATTGCATGCATTTGATTTTTCAAAAAATCAGGGGGCAAACTGTAGACACCTGATTTAGTCGGCTCATATTAGGGGACGAATTAGGGGCGCTCAATTTGACCGGCCTGTTGTTAAGCCCAATAATGAGAATGTGAAACTTAGACACAATAGCCAAACTTGAATCTCTAATTTGAAATGGTCTTGGAAGCCTAAAAGCCTCAAAAGCCCAAAATTTGGCCCGATTGTCTAAAAATAACCCAGGCCCAATATAGGCCTGGGCCAAAAAGGTGTCACCTCAGTGAAATGAGGTGATTGCCTCACCACAAAGGCGCCGCCTCGATGGCAGACCACTTGCAATTGTATTTAATGCAACTGCAGTCATGATGGCCAAAGTGGTATAGGCCCCCACACCCTATATTTGATTTTACGTGAGGAAAATATTTTTTGGGGGAAAGAAAAGGCTATAGAGGCTCATTATGAGCTAAAAAGCCTAAGAGGATGGACAAGGGAGAAGAATCATAAGAAAAAAAGAACCCAAAAGAAAAAGGGGGATTGAGGGT
The DNA here is from genome assembly GCA_947683625.1 of Mallotus nudiflorus. NCBI lineage: Eukaryota > Viridiplantae > Streptophyta > Magnoliopsida > Malpighiales > Euphorbiaceae > Mallotus > Mallotus nudiflorus. The sequence goes on from CANTUR010000037.1 coordinate 3,279,441, forward strand.
TGAGAAAAAAAAAGAGAAGGACATTTTTGAGGGGGAAGGAAAAACCAAGCCAAAGCAAGTCCACATTCCTTAGGAGAGAAAAGAGAAAAGCTTATGTCAAAGTGAAACTCATACCAAGTGGAGATCACACTCAAAAAACACATCTCTGAGGGTCTATCATTTTGGTAAAATCTTGCATCCAAAAATATTCTTATAATTTTACCATTTTGTTTTGTATTTATTTTGCATGTGACTAGGTAGTTAATATACTTTAAGTACATTTCATTTGTTATACTACTTCATTGATTTGATCTTTTAAACTATTGCATGTAGTTGTAATTTGACATCTGTTGGATGCATGTATACATGTATTGCTTGCTTAGGATAGAAGTCTAATCATTTTGAGAGTCAAGTTAACCTGTCGATCAGGCGACGCCTCTTCATTGAGGCGATTGCCACATTGACAGGTATACCAGCTGCTCAGTTATTCCCCCTTTATAAGATTCTACAAGATGTTCACCTCACATGTTTTTTTTATCCTCACGCATAATTATTTTTATTGCAAGATGGCATTTATCTTGATTATTTGATGATTTCTTTAGCTTGTGACATGAAACCCCTTTTTTAGAATATTCCCTTGTCAATATTATTATATAAGATTTCGTGTTTTGAAAGAGGGAAGAAACCGTGTGATTATTGCAGGAATTACTTGATGATTTTCATCATTGAGTAGTCACCTCTATTAGCTAACCCTTTAGATTATTGCATTTATGTAAATAGTTCATTATTGGTTTACTTTTTTTATATGTTTGGTTTATTTTCTGTATATTATTCTTTTATTTTGCTTAAAAGCATTGTAATCTCTAATCCTTTCCCCCCATTTGATTTTGAATGTATGGTTGTAAATTATTACTTGTTTTATTTTTATTGAATATTGGGACTTAAAAACATGAAATTGGAGTAATGTGCAAACTCGGACTTAACTATAAAATTTGGCACTTATCCAAAGGTAATTTTAATATGTGTGGTAATAAGGAAATAATTAAATAATTAAAGGTAATAAAATACAAAACATAAACGGAGGTCAACCGCAAGGTTGGGTGAGCATTCAAAAGCTCATACCCAATTTCTAAACTCGTTCTCTAACGACGGCTTCTGGGAACCTCTATGAAATCCAGTTGCTGTATAATGTGTCCCGATTTTTATCTGGGTGGCAACTCCATCTCCAAATAAGCCCAAGACCTATATCGTATTTCTAAGTGGGCCTCAAGCCCGCACAGTGCCGTGGTCGCTAAACACTTGAGCGCACATTAAACCCCGCCACCTACACCTTTACATCTATGCACATTACTTCCATTCAATCTTTTTTTTTTTAAGAAATTTTACTATGCTAGTTTCAATCATATTACAGCTTAGCAGTAACTCAAAGTGGTGACCTGGGCATAAAGATGTAGGATAAGGACCTTTAGCATAGTCAAAAGATGCATTTGAAGGTGGTTGGCACTCCTCTACACTTATCTTGCATACAAATTCTAAGGGTTCAGGTCCTACATTTATTAAGAATATTTCTTCCCTTAAAGTATAACTTCACATGGTAAGGCCTTTCACTACATAAGAAAAAACTTTCAATTAGATTTTGGGAATCATCGACTCAAATAGATATACAATTCAAGCCTCTTTATCTTTTTCTCGAGTACTCCGAATTATTTATTACGGTAATAATAAATGCGATTAATGTCAGGATAACCACACTTAAATGCAAAATTTTTGTTATCCCTGGTTCGATGATTATCCCCGAATTTTTCCATACCAATTAGCTCAAATTTGGTTCAATAAAAGTTTCTTGAGGTATCGTAAAAGCGACTATAAATGGTACGATATTTATCATTGAAGGTGACAAATCTTCAATGCCATAATGAAATATCTGTCAAATGTGGACCGTTCCCCCATATAGTCTAGAGCTCGCTTTCATCAAAAAAGAATTTTTAATAAATTAGTATTTTTGATGAATCTTGAGCTCACATAAATTTTTTGGAACCGTTGAGATCACATATTTAAAATATTATTTATTTAGTGTAATATTAATCATTTATTTTATATATATATTCAACAGAATATTATTTCTCAAAGAAAAAAATTATTTATTTGAAACTTAACTGATTAACATTGAATTAATCTTTAAAAATTTGGCAAGAAAACACAAAAGAACTTTAAACTCCCAAAACTTTCCCTTTGTATAAATTATTGACCTTACTAATTCCTATGAGTAATTTCCCATCTTTTTCCTTCCCACCAAACAGAGTGCAAAAATTACGTGAAGCCCGGACCACGTGAAACCATCTCCTGAGGCCTCTTTGCCCAGAAGCAGCCGAATGAAAATATTATATAATATAAGAAAGGGAGAACGTGGGAGACACATGCTTGGTGGAGACTCGTGTAAAGCACAAGTTGCTCTTCTGGTTACCTTTCTTTCTTTATTTTCTTCCCGGGTGTTGCTGTTGCTGCCGACGCCGTCGTCGTCGTCGTCGTCGTCGTCGTCGTCGTCGTCGTCGTCGTCGTCTTCTTGAATTCTTGCTCGCACCATTAGATTTTTTTTTCAGTTCTAACTTCAAAAAGATTACACATAAAAGAAACCCAATTCAACTCTGCAATTGTTTTCTCCTTATTCTCAATTTCTTTTAATGTTCAAGAACGTTTATAAACAGAAAAGCAAGAATATTTAGCTAAAGAAAATGGATCAATGGAAGCCAACAAATGATTTCTCTCAACCTGTAGCACCACCAACAACAGCAACATCAACAGACATGACTCCTGAACCAAGGTTTTCTATAATTTAGTATTGCTGTTAAGGAATTTATGATTTACTTTCATTTCTTTTATGTATGCCTTTCTTGTTGTTTTGGACAAGCATTTCTGATTAGTGAAACAAGAATTGGGTTTTGATGATTGCTGCTTGCACTTGAATATTGGTTTTGAAAGTGTGAAAGTTGAGATTGAGATTTTGTTAAAATTCTACGCATTTTAGTGAAATTTTTCAACTTTTGCTTCTTTTTTTTTTTTTTTTTGAATTGTGTTATTTTTGCCTTACTAATGAGGGACATTTGTTGTTTGATTCTTTCCAGACAGATACTGGAAACTGAAGCCAAGGATCCAATTGCTGCAAGAAAGGTTCAGAAGGCAGACCGTGAAAAATTGAGGAGAGATCGTCTGAATGAGCAGTTTATTGAGCTGGGAAACGCACTAGGTCATTAACAATTGAATCCATTTCCTGAAAATGTTCTTATTTACTATTCTTACATATAAGTCATCCTGTGGTTTAACTTCATCATGTTTTTCTCCATTGTCCTTCCCTGCAATATGATCATCCTGTGATTTAACTTGATCACGTTTTTCTTCATTGTCCTTTCCTGCAATAGGTTCATCTTGTGGTTTAACTTGATCATGTTTTTCTTCATTTTCCTTTCATGCAATACGAAATATTTATCCTGCATTGACCTTCCCAGAAAAGGATTGATTCTTACAGTTTCAGATGCATAAATTCTTGTACATTGTGATAGCTAGTTTGGCCCTTTGTCTTAAAAATATGGTGGGCCTTCTTTTACTCATTCATTTTTTTTTATGGAGTTAAAACCCGAAACTATCCAGTAATAATAAGATGGTTTACTTCAAATGTGAATTTGAAATTCTCTTGGTTTTCTACAGTTTTAGATGTTGCATTATTTGAATTTGAAATCTGAAGTTGCTTTTAGCTATTGATAAGCAATGCTTTTTTAGCGACAACAGTATGATGTCTTAATTATAAATGTCAACTCGACCATTCGAGTGTATTTTATCTACCTATTGGAACAAAAGAAAATGTATGAACATGTACTTCCTTTGTTTGGTCATAAACATAACGTGCTTAATCTTTTCCTTTCTATTACATGCAGACCCAGATAGGCCCAAAAATGACAAGGCAACCATTTTGACTGACACAATTCAAATGCTGAAGGATCTAACGGCTGAAGTAAGCAGACTCAAGGCTGAGTATGCGACACTCTCAGAAGAATCACGTGAGGTGATTGTCTGGGGATGTTTGGTTCTTATGGCTGTCTTATATGTGCAATTGCACGTTTGACAAGCTAATTTGTGTTGGTTATAGTTAATGCAGGAGAAGAATGAGCTGAGAGAAGAAAAGGCATCTTTAAAATCTGACATTGAAAACTTAAATGTGCAGTATCAACAGAGGCTCAGGGTCGTGTTCCCTTGGGGTGCTGTTGATCCATCTGTTGTTGTGGGTCCACCTTACTCATATCCTGTTCCCATACCTGTCCCACCTGGCCCAATTGCCATGCATCCTTCACTGCAGCCATTTTCCTACTTTAGTAATCAGAATCCTGGTGCAATTCCTAGTCCCTGTTCAACCTTTATTCAATACCCAACTCCTGCTAATCCTTCAAATGAACACCCATCAGTCCAATATGCATCTACTTCCAATATTTCAAGCAAACAGGATTCCAAAAAGTCAGCAGATCATCCAACGAGCAGCAATGCAGAAAGATGTGATGATTCCAATGATGTTGCAACAGAACTTGAACTAAAAATGCCTGGATCGTCAGCACAACAGGTTGGTTCTAAAGTTAGCAGTAGTTCTTGTAGAAATGCTCAGCACATCAAATATGGAAAACTGATTGAAAAAGATGATGCAGGATATTTCGACTGGAGAAAGGAAAGGCAAGCAGTGGCAGAGAAAGGAGAGAAATAGCACAGCTGGTAGCACCTCAAGTAGTTATTCTTCATCTCATGGTGTTCAGGATGGCTCCTCGAACAGTGTAGGAGATGTCCCAAAATCTAATAATTGACATGCTGACTGGTTCTGTTTGACTTCTCAAACTACCAACTTGTAAGGGTAATGTAAGTTGTAATTACTCATTGGGAAAATGCCCCTCAATTTTGAGCTTTTGGCTGTAACATATTTGATGTCACTTATGACTTAATTCCCAGCTCTGAAGCAGGGTGGATTATGCTGGTAACTAAGGAGCAACGGTTGAAATTGGTGCTAATCACCCATTTTCCTTGGCAATATGGCACTCGAAGAACCTGGATTGGGTTTGCCTAAGTACGATACCCCCACCTAGAACTAGCCGACGTAGAAAATGCTCGAGTCATGTCTGCAAATCCTTTCTAGGCTTGAGACCTTCTGGCTAGTTTGCTTAAGCAGAAAATATTCTGTAGTTAATCTGTACAGAAGTCCCAGTCGCTTTAATTAACAAACTTGTTTAATTGTATGATGAGTTTTTAGTTGTAACTTTTTTTTTTTTTCCTTCCAGCATTATTGCCACTCGCATTTGAATGAGAGCTTGTATAGTGGCTGTAAAAACTGCATCCACAAAGCACAATTCTTGATCTGGATGTACAAACTAACTTCAGTTCAAGAAATGCTGTCACTTTTCTTGTTGAATTGAACTGGTGAGTTGAATTTCTAGTTGGCCGTTATTATATGCTAATTGATATATGTTCTTCAGATTGGTGTTGAATTGTAATAAACAGGGGTTATGAACCTTCATTACAGAGTTCCAGGCTTTTGCTTTATCATCCATAACCTGTAGCCTAATGTAATGATAATGGGTTTGTTTTGTTCTCTAGCTTGTCTGTCTTGGCATTAAAACTGAAATATAATTATTCATTTCAAGCATATACGAACCTGCTGCCTGGTTAGCATGGATCTCCCAAACAAAACAAATCCTTCACCACATCCCCCATATCCCATACAGAGCCTGGCTATCTAGCTTCTTCAATAGGACACCGGTTGGAGTCTAATGGTTTTGTAGACGAAATCAACCTCCACTGAGTTATTTCTGTTAAAATAGATCCAAAATCTGAACTCGCCAACTGTGGTTCATTTACCATCATCCATTAAGCATAGCTGGACTAAAATCTGAACATGTATGACAGCCGCCATAACTGGGGATCCTCCCTAACTTGCAGCCATCTCAGCATTTGATTAGCATCTTTATCCGAATCTCCATCATTGACAGCCATTTTTTGCAATTTGGGTTGATGCAGTTTTTATAATGCAAGTAGCATGCGTCAGAGAGTTGGAAAAAAAAAAGGAGCACAAAATGATTTGGAAAACACCAAACAATTATTGGTATTTTATTTGTTGTTAGATATTACAACTCGTTGGGCACGACAAAGAAAAGTCCCTAACAGTCCAAAAGAATGTACAATAGTATGATCACCACACTCACAGCCATCTTCCACTGAACCAACACCTTTCCACTTAATACAATACGTCCTCCTAGAGTACATCGTATAGGGAATTAATCCCAACATTGAAAACTTTGAGATCAGAAAGATGCACATAGGATGGTATACAAGAAAGTTACCCTGTGCAAGACTCATGGAATGCCGAGCAGAACTGCGGAAAAGACATCCACATCTGTAACTCTCTCACTTGTCTCAATCTTTAAAACTCCATTTCTGCTCTACATCTTTTGAGAATTTCGATGTGCGGATGGGCTTGGTGCATTTCGTGAACTAATACTCGCAGTCCGTAGAAGTCTACGGAACTCAGAAAGGCTTATTTTACCATCTTTATCAATGTCAGCTTCCTCAAGAAGTGGATCAATGGAACCTCTTAAGCCCGTGTGCTACACAAGAATATAAAGAAAATCAGTTACAAACAATGTTGCTGAAACAATTCCTTTAGCTACAAAAATTATCAAACAAAGCACATAGTTTCTGCTAGTTACAGCATCCTAGCCTTGCCCCTAAGCAAGCATAGTTGGCCTTCCAAACTTCTGTCCCATGTGATCTAGGATTTGAATCAAAGATCACCCACAGATGCAATGCTACTCAACCATAGAAATCAGAAACTTTTCATGTGAAAGTAGGGTGCATGGCAGAAGTATGATGGCAACAAGCAAAGAATGAGAGGAACTATCCAATGGTCCCAAAGGTAAAACTAAAACAAAGCTACACAAGTGATGTTAATCAATTATGCATACCATAAAGCTTATTTCATCAAATTATAGCCACAGGGGAATTCAAAACACATATTGATAATTAAATAAAGAACCACTTGGTGAGCGTAACGTACCAACAAAGAATAATAATCTAACCAAAAAAGAAAAGCAAGTTGTGTCACTTGGGTACATAATTTTTTTTTTTTTTTGGTCTTAGTTTTCAGCTTTGATGAGAGGGGGTGTGAAATTTAGATGGCAGACCCTTATTGTAATGAAACACTGACCATTCTTAGTTCTTCTGGTGTTATATAACCATCTTTATCAATATCAAATTTCTCAAAAGCAGCCTGTGAACGATGCTGCCACCTCTCAGAATTGTGTTCCTCTAGTTGATGCACATGTAGAGCAGCCGCAACGAACTCTGAGAAATCAACAAGTCCATCGGTATTGCTATCAATCTGCATTGAACAGATAAGCAACCCATTAGATCAGCATGAAAGAAAAGTGAGGCCATATGTCCAATTTCAGGAGATGGTGGGGGGACCCTCTGAGGAAATCACTAGAGCAAAGATTAAAGCATAAGAAAAAGTTGTTTCAAAGTTCTAAAAAAGCAGTATGGTAACCAAAACCCTTGACATGGATGCCAGTGGTCACAAAAAATTTGGTGGGCTAGTCCCTGCTCTGTTCTTAATAACCATTTTCACAATCCAAAGGGCTAAAAAAAAGGGACTGCTGCTACTCACAACCAATGAATGCCACACTAATTTCATAATGCAGAAGATGCCCATTCCACAAAAACAAGGATGGTATTGAACAAGATAAAGGCTCGAATTTTTCTCCCTTTTTTAACTAGGACAACATTCTATCCAAACAAAACAAAATAAATCGTGCTCACCGCTTGAAGAATCTCAAGGACACGGGACTCTTTCAATTTCCAGGGAAGATCTTTAGCAAGAGCCTGCATTGAAACCATCCTTGTTAAAATTGAATAAAATAATTCTAATACATGCAAATATATTTTATAGAAAATATTCTATACATATCATGAAATTCTGCATTTAGTATCAGGAAAAACTTATTAAATGACTAATAGGGAAAAGAAAAATACCTGTCTCATCTCTTCAAGACTGATAGAACCGTTCTTATCTACATCAATTGCATCAAATTGATCCCGCAGATCGGACAGCTCCTCATCACCAAGTGTGCTCGCCAATGCCTGAAAGGGTCAATTATTAGTGAAAAAGAAAAGTTGCAAAAAGCAAGCACTTGTCTTCTGTCATATGAGAACCAAACATAATTTTGTATAATTTACCCTTAGAGCAAACTGTTTCAAACGACTGTACTTCACAAATTGCCGCATATTGCTCAAAACAGATATGTCAATAGGTATTTCAGATGCTTCTCCTCCTTCTCTGACCCATGGATGGGCTGCAAATAGAACAATGCTTTAGAACCACTCTCTTTAATGCTCCAATATTAATAAATAATATAAAATTTATTTCTCCCCAAAATGACCAGTAGGACACATACATAGGGCCTGAGCAGCTGTAAGTCTGACCCGAGGATCCTTCACCAGCAACTTCTTTATAAAATCTTTGGCACTATTGCTTATGCTTGGCCATGGTTTACGCCGGAAATCAGGTTTGTTTCTTAAAACCTGAGGGCATTAGACATCAGAAATTTAAGAGTACAAATCAGCAACGAAAAAAAAAAGGTGCTATGAAACCCAATAAACAAACTGCAAAAACGAATATGACATAAATGACAAGTTGCAACCTATTAGCATGCGATAGCTATTCAGAAAACTGAAATGGCTGCATAAATAGAGGACATTAATAGTTCCTAGTTTTGCTTCAAATACACAATGAAAATTTAAGCATAAACAGTAACAGCATTCGTTAGCAAATCAGATAAATACACATATGCAAAAAGGAAAGCAGCAATATTATCCAAACGCAATCAGAGAACAAATCTAGCTGTTATCAAAATGTTGGTACACCATATTGCAATGATAGACAGGAGAAAAAGAAAACGAATAACTGCCAATATCCAATATTAAGATAGTAAGAGACCTCCTTAAATATGCCATCCTCGGTCTTATCCCAGAAAGGGCGCCTCCCACATAGCAAAATGTAGGTAATAACACCAATGCTCCAGACGTCTGATTCAGGTCCAGATCTGCGCTTTAGTACTTCAGGGGCCACATAATAGGCACTTCCAACAATATCTTGAAACTTTTTCCCTGCATCCAATTGAACAGTATGATATAGTATCGTTCAGCAGTTTCTGTCAGGTATGGCTAGAAAGTTAAACACAGATAAAAGTCTCCCACGTGTATGAGAGAAATCTGTGTATAGATGCATTTGTACATCTCAATTGCAAACATACTAATGCTACCACACATACCCCCACCCCCCTCTCCCTTCAAACCCTCTCTCTCCCTACCACCTTACCTATATATATATATATATATGGAGATGTTATTGGCACTTACTGTCACTAAAAATTCAAAATTACTAATCAGAGACAAGTATGTGTGTATTGTGTGTGTATATATATATATATATATATTCACCTGGTTTAATGAAGTCTGACAAGCCAAAGTCTGTGGCCTTGAGAGGCGAGTCCTCTTTGGTTGACTTCAAAAGAAAATTCTATAAGCAAGAATGAGTAAAACATTGTCAAGAAGCACAATTCTAAAGCCAAGGACTATGTCTACACTGATGAACCTGACCTTACCTCTGGTTTCATGTCACGGTGCACCAAACCATGTAAATGGCATTCAGCTGCAACTTTGAGCATCTGTCGTACAACTACTGCTGCATCTTTCTCAGAGTAACGACTGTCCTTCCTATTTGAAGAAAGTAAAGCAGATGAGCAGATGTAAGTAGAAATATGTGAAATGATTCTACAGAACCAAAATAATGTACCAGAAACATGCTCTGGGACAAATTAGCAAAAACAAAAAAAACAGATTGGAGCAACCATAACAAAGAATTTCAGAAATAAAGATTCTTACTTCGCCAATATGCGGTCCAGCAATTCCCCACCCTCACATAACCTAATCAAAGACAGTTCAAAGATTCCATAAATTTGACTATGTTAGGGGAATGAACATAAAATGAAGAATGAAATAGAAGGTATAGCAACAAAACTTACTCCATCACTATATATACATATGAATCATCCTCAAAGGCATTATAAAACTGAACCACATTCTCATGGCCAGCAAGTTCCTTCAATATCTTGACCTCTCGCTTAACATCCTCAACAGCAATTGGAAGAACCATCTAGCACCAAAGCCCATTATTAGCATTAAAATAGACCAACAATAATGAGCAATTTGTCTTTGAGAGCTACCATCTTAAGCATTTCAGCTGTAAGTGGTCATAAGCTTAATTTTGTCTTTCAGACCATCATCACAAATAGCTAAAGAATTGCATATTGCCTAACTGGAGAATGAAACAAAACATCTTGCACATCACAATCACTAAAAGAATAATAAGATGCATAACAGTATGCATATATAAATAAATCAACTGAAGAGAGTAACTGTGAGTTTGGACTATTTCATGGGACAAGGATGAAAAGACAACTTTAAAAGATATGAAATGGAAGACCCAAGATGTTATTCCAAAATCATTCTAGTGATTGAACAGAAACAAACTTTTAGCTATTGTTATACCAAGGTGTTAGATATTGTTATACCATGATGTCCCATAAACTGGGTTGCTGCAGATCAAACAAATGATTTAACCAACCTAAAAATATCCATTTGCAAATATCATCACTCAAAAAGGTTAATGCATAACTACTGACCAAATCCCAGTTAATGGGATTCAGTAGGATACTGGTGAGTTGAATGATAACAATGACAGATGTCTTCATCCATACATCAGCTTCTGAAGCTCTAAATATCGGAACAAATGTGCGATTGACCCTCCACAAGAGAAAAAACCGAAGGTTAAATTAATAGACAAAAAACAGTACAAACAGCTTGGTATAATCTTGATTATAAACCAAGAATTCTTTATTATAAGAGCAGATTAAGAAAAGCGGAATCTATCTATAATAAAAGCAGAAAAACCTTTCAACTATTCTATACTTCATATCTTTTCTATCAAAACCAAAGTCCAAACCCAGAATCTTAAGCATTCAAATCACCATCAGTAACACCAATTAAAAAAAAAAAAAAATCCTCTTACACAAGTGAATCTAAAAAGCCTTAACACACCAAGATTCATTCATAACCAAATAAAACTCGCAAAAACAAAACAAATTAAGCAAACAAAAAAAGACCCAATTCACCAAACATACCTTATTTTTCTCAATCTTCTTAACAGCAACACGATCTCCATTAGCCTTATCAGTAGCAACATAGGTATACCCAAATTGACCATGACCCAATAATTTTCCAATAGAGTATCTCTTATCAAAATCTTTATCATACCCAAAATCTGTACGCTTACCACAAGGGATCAACCCACCTGTTCTTCTTGAAGTTTGCTTATCTTTGACTTTTTGTTGGTGTTGTGATTGCTGCTGTTGATGTTGTCTACTCTTGTGTGGCTCATTGTTATTTATATTCTTCTGACGTGATGTTTGCTTATTTGTTTTTGTTGTTCTTCCCGTTCTTGTCGCCGTTGACGTTTCTAATCTTGTTGGGTTGCCGACGCTTTCTTTCCGGTTATAAGTGTGACCAATGATGGTGGTTGTTGCGGCGGCGGTGGTATTATTGCTATTAGAACCACTAATTTTAATGGTAGAAAAGCAGCCACCCATTTCATAAATTGATTCAAAAATTAAGATAAATTGGTTAATCAGAGCGAACCTTCATCAAACATACTAACCATAACAAGAACAACAAATGTTAAAGCCAAAACCTTTACAATTCTATTCATATATATATACACACATATTTATCGCAAGATCACAGCTTTCCAAAATATCAATGAAAATGATGATTATATATCAATGACGGGTTTTTGGAGAAGAGAAGAAAGGGAAGAGAAGATAGGAGGAAGAAGAGAAGAAATAGAGGTGATGCTGACGGTGGTGGTGGTGGTGGTGGTCAAATGAGACTTCTTTGTTTTCTTTTTTAATTTTTTTTCCCCTTTTGACAGGTAGAGAAAACAAAGATACACAGATGGTGAAAATGTTTTTTTTTTTTTTTAATTTTCATTTCTTCGACGGAGATTAACAGAAATTAACGTTTTTTTGTTGGTTATATCATATTATTATAAATTCCTTTTTTTACTTTTTATCGAAAATTTTTCTATGTTATCTTTTGAGTTTTTTTACTTATTATTATTAATACCAATTTAAAGGGAATTTCAGTCGATTCGATCAGAATTGAACTAATTCTTAAATAAAATTAAAATTTTTAATTTTTAATTTTTTTAAAAAAAATTAAAATTTTTAATTTTTAATTTTTTTAAAAAAAATTTAAATTAAATTGATATTATTGTAAAATATTTTAATAGTAAAAAATAAAATAAAATATATTTAATTTATATGATTAACCTAAAATTTTTTCTTCAACTGAACATATATATAATTTTTAATATCCAAAACCGAACTAGACTAAACTAGTTATAAAACCAACCAAATAAAATGCAAAACAAAATCTCATATTTTTGAGATTGGTTACTTGCAAATAAAAAAGATACAGATTGATTTTTTTTAGATTTTTACGATTAATAAAATAATTTGTACTATTAATTATCCATTAATTAATATCTTTTTAAATTAAAAAAATTCATAAAATTTAAATGATCCCATGATTAATAATTGAATGGTTAAGAAAAATTTTTAGAATTGCATTATTTTTTGCAAAATAAATTTTATTTTACAAATAATTACAGTATGATATATAAATTTAATCTATCCAACACTGACGGAGGTAAACTAAAAAAATAAAGTAAAAAATAAAAATTATCGTAAAATGCATATTTGTTTTGCTTTTTTTTTTTTTTAATTAACACCAACTAAAATCATTAACTTTTGGGGAGAAACAAGATTTTTTGTGGACTTGTCAACATGTTCCTCCTGCGTGTTTCCTTTTCACACTTGATAAGAAACAAAATAAAAGAAACTATTGAAAGTTGAAACATTATATATATATATATATATATATATATATATATATATAATGAGAGATAATATAAATTTAACATTGATGGAATATATAATAGAAAATAATTTTTTCCTTTTAAATTGACGATTGTAAAATTGAACTCTATAATATTTTTGAAAAAAAATTATTATTTAACCACTCACTCATTACTTAAAATATTATAGTTGTACATTAAAAAAAATTATACATTTTTACGAGATAAAGAAATAGTTAAGCAATTATATTTTTTTTAAGAGCATTATGAAATAGAAGTTAAATTATGTGATTATTAATTTGTAAAAATTTAATTTTAAAAGCAAAATGTTTTAAATTGTATAATTTATCAATATTAAAATTATTTGATGTTCATATTAATAATAAAATGCATAAAAAATTTATGTAATTTTAATATTAAAATAATTAAATACAATTTATTCTACTTGTTACTTCAATAAAATGTAATTCATTCTACTTGAACTTTTAATTCTGATTTTTCATTTATATTAATTTTTATTTGTTCACACAGATTTGGCTACCCAATCTAATTTAAAAATAATATAGCCTCTGACTATAAATTTAGCTTTTTTTTTTTAAGGAGCCTATAAATTTAGTTTCGAGTATGACCTATTCATAAAAATTGTATAATTTATATAAATTGAAATTATAATTTAATATCATACAAGACCCAATTGTTTGAATTTATTTGTCTAAATCAATAATATTTAAAATTTATTGGATTTTAATTAATTTAATTATATCTGAACATAACTATAATAGCAGTAAAATTTTCTAATAACTAATATAATATGATTGTATATACCATGACTTGAATTGCTTAAATGGTAAAAGTCTCCATCAACTGATTTTAATAATTATTGGTCCAATTGTTTCAAGTCGAATTAATTATATATATTTTTTCTTTAGAATTTTATATACTTTTATTTAGAAGTGTGCACTAATTGAATTTAGACAAGTCAAATTTTAAAATTTTAAGAATTAAAAATTGAACTGAACCAAAATTTTAGAATGGATAATTTGTCAGTTTCTGATAACCAATTAAATTATAAAAAGTAAAAGAAACAAAACAACAAGCTGCATGTTATTTCTCACCTCATCTTGGGAGCTCCGGTTTGATTTCCATAGAAAAACAAAATAAGATGGAGGCTACTAGAATTTAAACCCACAACCTCAAGTTACAAATACACAACATTTTACCACTTTGTTGCAACCATTTTATCACTATATCTAAGTTATATATTTATAGATAATGTCTGATTTTCAATCATATTTATTCTGACTAAAAATTTATAAATAAAGAAAATATTCAATTTAGTTCAGTTAGATTTAATTTTTCAAATTAAGGGCAGATTTTGGTCCCCTAATATAGTTACATTGTGTTCAAAAAACAAATTAGACTCTGGAGATCCAGTCAAACCTACATATAACATGTAATAATTTATTTAACTAGAATAATCATAATTCAAAGTTGATCTTGTTAAGCTGATTAATCAAGTTTACCTTAATCTATATAAAATATATGAAAGTTAAAGACGTCTATTTTGTCACCTAGGACAAATTTTGCCATGTGACACTTTTGCTACTAAATATTTTTCTTTAATTTTTATATTTATTTTTTAATTTTCCACTTTACAACATATTAATGAATATTAATGTTTTATATTTTTTTGACTTCTCATATTTCTAACTATATTTATTTAATTTTTAAAATTTATTTATTTTTTCATTTTTCACTTTTTAACATATTATTGAGCATTATTTTTTAATATTTTTATCTTCTTCTATTTCTAATATTAGCTATATTAATTGTAAAAATTCTAAATTTTTACAATTAACTATCTTCTACATTCACCAGTTATTTACATAATTTGTTATTATAATAATCAAGAAAAACTTGTAGTTATAAAATTAAATTAGATTTTATAAAAAAAATTTAAAGTTAAAATTTTTTTATTTCTTTATATAATGATTTTTTAATTTTAAATCTATATAAAATGTAAATAACTTTCGCTATATAAACTACAATTTTTTAATTTGTATATTTTATTTTATTCTTTTATAAAATTAAATTGAATGTTATGAAAAGGAAAAAATTATAATTTATTTTATAAATAATTACAAATGTTTCATATTTCTATCTATTTAAATTTTGAATTATTCATTTTATTGCATTTATATTGGATGTGACCTTCATATTTTAAATCAACAATTATTTTATTTTTAAATTTTATTCTTCTTTTAAGTTTTATTTTTTTTATTTTTTTACCTTTTGTATTCTGTTTCACATTTTTATAAATATTAAGATTTTAACATTTTGTATTCTTTTTTTTATATCTTTATAATTGCTCACATTGTTCATTCTTACAAAATAAAGTAATTTTAGAGTGTGATTATTCTTACTTTACTCTCTTAACCTAAAAAAGAAAGTCATTAAGATGGTAAATTCTTTTAAAGGTTTAATTATTTTTTATTATGTTGCTCTTATTACATAGCTAGGATGACACATAGGTAAGTCACGTGGATGGTGTCAATCCACATATGGATTACTAGGATGACACGTAGGTGAATAACTATCACGTATGCTCATTCTGTTAGAGATAACAGGCTAAGACTAATGGATAATTTTTTAAATTCATATTGAAGTCAATCATAAAAAATAAAACATATAGACCTTAATTGAAAATCGAGTATAACTTATAGGCCTTAAATTGTTGTTATCCCTATTATTTATTTGTTTTACATCAATTTATTATTAATAATTGTGTTCATGCATATAAATTTTATTTTAAGTTATAATTTTATTTTGTTGAGTTTTTGTGTTTTTTATACCTTAGCTATTTATATAAACTAAATTTAAAGTGATCATTTTCACTTTATTTTTTTAGCCTATAAAAAAATAGTCATGAAATTATTAAATTAGTTATAACTGATATTAAATCACTTTTATTTTCCATGGAAAAAAATGAATTATGAATTAGGCAATGGAAGAGATAGGTTTTGAAGAATAAAATTCAGAGGAAAAAAGAGAAAATTTAAGGAAATATTTTTCCACATATTTCAAAGAAGGGTTACAACCTTTATATATACACATATGAATCCTAATCACATCTTAACTAGGAATAGAATAACATTCTAAATAAAATAAAGACTTTATTCCTAATTGTATACAAATATTTACTTCCTAATATATACAAAAAATATTTACTTGCTCAACACTCCCTCTCAAGTTGGTGAATGTATGTCAATCATTCCTAACTTGCCAAGTGAGCTGTAGAACGCTTTTTCGGATACAGCCTTTATGAGGATGTCAGCTAGTTGAGTTTGAGAAGAAACAAATGAAAGATCAATTGTTCCTTGGTTCAAATGATCTTTTATGAAATGTCTGTCAACCTTTACGTGTTTAGTTCGATCATGTTGAACCGAATTGTTTGCAATTGCTATGGCTGCCTTATTATCACAATGTAACAACATAGGCTTAAGATGTTTTAGTCCTAAATCTTGAATAATTTGTCTTATCCAGAGTAACTCACATACTCCATGAGTCATTCCTCTAAACTCAGCTTCAGCACTTGACCTTGTTATAACTTTCTGTTTCTTACTTCTCCAAGTGACTAAATTCTTTCCAACAAATGTAAAGTACTTGGATATTGATTTTTGATCAGTCCGATCTCTGGCCTAATCAGCATCAGTATAGCCAGTAATTTTATAATCCTTATTTCTCCCAAAGAATAAACCTTTGCCCAGAGAAGACTTTAGATATCTTAATACTCGGTATACTATATCCATATGTTCTTTACTTAAAGAATGCATAAATTAACTTACAACACTTACTGCATAAGCAATATCTGCCTAAGTATGAGATAAGTAAATCAACCTTCCCACTAGCCTTTGATACTGATCTTTATCAATTGGGACTTGATCTCTTAGGACTGAAAGCCCATGGTTAACTTCAATTAGAGTCTCGGTTGACTTACAATCAAGCATGTCCGACTCTGTCAGAAGGTCCATTATATACTTTCGTTGGCAGAGGGAAATCCCTTGAGCTGATCTTGCGACTATAATTCCTAAAAAATACTTCAAGTTACCTAAATCCTTAAGTTCAAACTCAGATGCTAACTGTCTTTGTAAGATTGTTGTCTCACTCGAATCATTCCCAATGACCACCATATCATCAATATATACAATCATAGCGATGACTTTACCTAACTTCTATTTGATGAATAGTGTATGATCAGCATCACTTTGCTTATATTCGAGCTTTCTTATGAAAGTTGAGAGTCATCCAAACCATACTCAAAGCGATTGCTTGAGTCTATACAATGCCCTTTTTAGTTTGCATACTCAGTCAGTACATCTAGTTATGGTTGGTGGATCCATATGCACTTCTTTATCTATAGTTTCATTTAAAAATGCATTCTTCATATCAAATTGTCGTAGTGGCCAATCTAGGTTGGCAGCTAAGGAAATAAGAACTCGGATGGTGTTCATTTTTGCTACTGGAGTAAATGTATCTTTATAGTCAATTCTATACTTTTGAGTATATCCCTTTGCTACCAATTGAGCTTTATACTGATTTATGCTTCCATCTGAATTGAGTTTGACAGTGAATATCTACCTGCACCCTATCATTTTCTTTCCTTCAGGGAGAGGAACAAGATCCCATGTGCGATTCTTCTATAATGCCTTTTTTAATCATTCATGGCTTTCTTCTAATCCAGATCATCTAAAGCCTCTTACACATTACTCAGAATAGATACAGTAGATAATTGATTTACAGTAAATACATGTGAGTTAGACAAACGGTTGGTTGATATGAAGTTGTTAATAGGATATTTAGCTTTGGTATGAAGGTCTGGATTATATTATTTTTTTGGAACCCCTCTATTGATTCTAGAAGGATAATGAGGCTCGGTATTAGGAGTTATTAAGGGAGATGAGTTTACCTTTTTGTGCACATATGCATTCAGAGTTTCTTCAGCTTTTGGTATGGATTGGGAAGATGTACTATCTTGATTGCTTGAATTATCTTTAATTATCTGTCCAGGTAAGATACTCAGACTCAGAACATCAGATGTCTGTGAGATGCTCGGAACACTTGGGAGACTCAAAATATTTTAGAGACTCAAGATATCTAAGATACTCAGCTTTGGAACATTCAGAACACTCGAAATGCTATCTTCAAATTCAAAGAGGTTTGAATTTTTCTTTCCCTGAAGAGAGCACTCAAAGTGAGAGAAGAAGTGAGCATTTTCATGGACCCAGACATCCTGAGTTACATACATCTTCTTTGCATTCGAATCATAACACTGATATCCCTTTTATAGATTTGCATAGCCAATAAAGATACACTGGATAGCTCGATGATCTAATTTACTGAGTTTCTGATGAACATATGTCGAGCATCTAAAGACTTAGGGCTCTAGATTATTGAGAGTTAGAGGTATAACAAGTTTCTGAAGAGGCATTTTAAAATCAAGTACACTTGATGGTGTCCGGTTTATGAGATACACAGTGGATTGAATAACCTCTCTCTAGTATTCTCAAGGAACATTCATGTCAAATAATAATGCTCGGATGACTTTTAAAAACTATCAGTTCTTTCGTTCGGCTATACCATTCTGTTGTATAATGCCAGCACAGGATGTTTGGTGGCGAATGCCCTACTTGTGGTAGAAATCATTTAGATTTGAGTTAAGATACTCCCTACCATTATTAGACTACAAGACTCAAATTTTACTCCGGTATTGCGTAGCCAACATTTTGTACAGGTCCTAGAATGTGGAGCATATATCTCCCTTATTTGAAAGTAATGATACCTAGGTCATCCGGGTACATTCATCAATAAACGTTACAAAATATAGAGTACATTCATTCGGGCACCATATAGAGTAGGAATCCGAGCAGGTCCCCATACATCAAAATGAATGGTCATAAATGGAATTGAATTTTTATTATAACTCGGTACATAAGAGATTCGGTGGCTTTTTGCCAATTCATAAATGTCACACTTGAATTCTGATTCTGTGGTATTCAAAATAATTTTGGTTTTATTTGTCTAAGATAATGAAAAGAAAGATGACCAAGACGACGATGCCACAAGATTACTTGGTTGTTGCCTATTAACTTGACTTGACTTTTGACTTGAATCATCATGCAACTCAAGATAATACAACTTTTCATATTTAACACCAGAGCCTATAATCTAGTGCATTGCAATATCCTGAAATACATAATAATTAAGCCAAAATTTGACAGTGTAATTCAAGGTTTCAGTGATCTGGCCAACAAATAATAGATTGCAAGAAAGAGATGGAATAACAAGAACAATATCTAGATTAAGAGAGTCAGATTTAGATATTAATCCTTCATGAGTGACTGGTGTTATGCCTCCATTAGCAGTCAGAATATTTTATTCGGTTGATGGGCAGATGGATGTAAGATGGTGAGTGAAGTTTGTCATATTATCAGTAGCACCTGTATCAATAATCCATGTATTATTTTGAGTAAGATTTATCATACCTAATGTTGCATCAAAATCACCACTTGGTTTAGTACCACTAAAGGTGGCAATTGCAACCTTTTCGAGCTTTTTATAAGGCTTTCTATTGAAATCCCACCATTTTGAATATCCTACAATTTTATAGAACCATTCCTTAGAGTGTCCAACTTCGCCACAATGAGTACAGGTGTATGTGATGAACTTAGTCAGTATTTTCCCTTTGAATTGGGAATGAATCTGAGCTACTACAAACACAGCATTGTCCGACAATATCTTCGGCTCTTCCATCGTATGGCACTGGTTATGATCTCTCTGCACATATGCATAACTAGACTTAAGATCAAGAGGTGGATCCTTTCAGAGTATTTCACTCTGAGCATTACTAAATTCCAAATCAAGTTTAGCTAGGAAAATATGTGTTCGAAGCCAGGTAATATATTATGGAGTGATATTACTCCATTAACATCCTCCCCTTGTGCACACGTCCAGACATCAATTTCCTGAAATATTCCAACCAATTCATTATAATATGCAGGTAATGGCTTACCATTCTGATATGTTGTGAATATTTTTGGTTTAATTCGAATAACTAGTTTCATCAGATCCATCATAGAAGGTTTTTAAGATAACATCCCATATCTCTTTTGCTGTTGGAAGATAAATGAATCTCTGTATCAATGTTGGACTCATGGAATCAATCAGCAAACTTTTGACTCGATTATTATCAATAAGCCAAGTCTCCAAAACTTTATCTCCTGTTAGTGGCTTTGGCGTAGTGCCATTAAGAAAGCCATATTTATTTCTGGCTCCAATTCTCATCTCCATGAGCTATGACCATAGAGTATAATTCGTATCATCAAGAATAATTGATGTAGGAAAAGGAGAATTATCCTGAAGGGTTTGAATAAAATTGGGCGTTCCATGGGATATGATGGATATGTTTTCAGTGGTTATGGTTTTGAATATTCAAAAGGAAGAAAAAAATACGATTTCAAGGATTCAATAAAAAAATTCGATTTCAATGGGTATGCTCTGATACCATGAAAAATAAAATTCAGAGGATAAGAGAGAAAATTTAAGAAAAATATTTTTCCACATATTTTAAAAAAGGATTATAACCCTTATATATACACATAGGAATCCTAATCACATCATAACTAGGAATAAAATAACATTCTAAATAAAATAAAGACTTTATTCCTAATTGTATATAAATATTTACTTCCTAATATATACAAAAAAATATTTACTTCCTCAACAGGTTTGACAATATAAATTAGTCGTAGTTATAAAAGGCATTTTATAGATAGTTAGTGTGGTCGATTGTGAAGTTTTCCTATGATTGGTTACAGTGAAACAAAGATGAGATGCGCAGTAATAGTTATTTAAACTTTGAACATCATCAATTAAAAATATTTAAAAATTTAACTTGCAAAAAAGTAAGATTGTAAAGGAATTGCACCTATGAAAATTTTTGCCATTTAATTTTGCTCCTAACTATTGTTTCTTATTATTTTATTTTATTTTATTTTCATTTCATAAAATATTAATGGGTATTAAATTTTTTATATTTTATAACTTTTCATATTTTTAATTATATTATTTTAATTTTTATATAATCTCGTTTTACAACATGTTAATGAGTATTATTATTTATATTTTTATCTCTTATATTTTAAATTATATTTACTCCTATTTTTGAAAATTTAAAATTAACTACCGTATATTTATAAATTTTTACCATTTAACGAGCAAATTTTGCATCAATGGCAATTCTACTTCTTTTTGTTTTTTCTAATTTTTATATTTTATTTTATTACTATTTCATAAATTTTGCCTCTAACATACACATTTTTTGTTGTCTTGAAAACTAAAAAAATCTCCATCTTTTAAAGTAATTTGAAAATTCAAAGTGTTTTGAATCAGTGATCGTTGTTTTATTTTTATTTCTTTTTTTTTTAACGAAACGATATTTTATTTTTATTTCATTCCATAAATTTTATCTCCAACCTATATCTTTTCAATTGTCTTGAAAAATTAAAAGGTCCCCATCTTTTAAACTATCTTGAAAATTTAAAAAGTTTTGAATCATTAATGATTATGATTAATTTTTATTTTTCTTTTTGACCTTTTATATATTTTGTCATATATTTATATCGACTATAATTGTAATACCCTATATTTTATTTTAATAAAAGTAAGTTCTGAATTTGTATTATTTTATTATTTAAAATGATACTGTATGTTTTTATCATTATTATTATTATTATTATTATTAAACTACATTATTTGTATGGATATTTTATGTGTGTATTAAATTATTAGTGTGTGTGTATATATATATATAGGTATACGTACTATGTGTATGTGTGTGTGGTGGAGAATTAATGTGTAATATTATAATACAATTTTTTTTATATAAAGTAAGATATATATATATATATATATATATATATATATATACATAAGTTAGTCAAAATAAAGACATACAAGTCAACATTTTTTTTTCTCTTTCCCCTACATTTCTTTTCTTTCCCTCTCTCCTTCGCCATTTTTCTTCTTCTTCCTTGTCTCTGTTTCTGCTTCTCTTCATGTGACCAACCAGACTAAGCCAAACCACCACACCTCACCACCAGATGACCACTAGCACCTCCCTCTTCATCTGGACGTTGGCAGCTGCTGGAGGAAGCCATCTGGAGCTGTTGAAGTCACACACAACAGCAGCAGAAGTCTTCTTTCTGCCATTAACTCTGTTTTTGGTGAGTTGATGGGTTAAGGGTAGTAGTTTTCTGGTTGATTTCTGTAATTTTTGGTTGATTTTTAGTTGTTTATGGCTGTTGTTAGTTGATTTAGTTGATTTTGTGTTGATTTTTATTATATTTACTAATTACCCAAGAAATTTTTTATTATGTGGTTAATTTTTGAGTTGATCTATACTTATATTAGTGGATTTAAATTAATTGGGGTCAATTTTGGTTAAGAGTATATCAAAATTAATTTAGATTAATTAAATTGATTTTTTATGGAATTTTTGTATATTTATTTAAGTATTTTAAGTTTTATGTGTATTTTGTTAATATGGTTATTTAATTATTTTTGGTTAAATAATTGTGTGAATTGGTGTTAGTATATTATGTTAGTAATTTTAGTAGTTATAAAATAATTTTTGATAATTTATCTAATTTTTTTTAGAAAATCATTATATTATGTAAATTTTGAGATAATAGGTAAATGGTGTGTTTTGTTGATATTATAATTTAATACTATGTTTTAATTATTTTTGAGACAACATGTGGTATTAAAATAATTTTTATAAATTATTTATTATTTTTAGTTAATTAATACTAACTATTTTTGAAAATTTATTCAAAATTAAATTATTTATTGTTTTGTGGGTTGAATGAGTTTTTAATTAATATTATAGTATATTTAAACTAGTTGGGCAATTATAGTTTGAATTTGACTATTTTATGTTGAATATTTGGAAAGTTGGATTGTTATTAATATTATATTATTATTTGAAATTTTATTAAATTACGGTGGAAAATAATTTTATTTAGTGTTTTAAAAATTAAATAAATTATATTATGATTTATTATTAATTTTTATTATTTTTAGTGATTTACTAAATTAATATTTAGTATTTGCTATTTGTATATTTTTGGTGAACCTCGGTTGAGAATTGTGTAGTTTGAAGTCTCAACCCAAGGTGTTATGTCACTGTGAATTTTGAAATGTGTTTATTTGCAGGGTTGACTCTACTTCGGTAGAGGGATGTTTGTTTTACAGAGAAAACTCTACCGAATTTTTGGTAGATTTCTCGTAAAACGTGACACTGGGTCAATTCTAAAATTTTTATTCTGAGTTCGAATCGAATCTTCCTTAGAAACTCTAGAAGTTAGGTTTCTATTTTCTGATTGTCATTTGCTTTTTCTGTCTTTTAGCTGTCCCTCCAGTCGCGTCTACCAGTCGAGGTCAGACACGACGTGCCAGAGGAGCACCTTTATCTTGTAAGTTAATATTTGATTTGAGTGTCGAGTATTTTAATTTAAATTATATTAAATTCTTATGAATTTAATTTTATGAGATTCTAGTCAGCATTATTCATAAGATTCTGCATAATTTAATTTATAGTTGATTTATTTTATTTTTATTTATTGTAATTTTTATTGTTTTATTTATTTTATTTTATTTTTAAATAAACCACGGTAGAACGGGCTACCTGATGGGTTTCATCAGGACCGTTTATGCACTGGTAAAAATATGTGATTATTTAATTATATTACTGGGGCCAAAGGTCTGGTGATGCTTTGCTCTCGGACACCTCCAATAGTATAATATTTGTTTATTTATTAAATCACTGGGGCCGATGGTCTGATGATGCCTTGCTCTCGGACACCGCCAGTGATATTGGATTAAGAGATATGACTGCTGCTGTGTATCTTGGTGATGCCTTGCTCTCAGGATTCGGCAGTCTTTGATCTAAGTGAGTCATATGACTGTTAAAAATTTATAAATCGGGTTCTACCAAATTTTTATATTGAAATGATTTTAAAAGACATTTAAATATTTATTTCTTCTCTTTTAAAAAAAATGGATTTATTATATGTATACCAAATGGTTGAAATAAAATTATATTATATTATATTTCCATAAAATTTATTTTAATGAGGTTTTCAAATTGTATTCATTTCTTTATTAACTTACTCAGTGAGGTCTGACTCCCCTCAACTTTTTTTTCTTTCAGGAGTTTAGGAGTTTACTGTTAGACTCACTTCTCTTCTCCGTGTAGCTTCGTCACCGGCTATTCTACATAGGTCTATTTAGTTGTGTTGTATTTACTTTCGTGTACCGCAGTAGAGAAAATTATATAACTGCATACTTTATTAGGAAATTCATGTACTTATAATTTTATGTACTGAGATACTATTTGTATGACCGATGTTTATTTATTTTATTCTATACACTGATATTATGGTTTAAATTATATTGAGAAAAATCAGTTTGATAATGTACATTATTATTTTATTATTTATTGTAAAGTTTCAAAGTTAAATATTCCGTGATTTTTTCTTTTAAGGCTTACTACGAGTTTTGGTAGATTTTTGCTTTCTCATGCCCTAGTGTCGGTCACGTGCCCCTAGGTTTGGGTCGTGACACTTATATTCAAACATATCACAAAATAAAGTAAATTCAAAGTAATCATTCTCACTTTCCTCTCTTAACCTATAAAGAATAGAGATGAGAATTAGAGCTGAGTACAGGACAGAGAAAATACCGAATCGAAATTCCAAACCGAAAGACATTAAAAACATACCAAATCGAATAATTGTAATCCTTAACCGAACCGAACTGAATTTTATAAATAATTTGATACAATATTGAATATTTATAAAAAACCGTATTGAATCATATCAAAACTATATCGAACCAAAAACCAAATATTAATTTAATTAGTAAATATATAGATATTAACAAATAGTAGCAAGAAGTAACTTAATTATATACTTTTAAATATATTGTCAAGTAACATATATATGTGTAATAATATATGATAAAAATTAATATGTTTTGTGATTAAAATATAATAAATAAATTGTTAACAAAATACTATTAATATTATTATCATTGTTATCGTTGCTACTGCTACTACTATTATTATTATTATTATTAAATTAACAAGTAAAAATATGAAATGTCTATTATATTACAATTTGAACTTAAAATATAAAAATAAAAAATTCTCATTACATAGTTTTAAATAATTCAATTAACAAATATAAATGTGGAATGTCCATTCAACATACTTTAAACTTAAAACATGAGACATAAGAAAATTATTATTATTATCAACAAGAAATAAAAATGTGGAATGCCCATTATGTTTCAATTTAAACTAAAAAAATGCAAATAAGAAAATTAACATTGTATAATTTCAAATTTTATAAATTTTAATTAAAATATTTTGTCATTATCATATTTGATAACTTATTAGTTATTATTTTTAATAAGCAATCTAATCTTATTGATGTTATTTAAAATTAATGAGCTAAATAATATTATTATATTTAGTAGCTTATTAATTATTATTGTTATTAAGTAATATAACTGTATTGATATTATTTAAAATTAATGAACTAAATAATATCATTATAATTATTATTTTGCTACATAACAATATATAGACATATATTATAGATAACCAAAACGACATAGCCAAATGCTATGTCATTTTGATTAAAGTAAATAGTTATCTTATAAACAAAAATAATAAAAGATAGGCTATTTTTATTAATTAAAATATATTACTATTATAATATTTAGTAACTTTTAATAATAATAATAATAATAATAATAATAATAATAATATTATTATTATTATTATTATGTGTGTATATATATACATACATACAATAACCAAAACGACATATTTTTATCCAAAATTATGTCATTTTGGTTTGTGGATAATAAATATATTTTTAATTAATAATATAAATTTATCTATTATATAAATTTTTGAATTCCCATTTTGGATTGTACCATATCAATCCGTTAACGAATCTTCATATTAAACTATCCTGAAAAATGGTATTGGTATGAAAATTTTTAAATTAGATAATGGTACTTGAGATTTTTATTTTTAAAATCTTGAAATATTGTACGGTTTCGGAAATTTCAAAATTTTCCAATCCGTGCTTACCCCTAATGAGAATGATAAATATTTTTTAAGATTTGATTTTTTTTAATTATGATGCTGCTCTTATTACAAAGGTAAGACTTTTATTATAATTTACTTTTTATGTTGGTTGTCTATTAGCAATTTTATTGATGTATGTAAATTTTATGTTAAGTTATTTTTTTTTAATTTTGATATTTCTTTTTTATATTTTATATGGATTGAGTTTAAAATGACTATTTTAACTTCACATCCTTAACTTATAAAAACTAATCATAAATATGATAAATTAATTTGAAATTTTGATTTTTCTTTATTAATTTGCTGTAGCTTTTTATTTTCTATGTATTATATTTTTAATTTTAATTTTTTAAATTGGTATTTTTATGTATTATATTTCTAATTTTAATAATTTATTTGCACTAAATATAATCTTAATGACTCATTATTTTATTTTTTATCATCGTTTATTTTATTAATAATAATATTTTAATTTTTATTATATATATATATATATATATATATATATATATATATATATATATAATCCGCAGATTGTGGGTGCTAAACTAATTAATTATTCTTACTATTTTCATGTTTAGAAAGATTGTAAATATTATTTCAATTATTTTATGTAAATCGAATATCATCACTAAACGTTATATGTTGAATGTATTCATTATGGTATTTTATATAAGTTGAGATAATCTCTAAAGTCTAAATAATTTTTGAATGTATTAATTATTTCATTATGCTTATAGAGCCATTACGGAATGTAGTAAGAAGACTTGTTACTCATTTCACTCATGAATATATTTAGGAATAATTACAACTACCCTTTAAGATTAGACCATAATTACGACTCTATAATAACTAAAAATCCCCTCAATTTAAGATTTGTCAAAGAGTTTCTCCCTTTGCTAAAAATATAAAAATATTTTTACAATATACTATTAGTCAAAGGTCAAAACATCAATAATCATAAAAATTTCAAAAATATCCTTAAAAATTTTAAATTTGAACCTAATTTAATTAAATTAAAATTTATAATTATTTTTAAAAATAAAATGCAAATACTTCTGCAAATTTGATGTTTGCTTAAAAATTTTAAGCAATAAATTTATTGTTTTGTTCACCAGCCTCCATTTACACCACTATAAATACTCATTAATTTGTTGGATTTGTTATTTTAATATTGTAATAGTGTTCTATAAAAAAATTATTGTAATAGTGTTAAAAAAGTGCATGATTTAAAGAAATAAATTAAGTATGGTATAATATTATAAATTTAATCAATTATTGAAAATAAATATGTATTTTTATGTTATTTAGTTTTTTAACGAAATTTTTTTGTTAAAATTATAATTTTTAATATAATTTGATTAAAGTTTTTTTTATTTTTAATATTATAGTGGTATAAAAGAAAAAAAGTAAATGATTTTTTTAAAAAAATTAACAATTTAATTAAATATGGTATAGTATTATAAATCTAATTAGATATTAAGGGTAAATATGTTTTTTTCATATTTTTTAACTCTTCTTTTTAATGGAAGCAGAAGATTGTTTGACAAATTTAAAATTGAGAGGGCTTTAATTATTTTTTTTAAATAGAGGGATACAGTAGTAATTAGACACTAATCTTGCGGGTAATTATTTATTAAAGTGAAACTCCAATAATCAAGGCTATACAAGGGATAAGAATAAATGTATACTAGGGGTGGTCTGATTGGTATTCTCACTTGTGAGGATCATGAAGATCTCGCATTCGAATATCCACGGCCGTCGGCCACCAATATTTGTGGAAGTCATCATCTTTTTATAGTGAGTGTTAATGGAATGGCTATCTCACGCTCCATTAGACCTTCATTTATATATATATAATGTTTAATTCTTAATGATCAAGTTTACGAGGTAATTAAATATTTAACCATTAGTTTTATCTTGTTAAGTGTAGCAAAAGTTGTATATGTGGCAATATATTTGCCTAAGTGGATTGTAAGTCATTCAGATGTGGAAGACACCTTATACATGCTTCCTTTGTGTCATTACTTATGCCACCTTAAGTTTTCACTAACTTAAGTTCTTTTAGGGCTTTGAACATCACCTTTGTATATTTTTCATGTTCCAAATTATATGGGTTTGAATTTGAACAATATGATTTCTATGTTGATTTAGATGTTATTCATATTGATGTCAAAAGTGATGATCATGTTAATGTTTGGATCGAGTATGATGGTACAAATCATAACATTAATGTCTATATTTCATATTCTAATATTAAACCCAAAAGTCGATTTTACAAGTTACTTTTGATCTTGATTAGTAGATGGATGATTTTATGTAGGTTGGGTTCTTTAATTTGACATAGGAAAGTACGTAAATTCATACTATTGAATAGTGAAGTTTTAGCTCTTCTTTTTTTTCTCTTTTTTTTTTCTTCTTAACCTCCTTTTACCACTAATTTGATGAACCCAACAACTAATCCTATTAATTACCACTACCACTATTGGTTATCATTAGTTCTGATTGTATTATCGATGCCTAAGAAAAGAATAGTATGTCTTCTTCTTGCCATAACTAGCTTTGTAAACAAGGTTTTGGTGCTATTGTTAGGTTATTACTAGTGTTTTTTAGTCATTTTTGCTGATCCTAATTTGGGTTTTGTCTAAAAAGTATAAACATGTAAAGAAATAATCTTTTAATTTTGAGGCAATCAAAATGACAAAAGATTTAAGCTACAATAAGCTCATATTAGCCAGAAGATATTTTAATGCTAATAGAATTTTTGGTCATTGAGCATTTGAGATTGTTTATAAAGGTAGTAAAAAATCGATGACATTGTTACAATGAAGAGATATAGATCATAATAGTCATGAAAAGATTAAATCTTTATCAAAATTGTTAATAATTGGTACTATTAGATATAAAAATCTTATAAGGCTTCAAGGATGGTGTCGTGAGAAAGGTGAAATTTTATTGGTTTATGATTTAATGCCTAATGGAAGCTTTGATAAAGCACTATTTAAAGCAAGAATTCCTTTGCATTAGCCACATAAGAGAAAAGTTTTACTTGATGTTGCTTATTCTTTAGTATACCTACATTAAGAATGTGAGAATTAAGTGATTCATAAAGATATTAAAACTAGCAACATTGAAAATAACCTAGAGAGGGGGTGAATAGGGCTAATTAAGGTTTAGAGAAAATAAATTAAAAGGAAATTAAAAAGTGATTTAGGAAGAATGAATATTAACAAGAATAAGAACTACAAAGACAAAATGAACATAAGAAATTAAGGAGTTTGGTTCCTCAATGAACCTACGTCTCCACCTAACTTATCATTAAATTAGAATTTTCAATCACTCACATCAATCTTATTCCAAAGATTGACTAGAAGATGGAGTTTTCAATGGCTCACACCAAATCTTACAACCTTATGTTTTTATATGCTTAACACTAACCTTACACAAAGTGTTTCAAGGCTAACACTCAACCTATTCCCAAGTGTTTTCAAGGATCACACTTAAATCCTTCCACTAGAGTTTTCAAGGTTAACTCATGTTGACCCTTTGCATGATCAATCTTAATTCAACCATTGTTTTGACTTTAACAATCAATTTTTAATCACTAATGATCTTTGTTCAAGTGTGATTATAAGCATACGTACACAATTACGCTCAATGAAAGCAATGTTAATTAATTGTATTTTAAATCAAATTTAAGGGCATTCTAAACATATTTAAAGCCTCCAAATACCCCTACACATGTCCCCTAAGGCATGGGAAATGAACTAGGTGTAAAAGAGGTCATTCGGAGGTAAAATGATCGTATTTTCTTAAGGCCAACCTATACTCACGATCTTGAAGGCTATGCTCACGATCCTGAGCTCACCATTATGATCTTGAGACTACCCTTATGATCCCAAGGTGACTCATGCTCAAAATTTAAAGAAAAATGTTAAGACGCTCACAATCCTACCCTCACGATCCCGAGCATACGCTCATGATACTAAGCTGATAGTGAGCATCTTTAACGATCAAATTTTGCAAGCAACGGTCATATTTTTTAACGCTCACAATCCCAAGCCTATGCTTATGATCTTAAGTGTTTGAATTCCTACAAAAGCTGAATTTGTATTAAATAAAGAAGAAAGAGGTTGGGAAAAAATTTAATGCTTTCCAATAACTATTTTTCACTCTCCAACTATAAATTTAAGTCCTAAAACTTCATTTAAAAAGTTAGAGAGTTGATTGAGCAAATTTATTATCAAATTCATTAAGCCACATTTTGTTCTTTTATATTTTTTCTTAGTGCAACATTTGTATGTAAACAAACTCTTATTGAGTTTGTAATTACCCTTCTATTAAGAGTTGGGTGAGTGCTTAGTTAATATGATTCTTTATTCTACTCTTTCTCGGGGTTGAGAAGTAGGTATTGTGGAATCAATCAACATTGGGTTAATGTTGAGCCATTGTGAAAGCACTTTGAAGATTAGTTTGTGTTGAGCCAATAAAAACATAAGTTATTATAAGGTTGGTGTTGAGCCTTAAAAAAACTTATTGTAATAATCTTAGGAATAAGATTAGTAGAAGTTCAAAATTCTAACTTAGGGATAAATTAGGTGGTAGATGTAAGATTGGTTAAGAATCCAAACTCCCTAAAATCACTTGTTTTCTTTTTTATCTTCCTTTTGTTCTCATTCTTAATCTCTATTGCTTAGTCCCTTTTAATTTTCCTTCAAACCTTCAATCTTTCTTAAAATTCAAATTAGCCCTATTCACCCTCCCCCCCCCCCCTCTAGGGCATTTTCATTTGGTATCAGAGCTTGGGTTCTAGATACTTAGTTGTTAGAATTCAAGATCATGGGGAGTAAATCCTTTTCTTTCCAATACTTTAGACCATTCTTTGATGGGAGTGACTATGCCTTTTGGAAATATAAAATGGAACTTTATCTTGATAGTGATTCCATTAGATTGTGGAATGTATTTTTAAAAGGGTGGAACCCTCCGATGAAGATGGTGGAAAAACATTCAAGTTCCAAAGGAAAGAAATGAGTAGTCTCATAAAAAATGAGAATTACAAAAATTAAAGGATATGTTGGTTCTTAGTACTTTCATGTTAAGAGAGGAAGGAGATAAACTTCAATATTACATTTCAGCCAAGGAAATGTAGTAAACCTTGGAGAATCACTATGAAGGTAACATCCAAGTGAGATCTAAAAAAGTTCAACTTCATGTCTATTAGTATGAACTATTCAAAATGAACCCTTAAGAATTTATCACTGAAATGACAAATAGGTTGAATGCACTCCTTACCACCTTAAAGAAGTTGGGGAAGTATTAGTCAAAAGAGGAAGTAAACACTAAAATCTTGAGAGTGCTACCCAAGAAGGATTAAGAATCAAGAGTAACCTTCATTGAGGAAACTTATGATCTCTCTAAGCCCTCAATCGACATCCTCATTGGTAAACTTCTTACTCATGAGCTTACCTTGAGGTAAAGAGAAAAGGAGCAACAAGGCAAAAATGAAAAGAATAAAAAGATCCTAGCACTTAAAGCATTATAATACTCAAGTGATGAAAGTGAACTTGAAGAATCAAGTGAAGATGATGAAGAAATTGCATCATTCACAAGATACTTCATAAAGTACTTAAAGAATAAAAACTTGAGCATTAATCATAAAAAAATTAAGAAGAGTGACTCTAAAAGATTCGAAGAAGTCACTTACTATAAGTATAAGAAGCTCAGTCATCTTAAAAGTGAATGTCCACGGCTCAAGCATAAAAAGCAAATAAAGAAAAGAAAGAAGAAAATCCTTCAAAGTTACTTAGGATGACTCTTCTAAATTGAAAATGGAGGAGGAGTAACAAGAAACTACTAATCTTTGCTTCATGGCATTAGAGGACAACTATAAGGTACCCTCCACTTCTTACTCCTCTTATGATAATTTGTGATAATGAGCTTGATGATGATAAGGAACTTAATGATGAAAGCTCCTTAGTTAGAAAATTAGTTTTAAAATGTCAAAAATTAATTTTAAAGAAAAATCTTATAAGTAAAAGCTTTCAAAATTATCTAAAGATTTTAAGGATTTGAAATTACAATTTTCAAATGTTATTTCGTCAAATGAGAAGATGTCTCATGATTTGAAAGCCTCTATATCTTTGAAAAATAATTTTGATGAAACTAAGAAAGAAAATGAGTTGCTTTCAAAAGAAATTTTAGACGTAAAAGGCATAATTTCTAAATTTCAAAAAGGAAAAGAGACCCTTGATCATCTCCTAAATAGTCAAAGATCTCATGGTTTGAAATATGGACTAGGTTTTTCTAATAAAGCCTCCACATCATCAAGTTGCCTAAAATTTTTCAAGGCCACTCTTGCTTTATCCCTTACTCTTTAATAAAGCTTTAAAGCTCAAGCTTCTAAGAAAAAAAAAATCTAATGAATCCAAGTGCCAAAGGAAAGCCTTTAAAGCCTAATATTCCCAAGGCTCAAGGTTTTAAGGCTAAGGCTAAGAAAACCCAATTGTATCATGCATTCATGTATCACATTAAGAGGCACATACACATGTACATTAAGCCTAAAAAATTGATGCATTATTGTGATTGTAAGATGCACACTCATCCTATAACTATTATGTCTAGAAAAGTCACCAACTATCATAACCATGCTAATCTTGCATATGTTGAAAGGCAAAATAGATTTTTTACAATTAGATGCCTTTATTGCATGAAAATATAACACACTAATAATGTGTGTTACTATAGAAAATTTCATCTCAACCTTTTACCTATTGACTACTTTGAAAGTAACAAACCTAGACTAATTAAGTTTGGTTTCAAAAGGTTGTTTAATGATTATTTTGCTATTATGTGCTAATTATTGATAAATTAATAAAATTAATTTGTTTAGCTTGTCAATAAACATGCACACATTAAATTTTCCAAAGAGAATTTGACACTTTGCATGATCAAAATACTTTTTAAAAAAAATTTGCATAATGTTGATATGTGATTCTCTCATTATCTTTCATTTGGCATCATTTTCCACTTGGCATGCATTACTCTTTAAAAGTTCCCTTTGGACTACATATTGAGAATCATGATTTCTAGTGTCATTCCTTAATACACATGTCATATGTTTCACTTTTCATGATTAACTTTCAAATTAATTTTTCATTAGGTATCTATAGGCATCATTTTTGTTCAATTATTTTTCAATTGGTATGCTTATTATTCATTTAATTGCAATGTTTTTTATTTAGTATCTTTGTATTTTAGTCACCTCCCTTTTTCACTTTAACAAAGGAAGAGAGAAACTTAGCATTTTGAATGATAATAATTATACTTAAACTATAAATAGAATGCCAAAAAAGTGGAGAAACTCAATAATTATTATGATTAAGTGATATTTAACATGATTTACTCACCTTAGCATATATTGAGGGGGAAAAATTTCAAAACTCCTTAGTATATGATTAAGGGAGAGTATCATAAAAAATATGCACACACATGCACTTAGTATTTTTTAAATATCATTCAAAAATTGATTGTCAAAGTCAAAAAGGGGGAGATTCTTAGCCTTTTTCATGATCAAGGTCATGATCAATCTCAATTCAACCATTGTTTTAACTTTAACATTCAATTTTGAATCACTAATGCTCTTTGTTCAAGTGTGAGTATAAGCATAGGTACACAATTATGCTTAATGAAAGAAATGTTAGTTGACTGTACTTCAAATCAAGTTTAAGGGCATTATAAACACATTTAAAGCCTTCAAATACCCCCTAAGTCATGGGAAATGAATCGGGTGCAAAGGAGGTCATTCAGAGGCAAAACATTCACATTTTCTTAAGGCCAGCCTATGCTCACAATCTTGAGGGCTATGCTCATAATCTTGAGCTCACCCTTACAATCCTGAGCCTACCCTCATGATCCTAAGGTGACTCATGCTCAAAAATTAAAGAAAAAGGTCAAGATGCTCATGATCATACCCTTACGATCTTGAGCATTACCCTCCTAATCCCGAGCGTATGCTTACAATCTTGAGCATTTGAATTCGTGCAAAGCTAAATTTACATTAAATAAAGAAAAAAAGGTTGAGAATAAATTTAATGCCTTCCAACAGTTATTTTTCACTCTCTAACTATAAATTTGATTCCTAAAACTTCATTTAAGAAGTTAGAGAGTTAGTTGAGAAAATTTATTATCAAATTCATTAAGCCACATTTTGTTTTTTCATATGTATTCTTGCTATAACATTTATATGTAAACAAACTCTTATTAAGTTTATAATTACCCTTATATTGAGAATTAGGTGAGTGCTTAGTTGATATGATTCTTTCTTCCATTCTTTCTTAGGGTTGAAAAGTGGATAGTGTGGAATCAATCAACATTGTGTTAATGTTCAGCCCTTGTGAAAAACACATTGAAGACTGGTTTGTGTTGAGCCAAGAAAAACACAAGTTGTTGTAAGGTTAGTGTTAAGCCTTAAAACACCTTATTGTAATAATCTTAAGAATAAGATTAAGGTGAGTTCAAAATCCTAATTTAGGAATAAGTTAAATGGCAGACGTAGGATTGGTTAAGAATCCGAACTCCCTAAAATCACTTATTTTCCTTTTAATCTTTTTCTTGTTTTCATTCTTAATCTCTATTGCTCAGTCCCTTTTAATTTTCCTTTAAACCTTAATCTTTGCTAAAATTATAATTAGCCCTATTCACCCCTCCCCCTCTAAGGAATTTTCAACTCACAACCTTTTATAATAAGTGTTTTTCATATGGGCTCAATACCAACCCAATATTTATATAGTTTTTCACTTCTCACTATTCTAACCTCAAGAATTAGTAGAATGAGAAACCTATTTCTAACTCACCCTAACTCTCACAAGAGTAGTAAATATAAACTCAATAAGAATTTGTTTATAAAAAATTGAACATTTACAAAGAGACTTATTACAAAATAAAAATGCAAAGTTTGTAGGAGCATAATAAATTTCTCTCAACCAACTATCTAACATCTTAAATGAGTTATTGGCTTGGTATTTATGGTGGAGGATGAAATTATAACTGTTAAAGCTTTAATTTTTGTTCACAACAATTTTCCATCTCCATTTAATATTTCTTTCATTTTTTGCAGGATAAGTATTGCTCATGATTATAACCTTCAGTTTCATAGCTGTTGGAGCTTTAGAATAGTCATTATAAAGGTTACCCTATTACCAAAGAGACACTCACTAACCCAACCACACCCATAAGTGTCACTTTCTTTATTCACTTGAGGCCATATTGCTCAGGATCATGATTAGGATGCTCTCAATCATGATGATAATGATCATAACTGCCACTTCAAATGACATGAATTTCACTCTCATTTGCTTGTGAGAATGCTCAAGATTGTGATACCACTCATGAACAACCTTATTTTCATGTTTTGGCACATTTTGAGCTCTATAACTTTATCTAATGAGTGTAGTTAAATCTAATTATAATACACACTTAAACACATATATTAGTAGACAAAAATTGATTGTTAAAGTCAAAACCATAGGTAATTTAATAATGATCAAGCAAAGGTCAACAAACATTATATTTGATGAAGAGTTTAGTGTAAAATTAGAAAATTTTAGTTTGGCTAGAAAAATTAAGCATGATAAATCACCTTATGCAACAGTAGCAACACATAATGGATATTTAACTCTATAATATTTACCAAAAGGAGAGCTATTGAGAAGATCAATGTTTTTGGTTATATTGAGTTATGGCGCTTTAAGTAACAAATGGAAAAAAAACCAATTGAGAAAGAAAATTAGAGGGGTTGAAAAACTTGGAGCTAACAATAATTTTGTTGAATTGGTTTAGAGTTTATATAAAGTAGGAAGATTATTGAAGCATATGCAGAGGAACTGACAGTAGTATTCAATTCCTATAATCACGGAATTATCTTGTGTATCTTTTCAAAGTAATTTGTATAGATTAAGTTAGTTTTGTAAATTATATCATCATGTACATTAGGAAGTCTTAATTGTAAAAACTACTATATATGTTCTTATATCTTGCTTAATAAAACATACATCTGTTTCCTTTTATTACTTTATTTTATTATGGTATCAAAGTTGTAAGCTCCTTTCTTCTTCTACTTTTTTTTCCCCTCTCTCAATAATGGCTACCAATCATATAAATAATGCTCCAACCATCTGAAATACCAATGACCTTAGCAACACCCTCATAACCATTAATGTTGTAGCTCAAACCCCTCTTAAGCTTACCTTTACTAACTTTCTTTCCTGAAGATTACAATTTCAAACACTTTTTGTTGGATATGATCTCTTGGGCTATATAAATGGATTGAAACCTTGTCCACCATAAACTTTAATAGACAATAATGACACTATATCCAATCTTGTATATTCCTTATGGCATCACCAAGACCAATTAATTTTGAATGCCATTATTGGGTCTCTTTCTCCAATAATAATACCATTTGTTGCCACTGCTAAGACTTCCAAAGAAGCATGGAATACACTTGAAAACACCTATGCTAAACCTTCTTGTGGCCGAATCAAACAAGTTAAGACTCAAATTAAATAAATGACGAAAGGATTTTTATAGAAAGTTAAGGCTCATGTTGATGAGTTGGCTCTACTTGGTGCTCTGTTTGATAATGATGACTTAACAAACAAAATACTTGAGGCTCTTGGTGATGAATATAAGGAGTTGGTGTGAGCAGTTCAGGCCAGGGACATAATTATTACTTTTAAGGAGTTGCATGAAAAACTCCTAAATTTTGAAGCCTCCATAACCATCCACCAATCTGGAATGACCTTTCCTATCACTACTAATGTTGCTACTCACAGCAAATCAAACTAGAGAACAAACAGTGGCAATTCAAACAACCATTATTTTGCATCAAATCGGAATTATGCTGCAATACAGTTAGGAAGATCCGCTCAACGCCAACAAAGACCATACCTAGGATTCTGCCAACTTTGTAGAATTCAAGGTCATATAGCTAAGCAATGTTTGTCATTTAAGCTGCAACCGGTTCCAACAAATAACAGCACTACCAATCCTCCTTGGTAGCCCCAGGCAAATTTTGCATCCAACTCGTTAAACGATTCCTCTTGGCTATTAGACAACGAAGTGTCTCACCATGTCACTGCTAACTTCGAAAATTTCTTCATTCATACTCCTTATGGTGGCAATAATGACATAATGATAGGCGATGGATCTGAATTACCAATAACTTATACTAGTTCCACAATTCTCTCAACTCCTCACAAAAACTTTCATTGAAATAATGTTCTCTATGTTCCTAACATGAAAAGAAATCTTATTTCTATTTCTCAATTTTGCAAATCGAATAATGCCCTTATTGAATGCTCACCTGACTCTTTTCTTATGAAGTAACTCAAAACAGGAACACTGCTACTGAAAGGTCATACTAGAGATGGTGTATATGAGTGGCCAAAATCCATACCTATTCTTGCTTTTTCCAGTGTCAAAGCATGCACATTAGAATGGCATAGTCGATTGGGTCATCCATCAATCTCTATTTTAAAGCAAATCCTTTCAAAAAATAATTTGAGTTTGTTGTCTTCCTTTTCCAATTTTGCATGTAATGCTTGTTTATGCAATAAAATTTATAAACTTTGTTTCTCTAATTCTACTGTTACTTCATCTCATCCTTTAGAAATCATCTATTCTAATGTGTGGATTGCACCCTTACACTCTTTTGATGAATTCAAATATGATTTCATATTTATGGATTACTACACACGGTATATTTGGTTTTATCGTCTAAAGAACAAGTTAGATGTGAAAGAAATCTTTATACGATTTAAAACTATAATGGAAAAATACTTTAATCAAATCATTAAACTTCTCTATTTTGATAATGGTGGAGAATATGTGTCTATGACTAATTTTTTATCTTTAAATGGTATTTCATATCTCATTACACCTCCTCATACTCGAGAATATAATGTTTTAACTGAACATAGGCACCTTCACATTGTAGAAACGAGTCTTGCTTTATTATCTCAT
This sequence comes from Mallotus nudiflorus, assembly GCA_947683625.1. Classification (NCBI taxonomy): domain Eukaryota; kingdom Viridiplantae; phylum Streptophyta; class Magnoliopsida; order Malpighiales; family Euphorbiaceae; genus Mallotus; species Mallotus nudiflorus. The sequence goes on from CANTUR010000037.1 coordinate 3,317,717, forward strand.
GCTTTTCCTCCCACCAAATTCTGGACTAATGCTTTTGCCACAGCTGTATATCTAATATATAGGATGCCCACACCTACACTAAATCTTCCCTCACCGTATTAGAAAATATTTGCCAAGACTCCAAATTATTCCAAACTCAAAATTTTTGGGTGCCTATGTTATCCTTGGTTGAGATCGTATAAAACAAATAAATTAGAGTCCAACTCTAAACCATGTGTTTTCCTTGGCTAGTCTCTCTCATAAAGTGTGTATTATTGCTTGGATATAAAATCTTTAAAAGTATTTATTTCATAGCATGTTTGTTTTGTAGAATCAATCTTCCCTTTTCAGGTTTCCACTCCTCTAGAGTCTCAATCCATTCCAAATTCCATCTCCATATGGATTCCGCCACCACTTCTGATAAATAATATGCCTTCCCCATCTCTCAATACACCATCGATAGTGGAGGCTTCACAGCAAACTCGCCAACCTAACATCATGGTATCTATACCTCCTTCATACCCTCAAAACACTATCACCCACTCCATAACCACCAGAGCTAGAAATAACATTTACAAGCCTGTCCGAAAATTAAATCTACACACCCAACTCTCTCCATCTAATGATCATAAGCTAGTCACTGTTTCTCATGCCTTAAAGAATCCAAAGTGGAGGCATACCATGGCTAGTGAGTTCAATGCTCTAGTTAAAAATAGAACATAGGAACTTGTCTCTCCAAATTATAGTAATAATATTATAGGCTGCAAATGGATTTTTCATATTAAACAAAAGTCTGATGTCTCTGTTGACAGGTACAAAGCTCGACTAGTGGCTAAAGGTTTCAATCAACGTCTAGGAGTGGACTATCATGATACTTTCAGTCTTGTGGTAAAACTAACAACTGTGTGGTTAGTACTCAATCTTGCAATCATGAATGGGTGGCAATTACGACAGTTGGACATTAATAATGCTTTTTTTCTAGGAAATTTATTTGACAATGTTTACATGTCTCAACCTCTAGGTTTTATTGATCATGATAAGCCAGATCATGTCTGCAAGTTAAGGAAAGCAATTTATGGCCTCAAATAAGCTCCTCATGCATATCAAGAACTTCGTAATTATCTTATTCATGTTGGGTTCAAAAATTCACTTACTGACACATCTCTCTTTGTTTATAAAGATGGAACTGATATTATTTATCTCATTATCTATGTTAATGATCTCATCATTACTGGTAGCAATATTGTAGTGGTCAATAATTTATTGATATCCTAGCACATCAATTCTCTCTCAAAGATCTTGGCTTACTTTCTTACTTTCTCAGCATTGAAGTTATTCCTACAACATATAGTACATTTTAGAGTTGCTAGCTAAAAATAAGATGTTAAAGGCCAAGATAGTTCAAACTCCGTTAGCGGTCAACTTCAGTCTTACACTCAATTCAGGCACTAATCTCACTAATACCACAAAGTACTGTACCATTGTAGGCAGCCTCCAATATCTACTCATCACTCGTCCAAATATTGCATTTGTAGTGAACAAGTTGTCTCAGTATATGCATAAGCCTACAACGACGCATTGGGCATATGTCAAAAGAGTCTTATGATATTTGCTTGGCACTATTGATGATGGTATTCACTTGAGCAGAAAATCTAGTCTCAACTTACATGAATTCTGCTACGCTGACTGGGGTGGCAATAAAGATGACTTTACCTCCACCAGTGCCTATGTTATTTATTTGGGCAAGAATCTCATCTCGTGGTGTTCAAAGAAGCAACAAACTATCTCTCGCTCTTCCACCGAGGCAGAGTACAAGTCAGTTGCTAATACAACGGCTGAGATAACATAAGTTTGTTCTATATTGTCAGAATTACATGTCAAATTACCCACTTGTCCAATGCTCTATTATGACAATGTTAAGGCTACTCAACTCTGCGCTAACCCTATGTTTCACTATCAGATGAAGCATGTTGCTATTGATTTTCATTTTATTCGGGATCGGGTCCAAACTGGTGTTCTGCGGGTTGCACATGTTTCTTCTACGGATCAGCTAGCTGATGCTTTGACAAAAGCGCTTTCGTAATCTCAGTTTCAGCAGTTCAGAGGCAAGATTGGACTTCAGCAACGTCGTCCATCTTTAGGGGGCATGACAGCAATATTCAGTTCCTATAATCACGGAATTATCTTGTGTATCTTTTCAAAATAATTTGTATAGATTAAGTTAGTTTTGTAAATCATATCAACCTATACATTAAGGAGTCTTAGTTGTACAAACTTCTGTATATGTTCTTGTATCTTACTTAATAAAATACACATTTGTTTCCTTTCATTACTTTATTTTGTTAGGAACATGGAAAGGAGCTTAGAGGAATATAAAGATAATCGCAATCATATAAGAACTTAATTTAGTGGAAATCTAAGGTAGTATAAGCGGTGACATGGAGGAGGGGATGTGTAAGGTGTTAGTCCGCATCATAATGACTCATAGTCCATATACGTAAATATGCTGCTACATATGCAATTTCTGTTTTGCTTAACAGGATAAAATTAATGATTAATTTTTTAATTACATTATAAATTCAATTGGAACAAATTAAGCATTCAATACTTAATTATAAAAACTATAACTTTTAGGACTAAAATTATTGTCATCTCTAAAAATAACTGTATTACCCAAGTGCGATTAATTATAATTTTTTTTTAAAGTTTCAATTTATTAAAAATGTCCTATGTAAGAAATTTTTAGAAAATATATCCTACTGCTTACCTGTTCAAAATTGAATCACGTGGCAATGACATGGCGTTGTGTCACTCTAAAATGCATTAATTTACTGTCACATTAATTTTCTATTAGCATAAAGAGCAAACATTTTGTAATTAGCTATAAATTTATTTTCAATTTTTAATTTGAACATAAATATTTTGGTTTAAACAATTTTAACATGTATTATGGCGATTGGCTTCTCTGAATCTGTGCTTCACATTTATATCAAGCAAAGTTATTAATTTTCATTTTGTAATAATGTTACTTAACTTAAGTTGTATTTTTTTTTCTTTTCAAAAAAGTTTTATTTTTTTTAATACTTAACTTAAGTTGTATTTTTTTTTTAATACAATGAATCTATCGAAGATTTTTCTATTTTTTATAAAAAAGAAAAACGATTATTATTTTAAATATTAATTCACTAATAGCTATTATATATTTAGAATAAAAAAATTAAAATATTTATGCAAAAATTAGAAGTTAGGTATAAATTTGTAATAAATTGTTAATTTTTTCTAATCTTTTTATATTAACATACAATTGATGTAATAATAGAATCTACTTAGAGTGGCACAATATTTTATTTTAAAAAGTTTTTGTTTATTTGGATTCAACAATAAAAATTAACTTTTTATAACAAAAAGCCAACTGTTCAGAAATATATTACATATTAAAAATGTGTAAAGTAATAAAATGCTTATAAATGATATATATTAGACTTTAAAGTAAGTCAATTGATTTTATATTATATAAACTCAATCTCATTTATAAGTCCATATATACGTGTAAATCAACACTTTCAAGATCTATAAATTTATTTAACATGATATTAGAATGGGTCTGACTCAGTTTGCTAAATTTTTCAGTTGTCCATATGAAAGTCTAGTCCCAGCAGTCCAATCTAGTGTTATTAATATCTTTCTATTCAAAAAGTACGGATTTCAAAGTATATATTTCACTTTAACATAAGCCAATTAATTTTATATTATAGGAATTCAATTTCATTTATAAATTTAAATGTATATACGTGGATTAATACTCTCTAGATCTATAAACTTAACGAATTATAAACATCACACTTAGATAACACTCGACTTTTTTTGTTTTTTTGTTTTTCAATTGACACTTGAGGTCAACTAGAATTATATGAAAAAGAAAACCCAAAAAATAAAGTTGCTACTTTTAGGCTAGATCACTCACATCCACAAAATTTATGAAATTATAGAAAGTTAAGCGCAATCTTCAATCATTCTAACCAACTTTTCTAATGTGAAAATGAAGCTTTGTGATTTCCAATTATATATGTTCACATGCTCAATTATTTATGCGTTTCAATCTATCAAAATCAGAAATATATATATAAGATTATTTATTAATCAAAAAATTAAAATATTTTAGTAAAGAGATAATATAAATTAAAAATAAAATATAAAATATAAAAAAAATTTTATCATTCTAAAATTTTTTATGCTATTTTTTAATTATATTAATATACTTCTTTTAATTTGCAATTCTACAATCTATATGCTATTTCAATAGCTTTAATTAGTTTTAAATTTACTCTTTATTTTTTAAACGAGTCTGAATATAAAAACATCAAGAAAATTCTTATAAGTAAAATCCATAAAAAAAAAAGATCATGTAAAGAATTTTTATAAAGGAAGATTCACAAATTTCAAACAAATCAGATTTCTATATCTATTAAATATAAAAAAATAAAATGAAATAGAAGATAATAAAAAATCACCATCAATCTAAAAAATCATTGGAATTTTTGTGAAAAAATAGAGAAAGAAAAATGAGAAAGGAGGCTAATTTAAATTCAAAAGAGTAATAATAATAATAATAGTAGTAGTAGTAGTATAGTAGACTGTAATCAGTTCTTACTTCTTATAATGTTGTGAGAGACTAAATATTAGAAGATTTTAACCTAAATAATTTAGTCCAGACCCTATTGACTTATTAATTCTTTTTAATGCATTATATTTAAATATTATGTACTAATAATATGTTCTAATATATATTTTTTTTCATTCATTAGAGATTTTACTGAAGAAATCTCATTTAGATATTATATACTTATAACGTGTTTTACAACGAAAGAGCTCTATTTCTTTTCTATGGTGACCACTAGAAAATAAATTTATAAAATAAAATTTTATTAGACAAAAAAATTACAGATATTTAAATTTCCAATATCAATTGTATTTTTTTTCTTTTCAAAAAAGTTGTATTTTTTTTAATACTTAACTTAAGTTGTATTTTTTAGTGCAATGAATCTATCAAAGATTTTTCTATTTTTTATAAAAAAGAAAAATGATTATTATTTTAAATATTAATTCACTGCTAGCTATTATATATTTAAAATAAAAAAATTAAATTATTTATGCAAAAATTAGAATTTAGGTATAAATTTGTAATAAATTGTTAATTTTTTCTAATCTTTTTATATTAACATACAATTGATGTAATAATAAAATCTACTTAGAGTGGCATAATATTTTATTTTTAAAATTTTTTGCTTATTTGGATTCAACAATAAAAATTAACTTTTGTTCAGGAATATATCTGACATTAAATATGTGCAAAGTAATAAAATATTTATAAATGGTGTAAATTAGATCTCAACGCAAATCAATTAATTTTGTATTACATAAACTCAATCTCAATTATAAGTCTACATATATGTGCATGGACTAACATTCTCGAGATCTGTAAACTTATTTAACATGATATCAGAATGAGTTTGATCCAGTTTTTTAAATTTTCTAATTATCCATTTGAAAGTTCAATCCCGATAATTTAGTCTCAGTAATCCAGTATGATGTTATTAATATCTTTCAGTTCAAAAAGTACAAATTTCAAAATATATATTAAATTTTAACATAAACTAATTAATTTTATATTATATATATTCAATTCCATTTATAAATTCGTTATCCAACACTTTTGAGTCCATAAACTTATTTAACACCAACTGACGAATTATAAGCATCACACTTAGATAACACTTGTCTTTTTTTGTTTTTGTTTTTTGTTTTTTGTTTTTTTTTTAAATTGACACTTCAGGTCAACTAGAATTATATGAAAAAGAAAACAAAAAAAACAAAGTTGCCACTTTTTAGGCTAGATCACTCACATCCACAAAATTTGTGAAATTATAGAAAGTTAACTGCAATCTTCTATTATTCTAACTAACTTTTCTAGTGTGAAAATTGAGCTTTGTGATTTCCAATTACATATGTTCACATGCTCAATTATTTATGCGTTTCAATCTATCAAAATCAGAAATATATATATATATATATAAGATTATTTATTAATCAAAAAATTAAAGTATTTTAGTAAAGAGATAATATAAATTAAAAATACAATAAAAAAATATAAAAAAATTTCATCATTCTAAAATTTTTTATGCTATTTTTTTAATTATATTAATATACTTCCTTTAATTTGCAATTCTATAATCTATTCGCTATCTTTAATAGCTTTAATTAGTTTTAAATTTATTTTTTATTTTTTAAATAAGTCTGAATATAAAAACATCAAAAAAATTCTTATAAGTAAAATTCATAAAAAAAAAAAACATCATGTAAAGAATTTTTATAAAGGAAGATTCACAAATTTCAAACAAATCAGTTATCTATATCTATTAAATACAAAAAATAAAATGAAATAGAAGATAATAAAAAATCACCATCAATATTATGTACTAATAATATGTTCTAATATATATATTTTTTCGTTCATGAGAGATTTTACTGAAGAAATCTCATTTAGGTATTATATACTTATAATGTGTTTTAGAACGAAAGAGCTCTATTTCTTTTCTATGATGACCACTATAAAATAAATTTATAATATTTATAAAATAAAAATTTACTTGAAAGAAAAATTACAGATATTTAAATGTCCAACATCAATTATATTCTAATAAAACTGTCTATTTTTAATTTTAGTTACTATTTAATGAATATAAATATAGAATTATTACTCCTCATTTGTGTGTTAAGTAGCTGAATGTAATCACTCAGAAAAAATAAAATAAAATTTTATTTGCTTTTATGTAATTTTTAATTTTTTTTTAAAAAAAAGAAGAATTGAAAATTTTGTCTACTAAAATAATAGAACTTCCATAATCATTCTGGGCGAGTACTCCTATGCGGTACACACTTGTCTCGTTCAAGATGTCGGCTACTTTTTTTATTCATAAGAATTAGTTGATTCATTTTGATAAAATAAATATATAACACAAAAAAATTTAATAAAATAAATAAAATTTGAGGTTGAGTACAATAAAAAAATATATAATATATATTTTCTAAAATTTTTTATTAGCAATTGTAAATTTTATTAATAGAGTAATTTTAATTTACAACTAAGTGGAAGATAAACTTAGTTTGGTGCCTATTTTAATTCATAAATCAACTTTCTTAATGTGTTAAAATATGTACAATTTTGTGAATTCATGTCTTTCAAACTCTTCTTTTAAAAAAATAATTTTAGTAAAAAATTCTAAAATACTCTTATAAAAATATGAAAATTTGTACATTATTTTAATAACAAATTTAAAATTATATAAATAATTAAAAATTAATAGATTTGATATTAAAATAATGAGTTGATTTTTGGTAAAAATAATTAATCTATTATCTTGGTAATATTTTTTAGAAAATTTGAAATATTACAGCAGCTAGGATCTAAGTAAATATAAGATGTCCCCTAACTTTTTTAGGTGGATAGCAAAATGTCTCCAACATCATCGTAATTCATAATTCCAAAAAGCTTCAACGTTGCCATTTTTGTTTTCTTTTTGAGTCGTTTGGTTGACTCCAGAATCAGAATGAGAGAAAAATTAGAAATGAAATGAAAATTTTAGTAAAGTATTTGATTTATAAGAGAATTAAAATTGAAATTAATTTTACTTATATATGAAAATATAGTAAATAGTAATTATTAGAAATTTATATATTTTATTTTATTACTTAAAAAATATATTTCATAAATTTTAATAATAAATAAAAATATTTAAAATTTTAATTAATTTATAATTAATTTGACTTAATTTTTTAAGAATAAAAAATTATTTTTTATATCTATAAGGAGAATGAGTGACTTTCATTGATGAAGGAATTTATTCTCACTCTTAATGAACCAAATATTAGAAATCGAAATCACTCAATCCGATTATTATTTTTATATTTATTTTCCATGAAATAAACAACTTCTTAGGGTGTATTTATTTATAAAAAGCTACTCCAGTTTTCTACTTTTCAAACCCTAAATTATCTTTTTACCTTGGTACATATCATTATCTCTCTACTTTAAAAAATAAGTTGTAAAAAAAAATAAGTAAACACATTTTTTATTTTTAAAAAATGAAAAATAATTTTTAATTTCTAAAAAGTAAACATGTTTTACAAATTTTTTGTAAAAATAAAAATTTTTCATTTTTTTGAAAATTGAAAAATAAAAATAGAAAATAATTCTCTATAAATAAACATACATGTATTTACTTTTTTCTTAAAACTTTCATCTCGGTCATCACTAATCACCTTTTTATCAATGGTGACCCTTTTTATTTTTATTTTATTTATTTTGTTTTATTTTATTAAATAAATATAAATATTTGATCTATTTGTCCTTTTGTTGAAATTGTTGAATTTTTCTTGATGAGATTCTTGTTGTTAATGACATTTTATGAACCTTAATAGAATTTCTATATCTTCTTCATGTTGTAAAATTTCTATTATTTCTTTTTAACAATTGGACTCATTCACAGATCAAAGAGTTAATTTATGATTCATTAAGTTGTAAATTAAAAGAGCTCTATCAATATAATTAGAAAATAGTAATAAAAATTTTATAATCTGAATGAAGTTTTATTTTGATATTTCTTAATTGTGGTATTATTTTATTAAATTTTTTTTATCAAGATGTACTTTCAATAGATGAAGATTCATCTTCTCTAAAAAAAGCTTTCACGTTAGAGCCAAAAAAATTTAGTGTGGGTGACTAATGGACTTGGTTTGTTTTAAGGAAAAAGTAGGACTATTGATGTGAACAATTGTATAAAATAAATACATTTTATTAATGCATATTAAAATTTTTTGTGAACATAAAATAAATACATTTTATTAATGTATATTAAATTTTTAATTAATAAATAATCAAATAATTTAAATAATGATAGATTGTATAATACATAATAATCTTATCTTTTTGAATCATATCATAAATTAATAATAATAAATTACAAAGATCAATTTTAAAATTTTATTATTAATAACTCAAATGAATTATCTAAATTTTGTTTAGTTAAATTATTGTTAGTAACTGATAGATGTTACTATTAGCTGATAACTAATAGTTAATTAATGTTAAGTGTTTTGAATAATTAATTAAAATTTAAACACTATAAAAAATTTAGCTAGATATATTCTAAAAATGAAAGAAATAAAAAAATATAATTGAAATCATAAAAGTTGGAGTGTAAGAAAAAAAAACCCCTTCTATGATTTCAATATTTTTTTCATAATCCTATTTTTTTTATCTTATTTTATCTTTTGATTCTTTTAGATCTATATATCCAGTATTTTTTTCTTAAAAAAATTTATAATTTTGTTTTTTTGCTTTTTTAGTCTGACCACACGTGCTATGATTTTAGACCGATTCCAGAGCCCTTGCGAGACCAAAAAGGGTTTTGCAATTAGATTAGCATGCGCCTGAAGAAGCTAACACCGACTTTTTGCACCATTGACCTTAGACTTTTTGCACCATTGAGTCTTTATTTATTATTTTATTTTTTTCAAGTGAGTAGTTTGTGCATGAAGTTTTAAAGTAAGATTGCATGTGACCATCAGTGGAGTACTATTGTGTGAGGTTTACTAGTACTTAACATTTGTACCAAGTTCTAATTAGTGTAATAAAACAAGGTTATTTTCAATTAAGTCCACCATAAACTCCACGATGCCCATATGCACTGCCTAGTTGCTACAAATTCTCCCAATTTTTTTTTCCATATATCAATTTTACAAGATATAATAATTTAAGCCAATATAGCATAGTGGCTCTAGTTCTCCGTGAGTAGTTCAAGTGACAAAAGATACAGACATCCAATTGAGCAGACTAGGGTTCGAACCCTCAACTCCTCTTATCTCCTCTTCTTGTAGTGCTTGGAATTAACTACTCCATCTATGAAAAAAAAAAAATAGCATAGTGGCTTCACCACACTAGACTTGCAGGTTATGAGGCTTCAGTGTGGTGGGTTTTTATCATCCAAACCACACATCTTTGTTTATTTTGCCAAATTCATTCTTCTAACAATTAGAGCATCTAGGCGCTTCATTACAGTACTCTAACGCTATTCCGGCATCAAACATATTATTTGGGTTTAGTTCATCGTTGGTATCATAATTTTAGGTAATTTTTCACATTGGTACTAAATTTTTAATTTTTTTCTTTTTGATCCCAAAAATTCTATTTTTGTTTCAAGTTAAAGAACTTCAAACATATCCGATCAAATGTAGTATACATGGCAACCAGAATGAGTATATTTTAAGTATATTCGCCATATAAACATTTTATTAAGTTGTCTAATCACTTTGTGGGCTTCATAAAATAAATTTTGCTAAAATTTTATTTTATAGGGTCCACAAGCAAATTTTATTTTATAGGGCCAACAAGATTATTAAATTGTTTAATGAGATGTTTATAAGATAAATATACTAAAAATATGTTTATTTCGACTGCCACATATGTTAAATTTGATCGGATATATTCAAGGTACTTCAATTTGAAACAAAAATAGAATTTTTGAGAGTGAAAAAAAAATTAAAATTTTGATACTAAAATAAAACATGGCCCAAAGTTATGGTAGCAACGGTGCAACAAACCCCATATTATTTACTTCAAATTTGACATTTTATACTGTTTGAAATCTCATCGAAATATTCAAAATTTTTTAAAAATATATATAAGAAAGTGAAATATGAATAAAACTAAAATTTTCAAAACTTAAACTAAGATCAAAACTAAGTTCATCAATGCTAAATTTAAATCGAAGGAATTTGAGTATAAATTTGAATTTTAATTAATCTTTTTTAAATCACCGCTATTTAGAGTCCTTTAGACTCTAATTAATTCAATTTGACCTAAGCAAGACCACAATAGTGGTAAAAATCTCCTTATAACTAATTTAACGCGACTACATGTATCATAACTCAAATCCGAGACATTATTTAAGCAAAAATAATTTTCTATCAGTTGATTTTAACAGTTATTAGCAATTACATTTCTTATTTGAGAATTACATAGATTTGTATCCATACAAATTTGAAATAAATTCAGAATAGATTTTAAAGTTCATCGAATAAAGATTTGAAATGATATATAACTATATATTATTTAAAATTTTTAAATTTAAAATTTAATATTTAAAATTTTAAATTTCAAATTTCAAATCAAATGCTTATATTCAAATACAATCTCAAATTATACTGAATATTGATTTATTATCCTTGATTTTATGTGTAAAAAGAAAAAGTAATTGTTATCCAATATATATATATGTGTGACAAGTAATGCAACTCTTTCCTTTATATGTTTTGTTGCACCAAACAAAGTTGCAAACAACTAAGGACCACAAGGGCTTATCTAAACAAGTCACAGTCCCATTAGAATCATGTGTAAAATTTGTTTTTGAGTACGCAAATCATTTGAGCTATTTGTTAAGTTACATGTCTTTAGCAAATGCTACCATTGGAGTTTTTTTTTAATGAATTATATTCACGTGAACAATGTCCCTTATAATTAATATATCCTGAATTATTGTTTTATAAGTATTAATATATTTTTTTTACTCTGTTTCAGACCCACGTGGAAAAGTGCAGGAAAGTTAATTAGGCTAAGCATACTCCACAAGCATATCATGTGTTCTTTTATTGGTTCTTTATGTTATTTGTTATTGGAATTGATTTCACCTACGCACATGCATGTAAGTAGTAATAGTTGCTTTTAAATATTGGTGGCATCGTCCCTTACACGTAGTTTAAGTGGTAAAATGTGTGAATATCCAATTTGAAAAAAAAATGGTTCGAAACTCACAATCCCCCTCCCCCCTTATGGTGTTGGTACAAATGTAATCGAACTGAGCCAAATTTTGAAATACTCAGGCTTGACTTGGATAGAAAGAGATGTGTTCGAGCTCAACTCGAACTCATAGAAAATGAGAGACCTGGACCTCAAGCTCAACTTGAGTCAAACCTGAGCTTGTTCATGAACTAAGCTCGTTTGTGCTCGTTTATGAGCTTGTTTGAATGCTCGTTTGAATGTTCGTTTGGGATAAAAAAATGAATAAAAACAGCCTATATAGCTCCAAAGTAAGCAACCAATATAGTTCCAAAGTAATAAAACAAATAAAGAAATAATACTACAATCATCCAAATGCAAATATGATATTACAATCATCCTATGCAAATAATAATATTACAGTTATTCAATACAAAAAAATAAAAAACCAAAATGATAAATAGTGGTCAAACTAATAAGTAAATATGAAATATATGAATTAAGCATGAAAATAGCAACCTTTAGAATTCGAAAATAGTAGCCTTTAGCAGCCCCATTAACTACACAATCATAACAATTGTTCGATCAACAATTCCAACATGTTGATATAAAAGTTTGTAATATTGTTGATATATATAAAACAATAAAATATGATATACAAAAATACATATTTCCAGAAGATAAACAGATATTAAAAAAGAAAACAAAAAGAACTAAAATGAAAAATACATAAAAATGTATTTTGTAAAATGGAATGTTTATATATGAGTAGGTTTTCATTTATGTGGAATGTTTTATTGTTGATTATATTATTTATACTAAAAAAGTGACAAAAAATATGTTCACTTGTTTAGCACTAGAAAATGACTTGAGCTACAAGAGAATCAAGCACTAAAAAATGACAACACTAGAAAATGTTACAAGCAGCTAAAAGAGACTCAAGTACAAATAGACTTAAGCAGTACAAATAAAAAATTAAAGTAAAAATTAAACCAAACTCATCCAAATTAGTCTTACCAACAAAAAAAAAAAAAAGATAAATATGATCAGAAGTAGAATCAAAGAAATTACAAAATATATGATAATGAGTCTAGGTGACATAGAACAAACACAAACTTATTGGTGATTTACTAGCATTCACTCAGCTTCTCATCACTTTTAAAACAAGAGGCTTACCTTCCTATTATAATCTAGGTCACAAATTTTCCAATCATTAAAATCCACATAAAGCTTCCATTTTTCTTTTTTAATAGTAAGGCACTGACTTTTTTTCCCATTAATAAAAGAGAAAATGAAATACCTCAGTTTTATAAGCACCAATGCCTAAATTCAACTTGAAAACACTGGTATCCTTGTTATAAGCAGTATTTACCTATTATTTATTAACAACATAAGACCTAAAAATTTATTAAGACATAAATGAGAGTGAGCCGAAATCAGAATGAATAAAAAATAAAGAAATGTTATGGCAAAATAAGGCTATGGTGTGGCGGAGATGAAACAAAAAAATCAGACGATATGGCAAAATGAGGTGACAGTGAACAAAATCCACATCTAGTAGAGTTAGAGAAAAAAAAAAGAATAAAAATGAAGAAGATATCTAAGTGAGGATTTATGGTAATAAAAAGAGTAGAGGAAGAGAAAGATACCTTTAGTTAATGTTGTTGTTGATGGTGATGAAGATGACAGTGATCAACGACAGTGAGGGTGAGAGTGAGGCGGTTGCTGAAGTAGAATAAGTGAAGAGAATAAAAAAATTAGGTTAAATGAAGGGTGGCTAGGTTCCGAGGGAGAGAGTGTTAGTGATATGCACTAGGTCAATCATTTGCGATTATGTATTGACTTTCTTATTTTATTAATAAAGAGGTATTTCATTATCATTTGATTTTATAATAATTATATAAATGGTTAATTCTTACTAAGGCCATCAAGTATGTGACTTGATAGTAAAACCCTTAAATTAAAATAAGAGTTCTATTCTAATTATCCCTAGCCATTTATTCATTATATATAAATATTAAAGTATTAAGGCTAGTATGAAGTTGACTGATGGTTATGTTTTACTAATCATGAATATGAGATATTAAGTCAACTCATAGGTACATGATGAGAGATCATGTACTGGATTGACCCACTATGAAAATAATACATAGATTATTGTCATAAGTATTTCTCATCACAGTAATTTTATTTTGGTCCTTTGACCTTGAAATCATTATGGATTTCTACATAGCTGTTTTATGTTTTGACACATTCTAACGTTGTCTTTAACCGGATGATTAAATAGGATGTTGTTGGATATAAAATTAGTTATGTAAGGAATGTGAGTGATTTAGAAGGGATTTATTCCTCATTAATATGAGAAAGATATATATGGGCCCCTTGATGAAATAGACTGAAGGAAAAATGCATGGCCATACTGAAATGAATTGATAAAGAGTTATCATTTTCAGTCTACTTGGAATCAAGTCATAATATTGAACTATATAAGGATGACATTCTATGCCTTATGTTCAATTAAGATATCATGAGATAAAGGGACGATAAAATTCATTGTAATTAGGTTATGTCAGATTATTGACTTCACATGACTTAGGTAGTCATAATGTCTTGCTAGAGGCCGCTTATGACTTGTAGGCCTAAATAAAGATTTAGGCCCACTACCAATGTTATATGAACCTATAAGGTCACACACTTAGAAAAAGCCTAAAACGAATATGGGTTTAATAAGCCCAAAAATAAACTCTGTGGAAATAAATAATTAAAGTGTTTTATTTATTTATTTAACATAAATGTTATTTTAAATAAATAAATAAGATATTATTTCTGATTTGTTTTTAAACAAAATTAGAATATAATAAATGGAAATTATCAAAAGGTCATTGGTAGGTGAAACCCTAATTTGAAGTCTATAAATATGTTACATTCTCTAGGGTTTCACACACTTGTTTTTCCTGCCTCCAAATTCGTTTTCTTTCTTCTTAGAAAACAAAGACAAAGTTTTTTTTTTGTTCTTGATTTGTGAGACAATCAAGGAGGTTGCTAGCACACACACTCCAATTCATTTTGTGAAGGGTTGTTTGTGTGGATACCTATAGAGGACGCATCCTTTTGGAGACATCTTGATCCGAACAACCAAAGCAAAAGGTTCGAGGTAAGGTGTCACCGGTGTGAACCTCTTCTCATTCTCCCAGAAAATCTTGCCTCTTCTGCATTTTGGTGAGATTCTTGAAATCCTAGATTTAATCAAGTAGTCGAATTACATGGATCTAGGTTTGGGAATGTGATAAATTTTTAATTTTTCTATTACGTTTGTATCACGAATCCTAACAGAGAGTTTCTTTTCATTATATATGAGAGCTTTTAGTGTTTGTTGGAGTACTCATCAAAACTATGTAGTTTTGAGATAATATTACGTAGTTTTGATTGTTTTATTTTAAAATTGTATAGTCTTATATTAAAATTGTGTAATTTTTAATTATATTGAATAATTTAAATTATGTTAATTTAGTATTTAATGAATTTATTCATAAATTAATGACAAATTATAATTAAAATTATATTTACTTAATAGTTTAAGTTATATATATAATATTAAATGAATTTATTTATGAGTTAATTTATGAATTATAATTAAAATTATATTAATTTAACATTAAATGCTTTATAATTTATATTATATATGTTTATAATAATTTTAATTAATGTTATATTTATTTAATACTAAATTAATATTATATAATAATGTTAAATTTATTAGTAATATTAAAATTGCTTATAACATTAATATAATGTAGCTTTGATTTAGAACTATATAATTTTACAATAAAATTATATATAATTAGTAATTGTATAGTAATCTTAGTAGTTAGTAATTTTAGTAGTTAATTGATACTTAGTTTTTAGTTATTATTGTTAAACTAATTTAAATTAACATTATATTTACTTATTAGTGTTATATATTACTTGTTTAGTAAATAAAATTATTATTCATAACTAATACTCAATAATTAGTAATTTAATTTTAGTAACCTCGTAGTAATCTTATAGTTGGTGATCGTAGTAGTTAATAATTTTAGTAGTTAATTGATACTTCTTATAGTTAATAGGCTCATACTAAATTAATATATATGGTAATACTAATTTGCTTTCTAATAATATTAAATTACTTCATAATATTAAAATTATTTAGAGTGGGTATTTACTTAATTTTATTCTAAGCATTTTAGCTATAACTAATATCTAATAATTAGCAATCTTACATTATAGTTAGTAACCTTATAGTATTCTTATGATTAATAGTTACTATTAAGTAATCTTATAGTTAATAGTTAATCTTATACCCAATAATTAGTAATCTAATCTTATATTTAGTAACCTTGTAGTAATCTTATAGTTGGTGATCTTAGTAGTTATTAATTAAAATAGTTAATTGATACTTAGTATTTAGTAATCTTATAGTTAATAAATTAAGAAGTCAAATTTGTGTAGTGTTATGGTTTTACAAATTTGTTGCATATCAAAACTACGTAGTTTTGTATTCAATACTAAGTTTGCATTTATTAGTATTATATAATAATAATTAAATTACTTCATAATATTAAGATTATTTAGAGTAAGTATTTCCTTAATTTTACACTAACTATTTTATCTATAAATAATACCCAATAAGTAGTTATCTAATCTTATAATTCATAACTTTATAGTAATTTTATATTTTGTGATCTCAGTAGTTAGTAATCTTAATAGTTAATTAATACTTAATGTTAGTAATCTTATAGTTAATAGGTTCATTATGTTAAATTATTTCTACTTATTAGTAATATTATATACTAAAACTAAACACATAGTTAAAATTTGTGGTAATCTTATAGTTAGTGATGTTACTAGTTAGTTATCAGATTAGTCTATTGATACTTAGTATTTAGTTATCTTGAAATTCAAAGGTTTTTAATTATAAGTAGTAATTTAGCTATAACTAATATCCAATAGTTAATTGATACTTAATATTTAGTAATTGTAATAAAAATTATATATATATATATACACACACACACAATAATTAATTGATACTTAGTATTTAGTAATCTTATAGTTAATAAGTTCATAGTAACTTAGTATTATGTAATACTTTCTATTTTAATAAATTAACTTGATATTAATTTTTTTATATTAATATTAATTTACATTATAACTATAAAATATGTAACTTTTTTTTTTTGCAATTAATAGTTTTTAATTACATTTACTTAATATTTATACTAATATACATCAAAATTATGTAATTTTTTTAATACTAATTTATGTTATAAATATGTAATTTTTATTACAATTACCAATTTTTAATTATATTTACTTAACATTCAAATTAATATACATAAAAAAGTATGTAACTTGTTTAATATTAATCCTTCATATTAATGCTAATTTATGTTATAAATATGTACTTTTTATTACAATTACCAATTTTAATTATATTTAATTAAAATTATTATTAATATACATTACAATTAAATGATACCAAAATTACATAAATGAGTATGTTCGCGAGCTTATTCACGAACATCATAAATGAGCCTATTCACGAGCCTGTTCATGAACATCCTAAACGACCTTGTTTGCAATCCTATTCATGAACATTCTAAACAAGCTTGTTCGCGAGCTTGTTTACGAACATCATAAACGAGCCTATTCGTAAGCTTGTTCACAAGCTGGCTCAGGAACATATTAATGAGCATGTTTGCGAACTTTAACGAGCTGAGTGTGAAGGTGTTTAAGCTTTGTTCATTTAATTTATGAACATAAAATTATGTTTGGACTCTGTTCAGTTAACTTATCAAATGAGCTTTTAACAAGCAGAGCATTGAGTAGTTCACGAGCGGCTTTGTTCGTTTACACCCCTAAGTGTTGAGAATTAACCATTTGTACTAACTCAAAAAAAATTTATTGGCATTAACATATTCAAGAAAGGTATCTCCATTTGACTCCATGGTAAGTTCTCATAAAAAACAACAATGATAGAGGTGTGGGTTTTAAAGACATTAATTTGTTCAATATTGTTGTATTGAAAAAAATGGCTCAGAAAATCCTGCATGACTCTCATTTTTTGTGTGCTCAGATTCTCAAAGGAGTATATATTTCCTTATGTTCATTTCGTGAAAGCCTCTAGAGGTCAAAAATACTCATGGGTGCGAAGGGACCATTATTTTGCATAGTAAGAATCTGATATCAAAAGGGATAAGATGGAACATCAGCACTGGAAGTATGGTAAAAATATATGATGATCTTTGGATCCCTCAGTTAAAGAATTTTGATATTCAATCTCAAAGGCCTGAGAATTGTAATATGTTTTTTATGAGAGATCTATTTCAACATTCTCAAGGATAATGGAATACTAAGATTATTTGTTTAATGTTAGTGAAAGGGAAGCAATTTATAGAATCCCAATAAATAAAACCAATGAAATTAACAAAGATGTCATGACCCGAACCCAAGGGCATGTGATCGGCACTAGGAAATGGGTAGGCATAAGGCCCTCGAAACCCGTAGTAACCCTTATGAAAAGAAAAAAAAATAAAACCTTACAATTTAAAACTTTATTTTATAGCTGAACACATTATCAAACTGATTTTTATAAAAATTTAAAATGGAATTGAATACATAAATAAAATATTCTCCAGTGTCATATTATAAATCAACCTAAATCATTATACATAAATGTGGTGCATATCAATAAAATACACAAATATACTTAAGTCATACAATTTATAATACAGTTACTATTGCAGCTTCTAGAATATTACAACAGTATAGCTTACAATGACCTATATAAAATGGCCGGTGATAAAGAAATCCGGCGTAGAGGCAATCTGAGGTCAAACTCCCAAGCTCCTGAAAAAAAAATTGAGGGGAATCAGACCTCACTGAGTAAGTCAATAAAAGAGTTGTACGGTTTGAAAACCTTTTTGAAAACCATATAGTTATAGTGAAAATAATTTATAATACATAGATATAGCTTTTGAATAAAATCTCGGTAGAACCCTAAACCCAAAGTTCTAAATGGCTAACTGGGCCCACTTATTCCAACTAGACTGCCGGTCAACCGAGGCACCAAGTCGCAGTCATTCACTTAATCCAAATATATGGCACTAGCGGTCCTCGAGAGCTAGGGCATCAATCGAGGCACCCATCCCAGTCCATTATTAACTTTCCAATCACTGGTGGTCCTCGAGAGCATGGTCTTCCACCGAGGCACCCGTCCCAGTTTAATATCCACTAATCATACAATAATTGGATCCATCTCTCAATCTCTACCATGTGCACACGGTCCTGGTTAAACCCACCGGGTAGCCCGTTCTACCAAAATTTCTCAAAAATTGATTTTTAAATAAATAAAATGCACTTAAACCTTAAATAGCATCATTAAATTAAATAAATCATATAATAATATTAAAAATATGAGCGCACGCATCTTTAAATAAAACACACGCACATATCATTTTATCGACTTACAAGATGAATGAGAAGGCTGACGACCGTGCGTCTGCCTCGATCTCAAGACTTCTGCTCCGATATGCTCTAGAAAAGAAATTAACAAATCGATTTTAAAACATGACCATGAAGTTAAAAATCAAAAATCAACAAAAACAGTGAAATTCTAGGCTGACTCGAGGAAGACTAGACAAGACTCGATAGACAAGAAAAAGCTTAATTTACAATAGAAATTATTACGAATATCACGTTTTATGAGAAAATCTATCAAAATTTCGGCAGAGTCTCCTCCCTAAAACGAACATCTCTCTACCAAAGGTAGAGCCAAACCTGCATAAAAAACGCACTTCTAATAACCGCAGACATTCACACTCGAGTCGGGCTTCTAGAACTACACTTAGCCCCAATCGAGATCACAATCCAACAAGAACATCACAAAAATTATATCATTTATTTTCCCAAAAATACACATCACAAAAATGATTAGCCATAGTCAAATATTCATCTAACAATATAGATTTAAAAAAAATAAAATTTCACAAACCAACATATATATATATATATATGTATATATATATATGAACAACACTCACAATTAATATTACTTAATGAAAATTATCTATTAATACATATCTAAAATTATATCTCTAAACCTCTTAAATGTTAATAAAGCCAATTAAAATATATTTCAATTATAATTACCGTAAAATTACATATTTATCCAAATAATAGAAAAATACACATAATATTCAAAATAACCCCTAATATATTATTAAAATTGATTTTAAGAAATTAGTGTTAATTGGTTTAAATTAGTAGATAATTTGTAAAAAAAATCCTTTTAAATTCCTTGATTATTACTAAGACCAACCAAAATTTATTATTTAACTATATTTAACAAAATTACGTTTCTACCCTTATAGTATACAACTTATATAATACACCATTTATACTAAAAAAATTCCTTGAAAATTATAAAAATATCTAAAAATCATTTTCTTTATATTAAATATCTTAATATAATTAAAAATATATAAATGACCACTAATTATTTTTTTTAAAATATAATTTAACCTATTAGTTCACATTTGACATAAACTTAAAAATATTTATAAAATAGTTTAAAAATCACAAAAACTATAATTTAAGTTCTAAAATTACTAACATATAATAATAATAGTAACTATCAAAATTTCATACTTTTTTTTTTACAATAAATTTCACAATTAATAAAAATATTAATTAAATACCCAAAATTTACAAAATTCATAATTGACTCTATAATTTCTAAAACATCTTAAATAACATCAATACATTACAAATAATTTAACCTTAATTACCCTAACTACTAATTAAACTAAAAAATATCAAATAAAGTCAAATAAAAATTAAATAAAATCAAACAAAAATTCTGTAAATCAAGAAAAAATCATAATAATGCACAAAAATTGGATTTGAACAACCAAATTGGTATAATTCATCATCTAGCTTAGAATATCTAAAGATTAACACCTAAACCCACTCAAGCAACTAGAAAACAACCCTAGGACAACCTAAAAACAACCCAGAACAACTTACCTTCAACCTCCAATTCCGACGCCGGAGATGAGTTGCAGTGGCGGGTCTCGATGTGGACTGATGCCTGAGAAAGTGAGGGAGGCTGAGGGAGCTACGGTGGCGTCGGATCTAGCTCCGACAGCGATGAGGCAGCTCTAATCGAGAGTGACAGAAGACAGGCATTGGAAAGGAAGAAAGGAGGGGGGAAGGAGAGGCTGGCGGTGATGACTATCGCTCCGGGAGGTCGAGGCACGTCGGAAGGAGAGGAAATGCAGAGGTGACGGTGACGGACAGGAGGTGGGCAGCGACTTGGGGTCTTCGGGTGAGAGGTAAGCTTTTTTTTTTTTTTTGTATATATATATATATATATATATATTTATTTATTTATTTATTTATACACACATGTACACATATATATATACATATATGTACTTAGTAACACACATAAAATAACCGTGAAATTCATGTAGTTTTAAAATAATAATAATAATAATAATAATAATAATAATAATAATAATAATAATAATAATAATAATAATAATAATATATGTCATTTTTAAGTAATAATAAAATAACACTCATATGAATTAATAATCCTAAAATAATATTAACATAAAAATATCTCCATTGGATAGCAAAATAATTAAAAATTGTATAATATAATCTAAAAGTATTTATTAACAATTCAAATTCAAAATTACTTTATTTAATTAAAACGTAGGGTATTACAAGAGATATTTGGCATTATTCCAAGACTGGCCAGTATTCTATTAATTTTGGCTATAGATTGCTTAAAAGTGAAGTTGATGAGACCTCTAGTGTTTTAAATCATAATGCTTTAAATGAAGGGTTAAGCAATATATGGTAATCTATTTGGGGACTTAAGATTCCTCCAAAAATCAAGATTTACCTATGGTGATGCTAATAATTCTCTAGCTACGGTAAAAGGTTTATAGAAAAGAGAATGTAGTATGGATGATAGATGTAAACTGTATGAGTGGCATTTTGAGACTGTAGAACATCTGCTGTTCTTTTGTGATTTTGCTAAGTAAATATAGTTTAGCAGTGCTTTGGGATATTCCAAGTTATCATGGATTTAGGTCCTTTAAAGAATGGTGGGTTGTTATTAAAAATTTGGTTGATAATTAGAGTGAAAATCAATTGTTAGGATTGGTAAGAGATGTTTGTTGGCACATTTAGAAATAAAGGAATATTATTATTTTTAAGGGTGATATTGTCATCCTTAACAAACATTGAAGAAGATTAATAGATGGTGAAGTGAAGTGCAAAGAGCTAATGAAGCTAGTAAAGACAACTTTTGTAATTCCACAAGTGCCAAGAGAGGGGTGAATTGGCTTTTTGAGCTAGGTGGGGAATTTTTTATTTTTCACAAAGAGCAAGCTAAAATAGAATTAAAGCATAAAAAAATGAGTAAGATGAACTAGAAAACACAAGGAATTTATAGAGGTTCAGTCCTCAAAACCTACGTCCTCTCCTTAACCATAAGTTAAGAATTTCAATCCACTATTAATCTACTTTAAGGTGTAGACTAAACCCTTACAAGCTTAGATCAAAGCTACCTAAGTATTTTTCCAAGGCTTACACTCTAAGCTAACTATTTTCATAAGTCTCACACTCAAATCCAAGTGTTTTCAATGGCTTACACTCAAACCCAAGTGTTTTTAACAACTCACACTTAAACCTATATGCTAAGAACAATCTTCTTAGCTTACAAGTAATTAAAACCCTAACCTAACTCACTCAATCTCACTAATGAGCTATTGAATGATTGTTTTAAACACTCACTAACCTATACTTAAGAAAACTCTTGAGATAAATAAAAATTACAAGAATTAAAGACGAAGATTTAGGTGGTTAAAGGATTAATTAAATATTTAAATGCTCAAAATTTTTTATAAATGTGTTTGCTCAACTTCCTTCTCTTGTTCTAGCTCTATTCTAAATAGTATTTAAACCCTTTGAGAGAAAAAGAGTTGCTGGAGGTACATTTAATACAAATAAAGTCATTTGAAACTCAAACAAAAAAGTGCTCTACATGCTTGTCATGACTCATGACAAATTTGTCATTGGTCATGATAGTCAGGGTGCTAAAATGAAAATTCAAATTCATGCAGATCATGACTTCATTTGCTCATGACTCTGGTAGTGACACTGGTCATGAAACTTTCTATCACTTTTTGGAGTTGGTTGTCATTACTCATGAAGACTCTATCAACACTCATGATAGAGCTGCAGACTTGGAAAATCAACATCTTGAATTTTCATTGCTTATGTTCGGACTTGAATTTTGTCATTTTAATTAACCTGAATATAAACATTACTTAATTATTTATGCCATAAAAAATAATTATTTTACCCCTTAAGGTTCAACAATCTCCCCCTTTTTTATAGTAATAAATAATTATATAAAATTAGGCTAAAAATTAGAAGGAATTACTCCCCTATAAACTAAACCTAAAATTAAAATTTCAAAAAATCATTAAGCAAGTCCATTTTGCATATTTGAGCAACAACTCATTTACTACAAACCATAAAAGATAAAGTATATCTAAAATTCAACACATCAACTAAAATGTTTCCAAAAAAAAATTTCAAAAGAAATAATTCTCCCCCTTTCAAAAATAATTCTCCCCCTTATAAACATAATCACTTGCTCAACCATAAAAACCTTTTCTCCTGAAACACAATTCACCATATCCAAAAACAAATATAAACATTTTACATTTTCTACCTCTTTGTTACTATAAAAAACAATAAGAGAGAGTTTCTAAAAAAAAAAAAAGGCCATAACCATGTCAAATTCTGAATACATATAATATGAATATCTAAAAGGATATCTATGCCAAACCAACCATGGTATGACTAACAGTTTGCTTCAAATAAGCAATATCCATAACCAACAATTTTTCACAAAATCAACATCCACACCCAATAACAATTCACAACTAGATTATCAACCAACAATTCTAACAAATCATATAATATTATCAACTAACAATTCTAAAAAAAATACTAACCATACCAAGTCAAGCATAAGAATAACAATTTTACAAAATCAATATTCAAAGAGCAATATCCAATAACCAAACCAAGTACAAAAACAACATCTAAAATATGTATCCAACTGAAATATATCTAAAGAGTTGTCATAAAATAAACAAGAAGATATCAAAAAAATCAATATCAATAAAACATGAAACATAGTCACCAACACTTCCATTTTAGCCAAAATGAAAATCAATAGCCATATCGAATGACCCACCAACAAGTCACAAAGTAATCAAGATGTAAAAAAACTCCAATTAAATCAAGGAGTTCCTATAACTATTAATAAAAACTATCAACTAACTAACATTAAGATTCTCAAATATCCAAAAAAAATCAAAAGTTAATAACCATAAAAAATTCAATAACTAATAGCAATTTAACTAAATAGAAATTTAATATCCACATCCAATATATAACAAAATAACTAAGCTTGAGTCTAAAAGCTTAGTCTAGTCTCTTCTCCACTATTATTATTACTGAAAATAACCAAGCAAGGAGGGGAAGCCATTGTTTAAGGCAACTAAAAAAATAAGTCCTAAAAATATGTCCAAGGTTGCAACCATTTCAAGTTCTTATAAAGACTTGGAAACTAAAAAATATTAAACCCAAAATTTTTTTTATGAAATGAGATGCATGATGCAGAATCAATGAGATTCATGAGGGGTAAGGTTTGGTGTTCATCATACAATTTAAAAGACAAAGTGTGATTCTTGGGTTTGGTGTTCATCACACAATCTAAAAGACAAGTGTGAATCATGAGGGGTAAGGTTTGGTGTTTATCACACAATCTGAAAGACAAAGTGTGAATCATGAGGGGTAGGGTTTGTTGTTCATCACATAATCTGAAAAACAAGAACTCAAGGGTTAATTCGTAAGAGGTTAACTTATGGGGCTCAACAAATTCACTCAATTTATCTTAACAAGCAAATTCCTTATAGGTTCTTCATACCTTAATTCTTGCAAACAATCACAATCAAATAAATGAGTGGACAGTATTAGATGAGATTTTAAAATAAAATACAAGTCTTTTTGTTCTTTTATTTTAAGGGAGGAGAGTAATGGGTCATGTGGGCCCCTTTATTTGACAATCTTCATTTTGGTTCCCTTTTTTATCGATTGTAAGGAGGTTGACATGGCGATAGATGGAAGTGATGACATGGAGGGGATCGAATCAATTGGGGACCAAAGGGAAAAAAACATTATTTTAACCATTTTTTTTTAATAATTACCACTAATGATAACAAGATGGTGAAGTATGATTATAACAAGAAAGGTGAATTTGAAAGATGTGAAGCTTTTTGTTTATGGTAAAAGATTGAAAAAAAAAAGGGTCAAAATAAGGGAGAAGATGAAGTGGGCGGTGCAGGAGAAAGAAAGAGAAAGATTCGGTTAAAAGAAAATGTGCTTTAAATACTTTTGAACTTAACTCTAGGTGAGTCATCGATAATTAATGAGGAGTCATGATTATGAAAAAAAAATTTACAGCATAGTTAAAACATATTTGATCATAACAATAACACAAGAAGTTATGATCATGACTAGGTAGTTATAACAGAATTAAGTCATGATAAATTTAATGGTAGTGTACATCAAACTTACCGCCCTAAAAAATTCAAATGCATTAAAGCTATTTTTAAATGAATTATATTTAGTGATTAGATTTTCATAATCATGAAATTTTACTCACTAAAAATAATTTTAAGTAAAGATCATGGATTTATTAGAAATAACAACACCTTTAT
The DNA here is from genome assembly GCA_947683625.1 of Mallotus nudiflorus. Classification (NCBI taxonomy): domain Eukaryota; kingdom Viridiplantae; phylum Streptophyta; class Magnoliopsida; order Malpighiales; family Euphorbiaceae; genus Mallotus; species Mallotus nudiflorus. Next base: position 3,343,388 of record CANTUR010000037.1, read on the forward strand.
TGCCAATGACAGTAGTATAATGATCATAATTTAAATTCAGAATTTTCAAAAATGAATCTTTGAACTTGGGTTGACATTTCAAACATAATAGGGACTAAGACATCTTACAACACACTTAATCAAAGTTCAAGGATATAATAAATTAACCACTCAAGATTCAAAAAATTTATTATGATGACACAAGCAACTATATATCGTACTAAATTACTGTCCAACATTTTGAGATGACTTAATTTGGAAGGGAAATAGCTTGATAATTCTCTATTGCTCCTTGTTGTTGATTTAGCTCTTCAAGACTACTCATTTGACAAGCTCCACACACTTGTCCTTCTAGAACTTTACTTTAGGAAGGATAATGACATAATCACCTTTGCTTAGATCTCTAATGAGCTCAATGCTAACATTACCAAATCTCTTATAACACATCTAAGAGTCATCCTTAATAGTAACAAAACACTAAAAATCTTGGTTAGTCAAAGAGGATAGATAAATAGTATAAACATTATTAACTCTTTCACCATTGAAAATGACTTTATTCTGTTCTATATGAGTTACAAAGCATTTCTTTGATTCAAACGTCACACCATTACTTTATCATATAATTGACTAACATTAAGTAAATTATGCTTTATGCCATAAACCAAAGAAATATCTTCAATATGAGTAGAGTCTTTTTTATCAACTTGACCAATGTCTATGATCTTTCTTTTAATATTGTCACCAAATATAACTTTGCCTCCCTTTTTCATCTCCAAATGAGGAAGAGGTTGGCCTTCTCAATCTTGTAACTTGAACATTCACTATCTAGATACCACCTTTCTTTACATATTATGGACTCCAAGCACACCTACAAGAAAATGCTTCATCGTACTTTAGGTACCCAAATGTACTTAAGTCCTTCTATGTTAGCATTGAAGGATTCATCATTTAAGTAACCCAAATGTGTCCTTCTAATATAACATCTAAAATTTTTATTTCCTATTACACCACAATAATGACATCTAACATTTAGTGCATGCTTTTTCATTTTAAAGCTATGAAAACCATAAGAATGAGCATGATTGTGTTTCCTAGGCTTGAGTCCTCTTGAGTTGTTATCTCTAAACTTGTTAGTCTTAATTCCATTAGACTTTTTAGGTCCATTGGTTTTAAGACTAGATCTTTGATAAACATTAGTAATTAGAGTACTAGGATTTGCATTCTTTAAGGAACTAGCATGAGCATTTTTTAAACCAATTCCATTCTCAGATTTCAAAGGAGTGGAAGACATAAGAATCATGCCATCAAGAATTTCTTTTCCTTTATTAAATCTAAAAATGGACTCCTTGAGATTGCCATTTTCTTTTTTCTAAAAATACATTTTATTCAATAAGTTTTACATTATCATTAGCAACCTAAATTTTCTTAGAATTACTTTCATTCAATGAATTGGTTAACTCTTCATTAGAGGATCTTAAGTTCTAAAATCCTTCTTCTAGAGTTTTTACCATTTTTTTAGTGAATTAATTCTAAACAAGTATTTATCATATTTATGCACCAATTTTTCATAAGCATATAACATATCATCATTGGATTTAAGGTCTATAGTTACCTCATCACTTGAAGGTTCCTTTAAGGCTATGAAGCAAAGGTTAGCAACCTCTCCATTGGTGTTATTATCACTAGACTCACTCTTTCTTTCATGTTTAGTCTTTAGGCAGATGTTAAATTCTCTAGTCCATTATATTCTTCCTTACTCAAGCCATAATAGAGAATGGTGATTGCTTTTCTACTTCTTAAGTTGGCTTTAGATTGCTCATCACTCTATTCCTTTTTAGGAATGACCACCTCATTACCTTCATTATCTTTCTTTGTTGGAGGACTCAAACCTTCTTCAATAATGTCCCATAAATTTACTCTTTCACTATCCAAAAACATCTCCATTTTATTTCTCCAATAAGCATAATCGGTACAATCAAAGAATGAAGGTCTTATGTAGCTAGGACCATGAATATCAAGGGCAACAATAACTTGACTTATGAAAGCCATAATCCTTTCTCTAAGATGGTTAAATTTTCAAAAATAGATACCAAATGTAATTCCACAAGTGCCAAGAGGGGGGATAAATTAGCTTTTTATGTTAGGAGGGGAATTTTTTATTTTTCACAAAGAGCAAGCTAAAATAGAATTAAAGCATAATAAAATGAGTAAGATAAGCTAGAAAACATAAAGAGTTTATAAAGGTTCAGCCCTCTAAGCCTACATCCTCTTCTTAATCATAAGTTGAGAATTCTAATCCACTATCAATTTACTTCAAGGTGTAGATTAAACCCTTACAAGCTTAGATTAAAGTTACTAAAGTGTTTTCATAAGGCTCACACTCTAACCCAAGTGTTTTCATGGCTCACACTTAAACCTAAGTGTTTTTAATGGTTCACACTCAAATCCACATGCTAAGAACAATCCTTTTAGCTTACAAGTGATTAAAACCCTAACCCAACTCACTCAATCTCACTAATGAGGTATTGAATGATGGCTTTAAACACTCACTAATCCACACTCAAGAACACTCTTAAGATAAATAAAAATTACAAGAATTAAAGATGAAGATTTGGGTGGTTAAATGATTAATTAAAGATTTAAATGTTCAAAGATTTCTCTAAATATGTTTGCTCAACTTCCCTCTTTTGTTCTAGCTCTGTTCTAAGTAAAATTTAAACCCTCTAAGAAAAAAAGAGCTATTAGGGGTGCATTTAATGCAAATAGAGCTGTTTAAAACTCAAAAGAAAAAGTGCTCTGGATGCTTGTCATAACTTATGACAAATTCATCGTTGGTCATGATAGTCGGGGCGCTAAGATGAAAATTCAAATTTGCGCGGAATATGACTTTATTTGCTTATGACGCTGGTTGTAATGCTAGTCATGAAACTTTATACCACTTTTTGGAGTTAGTTGTTATTACTTATGAAGACTCTATCACCAGTTATGATAAAGCTATAGACTTGGAAAATCAATATCTTGAATTTTCATTGCTTGTGTCTGAACTTGAATTTTGCAATTTTAATGAACTTGAATTTTGCAATTTTAATTAACTTGAATATACACACTTAATATATGGTTTAAATATAATTTTACTTAATTACTTATGACGATAAAAAATGATTATTATACCCTTTAAGGTTCAACAACTTTAATTTTGGTTTGTCTTTAAATGTGAGTTTTTTAAAGTGGTTGGTAGCCTCTAAATTTTTTATGTTATAAGCTTAATTACGATGCATCATTTAATTGTAAAACAAAATAAGGTCATATTGCTTTTGTTTGTAGAGAAGTTAAAGGCAGTTTAATTCATATTGCAACTAGAAAAGTGAAATGTCAATAAGATCTAGTGGCTAAATCAGTAACAATTAAAAAGGCTCTTTACCATGTTTACAACCATGGATTTTTTGGGTACACCATTGAATTAAATAGTCTTTTATCTATCAAAATATTGTGAAGGCCCTCTAAATAGGGTTCTTTAAGAAGTTATAACTGTTGTATAAGAAATTAAATGGTTGTTATTTATTTGTCAAGAATGCAGTGTTAGACATATTCCTAAGCATTGTAATGCAATAGCAGATTGGCACTCTAAGAATAAATATGATGGAATTGTATTGGAAATTCTAGGAATATCCCTTATATTTTAAAACAACTGCTTTATAAGGATGTCATTGGTGTTGTACCCATTGAGAAATTTCAATATTTTGTATTAATAGTTAATGGTGGCAAAATGGGTGGGTTAGGTGTGTTATGGAATTCAGGTTAATTTTCATAAATAATAATTAATTTACATTGAGAACTATTACCCATGTGACTAGAGTGTAAATGATTATACTAAAAATCACCCCAAAGTATATTCCCAGAAAAGTATAGTGGCTCACAATAATCCACTTAAATATCACACTCCTAGACTACCAAGACAAGTAATTTAATAGCATAATAATTCATGATAACTATACTTGACAATAGCTATTAAATAGATATAAAAGAGAACACCAAAATTTAAAGGTTTGGCCAATTTTGCTTACATCATCAGACACTACCAAAATAATATTTCACTAACTTGGGGAAATATTTACAAAAAAAAAAGAAAGAATAAAATCTCTAAATATAGAAGAAGGCAATGGTGGGATAATGGGATATCTTAAACAAATAGGGGGAGGAGTCCTTTTATAGCCTAAGGACTCCTCTAAATTTTTCTAATTTCCAATTTGAGATTTTAACCAAAAACCAATAAATCTCCACCTTGGAAAAATTTCATACAATTCTTTCACAAATCCAATATTCAGTGATGTCTGTAAATTCCAACTTTCCATTTTTAATAATACTGACAAAATCTAAACAATGTTTAAACTTGACCATTGTTACCACTTTTGTCATCATATTAGCAGGATTCTCAATGTCCGAATCTTCTGGATTATAACTCCACCTTCTTCCAAAATCTCTTGTACAAAGTGATATCGAACATCAATGTGCTTTGTCCTTGCATGATAAACTTGGTTCTTTGCTAAATGAATAGTACTCTGACTATCACAATGCACTTTGATGTGCTTTTTCTCTATTCCTAGTTCACAAATCAACTCTTAAAGCCAAATTGCCTCTTTCACAACCTCTGTAATTGCCATATACTCTGCCTCTATAGTAGATAAAGCAACTATTGACCATAAGGTGGACTTTCAACTGATTAGTGCCTTTATAAGAGTAAACATATAACCAGTAGTTGATTGACACTTGTCTAAATCACCAACATAGTCAGAATCACAATACCCAACTATACACTAACCATCTTGCTTGTCCTGTTGAAATACCAAACCAATATCTATGTTGTTCAAAATATACCATAGAATCCATTTCACAGCTTGCCTATGCTCCTTTTCTAGGATCATGCATATGCTCACAACTGTAACTACCTATGAAATATCGTGCCTCGTACACACTATTGCATACATTAAGCTACCAACAGCACTTGCATAACTACTTTTAACATGTATTCTCGTTTTGCATCTTTCTTTAGTGACATGGATGCACAAAGCTTGAAATAAGGAGCATGTGGTATACTAACTAGTTTTGACTTCTCATTCATGCCAAAATATTTTAGTACCTTCCTCAAATATTCTTTCTGAGAAAAATAAAGCCTCCCTAATTTTCTATCTCTGAATTTCTCCACGCCGAGAATCTTTTTTAATTTACCAAGATCCTTCATTTTAAACTCTTTATTCAATTGATTATTTAATTTCTTAATTTCTCTTTAACTCTTAGAAGTTATTAATATATCATCGATATAAAGAAGAAGATATATATATAAGATCCATCTTGTAGCTTGCGCAAATACACATAATAATCATATTTGCTTTTTTTGTACTTTTGCCCTATCATAAACTTATCAAATTGCTTATGCCACTGCCTCAGAGATTGCTTAAATCCATACAATGATTTTTCCAATTTTCATACCATCTTTTCTTTTCCATCAACTTTGAATCCATTTGTTTAAGTCACGTAGATTTTCTCATCCAAGTCTCTATGTAAAAATGCGATTTTTACATCCATCTAAACTAGTTCTAAATCTAACTGTGCTACCAAAGCCAACAAAATTCTAATAGAGGAATGTTTTACAATTAGAGAAAATACTTCATTATAATCAACTCTCTCCATCTGAGCATAGCCTATAGCCATCAATTTTGCTTTATAGTGAACATTATCTTTGTTATGAAATCCATCTTTCTTTGTATATACCCATTTGCACCCAATTGCCTTCTTTCTCTTCAGAAGACTAGCTAGTTTTTATGTTTGATTCTTTTGAAGGGACTGCATTTCTTCATTCATGGTGATCCTCCACTTATCATGTTCTGAACTTTAAACTACTTTATTATAAGTGGCAGGAACGTCATTAATTACAATTGTTAATGCAGAAGTGACCACATTAGCATAACGAGCATGTAGTCAAATGGTCCTCTTTCCCTTACTGAGTGCAATTGATTCATGTTGCTGTGGAGATTCTTGGGTTTGAACCTTTTCTTTATTTGACTCTTCTTCTACCATAGGAGAGTCATCTTTAGTTTCTTCATTGGTTGGGAAAAATATGTTGAAATCAAACTCCGCCTGTTTATTAGTACCATCTATCTGCTCTATATTTTCAAAAGTCACCTTTCTAAACATGGTAGATTCATCAAAGGTAACATCCCTACTAAAAATTACTTTCTTTATTTCTGGACACTAAAGACAATAGCCTTTAACACTAGATGTGATCCCATAAATATTGCCTTTTTTACTTTTAGATCTAACTTTAACTCCTTAACATAGTAATATGCAGTAGAACCAAACACATGTTAAGGAATTATAATATGTAGCATGTTTTTTAAACCATTTCTCCAATGGCATTTTACCACCAATAGCAGTTAATGGTAAACGGTTAACAAGGTGACAAGTATATTTCTAATAATGAAGTGTCTGATAATACCTTCATCTTCACATACGTTCAAAAATGGATCATTTTTATACTCTCCATAATAGTTTATATGGAGACATTTGATCTTTTTGCTTGTTTAAGTCTTTACCATCTTTTTCCATTTAAGGAAAATTTCCAACACCTCATCCTTTGTCTTCATTATATACATCTAAACTCTCAAGGAAAAATAATCAATAAAAGGTAATATAATAATATTTTCCTCCCAATGAAGTTATCTTAGAAGGCCTCCACACATTTGAATGAATATAATCCAAAATACCCTCAGTATCATGGATTGCTGTACCAAATTTCATATTTATTTTCTTCCCTTTAATGCAATGCTCACAAAAATCTAATTTGCAAGCCCATGCTCCTTTCAATAATCCTTGATCTATTAGCAATTTTAAGGACTTTTCCTTCAGTATGCCCTAAGCGTATATGCCATATCATGGTTGCTTCTGACTCCTATTCATCAGTAAAAGCTATTACTATTGATGTCCCAATAATTGTACTACCTAAAAAGTAATATACATTATTGCTTTTTCCAAATTCCATTTGGTATCACAAGTGCACTGGAGATGATCCTTATTATCCCATTTTTTGCCTTTACTTTAAAATCTTTTGACTCTAAGGTTCCCATAGAGATGAGATTCTTCATCAAATCTGGCATATAACAAATACCTGTTAAAATTCTTATTGATCCATCTTGATTCCTCAAGCAAATTAAACTAATCCCATATGTGATAAGAGGGATATTATTTACTGTCTAGATAACTCCACCTTTTAGTTCTTTAAAATCAAAGAACCATTCTCGATTGGGGACATATGGTGGCTATAAGTTGAATCTATCAACTAGGAACTAGAACAGTTGGTTAATGGTGTAGCAATAATTGAAAGGTCTAAATCTGCATCATCACACTCAGCTTCATTTGAATTTGAGATAGCATTTCCCTTTCTAGGTTTGCTTTTGTCCTTTAGCTTAGGACAATCTTTCTTCCAGTGCCCTTTTTCTTGACAAAAGGCACATTTATCTTTGCTCGATCTAAACTTTAACTTAGATCTCCCTTTCATTCCTTTAATCTGACTCTGCAAATGGCCTTTAATAACTAGAGCTTTTGCTTCTATACTTGTGTTTTCTTGCTTTTTTTTCTTTCTTAATTCATAACTATACAAGGTAGTAGTTACTTTACTAAAAGACACAATAATCTTACTATGAAGTAAAGTAGTTTTAAGATACTTAAACTTATCAGGAAGTGATCTTAATAACAGTCAAGCCAGATCTTTATCTTTAAAAGTCTCATCCATATGTATCAAATCAGTCACCAACTTATTAAAGCTAGTAACATGATCATTCATCATGGTACCTGGAACATAGTTAAAGCAAAATAATCTCTTTTTCATATAGAGCTTATTCTGATTGTTTTCTTCAAGAATTTCTCCTCCAGTGCCTTCTATAATTTATTTGCAAAATTTCTTTAGAAAATGAATACTTATGCTCTCTAGAAAGACACGATCAAATGGTACCACATGTCAATCTATTAATCATTTTCCATTCTTTCTCCTCAACATCATCTGGTTTCTCTTCTTCAATGGCAATGTCTAGACCTTACTGAAAAAGAATATTAAGAACCTCACTTTGCCACGTGCCGAAATGATCGGTGCCATAAAAAATCTCCATTGCAAATCTTGCATTTGTCACAGTAATTCTTGTCAAAATTGAAGATGATGAAGCTGTTAATGTCAATGTGCATACTTTTGTGCTTTCTGCCATTTTTGCTACAAATTATATTTAATAATTATCGATGCAGAATGCCAATTAGCCCAAATTTTTTTTTTTTTGATGTGGGAGATCAACCAAAGCTGCAATCACAGAGCATACTAAAATAAATCAATAGCTCTAATACCAATTATTGTGGAATTCAGGTTAATTCTCACCAATAATAACAAATTTACCTTGAAAACTATTGCACAGATGACTATAGTGTAAATAATTGTACTAAAAATACTCTAAGGTAAATTCCTAGGAAAGTGTGGTGTGTCATAATGATTCACTTAAATACCACACTTTTAGATAGAATTTTATCAAGATAAGTAATTTAATAACACAATAATTCACGACAACTACATCTGACAATAGTTATTAAATAGACATAAAAGATAACATCAAATTTTAATGAGGTTCGTCCAATTATGCCTACGTTCTCGGACACGAACAAAATAATATTTCACTAACTTGAAAAAATATTTACAAAAGAGAGAAAAAGAATAAAATGCCTAAATATGGAAGAAGGCAATGGTGGAATGATGGGATATTTTAAACATGAGAGGGGAGAGAGAGAGGATGGGGGGGAGTCCTTTTATAGCCTATGAACTCTAAATTTTTCTAATTCCCAATGTGGGATTTTGACAAAAAAAACTAACAAGGTGGGTATGGGTTGAATATATATCTGTAAGACCTTTAATCATCTATTTATAACTGATTTATTGTTTATATGAGTATCCAACTTCATATAACCCATATAAATTTTATCCACCCATTTATCCATTTAAACCCATTTATTGTATGTAGATTTTGCATAAACTCAAAATTTTACATAATAATTGAATATTAGTATTGATATTAATTTCAATTATTCTTTACATATATTTTTGCATAAACCCAAATTTTACATAATAATTAAATATTAGAATTAATCAATTATTTTGTATATCAATTCTTGCATATATATATATATATATTGATAATAATTAAAAAAACAAAAGTTATTTCCTATGAGATGCATGTACAAGTTCTTCCCCTGTGAGTCGGATTCGCCTCCTTAATTTGGATGTGATGGTATAATTAGTCCAGAGATTAACTGGCCAATTATTCCACCAAATTGACAAATTTGACCAAGTCGTCCATATTAACTTTTCAAAAAAAATTAAATTCAGTTCAAAATAATGGTTTTTAATTAATTCATCTAAAATTTTCACATATTAAATCCTATTTTTCATATTTTAAAATATGTAAACTATGAATTAGTAAAAATTCAATTCCCAAAATTTCATTTTAAAAAAAATTAATATTCATTTTAAAAAATTAAAATATAGAAAAATGTAATTAATTTTTTAAAATTTTTTATATAAATATAAATTAAAATGATCAAATAGTGTTCATGTATATAACAAATATTATTCTTAAATTAAATTTTTAACTATAACTTTTTTCAATCTAGTTAAATTTAAATCATATATTCACCTCAAAAAATAGAGAAAATTTTTAAAAAATTAATTTGAAAATTTTGATAATTTAATTTTTAAAATTATTTGTCTTATATATATTTAAGTTTGATATAAACTGTACCTAATTACTCAGTTTTTAAAAGAATTTTGGGTTAATTAATTAAAAATAATAATTTTTCTGTAAATTAAATTTTATTATTTACAAAAAACATATCTTCTACACTTTTTCATTTGGGTAGGTCACATTGTTCTTTACATGTATTTGAAATTTTAACGTTCTCAATCTCTTACTCTTGCTTATTTACTTTTTTATATCTCTTGATAATATGAACGAAAAAATAATTGATAATTTTGATTTGGTTTTTAGTAAAAAAGTTGTGAAGTTGAATAAATAGATGCAATTTAAATTTTTTTAGTTTTTTGAATTTAGAAAATAATTGATGATTCTGATTTATTTTTATATTTCTAAATTTTTCTTTATTTCTTTAATATGAATATATGATTTAAATTAAACTAAATTGAAAAAAAATAAAATTAAAAATTTTAAAATAGTATTTTATGATCTACATGTAGTTAAATTTTTTTATGTTTTCAATCTTTTATTTTTACCCACTTAATTTTTATATTTTTTAATATTTATATATCTAAAATTAAAAATTAAATTTAATAATTTTAAAAACCACATATGTAATTATTTAGTTATTTACATGATAATTATTTAAACCTAATTAAAATAATAAATACACGCAACTTAATTTTTATTTTAAAAAAATACTTGGTCATTTTAATTTAAATTTAAGTAAAAAAATTTTAAAATTATATTTTCCTATATTTTAATTTTTATTATATATATATATATATATTAATTTCTTAAAAATAAAAATTTTAAATTTATTTTCTACTAACTCATGACTTTCATATTTTAAAATTGATAAATTAGACCTACTTAGTCAATGTATAAAAGTTCAGGACCGAATTAGTTAAAAATGTTGTTTTGGACTGAATTAAATTTTTCTGCAAAACTAAATTGAGCTAAATAAGATATATAATATAGAAAAATGTAATTAATTTTTAAAATTTGTTATATAAATGTAAATTAAAATGATCAAATAGTGTTCATGTCTATAACAAATATTATTCTTAAATTAAATTTTTAACTATAAATTTTTTCAATCTAGTTAAATTTAAATCATATCACCTCAAAAAATGGAGAAAATTTTTAAAAAGTTAACTTAAAAAAATTTGATAATTTAATTTTTAAAATTATTTGTCTTATATATATTTAAGTTTGATATAAACTGTACCTAATTACTCATTTTTTAAAAGAATTTTGGGTTAATTAATTAAAAATAATAATTTTTCTGTAAATTTAATTTTATTATTTATCAAAAAACCACATCTTCTACACTTTTTCATGTGGGTAGGTCACATTGTTCTTTACATGTATTTGAAATTTTAACGTTCTCAATCTCTTACTCTTGTTGATTTACTTTTTTATATCTCTTGATACTATGAACGAAAAAATAATTGATAATTTTGATTTGGTTTTTAGTAAAAAAGTTGTGAAGTTGAATAGATAGATGCAATTTCAATTTTTTTAGTTTTTTGAATTTAGAAAATAATTGATGAATCTGATTTATTTTAATTTTTCTAAATTTTTTATTTTTTAATATGAATATATGATTTAAATTAAATTAAATTAAAAAAATTAAAATTACAAATTTAAAATAGTATTTTATGATCTAAATATAGTTAAATTTTTTCATGTTTTCAATCTTTTATTTTTACCCACATAGTTTTTATATTTCTTAATATTTATATATCTAAAATTAAAATTAAAAATTAAATTTAATAATTTTTAAAACCACATATGTAATTATTTAGTTATATACATGATAATTATTTAAACCTAATTAAAATAATAAATAGATGAAACTTAATTTTTATTTTTAAAAAATACTTAGCCATTTTAATTTTAATTTAAGTAGAAAAATTTTAAAATTATATTTTCCTATATTTTAATTTTAATTATATATATATATATATATATATATATATATATATATATATTTAAATATTAATTTCTTAAAAATAAAAATTTTAAATTTAATCATATCATTCATATTTTAAAATTCGATAAATTGAACATATTTAGTCAATGTATAAAAATTTAGGACTGAATTAGTTAAAAATGCCGTCTTGGACTGAATTAAAATTTTCTGCAAAACTAAATTGACCTAATTGGTCAAATTTGCCAAGTTAGTAAATTACCCTTTAAATGCATATGAGTTCTATCACTCAAACATTATCTTCTTTCTTGACCCTTTAGATTGTCAATTTCGTTGCAACACAATTGAAAGAGCCATTTTAGAATTCAGGTTGAATAAATTTAAACTCATATTTTGTTTAAAAAATTAAGCTTTTCATCATTTAAATAAACAAATATTAGTAAATGAAATCAATTATTAATTTTTTTTTTTTAATATATGATTTAAGAAAATTCTGCTTTTGCCACTACTTAGGCGACCTGGTCTCAAGTAAAACGACATTTCTCTGCTAGTTGTCCCCACTTTTGAAGTTTGTGTATTCAAGTTCATTATTGATGTCAATTAAAAGATTGTCAAAGTTGATCAATAAATCTTACATTTGATACACTGAAATACACATAAAAATGCAAATAATTGACAATAATACTTAAGTTAAATGGTCTGTACTGAAATTCTAATGTCGGTCTCCAGTAGAGTTAATATATTATTGTTGTTGGTCACTATAATAATAATAATAATAATAATAATAATAATAAATAAAATAGTATATTTATACATAACAGTAAAGAGATTTCTTTTCGATCGATGATCATAAAAATGACTATAAAAAGGAAGGAAATTTTTTAATTATTACCAACTCGATCTTGTTTTTTTTTATTATTATTATTGGACGTCTGTTTGTAACTATTCATCATATAATAATAATAATAATAATAATAATAATAATAAATGGCTTATATTTCAAATATTGTGTTTCAACAAAAGAAAACACTAAGAAAAAAAAAGTAAAATCATCTAAGAGATATGACGATATACAGTAATAAGTAAAATATGAAGAAAGAAAATAAATTATTTTGTTATGTAGATGAGGCTTGATTTAAAAATTTTTTAAATGAGAGATTTTGAAAATTTTATAGATTCTTTAAAATTTAAAAGGATATTTGATTTAACTTAGAATTGTTTAGTTTATATTTTGGAATTGAAATGGATAAAAATTAAATGATATACGTTAATTTTTGAATTATTTAATTATCGTGATCAAATTTAAAGGATAAATTATTACTTTAATTGACTTTTGTCAAACGAACAAACATGCTAATGAAAAATAATATTCAACACTCATTTAATACATGATTATGACAAATTTTTGTTGGTTGAATGCGCAACTTCTTCTAATTTTATATGGTAAATTTTTGAGAGTTTTTTAATTTTTATTTTTAACATATTTTAAAGTTCTTTCTATAGTACAAATGTTTACATTTATGCAAATAGGATTAGAGCTGTTAGATTTATTTTTATTTAATTATAATTAATAATTTTCTTTTTTACCAATACTTATAAAGTGTACCAATGATTATGACTAAATTAATAATAATTTAACGGTTTTAATTTCATCTGTATAAATACGTATGTTACACTGTAGAGAACTCTTTCAGTATTATTCAATTCGTAAATTTGTATTGTTAAATTCTTTTTAACTCGCACTTCTATCAAAATTGCTGGAACCTCTCGAAGTTGGTTGGACATGACGAGCTGAAATGCTGGATTTGAAAATTTGCTAAAACTGGGCCTTTATTCTTTTCTTTTCTTTTCCAATATGGGATTCTTATCCACATACTTCAACAAAAAAATATTTAATTCAAAAGTATTACATGTAAAATATTAAAAATTAGTTTTAAACTAATAAAAATAAAATTACTAATTGATATAAAAAGTCAGAAAAAAACTTCTTTTAATTATTTTGCCTCTTTTAATTAAACTTCATTATTTTAGTTCATATAATTTTTTCATGTTAATATGCTAATTTTGTATATTATAGGAATTAAATAAATTTAAAATAAAAAATTATAAAACATGAAGAATGCTGAACATTAATTTTTTATGGGGATGAACCAATGATTTGGCCATTTATTTTAATCATTCATAAAATGTTACCAGAGGTCCATAACATTACACTGATGGAAGATTCATGTTCATAATTAAGATGAGATATAATTGCCGATTAAAAAAGTGTGCATATTGTGTAAGAATCTAATATAATTATTTTTAGAAAAAGAAAACATAAGTGTAAAATGAATATATTAAAAAAATCTATTAATTTATTAGAAATGATAAATCGTGATTAAATTATTAAAATACTAAAAATTATATATATATATATATATATATATATATATATATATATTTTTTTTTTTTTTTTTTTTTTTTGCAAGTAGTCAAAGTAATATATTTTAATGCGGCACCTTCATGACCCAATTTAAACAAATTTAGTTATTTGGTTGGATTTTTAACCCGTAACTGCAAAAAAATTAAAAAATTAGTATTAATTTACCAAACTAAAAAATATAATTAAATTATTAAAATACATAAACTTTGTGTGTGTGCATTTTTTTTTACAATTATTATCAATGTAATGACTCAGTATTTTAAATAAAATAATATTATTTTAAAATATACAGTGTTAATAATTTTAAATTTTATTTATATATTATTATTGTTAATTGATAATATTATTTATATATTTTATTTTAAGGAATTGTTTACGTAAAATAATTTATTTTACATGAAAATTTTATTATTTAAATATATTAAATTTAAATATATTAAATTTAATAGTATTATTATCATTATTATTGTTGTTAACATTATTATTATTATTATTATTATTATTATTATTATTATTATTATTAAATTAGTTGAAGGGTAATTAGGTAATTTTATAATTAAAAAAGGGTTAAAAGTGAAAAAAATCAGGTCAAAGCTTTCTTTCTTCTTCTTCTTTTCTTCTCGATCAGCCTTGTCAGCATCACTAGAGCCGCCCCAGTTGTCACCATCGATCGCCACTACTTTAGTCACCTCCAGTTACCGTCCGTCGCCAATAGAGCCCCCTGAAGACACTAGGAACTATTGGAAATACAAGAGGCTGAGAGAAACTTCCATTAATGCCGGAGAGGATTCCGACCACCGTTGGACTTCATTTCGGTCCCTTTTGAAAGCTCTTGATCTGATGAGTCCATTTTCGAGCTCCATTTGAGCTCAAATTCCTTCGATTTTTAGATATCTTCAATTTTTAGTTTATGTGTTTTAGGGTTTTTATTTTTTTTTTCAACTTGATATTATTTGATTCTTGAAATCTTGCTTAAGAAATGTTGTTTGTAGTAGCTTTAGTTTCTCAAATATATTTTTTGTGTATTTTTTTGAATTAATTTGAATTTTGGGTAATTTTTGATTATTTGAATATTAAATATTGAATTTTTGATAATTATGTTAATTAATTATTTTTAATGAAAATTTAGTTAAATTAGTGTTAATAATTTGAGTTAATAATTTTAGAATTATTAAAATAATTTTTAGTGAATTTCTATAATTTTTGAGAGTATTATTTATATTGTGTGAATTTTGTATTTATGAGTTAATTGTGTAATTTTGTAGAAATTATAGTTAAATAATGTGTTTTAAATGATTTTAGAATTATATACGGTATTAAAATGATTTTTATAAACTATTTACTATTTTTAACTAATTAAATACTAATTTTTGAAAATTATATTCAAATAATATATTATTTACTATTTTGGTGATTAAATGGATTTTTAATTACTTTTAATATATATTTAAGCTATTTGAATGTATAAAAGTGATTTTTTTTATTATTTTATGTTGAATTATAGAAAAAATTATATTTTTATTAATATTATATTATTAATTGAGATTTTATTTAATTGTTGTGAAAATAATTGTATTTAGTGTTTTAATATTTAAATATATTATATATTGGTATTTTATGGACATTTATGGAATTTAATTATTTTTATTATATTTATTATTTTATTTGTATTTTTGGTGAATTGTGAACCTCGATTGGAAAATTATCTAATTCGGGGTCCTAACTTGAGGTGTTAAGCCTTGTGTGTTAGAAGTGTATTTTTTCTTGCAGGATCGACTCTACTTTTTAATAGAGAGATGTCCATTTTATAAAGGAGGTTCTACGAAATTTTCTATAGAATTCTCATAAAACATGACGTCGGGTCGATCTTGAATTTATGTGTTTGTCTTGATTATGTATTCCTAGATCGAGTTTCTTTTAGAAGTATAAGTTAGAAATTTATTCTAATTATTATTTATTTTCTAGTTGTCCCGAAATCGAGGCCTATCATACCGGGCCCATCGAGCGAGTCTTGAGAAGCGCAAACTTGTGAGTTATTATTTTATACATGCATTGCATGTAGAATGCATGAAAATTAGCATCCATGAATTTTATAATGAAATTGAATATGAATATTTCTTTAAATGAATAAGTATATTTTTAGTATACTTTTGGTATATTTTTAGTATATTTGATATATATATATGACACATATGCATAATTGTTTTTAGTATAGATTTGGTATATGTGCGTCATATATATTCAGTATATTTCTGGTATATTATGATTTATTTTGGTATATATGTGGCTTATATACAATTGGTATATTTTCTGTATATGATGGGTATATTTTGCTATGAATGGATGCTATTACATTTAAAATATGCATTTTATCATTTTAATAATTATTAATTTTATTTGAAAGATATCAATAAAATGTGCTACCTAGTGGGTAGCACTAGGATCGTGTACATACCGGAGCGATAGATTTTAGGGTTGAGTTATAAAGTCACTCAAGGTGACTTTTATTTGATTGATTATTTAAGATTGATGTGATTGAGTAGTGTGATTGCGGGAGCTCAATTGACCCATTGTCTTGGGGCCAGTCACACTAATAGTGAGACTGCTGGAGCTTGGTTGACCTAGTGTCTCGGGGCTAGTCTACTGTTCAAAATAGAATCAGAGAATTTATTTGAAATTAAGTGGGCATGTATGGCTAGAGAGATATTTTTTGTTGAGGTTGTGAATAACTAGGGTTCTATTTGATCTTTCATTCAAATAAACATTTTTCAGCATTTATTATATATAAAAGTGATTTTAGCATATGTGTGAAATGTCTGTATATATTTACTATATATCTATATATACTGATGCTTGATTGCATATGACATTAGGAGATGCATGTATATATAATATAATAATTCACTCAGTGAGGTCTAACTCCCCTCAGTTGTATTTTTTTCAAAAGATTCCTTGTCTTCAGACCTCAGTAGTAAACCCTACGTCAGACTTTTTCAACTCCGGCTAGATTATGTAAATTATTTATTTGACTTTTGTTGTATTTTAGAAAACTGCAGTAGTAGTCCTTTGTATCTGTAGAATGTTATTTTAATGTAAGAGACCTTTCTCTGAATAGAAATATTTTATTTTATGATATGACATTAAGTATTTATTTTATATCGATTTAAGATTTTAATTATAGTATATTTTTATTTATTTATTACATATTTTTATTTTTAAGGCTTACTACGGGTTTCGGATTTGAAAGAATTTTCGTTCCCTAGTGCCGGTCATGACTCTCCGGTTTAGGTCATGACAAATGTGGTATCAGAGCCCTATGCTATTAGTGTTATGGACCTAGGTTTTTAGAGTTGTGTTTACTTTAAAACTACTATAATTTATTTAGGTTCGATAATGTCTTCGATAAGTTTTCCTTAATTTAGTATTTCGCGTAAATCATTAGATTGTTTATTTTATCTGAATCTTTCTAGTTTTATCTTTTCAGAATGAGGAGGTGGGTGTGTGTCACTCTACCGACCGTTGAGGCCGAGGATGATGAGTCCTTTTAGGATGAGGTTTTACCTTTTGAGTTGCTAGCGAGGCGCAGAGGTCGAGATAAAGGTAGACCTTAAGGGGCGGCAGGTCGCCATAGACAGTGAAAGCTACAGGATGAGGAACCTGTGGAGCCAGAATACGAGGAAGCTAAAATACCTCCAGTTGCACCACCGTTATAGCCTACCTATCAACAGGGTATGTCTAACCCTGAGGCAATACTATTTTATGCTAGAGTCGGCAGGATAGCTTTTGATTGGATGTCAGATTCATTAGAATTTCTGTATACTATTGAGATGAGGACTCAGACTGCTCACACCAAGTACCAGCAAAACATGATCGTCGAGTTGTCAGTTGAGAGATTAACCCTGGATTGGTTCATCTAGGTGATTCAATCGTATATGACGATGATGACTTAGGCACTGTTCAAAGAGAGATTTATGAGGAGATTCTGCCCAGAGCCACTTCGGATGAGTTACAGACTTTTACTGACGAGCATCACCAGAGGAGATAGGTCTGTCGAGGACTACACCAGAGAGTTTCTCCGACTTGGCAGATATGCACAGGATCTTATATGAGATCAGTATTTTACTATTACTACGTATGTCAGTGGTTTGGGTTCTGCATTTATTTGAATGCCTACTGTGGGCCTTACTTTGGAGTCGGTGATAGAGTTGGCCAAGGAAATAGAGGTGAGATTAGTCAGGCAAGGAGCTATACCTGATTATTATTAGTTGAGTATTCAGTAAGGAGGATTCCATACTACTCTGTATTGGACTTTTCAAATTGGTTTCAATAGTCAATAAAGAGGCTTAGTGTAGCAGAGCCAAAGGCAACAACATAGAGTATATAGGAGTATCAGACATGGCCATGCTGGACCTCGTAGACCTATCAGATTTGGATTAGATGCTTCTAGCAGTAGTAGTGGTTGGAGTTCAGGATCAGCAACCAGTGCCTGTCAGACTTGTGGTAGAGTCCATCAGGGACCCTGTTATGTGGCGCCACTAATATGCTTTTGATGCGGACAGATAAGACATTTTACTAAATCATATTTATATTCTGATTTTCAGCCACAACAGTCAATTGTTAGTGTAGCACCAGTTCCTTTTCAATTGCCTCCAGCTCAGCACCCGAGTTCGACTCAGATTGTTGCTCAACAAGAACGTGGTAGAGGTATTAGAGGAGGTGCCAGAGGTTTTGGACGGGCTTCTACCAGTCAGTAGGGAGGTCAAAGTTAGGCCAAGGTTTTCCACCTTACTCAACAGGATGCTCAGACATCTAATGTCATCGTTGCAGGTATTATTCATGTTTGTTTTTTGAATGCTTGGGTTTTGTTTAATCCAGGTGCCACACATTTTTTTACATACCCTATATTTGCTTTAAAGTCGTGTTGGTAAGCTTCGATTAGTTGGACACCGATGTTTTTCTTCCTGGTTGTCCAGTGTTTATCAAAGGTAAAAAATTACCAGCAGAATTAGTGTTGTTGGATGTGATGGAGTTTGATGTGATTTTGGGTATGGATTGATTGTCTCAGTATTATGTCATTATGGATTGTTAGAGTAAAGAAGTGATTTTTAGAATTTCTGATGAAGAAGAGTTTAAGTTTGTGGGTGATAAGAGTTCTGCACCTCAAAATCTCATCTCCGTTATCACAGCTAGGAAGATTCTGAGGAAGGGTTGTCAGGGATATTTGGCATTAGTCAGGGATACTTCAGTGGAGAAGTTGTCACTCATAGATGTTCCTATTGCCTGTGAGTTTCCTGATGTTTTTCCTGAGGAGTTGCTAGGTTTACCACCATAGAGAGATTGAGTTTTGTATAGATGTGGTTCCAGACACCACTCCTATTTCAATGCCGCCCTATAGAATGGCTCCTGCAGAGTTGAAAAAGTTAAAGGAGCAGTTGTAAGAATTGTTGGATGAGGGTTTTATCAGACCCAGTGTTTTTCCTTGGGTGTACCAGTCCTGTTTATGAGGAAGAACAATGGTACCTTGAGACTGTGTATAGATTACAAAAAGTTGAATAAAGTGATAGTGAAGAACAAGTATCCTTTTCTGAGGATAGATGATTTGTTTGATCAACTTCAAGGTGCATAGTTCTTTTCTAAGATTGACTTAAGGTCGGGTTATCATCAGTTGCAGATCAGTGAAGGCGATGTTCCTAAGATGACATTCCGCACTCGATGTGGCCACTATGAGTTTCTGGTGATGTCATTTGGGTTGACTAATGCACCAACTGCTTTTATGGATATAATGAATAGGGTATTCAGACCATTTATGGATCAATTTGTGGTAGTCTTCATTGATGATATACTAGTGTATTTGAAGAGTATAGAGGAGCATGCATATCACTTAAGGACTGTACTACAGATACTGAGAGAACATTATCTTTATGCTAAATTCTCAAAGTGTAATTTCTGGTTAGAGAGTGTTGCATTCCTTGGACACGTAGTGTCTAAAGATGGTATCCAGGTTGATCTACAAAAAATAGAGGCAGTGTTTGAGTGGCCCAAATTGACAATAGTCATAGAGATTCATAGTTTTTTGGGTTTACTTGGATATTATAGGAGATTTGTGTAGGATTTTTCCAGAATTGTAGCTTTTATGACTCGCTTGACTCAGCAGAATGTGAAGTTTGAGTGGTCAGATGCTTATGAGAACAGTTTCCAGTTGTTGAAGGAGAAGTTGGCCACAGCTTTTGGCTTTGCCCAATGGAGTAGATAAGTTCACTGTATATTGTGATGCCTCTAGATTTGGCCTAGGTTATGTGTTGATGTAAAATGGTAGAGTGATAACTTATGCTTCAAGGCAATTGAAGAAGCATGAACAAAATTATCTTAACCAAGACCTAGAGATGACTACAGTGATCTTTGCTCTCAAGATTTAGAGATATTATCTGTACGGGGTGACCTGTGAGATTTTTACAGATCACAAAAGTTTTAAGTACATTTTTAAGTAAAGAGATATGAATTTGAGACAGAAGAGATGATTAGAGTTCCTGAAGATTTATAATTGTACCTTGAGATCATGATGCAAAAGTTTAAAAGATGTAGAAGTACAAGCGATTCACCTTTCAGGTTGTACTCCGAGATTAACAGTGCAGAAGCCTAAGCAACTCATTTTTAGGGTTGTACCCCGAGGTTGATAATACAAAAGTCTAAAGCAATCGATTCTTGGATTGTATCCTGAGATTAACGTTATAAACAGACAAGGGCCGAGATTGTATCCTTTAATTTTTGTTATTGATTTTTTGAAAAAAAAAAAAAATTAAAGTTGTGCTTTTTAAAAAAATCAAAGAGATAAACTGTCAGCACAAAAATTACTTGGTTTGAGAGCAGAGGCTAAAGGATGAAACAATACAAGTACACTGGACTCAACAGTTCAACCCAGCCTTTCTCTCCTTTTAAAGCTTAAAAAGCCCAATCCATTTGACAGCCCAGGCCATCAATAAGGAGGCGCCGCTTTATCTATAAAAACAGCAGTTTATCTATAAAAAAAAAATTATTATTAACGTTGGAGCTGTTGATACGATTTCTGAGATCACGGAAATTTATTGTCAACAACACGTAGAAAGAGGAGTATATCAGAAGACGTGGGTAGTGGGATGATTGGAAATTAGAGAGAGAAAGAAAGAGGAGGAAAGAAAAAAAAAGGGAGGAAGTGGTTCTGCAGGGGTATCTAAGGGAGGAAGTGGTTCTGCAGGGGGGTGTCTTCTGGCTGAAAAATTAACAAATAGGAATATCAGTAAATGGAAGAAAATGCAGAAAGAAGGAAGAATTGAAGGCTAAGGAAGAAAATTTCTACTTGGGTTGAAGAAGGAAAGATTGAGGGATTGGTCCAATTTGCACCTTTCGCCCTGTATTTATGACGGACGCGCGAAGGCTTTTTAAGGAATTTGAAAAGATAAAAAAGGAATATTATGAACTTAGTAGGGGTATAAATGGAAAATAAAAAATTAACGCCTCTTTGAGTTTCCAAGCGAGGCAGAGGCGCTGCTCACTGATCCTTACAAAAAAAAACCCTTATCGAGACATCTCTCTACATTCTAACCCTAATCTCTGTCACCAGGGCTCTCTCTTCCTCTTTCTGCCTCATAAAAACAAGGTATGTTTCGTCTTCTTCGTCCTTTTGTATCGTCAAAGTCGAATTTGTGAGTTTGGAAACGCAGATACGCTTTATAGCTCTCTGTTTGTTGCTTGGTTCGTCTCATATTCCTTGTAATCATGGCGACTAGTGAGTGCCCTTTACTCTGTTTCTTATATCTTTACTCTTTATATTATTCATGATAAATAGAATCGCGTATGCATTTGTTTTCATTAATTGCTTCTTTTGTGTTTGTATGTGCATTTTCTCACTTCCGCTGCCCATATTCTCAAGCACAGTCTGCTGCTGCTGCTGCTGAGCATATAACAATGCCACAGCTGTTGGTTCAATTAAGGAGCTGAGCATATATTTAAAATTTTAATGTTCTCAATCTCTTACTCTTATTTACTTTTTTTTTTTATATATCTCTTCATATCTATGAGCGAAAAATTATTGATAATTTTGATTTGGTTTTTAGTAAGTTGAATAGATAGATGCTATTTTTTTATTTTATTTTTTAATTTTTAATTTTGATAATAATTGATGATTCTGATTTGAATTTTATAAAAAGTTAAAAATAAATTATATTTTTATTTTTTAAATTTTTTAAGTTTCTTTAATGTGAATATGTGATTTAAATTAAATTAAATTGAAAAAATTAAAAATTTTAAAATAGTGTTTTATGATCTACATATAGTTAAATTGTTTTATGTTTTCAATCTTTTATTTTTACCCACGTACTTTTTATATTTCTTGATATTTATATATCTAAAATAAAAAATAAAAAATAAAAATCCGTATTTATTTAGTTATATACATGAGAATTATTTAATCCTAATTAAAAATTTAAGTAGACGCAACTTAATTTTTATTTTTAAAAAATAATTGATCATTATAATTTAAATTTATGTAAAAAATTTTTAAAATTATATTTTTCTATTGGGAAATAGAAGCCATTGTAAATGTTATTAGACAGAATCGAATCGTATGTATTTTGTAAGGTGTATGTTTGACTTTGTAAAGAAAACAGGTAATAAACCAACTGATTGGCTTGCAGCTGCCTGTTTAAATCAAACATTGCCTTCAGATTGGTTTGTTAACTATCTTGATAGTCTATATCCACGTTGTATTTTGGACTCTTTATGATTAGAAAATCTATTTCTATGATTTGTTCAAAAACCAAACGAGCTGAGCTCAAACTTTAGGTTCAAAAACGCTTCAGAGTAGCTGCTTTAATCTAGTGTGTGAATTTGAATTTTTATCTAGCTTCATTATGGAAATTTTTCTTTGATTCATGCTTCTAATGAATATGTCTCTTTGATCTGAACATATACAGAAGTAGTTCTGCTGTGTAACAATACAAAAAATTAAATCTGAGCCGATCTCAAAGCATAATCAGCTAAACAAGCGTTTTAAACATCTTTTTGACTCTAGCATTTGCATGCAACGACTACTGGCAGATAAGGAGGTAAATTCTGATTATTGATGATGAGTTGGTTTTGTTTTCTTGATTAGTAATGATTTCCGTCCGTTTGTCATTGCTAGTCTGACTTGAGTTAGTTTGCTTCTTAGCTTGCTTGCTACTAGTATGCTCTAAGATTGTGTGAAGTATTGTTTGGCTTGAAGATTCCAAAATTTGAGCTCTGTTCTGAATTTTGGTTGGTTAATTATTACTGTTTTGTTTTGTATCTGTGTTTGCTTAGTGAGTTGTTTTAATTCCAAAAATCTTAGTGCTTCTTCTTTTGTATATCTATGTATATGTATGCTTTTCTACTGCAAAATGCCAGCTTAACTTGTTTATTGTCATTTTGGAATAAGGATATATTAATTATTTTTTGGAAAAAGTTAGATGCTGCGGCTGGTGACATCAAGGCAGCGACAAATTACTTTTTCATATTTTCCCCATGTATTTTTGGGGGGGTGGGGGGTGAACAAATGTAATTTAAAAACATTTTCACTGACGCAGGCCGCAGCATGTATCTTTATCCTTTTTTTTTTTTTTCTATTTTGATTTGTCATTTCTAATTACAGCTAAAAGATGTATTAAATAAATACTTATAGTGAATGAATATACTAATTTTTAAGTAAATAATTAATAGAATTTAGTAAGAGTCGCCTAATTTAATTTTTCTATGCACCCATATCCATACTTTAATTTACATATAGTATAAATTAATATCAGAAAAAAAAAATTTCTAAACAATTTTATTAAAAAGTTAGATACATGGCCAATAAATAATTCAACTATGTTATTTTTCTTTTAAGATATTTCAAAATAAATAAGATATAATTTTATATGTCAATAGTGATAAGGGCCCTATAGTGAAGTTATTGAATTTTGTCCCTGTTAAATTAAAGGAAAAATTGCATAATTGGTGTGTGAACTTTTAAAATTTTGTTAGTTTGTCAGATTTTTTTTCTTTTTGCAATTAAGTGTTTAGACTCGCTATTTTTGTCTGAAGTCAGTGGTTTTGATTGATGTATGGTGGCCTAAGTGTCCAATCAGCACTTATGGAGCCCATTTTCATCCATGCAGCTCATCATTTCAACGTATACTTATTAAATGTTATATTAAAAGTCTAAAATGCCCTCATAACTTGACATTTGCTTTTCGGTAAAAAAAAAAAGGTACGCAATTGAATAGTTGAAGAAGAAGAAGAACACTGAAGAATAACAAGCAATAACCATTCTGTTTCATGTTTGTTTTTTTCTATATTTGATTTTGATTATATTTGATATATATCTCTGCAAATGAAACCTTAAAACAAACTAACAATGAATCGGCACTAGTTCTTGAGAGTGAGTGAGTGAGTCACTGATTGTGTGTTGGAAAAAAGAGTCTCACTCTCTCAACATTGCACTCCAGTAATTTTTTTCTGTATGCATTGATTGATTTCATTTTGTCCGATTTCCAAGAAATATGTTACTTTTGTATTATTGTTCTCTTTAGATCGTAATTTTATTGCTTAGGTTTCAGGTTTATTTTGTTTGAATGTCTAAGAATTTTGATTTTGGATTTTCACTAGATTTGGATTTGATGGGTAAAGGAGAGGAGGATTGTTGTAAAAGGGAAAAAAATTGGGGTAGGAGATCAGAATAAAGGAATATTTCCAGCTTGGTCTAAAAGAATTCTAGAAAGTGAAGAGGAATATCAAGTGAATTATGAGAAATTATCAATTTAAAAAGTTGAAAAGAGGAGGTAGATCTATGGTTTTAACGAATTAGAGAATCATGAGGGTGCGTCCATTTTTAAGCTGATCTTGGAACAATTTAATAATACTTAAGTATTTAGGATTTTATTGTTTGCTGCTCTTATTTCCATTGTTTTAGCTTGGTATGATGGGGAAAAATGTGGGAAGATGGACATCACTATGTTTGTTGAACCTTTGGTGATGTTCTTGATCTTGATTGTGAATGTGATTGTGGGTATTTGGCAAGAAAGTAATGCTGAGAAAGCATTGGAAGCTTTGAAGGAAATTCAATCTGAGCAGACTACTATTGTAGGAAATTCATGAAGCCTCACAGAATGAGGATGACAACCGATTGAAGAAAAAATTGAATGAATTTAGAGAGCTGCTAATGCTGATATTTGGAGTGATTTGTGCACTGGTTTGGTTAATTGGATTGTTTTTTTTTTTTTTTTTTCATCAACAGCAAATCCCTAAAGTCTATAGAGAAATATATAACAGAAGAAGTTATAGTCTAAAGTATTTTAGACTTTTACTATAACATTTAACCAGTGCATGCTGATGTGGCGAGCTGCATGGATGAAAGTGGCTCCACATGTACTGATTGAACACTCAAACTACCACACATCATCAGAATCACTGACTTGAGATAAAAACAATGAGTCTAAATACTTAATCGCCAAAAAAATAAACTATTAAAATAGCAAAAATTAAAAAGTTTGCACAATTGTGCAATTTTCCTAAATTAAATCAATCTTTATGGTAGTTCAAGTCTATGTGGTGCGATAATGTTAACTGAAAAAGGCCTTCACTGGACTCACGGGAACAGGCCCGATTCACTTCTCTTCCTGTTTGTTGTACTGTAGCAATACTGTAATCTATTTTAATTTCAGTGACCAACTATTGTATTTCTAATTCAGCCATTTAAAACTGCTTCTGTGTGTTTTGGGGCATTGCTGCCTCTGCCACTGCCGCTTGATTTGTGCAAACAGTGTTGCCAATCTGTATCCTTACACATGTTTGTATATCATCCTTCGGATTTAATTGCTTTGAATCTGGGCTGTTTTTTTGCTTGATTTGCTCTTTTTTTTTTTTTTTTTTGAAGTGCGATAAAGTGACAATGCCACAGAAGCGAACAAGGTGTCGTAGATCAACAATGTCTCCGCTAGCATCATTCTCTCGATTTGCGCGTTTAGTTGCTCATCTTGACACAGCTAACACGATCAAGCGTCAGAAGCTCAACAACAAGAAGCTACACATATCTCCCCCTGGGCCACTGGGTATTGTGATTGTATTCTTATAAATTTAGATGCAATTCTTTCCCTGTACTTAAATAGTTTGATGCTGTTTGCAGGTGATGAAATTATTAGGCGTTCTTTGGAAGAGAAGCGTAAGCAATCTGATTCTTCTGAGGAGGATGAGTTTGAGGAAGTAGGTAAACTACTTCTGTGAAACTGCCAAAAATATGTTAACTTGGTTTGCATTTTGATCGAATTTTGTGCATCTTATGAAGGGAGTTATTCAAGCTGATTTTGCCTTCTTTGATCCCAAGTCCGATGACTTTCATGGAGTGAAGGTCTTGCTGCAGACTTACCTTGATAACAAGGAGTGGGATTTGAGTGGTTTTGTAGATCTGATATTGGGGCAGACCACCGTTGGGACTGTTATTAAAATAGAGGACAATGAAGATGGACTGTTTTCCATAACTAGTGCCCTTAACTTAGGGAGATATACGGCAAGCAATTAATACTTTTTATTTGCTTTTCATTATTTTTATTTGGTAATTTTTTCTTCATAGGCCTTTGTGAGTCCAACTGGTAATATGCTGCAATTACATAATGGCAAGTATGAATACGGTCATACATTGAGGGAAAATCTTCTTGTTTTTATGTTTAGATTCTCTTCTATGTTTTAGGTGTGGGTATGCTGTAGCTATTACCTAAATACGTAAATTTGATCCATGTATAGCTGTTGGGTCTAATTCAACATGTCTCTAAAGTGACAAAATGGCAGGAAGTACCACCTTATTTTTCTTTATATTAAATTTGGTTGAAGTTTTCTTTTTAAACTTTCCAACCAGTAATAATTTATTTGCCAACCAGATCATATTAGGTGCATGGTAAATGCCAATATTCCAACTACTGTATTTAAGTTATATGGAACAACATATTTGTAAGAAGATTTCTAATCCCAAAACGTACTCTGGCCAAAATCTGTTTGAGATTAGCTAGGTTAAATTTGAACCAACAGTGTCGTTTTTTTTATAGGATTGCCTTTCCTAACAAATCTCTAGTTTGCTTGATTATTAGTGATTTTGGATTTATTGGTAATAGCAGTTTCTCTAAAAAGCAATTCATATCTGTGAAATTTCAGTGGTGCTGGCCAATGAATTGTGTTTTCCTTCTTCTCAGGATCATCAGTGCATTATGGAGATCAAGGAATTCCTCATTAAAGTATGTCAAGACAGAAATGTAATAGATGATTTGAGATTGCTTTTGGGAGAGCAGGCGCAGTATGTTGGTCTCTTGGTCTCTCAGCGCGTTGTCAATCTTCCTCCCCAACTTTTGCCACCTCTTTATGATGCCTTGTTTGACGAAATCTTATGGGCTCAAGAAGATGAGGTTAGATAAGAATGTTTGAAATGGGTGAGCTTAATGAATATACCTTTCTTATTAACTTGTGAGTTACTGCTTTGTTTGGTTTGCTAAATTCTATGTTTCATTGTTTTTGAAGCCCACAGAGGAGCTTAGGAGGTCGTTCTGCTTTAAGTCCTATTTGCTAGTTACTAAAATTTACAAGGTATACCCATTTTAAAATCTTCTTGCAGTCCTTGCTTCTACAGTGTCCTTTTATGACCTATGGCTTCTAAAAAAGATCTCTCTTTGGGTGGATATGAAACTACAGCACAAGAATGCAGAACAGAAAAAGATGCAAAGAAGCAACAATGAGGAAATGATATTATACATTAAGCCTGAAGATGAAATTTTTTACAAGGTATGGATACATCAATATCATCTACACAAATTGTCACTCTGCTCTTGCTGATTTATTATTTACTGACTTTTTGGCAAATACATTTTCAGCTCTGTTCATGGTCCTTCTGTTTTCCTTTGTACTCAGAACATATAACAACTCATGAGGCAAGTAACCTTTATCCTATTGAGGTTATATTATTGATACCATATACTGTAAATTTCTAACTGAATTCGATGCAATCTGCTCAAGTTACTAAAGACACATCACTGCTATGGGCTACTTGTATTCATAATATTTTTGTTTTGGTTGTTGTATTCATAAGCATGCAATCTGTTTGTGGTTCATCTTGGGTGGTGTGGGTCCCTGCTGATGCCACTCTAGGTTTTGCAGCAGGATGTTAAATTATTTTTGGTTTTATTGTTATTGCAGCTGAAAAATTACAGATTGATGGGGTTGGTCATGGCTGTAGAGTCTGATAAAATTCCTAAATTTCGGGAGGAGCTGCACACTCTGATTGATGAATCTTGAAAGTCCTATTACCAGGGCATCAAGTTTCAAGCTAAGATCCTTTTACTTTTTCTTCTTGCAGTTGTTGCTGAAAATTTGTTTTAGATTTTGTTATTGCATGTTGAGCTTTAGTATGCAGATGGGTGGCCTTTTTTTTGGGAAAAACTATATGATTTTTATTTATAAGAAAATTTTTCTGTGACTTGTAGGCATCCTCAGCATTTAACGGCCAAATTCATTAACATGGTTTTCATTTAGCACAGTTTCTCTGTGGCATTTGACTCGTACTTGATAAATATCTGCTGAATAGGGTCATATGTGCCCTATCCATAATAACACCTACTTTCACCTCTGAACTTTAGCACTTTATGCCACCTCCTAACTATCATTTTAACCTATCATACAATTACATATTCTATTTTAAACCTATGTAACCTCTACTTAAGTGCGTCTCTAATATGCACTCTGATCTGGACAAGAAAATCTGCATGGACGTATATATGAAAGGTTGTATAGCCAATAAAATAATGCCACATATTTCCTACTTTTCACTTGTTATTGTAAAAAAGAATCCCTTTTCTGTTGCCCATCGCCTTAATCCTTTTTGTTTCTCTCTGTCGTTCGGAACAGAAATAATCCAAATCCCTAAATGTCTTAAAAATCTCAAACAGCTTGAATTAATTTTCAAAGCAGTTGTAGAGGTTTCTTTGTTGATGGTGATCTTTTTGTTATTGTTATATTGCATTAAAGCACAAAAATGTCTTTTGTTTACTTTTGTTCCATCTTTGATGCTGCTTCTTCAAGCAGACACAAGAGAGAAAATGGCGGTCAATGACAGAGGATGAAGTGCAGAGAATCCTCGCATCCTGTATTGGGTGTGATTTCACAAGCTGAGATATCATACATCAATTTTAGATCTCACATTCATTTTGTGATCTGTCGGCTGTTTTTTTTTTTTTTTTTAAAAAAAAAAAAAAAAAAAAAAATTTCCCCCAAAACAAGTATTGATGAGAGTGAAGTTATTGTAGTTGCTAAACTCGAAACAAAGGCTAGAATGGTGGTTTACTCATTTTGGTTTTTGGTGAGTCGCTGGACTTGTTAAAATGCAACCCAAAAAAAAAAAAAGGTCTGGGTAATTATTGAATTCTGCAAATCAATTGGAGCAAACTTAAAACAAAGGCTAGGATGGATAAGGTTGGCTACGAATGGAGAGAGACTTGGGTTTCTTGCTTGAAGAATTCACTTTTCTTTTTTTGTGAGAAACATGGTGGTTTGGGCGGTGGCACACACGATGGTACAAAAGGGTAATGGAAAGAGTGGAAGATGCTGAAGAAAATTACAATTAAATCCTTTCATATTTTTATTATTTCATTTAAATACATCATTTGGTCATGTCAACTCGAATTTTTTGGCTTCACATGTTTAATAGGTGAAAATGCACTCTTATCCAATCGGGCAATTCATGGGCTAAATAGAATAAATTAAGTCAATTTTAAGAGTGAAATAGGTTTAAAATAGAAGTTGAGTTGTATAATAGGTTGAAACAAAAGTTGAAAGGTGATATTAGGTTAAAGTGGTAAAGTTTAGGGGTGAAAGTGTGCATTCGGCCATAAGTAATTTATCAGTAGTTAATTTTAGCAATATTATTACTTGACTTTCAACAACATTTTGTTACTTGGTCCATCTTTAACAATGTTTTAGATTTTCTTCCTTTTATATCTTCTCAGCAACCAAACCAAATTGTATATCATAATCAATTATTTCAAAGCCTACAAGATATAAGGAATTCTACCATGCTTATTCTTAGACAAGGAAAAGCAATTCTAGAGATGGCCATATGCGCTAGAATTGGAATTTCTTAAGCTGCAGGAGAAGAAAATTTGAATCATATTGCCATACTTTTTTGGAGGACATGAATTTGACAAGAAAGTTTAAGTTTGGTTGTGACGCCTATTTCTTTTTTTTGCCATTTAGCTTTTGATTTTAATTCTATGTTACAAATATTTGTATTTATACGAATGGTATTGTAGACACCTGGTCTAATTGGCCCATGAATCGGGGGTGAACAGTAGGTGCTCGGTTTGATTGGCCCACATCAAAACCCGATAATGAGAAAACTCGAAACTCGAATGCAAGTAAAGCTCGAAATCTTCTTGACAATGGATCTAAGAGCCTAAGCCCAGAAAACTTAAGTCCATGCAAACATAACTCCAAATCCAAACTCTTTGGCCCAAAGAGCCCGAATCTATAAGCCAAAGAGGTGATCGCCCCTTTGGCAGTTGGGTAAAGAGGCGTTTTCATTAGGTCACTTGCTACTGCAATAAATGAGGTTTATTAAGGACAACAAGTTGGTGGGTCCTCACCTGTTCTTGCTCTGCAATAATAGCAAGAATAGTTGGTTTTTTGGGAAAAGTTGTGGGCTAAAAAGGGGATGGTAATGATGAAGAGAGTAGGGGTAGGGATTAAATCGGGGAAATATAAAATGAAAAGAGAAGGACATGTAGAAAAGAGAGGGGTGGACAAAGAAAAAAAATCTTAGAGGTTTAAAGAGAAAGAGCTCTGAAACAAGAAAAGAGACGTTCTGGAAAAAGGAAAGATTTTTAGGAAGAAAGGAGGGATTAAGTTTGAAGGTCGATCCTTGAGAAGAAGAAGGTAGAAACCTTGCATTTGGGTGTGCAAAAATCAAGTCCATACCTATTTTTGAGGGTCAACTATTTTGAAAAAAGTTCTTATTTCATTGTAAGTTTTGTTCACTAGTTATTGCTTGCTGGTCAGGGGATCGCCTCTTAGATTGTCTCTGTGAAGAGCGATGAAGGTAACATTTTTTATTTTGCTATTACCAATATCACTATTCATAAGAAAAAAATTTTGTGCTCAATTTTTTTTTTCTTTCAGCCATTTCATTAGAAGAGTGACACGAACATGTTCATCTATTTTGTTTGCTCTCGTTTGGTGTGTTACTTAAAATTTTACGTGATTTTAGTTCAATGTCATATTATTGCATGTATTTTTGCTATTTCAAAAATTACTATTCATATAATTAGGTTTTTATGGCGTTGAATTTGTTAATTTTTTAGCCACTTCACCAGAAGAATAACGCGAGTATTTATGTATATTTTGTTGGTTAAAATTTAATATATTAGTCAAATTTTTACGTGAATTTCGATTGGATTTGCATGGTTTTTACATATTTTATTATTATTTTTACCACTATTTCAATTAAGCCCATTTTTGATGCACGGAGGCATTCGCCTCTTTGCTCTAAGGCGACACCCCATGGCTAGAGGTGACGTCTCTATTTTTATTTTATTTTATTTATTTCATTTTATTTTTTTATGTATTTTCATATTCTTATATTTTCAGTCTTTTTTATATAATTATTTTATTATCTTGCTTAATTAAATATTTGTGTGCTTATTATTTTTTTACTTCTGTTTATTTTAGTTTATTTTCTGTTTATTCTATTCTGTTTTGTATGATAAAAAATATTGTAATTCCTAATCCCTTTCCTCGTTTGATTCGAATGCATGGTTGTAAATTATTACTTGTTTTATTTTTATTGAATGTTGGGACTTAAAAACATGAAATTGGATTAATGTGCAAACTTGGACTTAACTAAAAAATTTGACAATTATTCGAAGACAATTACAAATGTGTGGTAATAAAGAAATAATTGAATAATTAAAGGTAATAATACATAAAACACAAACGGAGGCCAACTACAAGGTTAGGTGGGCATTCTAAAAGTCTATACCTAGTTTCTAAACCCGATCTCTGATGACGGTTTTGGGGAACCTCTGTGGGATTCAGTTGCTGTATAGTGTGTTCTGCCTTTTATTCGGGTGGCGACTCCATCTCCGAATGAACCCAAGACTTATATTGTATTTTCAAGTGGGCCTCGAGTTTACACAGTGCTGTGGTCTCCAAATATTTGAGTGTATGCTAAATCTCATCACCTATAGGTATATGTATTGATACCTAAAAAATGTATCAATAACTGTAAATAAATAAATAATAATTTAACAATTCTAATTCTATTTGTATACATACAATTAACAAGTGCCTGTTAACACACATAACACATATATATATATGAAAAAAAAGGCAAATCTAATATCACATTTGATAGTTTTAGTGCCCAAAAGATAGATTATTCAAGATTCTAATAATTAAGAAAATCATTTTATTGCATTT
Source organism: Mallotus nudiflorus (assembly GCA_947683625.1). Taxonomy (NCBI): domain Eukaryota; kingdom Viridiplantae; phylum Streptophyta; class Magnoliopsida; order Malpighiales; family Euphorbiaceae; genus Mallotus; species Mallotus nudiflorus. Next base: position 3,375,984 of record CANTUR010000037.1, read on the forward strand.
GATTTTGTTCTTAGCATATTAAACATAAGGATAATTTAGGAGGTAGATGGATTATACTAGTACAATGATAATCAACTTTAGTTGACTACAAAAATAACTTTAAAAAAATAAGGTAAAAAAGACAATAATAATAATAGCATATATATATGTAGACACTTGATTCGGTCGGCCCATGTTAGGAGATGAATTAGGGATGCTCAGTTTAATCGACTCGTTATTAAGCCCAATAATGAAAATATGAAACTTGGACATAAGAGCAAAACCTGAATCTTCAATTGGCAATGGACTTGAAAGCCTTAAAAACTCAAGACTTAGCCCAATTGTCTAAAAATAACTTAGGCCTGCTTGGCCCAACACATGCCCGACTATAGAGGCATCGCCTCAGCGCAATGAGGTGATCGCCTCTTTGGTAGCTGCTATAGAGGCGATCGCCTTTGTCTGTAGCAAACCACTTGTAGCTGTAGCCATGGTGGCCAAGTGGTGTGGACCCCACACCAGCAGATCTGATTTTGTATGAGGAATAGATTTTGGGGGGGGGGAAGAAAAAGGCTATAGGGGTTCATGATGAGCTAGAAAGCCTAAGGGCATAAGCAAAGTAAAGGTATAAAAAGGAAATAAAGAAAAAAAAGGGAAAAGGGGGGAACCATTATTTTTTGCTGGAAAGGGAGAGAGTTCAAAGAAAAAAAGAAAAGGGGGCTTTAAGCTCTGAAAAAAAAAAGAAAGAGAAACGTTCTTGAGAAGGGGGAGAATCCAAGCCAAAGCAAGTTCACATTCCCTAGGAGAGAAAGGAGAAAAGCTTGTGTCAAAGTGAAACTTATACCCAAGTGGAGATCACACTCAAAAGCACATCTCTGAGAGTCCATCATTTTGCTAAAATTTTGCATCCAAATACATTTTTTTTATGACTTCATCATTTTTTTGTTTAGTTTACATGTGACTAAGTTGTTAGTATACTTTAGGTATATTTTAGGTTTATTTCGCTTGTTACGCTATCTCATTGATATGATCCTTTAAACTATTGCATGTAGTTGTAATTTGACACCTGTTGGATGCATGTGTGCATGTATTGTTTGCTTAGGGTAGAAGTTTGATTGTCTTGAGAGTCGAGCTAGCCTGTTGATCAGGTGACGCCTCTATGTCAATAAGGCGATTGCCACATTAACAGGTTTTCAAGCAATATGATCCCTTTTTTAAAAACTTGCATGATCTTAACTTTGCATGTTTTTTTATTACTTGTAGTTAATACGTTGCATGCTGATAGTTTGACCATTCAAGCCTTTTTAGTTCTTATTATAATTTCTTTCGAGAACATTATTTGTAAAATATTGTTACTAATATGCTGTATTTTAAGGGAAACTAACCGTATGATTATTGCAGGAATTACTTGATGACCTACGTCATTGAGTAGTCAATTTAAATAGCTAACCCCTTAGAGTATCTTGCTTGTGTAAATAGTTTATTATTTATTTATTTTCGATATATGTATAGTTTATTTTTCATATATTTCTTTTGATTTTATTCAAAGGCGTTGTAATCCTTAATCCCTTCCCCCCCTTAGGTTTGAATAAATGGTTGTAAATATTGATTATCTAATTTATTTGTTGTAAATAACGGGACTACGTACATGAAAAAAGATTAATGTGCAAACTTGAGCTTAATTGTAAAACCTGGGGAATAGATGAAGGCAAGTGCAATTTTGAATGTAAATAAGAAAATAATTAAATAATTAAAGGTAATAAAACACAAAATACAAATGAAGGCCAACTGTAAGGTTGGATAAACATTCAAACGCTCATACCCAGTTTCTGAATATGATATTTTATGAAGGTTTCTGGGAACCTCTGTGGAATCCAGTTGTTGTACAGTGTATTTTGATTTTTATCCGGGTGGCGATTTCATCTCCGAATATGCCCAAGACCTATATCGTATTTTTAAATGGGTCTCGAGTCCACACAGTGTCGTGGTCGCTAAACATTTGGGTGCGAGGTCAGCCCCACCGCCTACAGTGGCGACTCCATTGGGGATAAAGAAATTGATTCTAGTGTTTTGCGTTTTATCATTTTTAATTATTTTTTTATTTCTTCCTGCATTTATGCATTCACTACACATTTTGCACACAATGAGCACTTCAGTCCCAAATAAACCCAATAATAGTTAGTACTTTGCTATCTATGTTTCACTTAAACCTGATGGTGGAATATTTGATTATTGTCACTCACAACACATACTAATCCACATTATTTGACCTTTGAGTGGGGAGACGTATATGGATGTATATCGTTGTGGGAATTGAAGCCTTTTTACGCAAGACTTAAACCCATGTAATGATATAGCAATTATCCTTAAGAATTTTCCCCACATGCATATGTGTTATGCTATATAATGGACCCTTAAAATAAATCTTGAGCCCATCAATAAGCAATCCAAGGTAAAATGGGCTCTCGTGTCCAACCAAAGCCCATTATAAACAAACTAAGTTAATAAGGGCCTCTTATGCCTATTCATAACCCATTTCAAATGGGCCTTGACAAGTGAGTTTATGGTGCTAAGGACCTTGGCTTATAGGAAATGGATTTAGGCTTTATTTAAAGGACCTGTTACTTATTTGAATCATTTTGAGAGTTATCTTGCATACGTCGATTTTGTTATCCCCCATTGATAATTAAAACCCATGTCAAAAATCCTAGGGCAAGATAATCGCCATTGAATACGCGTGTGGGGGAAATAATGGCGTAAGTTTGCACGTTTAAGCTTCACATTTTGGTTTTGTGCTTCTTCTTTTTTGTTTATTTCTTAAGTTTCCTTTAAATAAAATGGAATTGCATATCATGCATACACATCATACATCATTCTAACATATGATTTTGCAGCATTATAGATCCTTCGAGCTCATCAAAGTGGATCCGAATTAGTTCAGGTCGTTTGGTAAGAAATTCAAAAATGGAAATGGCAGGTGATTTTGATCCAGAGGCATTTAAGGTAAAGTTGAAAGACGAAGTGATTGCAGAAACCTGGTCTATGATGAGGGAGATGATGGGGGAAATTACTAAGCTCATTAGGGAGAATCAGCCGGTATAGCCATCTAATGTGCCACCAATCAATTCGGTAGATCTCGATGAGGAGATCCTAATTAAGGGAAAGGAAGAAGATGATGTAATGGTGCTGGCCAACCCATCAAACCGGATAAATGTGAACCTAATCGAAGATGTGGGGCAAACTAAGTGGGTTAAGAGCATGACCAAGGCTATAAACCAAATGCAGATGATGATTAAGGAGAAGGGCATTGTTGCCCTTTAGATTATGTTGATCTAAATCTAAAAAAGGAAGATAAACCGCTACCCTATAAATTCAAATTCTTTGATATGAAGAAATACTCTGGCGCCGAGGATACCCATTTGCATATGAAGCAGTATGTGACTTATATGAAAGCCACTGATTTGACTAAGAGCCATATCATCAAGCAGTTCCCTATGTCATTAGAGAGAGCACCGATCCGCTGGTACTACACTTTGGAACCACATGTTCAATTGGATTGGAAGGAATTATGTGCCGTTTTTATAAAGCAATATGGCCTCAATGTTTAGTTAGAGGTGTCCCTGAGAGATCTGCAGAACACTAAGTAGAACTTTAATGAGTCCTTTGCTGATTACCTGACTCGCTAGAGGCGAAAGCTGTCTTTGATAAAGCATAGGCCTGCTGAGTCAGATCAATTAGTCCTGGCAACAGAGGGGTGTGTCCCAGCATTGTCTAAAAAGTTGAGAGATTTAGGGATCAGAAACTTCAAAGAATTGTATAGGTTTGGGATCCAAAAAGAGTCAGATTTAGCTCAAGAGAAGAAATTCTTCAGAGGAAGGTCTGGGGGTAAGGAAGGAGCTAGTTCAAGCAGTAATGTTCAGATCAATGCTATCTGACCACCAAGCAACAACATATAGGTTAATGCAGTTAGACAGCCTCGGAGATTTTCGAATTTGGGATGCCCTTTATCTAAGGTCCTCGACAAGCTTATTGAGAAAAACCTGTTATAGCCTTTACCTTCACAACAACCCTTACCCAGTGCCAACCCAAAGCTTTTCTACAAGTTTCACCAGACCACCGAACATGACACTGATAGTTATGCTCGATTAAAGCATGAAATCCAAGACCTGATTGACTCAGGTAAGATTACTGACCTAGAAATCAGAAAGCCAAATACACAAACCAACCCCTTATTTAACTATTGAAATATGCCACCACCAAATTGCCCATTTTGATGATCAACACTGTTCTAACGAAGGAGCAAGTCCTAAACTCCTTCGTGGATGTCGCTCGCAACTCCCTAAAAATTGAACTTGAGAACCCAAAACTAAGCAAATAACCTATGGAATTGCATGTGCACGTCTTGGACATATGAAGTTCAGATGATGAAAGTGAGGGACAAGTTGACTTGTGGGACAATGAAAGAAGTAGATCAGGCTAGTCTGTGGGGAAGGTTGAAGAAAAGAAGGAAGAATCCGAGATTGCCAAGTCCGAGCCTAAAAAGACAGAAAGTTTAGAAAATGGGAAAAAAGCAAAGCAAAATGAGGAGACTGTTGCCAGTGTCTGGGAGTTACTTATGCATTCTAGGGATCATAGGCAGGCCTTGGTTCTGGGGCTGGATCAGAAAAAGATTTCCACTAGTTGTATAGTAATAATCCTAGTTTTTAAATTATTTTATTATATAATGAGATATGTAGTGTTAATAAAGTTTAAAAGTTAAATTTAATTATTTTACTATTTTATGATTAATTATTATTATTTTATATTTAATTGTATTTTCTACATAAATATATTATTTTGGAACTTATTATTTTGGACATTTAAATTTCATTGTGTATATTTATTATTTTTGAATAGTATTATTTTAATAACATTAATTTAGTGTATGGTTATTTTAATGTTATTTTTAAGTACTAATATTATTTTATTAACTGACGTGATTTTGAGTATTGTTAATTTTTTTAAAAAATTATTCCACTACTATTATTAATATTATTATTGTTATTTGTTAATTTACATTATTTTATTTTATTAGTGCATGTGTGTGGGAATGTGTATATATATATATATGTGTGTGTGTGTGTGTGTGTATACTATAGTTTATGCGGGCTATTATTATTATAATTATTGTGTGTTATTATTATCATGGTTATTATTTTTATTATCATTAGTATTATTTTTATTGTTTAATATTATTATGAATACTATTTTTATTATTCAATTATTTTATTGATAGTGTTAATTTCAATTGTTAATACTGTAACAGTTATATTGTTAGTGCATGTGTGTGTACCTATATATATATATATATACAAAAAATAAAAGAAAATAGAAACCATTTGCTCCCTTCCCTCCCGCATAGTCCCAATCGCCTATTGTCACTATGCGTCTTCAACCTTCGCGCTGGATAGCCACCCATCCTCCTCCTTCCGCCATCACCTCCTCTTCCCTTCTTCTTCATCGTCTTCCTCTGGAGCCGCCGGAACCAGCAAGAACAGTAGAAGTAGCAGCGGCGACAACATGCTTCCTCACCATTGGCGATGGTCCCAACAGTGAGAGCTGGTGTTCCTTAGCTAGTTCGACTTCTTGAGCTCTGGAGAAGATGATTTTAGGCATGATTTGAGCTCAAACTCATTCGATGGTGAGTTTTACTTAATTTTAGTCTATGTCCATTTTTTGTTTTTATTTTTTTTTAGCTTGAGTTTGGTTGATTCTTGATAATTTATTTTTGAAATGTTGATCTATGCATCTTAATCTACTCATTGGTATTTTTAGTTTATTTTTTTTGAGTTTATTTGAGTTTTGGTTAATTATTGAATATTTTAATAATTTAAAAATGAATTTTTGTTAATTAATTATTTTAATTATGGATTTAATAAATTTAGTGTTATTATAGTATGTTGGTAATTATAATGTTGAGAAAAATATTTTTGAATATATTATATAATTTTAGGAATATATTTTGTATTATGGGAATTTTGGAATTTTGGGTTAAATAAGCATTTTGTTAAAAATATTATTTAATTATGTGTTTTAGATAATTTTGGTATAAAACATGTTGGTAAAATTATTTTTGTGATTTTATATAAATTTTTAAGGAATTAGTTAGTATTATGCCATTTTTTATTATTTAGGTTAATTATGAGTTTTTGTTGAAATTGTGGTTAAATTATATGTTTTAAATGATTTGAACTAATAATTGGTATTAAAATGATTTTTAAAAATTATTTGCTATTTACAACTAATTAATATTAATATTTGAAAATATAGGTTAATTATGGATTTTGTTAAAATTATAGTCAAATGTTATATTTTAAATGATTTTATGATTATATAGAGTATTAAAATGATTTTTATAAGTTATTTGTAATTTTTAACCAATTAAAATTAATTTTTGAACATTATATTCAAATATATATTATTTATTATTTTGGTGATAAAAATGGGTTTTAAACTAATTTTATTATATAATTAAACTATTTAAGCAATTAAATGTGAATTTTATTATGTTATGTTGAATAATCATAAAATTGAATTTTTATTAATATTATATAATATTTGAGATTTTAATAGTTAAATTGTGATAATTTTAGAATATTATGTAAATAATAAGTGTATTTATTATCTTGAGACTAAATGTGTATTTTATTTATTTTGTGATGTTAAATTGTGATTTTAAATATTATTTGCAATTTAAGTTAATTTAATTGTAAAATGGGGATTTTATTCCATTTATGAATTTTATTATCAAATATTATTTAAATTAGACTTTTATGTTTTAGTTGGAAAATAAAGGTTTTTAAACATTTTATGGGTTTTTGATGATTTTTATTATTTTACGGTTTAATGTTGTGATTTGTGAACCTCAGTTGGGAATTTATGGAGTTTGAGGTCCCAACCCGAGGTGTTGCGCTTTGTGATTGTAGAAGTGTGTTTTCTGTATAGGATTGACCTTACTTTTGTAGGGAGATATCCGTTTTACAAAGGAAATTTTACCGAAATTTTAGTAGATTTCTTGTAAAATGCAACAATCGGTCCAAGTTTAGTTTTGAAATCTTTGATTGAGTCTATCTATAGTAATCCTAGAAGTGTAAAACTTAGAACTTTATTATGATAGTATATTATTATTTATTTTCTAGTTACGTCAAGACCAAGGCTTATCGGATCAGGCCTTTTGAATTTGTCTCGTAGAGCGCGAATTAGTAAGTTATTATACTATATATATATATATGCATTGCATTTAGGGTGCATGACTTAGGATTTTTCACTTTCATTATATATTTTTAAAAGTGATTTAATTTATAACATGGTTTGGTATATTTTCAGTTTATTTTTAGTTTATTTCGATATATATGATTGCATATTTTCAATATACATTTAGTATATCTTTGGTATATTTAGGATTTATTTTTTATATATGCATGTTATATTATTAGGTATAGTTTTAGTATATTTTTAATATATGTTCAAATTAAATGCATGTTTTATCTTCGTTGTAGACTTAGCATGTTTAGTATATTTTAGGTATAGTTTTAGTATATTTTAAATGAATACATGTTATATTATCGATTTATACTTAAATTATTTTTAAGTATATCTATGGTTTATTTTTGGTATATTTCATGTTTGAATTGACTTTATTTGACATATATATACTCAAAATATACTTAGTTTATTTTAGGTATATTTCTAGTATATATATGATTTATTTTATCATTATGACTATTATTCTGCATTATTTATTTTTTCATATGTATGTTTTATTTTAAGTGAGCTTGTATGGCTAAAGTGATGTTATTGTTGATTGAGGTTGCGATTAAATAGGGTTCTATTTGATCCTTCAATAAAATAAACATTTTCTGCATTTATTATATATATAAAAGCAGAGTTTGACATTTATGTGAAATGCATATATATATATATATATATATGGATGCTTGATTGTTATGGTTTAGATTGCATGTATATATATTATAATAATTCACTCAGTGAAGTCTAACCCCCCTCAATTATTTTTTTCAGGAGATCTTAAATTGTCAGATCTTAGTAGTATAACTCTTCACCGTTGTTCTTCTACCCCAGCTAGATTATGTAATATGTATATTTTAAACTTTGATTTGTATTTTAGAAACTGCAGTAGTAGTGTTATTGTATCGGAAGAGTATTATTTTATTTTTGATACTTTGTACCCAGAGTATTGTATGAATATTAATTTATTTATGAAAGGATATTAAGTATTTATTTTTGTATATCAATTAAAAAAAAAATTTAATTCAGTCGTACTTTTTATTTATTTATTGAATGTTTTTATTTTCTAGGGCTTGCTATGGGTTTTGAATTCAAAAGAATTCCCATTTCCTAGCGCCGATCATGACTCCTAGTTTTGGGTTATGACATGTACCCCAGAACAAATGGTCGGATCACAAATGGAAACCCTTTAAGGGATGATAACATTTTCTAATGACGACCTGCCTCTAGAGGGGAGGGACCATTACAGGGCTTTGTTTATCAAGGCTAGGGTGAAGGGAAAAATGACTTGCTGCGTGATGGTTGACAATGGTTCTGCCATCAATTTGTGTCCATTAAAGATTCTGCCAAAGTTAGGGTTGACGATGGCCAACTTAAAGCCTTTTGAAGTAGTTATCAAAGCCTATGATGACACCAAGAGGTCTATGGAAGGAACATTCAGGGCGTTGGTCAAAATGGGACCTATACAAGTTTGGGTTGACTTGCACGTGATTGATATCCCAATGACATTTGCTATTTTATTGGGAAGGCCATGGTTTCACCCCTTGGGCAGCATCCCATCCACTGTTCACCAAAAAATTTAAGTCCCCTCATAAAGGAAGGGTTGTCACCATCTTTACTGAAACCGATGTCGCTATGACTGCATTGAAGTTTACCCCCAAAGAGATCTCCATAAGCCCTAGTTTTGAGGTTTATGTAATTTATGAGGATGAGATGTATTAAAAGGTTCTAAAGATGATATGCAACATGAGGTTTACACCCAGCATGGGGTTAGGAAGAGATCAGAGCAGACCTTCAGAATTTATAGAAAATAAGATGCCTGTTTTGAAGCACGAGCTAGGATTCAAAGGGGCTAACGATACTGGGGGAGAGATAGATATTTGGGGCTAGTCTGAAGAAAAGGAAGAGGAAACCGTGGCTGAAAAGAAAACTCTATGGGAGATCTTTGTAAAGGAAGGCACTGGGTACCCATATAATGGAACTCTAAAACCTTTCTTGATGGCTAGGGAAGTTATTCCAGGGTTTGAAATCTTTGCCAAATTTGTGAACAGAGCCAAGGGTGTTGCTGTTGAAGAAGTCCCTACTGAGGAGTTGGTGCTGGCTGAAGAAGATTTTAAAGGGAATAAAGCTACCTCAGAGTTGAAAGGCATTGATGATCAAAGTAAAGAACTTGATTTTGAAGCCTACGTCCTCAACTCTATTATAGATGTCTTTTATGATGACTATGATGTTTCTTTTGCTTCTTTATTTGAAAATAATGATTTTTTTTCGAAAGTGAATGCAATGAATCCTGAATTTGCTTATTTGTGTGATGTGTTCCCTAATGGTTATTCTATTTATGATGATCATTTCATGCATATATTTGACATTAATTCCATGAAAACTGAATCATTTAATTTAGGCACAAATGATAATCCTAAAAATATATTGCTTGCTTTTGGTTTAACTCATGATAAGAGAGAAAAAATAAAAGAAATCTTAACAAAGAGACAGAAAGTATTTGCTTGGAGTTATGAAGACATGCTTGGAATCGATAGGGAGATCTTAAAACACAGGATCCCCATATATCCTCACATAGCACCAATAAAGCAAAGCAAAGGAGGTTAAGGCTGGAATGGGCTCTCTTGGTCAAAGAAGAAGTCAAGATACAATTAAAGATAAAGTTTCTAAAAGTGGTAGAGGATACTCAATGGTTAGCAAACATAGTTTCGATTCCAAAGAAAGATGGGAGGGTTAGAGTATGTGTGGACTACCGATATTTAAACAAGGCCTGCCCCAAAGATGACTTTCCGCTACCACACATCGATACGTTAATTAATAACATAACTTCCAACGTGATGTACTCTTTGATGGATGAATTTTTAGGGTACAATCAGATCATGATGGCGGTAATGGATAAGTTAAAGACATCCTTCACTACCGAATAGGGCGTATACTGTTACCGAATTAATATGAACCCTAAAAGGGATCAAAAGTGCTGAAATGTTAAGAATTTAAGCTAATTAGTTTAATTTCCTATTTCGAAAATAGGAAATTAAACTAATTAGCTTAAATTCTTAACATTTAGGCATTTTTGATCCCTTTTAGGGTTTATATTATGAATGATGCCTTTTGGATTAAAGAATGCAAGGGCCATTTACCAGAGTATGGCAACCGCTTTACTGCACGACATGATCCATAAGAAGGTAGAAGTGTATGTGGATGATATGATGGTGAAATCTGCAACCAGGGAAGGGCATTTTGAGGCTCTAGATAAGTTTCTAGCAAGGGCCAAAAAGTGCAATCTCAGACAGAATCTGAAGAAATGTGTTTTAGGGTTATATCTGGGAAACTATTGGGACATATTATCAGTCATAAAAGAATAGAGGTGGATCTGGATAAGATTAAGGCAATTAGGGATATGCCCGCATCAAGGAACGAAAAAGAGGTCCGAGGGTTCCTGGGCCACTTGCAGTATATCTATAAATTTATAGCTAAATTGACAACCGTCTGCAATCCCATCTTCAAGCTCCTAGAGAAAGATCAACCCGTGATATGGGATGAAAGGCGTCAGTAAGCCATTGAAGTTATCAAGGATTATATGATGAATCCTCATATTTTTCAATCGCCAAGGTCGGGTAAAGCCTTAATCCTATAGCTGGCAATTGAAAAAGATGCAATAGGGGCAATGTTGGCATAATAAGGCGAAGAGAAGATAGAGCATGTTGTGTATTACTTGAGTAAGAAGCTTCTACCTTACAAAACTAGTTATAGCCTTATGGAGAAGATGTGCCTAGCAGTGATTTGGACAATAAATAAACTCTGACACTACTTTAGTCTTACAAAGTGCAGTAATTTCCAAACATGATCCCCTCAGGTATCTCCAGCAGACCCTGTCGCTTATAGGAAAGTTAGCTAGGTGGCTCGTTCTACTCATAGAATTTGACATAGAATATACAACTAAAAAAACAGTGAAGGGGAGAGCGGTAGTAGACTTCTTGGCACAGAGCCCAGTAGATGATGACTAAGAATGGAAGTTGGAGTTTCCTGATGAACACCTGGGGGTAATAGAGGTACAAGTTTGGGAAATGTACTTTGATAGAGCCATCAATAATAAAGGGGTCGGAATAGGTGTGATTTTGGTCATACCAGAGGGAGCGATGATATCGATGGTAAAAAGACTCGAGTTCGAGGTAACCAATAACCAAGAAAAATACGAGGCCTACATTTTTTATCTAGAGGCATTATGCAGTGTAGGAGCAGAGAATGTTACCGTGTATGGAGACTCCATGTTAGTCATAAAATAAGCTACTAAAGAGTGGGAGATAAAGGAGGACAGTTTGCGTATGTACTGGGAATATTTAGCTACTATCTTGTGCTCATTTATTCAGTGTAAGTTTATTCACTTGCCAAGAGAAGGAAACCAGATAGCTGATGCCTTAGCCACACTAGCCTCTATGTGGGAAAATGGGAAACAGCCAGGCTAGACCCTTAATTCTGATGAAATCTTGAGGCCCTTATTACAAGGAGGTGAGGGTGACACCAGTCGACACTACTGAGAAGCCTTGGTTTTATAACTTACAAAGATATCTAGAGACTGGGCAATTTTTAGATTGCACTGATAGGAAAGAGAGGATATCACTGTAAATAATATCTCAACAGTTTATAAGTCACAATGGGATGCTGTATAAAAGAATGTCGATCAGGGTACACCTTAGATGTGTTGATAAGGATGAATCCCGAAAGCTTATGGAAGTGATTCACGAAGGAGTATGCAAGCCACACATGAATGGGATTGTCTTGGCAAAGAAAATAGCTCGTCAGGGTTACTTTTGGCTCACCATGGAAGTAGATTGCGTTAGATTTATGAAGAAATGTCACAACTACCAAACTTATAGTGACGTTAGCCACTTACCATCTATGGAACTTCAGGGAATGACTTCTTATTGGCCATTTGTTGTATAGGGGATTGATATTATAGGAGAGGTAAGGCCAAAAGCATCTAATGGTCATCGGTATGTTATTGTGGCTATCGATTACTTCTCCAAGTGGGTTGAGGCTGAATCTTATGCTACTATGGGTTTGAAATAAATGTTGAGGTTTATTGAGAAGAACATAATTTGTAGATATGGTTTGCCACACCATATTATTATAGATAATGGGGTTCAATTTTGAGCAAAAATGGCTATGTTGTTGAAAGACTATAAGATTGAGCACCACAGATCATCTCTGTATAGGTCACAGATAAATGGGGCGGTGGAAGCAGCCAATAAGAATGTGAAAAAGATCCTGGCCAAAATGTTAGAGAATTACCGAGATTGGGTGGAATACTTGTAATTCGTATTGTGGGGGTACCGAACCACTGCTAGAACCTTGACAGGGGTCACTCTGTACTTCTTGATTTAAGGATATGAGGCCGTTTTATCGGTGGAGGTTGAGATAAGGTCATTGCAAGTCCTGCTAGAGTCTAAGCTCCTCGAGTATCAATGGGTGGAGATTCGATTAGCTCAGTTGACATTGCTAGATGAAAAGAGGATAAAAGCTATGTATTATTCTCAGTTGTATAAAAAAAGAATAGCTCGGGCTTACAATAAAAAGATCAAGCCAAGAAAGATCCAAAAAGGGGATTTGGTGCTGAAGCTTACAAAGTCAATCATGACTGACCCTCGAGAGAAATTCAAGCCAAATTGGGAAGGACCATATCTGGTAAAGAAGTTATTTTTGAAAGGTGCCGCCATTCTGTCTAATATGGAGGTAAATGAGTTTAAAGAGCTCGTCAACTTAGACAAACTCGAGAAATACTTTTTGTAAAAAGTCTCGCTAGGGAGAAAACCTTGAAAAGAGGCTATCTAGGCAAAAATTATAGACAAAAAAAAAAGTCCTATTGGATTAAAAACCTCAAAAGAGGCAATCCAGGCAAAAGTTAAGGTTTTGTAAAAGGAGAGAGAAAGATGCAAAATGGTTAGTTGAAAAACTTGTAAGGGCAAGCCAACTAACAACATGAGATGCATCAAAAGTAAAATGTATATACATATTATGCTTAAATTGAATGAAATAGATTACTTCAATTACTGTTAAGCATTGCATAAAGTGTCTATTACAAGCTGTTTAACTGACAAAAAGGGAAACTACATCTAACAAAAAGGAAAATGATGACTTAATTTCATGAGCTAAATTTGTATTCTTTTCTTTTGTTGGTCACCTCGAAAGCTCAATACTTGTAACTCTCTTGTTCTCTTATTTCTAATAAATTCATCTCTTTCTGTCTGTTGTAAGTAGACCCATGCTTTGTAATGATCATCAGTAGTCTGATCTCCATTGTAGTCTAAGTTTCTCTCGATGGTTTTTCAAGGCCAAGTTACCACCAAGTGGTCCAGGAAGTTTTTAGAAAGGGGTCCTGGTTTGAACTTATGAACTAATTCTACGATCAGTTATTTGTGACCGTATTAACGACAGAGGCGGGCTGGATTATAAAAGGTGGCAAAATGAAGATCAACAATCAAAATGCAATATGTATAGGACCAGATAGTCACATGCTGCAATCTCCACCAAGGGCATATCCAGCGGATTAAAGTGTCAGAAAATGTTGATAACCAGCTGTGAACATCTATCGGAATGGGGTGTAGCTTCCTTGTTCAGTAATGTTTGGCCTTATAATGCCTAATGTCTTGAGGGAGTTCAAGCAGACTCAATTTTTCATAAAGCCAAATCTGCAAATTGACAAATGATGAGGTGTAATTGATAGGATAGTTGAAAGTCAGGAATTGACACTGGAGAGCTTATCTCCAATAGATTGAAGAATAATTATATTTTTGTGAATTTGTTTAGTCCAATAATAGTTTTTGCTAGAATGAGAGAGAAGGAATTAAGCCTTGATTCCAATTGATCAAGAATGGAAAGGACCTTCGAATCACAGTGTTCAGAGGAAGAAACCAGCAGAAACTGGGTGTACAAACAGAGAGTTATCATGCAGGGCCAGTAAGTTTCTTCTTTGTTCACACCTATAGTGATCTCGAGGAAGGATTCTAATATGATTTCTAAATTGAGAATGCAGTGATAAGAGGAGCGTGGTGGAAGGTTGAATATATGTGCCATCTGGCATTGAATGGAGTGAGGGTTTGGGTTCTCAAGGTCAGGAACTGCAAGTCGACAAGTGGAATTTGCTTGATGATCAAGAATTGCTTTGAATTCCTTCGACAGGGGACATATTTCCACTGTGTTGAAGCGAAAAAAATGTTTCTGGGGATTCTAGAACTGAGTCATGGTATGAAGGAAGGGAAAATTGATCCTCCTAGTATGTAGTGATTTGAAGACCAAAAAGTGAAACGGCTCTAACCAAGCCCAAGACTTCTTATCTAAACTTTTCAAGATCGGTTGTAATATTTTGAGACTCCGTTCAGTCATGGTTTAAGCTTTTAGGGGTGCCTAGAGAGAGAAATTGGAGGTTAAGGATGAAGGTGTCTTAAGAGCAAGGCTGGGCAAAGGTTTTGAGCTTTTAAAGGGGTAGGACCGCTTGATAATGAGGTGATCGCATCTTCATCAGAAAGCCATGAGGCAATCACCTCTTCAGCAATATCAATTGTTAAGCTTCATCGAACTGTACAATCTTAGTAAGTGTAAATCATAGTGTAGCGGGGCAGATGCACACACATGTAATCATTAAAATCAATTTGCATGTAAAAGAATAAATTTAATTAAGATAAAAGTTGAATTCTGTAAACAATTCATCTAAAAAAATAGAAAAGTGTATGTGTTCATTGTCCAAGTTGAATAAATCAGTCAAAAGGGGGAAACAATAATTTATAGGCCCTGGTACATTAAGCGTCCGATCTGGCACCCTCAGGGTTATCCCCTCCTCCAGCGCCACTGCCACTCCCGTCCTCATCATCATCATCCTCATCGATCTGGAACACATCAATCTGGTGCCTAAGAGTGGTGATCCTCGCCTTGCTAGCCTCGTCACGGTCCTGCTCAAACAAATCACAGGTTAGTGAATCATACAAGCATGCATACATGTAAGGAATAGAAAGATTCTTACCCTCCATTGCTGGGTGACCTCTAACATATAGTCTCTTTGAGCTTCTATCATGCCATACATGTATAGGCTTTGCTCCATAGAAATATGCATTGTTAAATGAATGTTATAACTAACAGATGGGTTGAGAATGATAATGAAAGTAGGTCAGGAGTGAACTTGCATGAGTGGCACCACCAGGGGTGCATACAGGTGTCAGATCTTAGTCTAAAGTCAAAAATTGACGAGACAACTCTCCAGGAGGGACCCAACATCGAGCTAAGGGTTCAGGGACATGAATGAAGCTATCGGGAATGAACTGAGAATTGGAGGCAGTAGGCGGCCTGGCCTGCTTGGCAGCTGCCGAAGTCTCCTCCTTACCTTAATCCAAACAATGCCTCAGGGGATCTCTCTCTCACACTTGAGATCTAGCCTGAGGCATAGGCCTAGCGGGTGCAGCCTAAAGGCAAGAAAAGGAAAGCATGTAAGAACACAACTAGTTCTTAAAGTAGGAAAAAGGCGATAGGGATATGCCTAAGAGGTAGAAGCAACATGGAAGGGCACTGTTAGAAGAAGGTGAGCTCAAATGAACTCCTCATATTGGCTCTTCACATGGATTGTGTGATCCACAACCGATAAGCATGCAACAACCTGAGCAAGGTCCTCGCCCTCCAACTCATGCGCCCAAAGCATGGTATCAGGAGGAGACCTGGGAACCCATCTTACTCTAGAGCCTCCCCTCCAATTCATGACCTACTCACTAAGTTACCATGCCCGATATCCAGGGCTACAAAGGAGTACCCTCTTTTGGGCTAGGGGCCTAGAACGAGTCATTTCGATATTCCAGCTA
Source organism: Mallotus nudiflorus (assembly GCA_947683625.1). Lineage (NCBI taxonomy): Eukaryota > Viridiplantae > Streptophyta > Magnoliopsida > Malpighiales > Euphorbiaceae > Mallotus > Mallotus nudiflorus. The sequence goes on from CANTUR010000037.1 coordinate 3,392,090, forward strand.
TCCTCAGGCCTCCACAAGTCATTCCAGATTTGCGAAAGGTGGAAATATCAGCAGGTAAGTAGATTAAATTTGTATAAATTACTAATGGAAGAGGTTATGTTTTGTAGGTACTGCATCTTGTGTTAGGGAGTTCAAGTGCTGCCTATAGATATGCACCCGGGCGAGATGCCTTTTCAGGACATGATTGGCACCCTATATGTTAATAGTTGGAAAGTGATCCCCCACTTGCTGCACACCTATGAGCAGCTTAAGCTCTAAAGCCCAGACCTATCAAGAAAGTTGATTAGTTAGTGTAAATAAGTGGAGACTATAATAAGTCAAAAGAGGGGAAGGTTATGACTTACTAGGATGGTGTGCCAAAAGCCGTAAAATCTCTTGGCCCCTTGGACCACCTCGTCCATGCTCTGATACAGATAGGCGAGAGCATAGCTACCCCAGTCAAATATGGATACGTGATCAAGATCTCGGAGAGCTGGTAAGAACATTAGATCAATCGAGCTGGCGGTGTTGACAAAAGAAGGTGGTGATGAGCAAGTAGAACAGGAAAGCCCTCACCACTTGATTAACCTCTCGAGGAGAAACCATAGCCACAGCCTGCTCCTGACTATATAAGCTCCTAATTAAGTCGAGCTTGAGGGTATGTGTCCCTTTTATATTGGGAGTTAGTCATGCCCAAAAGTCGCTCGATGTATGCGGCCCTATCCGAAGACAGTTGGTGTAAGCCCGTATTGAGGGGGACGGGGTCTCCAGCATAGGTGATCCCTGTAATAGTAGACAAATGACACTGGATCCAGAGTGAGCTCACCAAATGGGAGGTGGAAGGTATGGGTCGTGTTGAACCACCTCTCCATCAGTGCGTGTAGTGGCTGATAGTCTGTACATCCCTGCTTAGAAGGAAGTAAGAGTACAAAGTCCTTGAATCTAGTCTCCTGAATCTGATCCTTCTAATTGTCAGTTAGCTTGCTATAAAGGACTCGGGCCTTATGAAAATTCCTAGCACCCTTAAATGTTTGTGCATCGTGTTACAAAAGGAAAAAATAGGGAAGTTGAATTTATGCATTTCATTGTCACAGAAAAATTCAAAATGAATAAGCGTATAACTGATGTGGATCGCCTTGCTATTGAAACATGTCGCCTCATCAATGAAGTGATCGCCTCATCACAAAGGCGATCGCCTCATCGAAAAGGCAACAACCTTTTAATCTGTAGGAGTGGCCATCGCCTCATCGAAGAGGCGATTGCCTCTACGGGACACAGACAACAACAATTTTTGTTTTTTAACGTCAAAATGGCAAAATTCATATTTGTTTAACCTAATTGTCACGACCCAAACCGAGGGCCATGATCGGCGCTGAGGAATGGGAATTCTTTCGAATCCAGAACCCGTAGCAAGCCTTGAATTAATAAAAACATACAATAAATGAAATAAAACCATTAAAAATACATCAGAATTTAAAACTCAATAATTATGATAAAAATAATCTCCATATATTATAAAATAAATTGTTTTAGTACAACATTCAAAGACATGCCTCTCTGAATTAAAATCAACATACATAATACAGAGTACAACTTCTGACTAATATAAATACAACTACTGCAGTTTTCTAGAATGTAATAGTAAATAATTAAGAAGATACTTTACATAATAAAGTCGGGGCGGAAGAAGTTTGGCGAATAGATCTACTGCTGAGGTATGAAGAAGAAGACTCTCCTATAAAAAATATCAACGGAGGGGAGTCAGACCTCACTGAGTGAATTGTTATAATATATAAACACGCAATACTAAATATCAAATGCAAACAATCATATGTATATAATAAATATATATACAGACATATGCACGCAGATGCTGAAAATCACTTATATATATATAATATTGAAAAACGTCAGTTTATGAAAGATCAAATAGAACCCTAAGTGATCGCAACCTCAATTAGCAGTAGAAAACACTCTAGCCATATTAACTCACTTAATTCTAAGTAAATTTACTTAATCCAACTAGATAGTAGACTGGCCCCGAGACACTAAGTCGATCGAGCTCCAACAGTCTGACTGTCAGTGTGATTGGCCTCGAGACACTTGGTCAACCGAGCTCTAGCAATCGCACCCTCAATCACATCAATCTCAATCATATCAATCAAGTCATGATCCACAAATAGTTAGTAATTTAACCTACAATCTATCGCACCGGTACGTACTCAATCCTAGTGCTGCTCACTAGAAAGCACGTTCTATCGATATCCTTCATTTAAAATAAATCATTCATTCAAGTGAACAAATAATGCATAAGTCGTTTGTAATAATTAAATAAACCATATATATATTAGAAATTTACTTTAAATAAACTAAGTATATTTCAAGTATATATATGTAAAATAATTTTAATTAAATCATAAAATATACTCAATATAAACCAATAATATGCTAAAAATAATTTGAATATAAATCGAAGGTAAATCATGCATTTATTTCAAAATATACCTAGGATATACTAAAATATACCAAAATATACTCAAGCATTTAATAAAACAATTATGCAAAATTTTACATTTAAAACATATAATTCTAAAACATGCAACCTAAACGCAATGTATCTATAAAATAACAACTCACAGGGATGCGCTCTACGAGACTGGTCCAACGGGCCTGATCTGCTAGGCCTTGGTCTCGGCTCAACTAAACAATAAAAACGATCACGAATCAGAATAACTCTAACTTAGGCTTCTAGAGACTCAATCTAAAATTTCTAAACATAAACAGACACATAATTAGAATTTGACTCGACGTCACGTTTTACGAGAATTCTACCAAAAATTCGACAGAACCTCCTCTGTAAAATGAACATCTCTCTACTAAAAAGTAGAGCCGATCCTGCAAGAAAAATACATTTCTAATTCCAAGATTCAAACAATCCTCGGTTGAGATCTCGAACTACAAAAATTCCTCAACCGAGGTCCATAATACACCAAAAATTTAATAATATAGTAAAATATATAAAAATCAATAAATACCGTAAATGCCCTCCAAATATCAAAATATATCATATTTAACATTAAAACACCAAAAATAATTATTTTCCTAATAATTACTTGAAAATATTATTAAAAATCCATTTTTCCAATAATTACACAAATATAATTAAAAATTTATTTTATAAATCCAAATAATTTAATTAGTCCAAATACATATTAAAAATTACTAAAAATCCATTTTATTACAAAAATAGTATATAATATATTATTTAAAAATAATTTTCAAAAATTAGTATTAATTAGTTAAAATTAGTAAATAGTTTGTAAAAATCATTTTTATACCTCAAATAATATTAAAACCAATTAAACATAGTGTTTAACTAAAATTATCACTAAATTACCAAATTAACCCTAATATTTAAAAATACACATAATTACTAATAATACTAAAAAATTCAATAAAAATTATATAAATACATAAAAATTATTTTCTCAACATATATCTCCATAATATCAACAAAAAAATATAATTAACCAATTATTTCTAACAAAATATATATTTAACCTATATTTTCAAAATTGACATAAACCTAAAATAATTATGAAAATTACAAAAAATTCAAAAAAATTATAAACTCAACTCTAAAATTAATAGTAACTACTAATAACACTAAAAATCACAATTTCACAATTTATATAATTAATTTACGAAAATTAATAAAATAATAACAAAATATTCAAAAATTCACAAAATTAAAAATAATTTCCAAAAATCACACAAAAATTCAAGGGAGTAGCTTAAGCTAGGGAGAACAACTTTTGTGAAGCAACTTTCCATGAATCAACTAAAAACACCCGAAAAAAAAAAATTGAAACCCTAAATGGTCGAATCAAAGAAATCAAGAAACAATAAAAATGGAGGGGTTAGAGCTCAAACCAAGGCTAGAATCGAGTTCACTAGAGCTTTAGGAGTTGAACAACATTGGAAATGCGAAGAACGATGGTCGAACGAAGGAGGGATGCCGGAAAGCTCAAATCTCGGCTTCTGTCAGTTACCACCGATCTGCTGCTTGCCAGAGAGGAAGGAGGAGACGGGGAGGACGGTAGGAGGTGGCTGGAAGATGTTGAGGCACTCCAATGGTGGATGAATGACGTGACAATGATAGAGATGGTGGGGGTTCGCGGGAAGAAGAAGAAGAAGAAGGCTTTTTTTTTTTTAACATAATGTGTGTGTGTGTGTGTATATATATATACACACACACACATACATGCATTTACACACAATAAAATAATATAATAACCCTAATGCATGTATATATATATGTGTAATAACACGTATTTATAATAATAATAATAATAATAATAATAATAATAATAATAATAATAATAATAATAATAATAATAATAATAATAATAATAATAATAATAATAATAATAATAATAATAATAATAATAATAATAATAATAATAATATCATTGTTAAAAATAACCTTAGTACTTAAGTAGGATTATTAAAATAATTCTTAAAGTAATGAATTTATGTAAATAAATCTCTAAAATAATAAGTTTTAAAATAAATATTTACATAGAAAATTTTGATTAAACACAAAATAATGAATATTAATCACAAGATAATAAAATAATCAAGTATAGTTTTAAATTTTATTAACATTGCATATCCTGTTTTAAATTAAAATAATTTAAAAACTAGGGTTATGACACTAATCATGCTCTAGAACCATAAATATACAAGAATAATCACTAACTCGATGCAATTTATAGGAAAAATAAAAAAAATTCGGGTACTAACTTCTTCAGATGTAGACGAATAGATGTGGGACCTTAGATCCACCAAAAGAGGAATTGAGCCTCCCCGTGTCAATCTAAAGCTCTGAGAAGTGCTAGCAAAGGGTGGGATGCGATCCCACTCAAGTACAGGAGGTGTCCTCTTGTTTTCCATTGTTTAGAAAAGAGAGAGAAGTACAGAAAGTATAAAGGAGAAAGAGAGAAGAGAAGAGACAAAAAAAAAAAAGGGGAAAATGACAAAAAGTGGAAAAGAGGGGAAGGGGAGAAAAGTTATCTTTTATAGTAGGTGGAAGTTTAGGGTTTAAAAAAGGGGTCATTATTTACATGTGCTTGGAAATTGAAGTTCAGGAATGAAAGTCGTCTAAGTGAAGTTTTAGCAAGAACCGGGCCAGGAAAACACAAGATTCACACTTTTTAGTTCAATAAAGATTAGGTTAGGGAAACCTAAGCTTCACATTTTCAATTGAACAATGTGTGGCCTAGGAAAACCCAAGTGTTACGCTGCGACAAGACAGGGTTTTTCAGGTTTGAATCCTCGAAGCTCAAAGATAGGGCTATTCGGGTTTGAATCTGTGAAGCTTAAAGATAGGATTGTTCGGGTTTGAATCTCCGAAGCTTAAAAACTGAGATGACTGTTTGGGTAGTATCCCTGAAGTCGAAAGCAAATGACAATTGGATAAGGAAAACCTGGAAGTCTGTATCCCTAGAGAAGCGATGATCGGACCAGGAAAATTTGAGAATCACATCCCCAATGGTAATCGAGCTAGGAAAACTCGAGAACCAAAGTTAGTATAGTGATGATTGGACCAAGAAAATCTGAGAATCACATCCTCAATGGTAATCGAGCCAAGAAAACTCGAGAACCGAAGTTAGTACAACGATGATCGGACTAGGAAAACTTGAGAATCAAGTTTCGATGTAGTGACGATCGAGCCAAGAAAACTTGAAAATCACGCCTTCAGTGGGTTGATTAGGTGACAATTGGATCGAGAAAATCCAAGAATCACATCCCTAGTGGAGCTATAATTGGGCTAGGAAAACTAAAGGTTAATCGTCTTCGAATAGCTTATCAAATATTAATGAGTGGCTAATTGAGCCAGGAAAACCTAAGGATCACGGTCACATTTTAAAATTGAAGAACTCATTTCTCGAGTGAAACTTGAGAGCCAAGAATGTTACTCATCTTATTTATTTGTTTGTTGTTGTGCATGTGATTTTTTGAAAAATGGTCATTATAAGCATTTGATTTTTCAAAAAATCAAGGGGCAAACTGTAGACACCCGATTTGGTCGGATCTTATTAGGAGACGAATTAGGGATGTTTGGTTTGATCGGCCTGATGTTAACCCAATGATGAGAATGTGAAACTTGGACATAAGAACAAAACCTGAAGCTCCAATTGGAAATGGACTTGAAAGCCTAAAAGCCTCAAAAGCCCAAGACTTAACCCAATTGTCAAAAATAACCCAGGCCCATTTGGCCCAACATAGGCCCGGGCCAAAGAGGCGTCGCCTTAGTGCAATGAGGCAATTACCTCTTTAGCAGCTGTTACAGAGGCGATTGCCTCATTGTAGAGGTGCTGCCTTTATGGCAGACCACTTGTAGCTACAACCATAGTGGCTAAGTGGTATTGGCCCCACACCCCCAAACTTGATTTTGCATAAGGAAGAGATTTTTGGGGGGAAGAAAAAGGCTATAGCGGTTCATGATGAGCTAGAAAGCCTAGGGGCATGGGCAAGGTAAGGGTATAAAAAGGAAAAAAAGAAAAAAAGGAAAAAGGGGGGACCTATTATTTTTTGCTGGAAAGGGAGAGAGAGTTCAAAGAAAAAAAGAAAGGGGGGCTCTAAGCTCTGAAAAAAAAAAGAAACAGAAATGTTCTTAAGAGAAGGGGAGAATCTAAGCCAAAGCAAGTTCACATTCCTTAAGAGAGAAAGGAGAAAAGCTTGTGTCAAAGTGAAAGTCATACCCAAAGGGAGATCACACTCAAAAGCACATCTTTGAGGGTCCATCACTTTGGTAAAATTTTGCATCCAAATACATTTTTTTTATGACTTCATCATTTTTGTGTCTAGTTTGCATATGACTAAGTTGTTAGTATACTTTAGGTATATTTTAGGTTTATTTTGTTTGTTACACTACCCCATTGATATGATCTCTTAAACTATTGCATGTAGTTGTAATTTGGCACCTGTTGGATGCATGTGTGCATGTATTACTTGCTTAGGGTAAAAGTTTGATTGTCTAGAGAGTTGAGCTAGCCTGTTGATCAGGCGATGCCTCTTCATAGAGGCGTCGCCCCCTTGTCAATGAGGCCTCTTCACAGAGGCGATCACCACATTGATAGGTTTTCAGGCAACATGATCCCTTTTTTAGAAAATTGCATGATCTTCACTTTACATGTTTTTTTTTGTTACTTGTAGTTAAAATGTTGCATGACGATAGTTTGACCATTTAAGCCTTTTTAGTTCTTATTATAACTTTTTTCGAGAACATTATTTGTAAAATATTGTTACTAATATGCTTTATTTTAAGGAAAACTAACCATATGATTATTGTAGGAATTACTTTGTTGATTTACATCATTGAGTAGTCAATTTAAATAGCTAACCCCTTAGAGTATCTTACTTGTGTAAATAGTTTATTATTGGTTTATTTTCGGTATATGTATAGTTTATTTTTCATATATTTCTTTTGATTTTATTCAAAGGTGTTGTAATCTTTAATCTCTTCCCCCTTTGGTTTGAATAAATGGTTGTAAATATTGATTATCTATTTTATTTATTGTAAATAACGGGACTATGTACACGAAAAAGGATTAATATACAAACTTGGGCTTAATTGTAAAACTTGGGAAATAGATGAAGGCAAACGCAATTTTGAATGTAAATAAAGAAACAATTAAATAATTAAAGGTAATAAAACACAAAACACAAACGGAGGCCAACCGCTAGGTTGGGTGAGCATTCAAATGCTCATACCTAGTTTCCGAATCCGATCTCTAATGACGGCTTCTAGGAACCTCCATAGAATCCAGTTGCTGTATAGTGTGTTTCGATTTTTATTTCGGTGGTAACTCTATCTCCGAATAGGCCTAAAACCTATATTGTATTTTCAAGTAGGTCTCGAGTCCACACAATGTCGTGATTACTAAACATTTGAGCATGTGGTTAGCCCCGCCGCCTACAATATATATATATATCACCTCCTCAACTTGATATCTTTTATTAGTTTGATCCTTTAACATATAAACTAACCATTTAAATACCTTAATTTGATTGAAAAAAAAAAAGACTTAATCATTAATACTTTTGGACACTATTGAGGTGTCTAAATGGAATTTTTCTAAGTTGAAGAAAAATAATTTAGACACTTAAATTAGGTCAAAGGCGTGTAAGTCATACATTTAGTAGGTGTCAAAATGGTGAATTTGTAGGTAGAGAGAAGTTTAAAGGGGATGCATTAAGCAAGGATTTTGTCAATGGGTTTGGTCCCCAAATTTGAGTTCTCCGAGTGGTTGAGCTGCTGTTGTTTAGCCAATTTTTTAAGCCTGGCTAGCTCCAGGTCCTTGTTCATCTTCCTCCTATACATCTCAGCAAATGTGATTGGTTCATCTAGAATTACCTTCTCTCCATCTTCAATCCTGAGAGGATAAACTGTTGCTTCTGGGGCTGGGTTCTGAAATGTTGCTATGGACAGCCTGCTGCAATTTGAGTTCACTGCTGCTTGATGATCTGCATTCTTGAATCTGCCATTGCTCAGGTACTGCCGGTATATACGCAATCGGATAAGTTAGTTCTGAAACACACATGGGCATGATCAAAATAGGGAAATTAATTAGTTGTTGTATTGTACTCACATAGGCATGGTCTCCAAGATTGACAACGAAAGCTCCTTCAACAGGTTGAACCGTAATCCAAGTCTTTCCATTATCTTTAGTAGCCTGAAGGCCACCAACTTGGTCCTGGAGCAAGAGTGTGATGGTGCCAGGATCAGTGTGCCTCTTGAGCCCAAGTGTAAGGTCCGGTAGTGGACATTTTGGGTAGAAATTGACCACAATTTTTTGGTCCATATCAACACATGCCTTAGTCAGGGCCTCTTTCTCCAACCCCATTGCCTCTGATAGCACCTCAAGCAGCTTGCAAGCAAGTCCCATTAGCTTCTCGCTATACTCCTCTGTCACTGCTCTCCATCCCTCTGGTTTGTCCGGCCATCGCGAATAGTCTCGGCTGCTAAGTGGGTATGAAAAGTACGTTACTATTTCCCGCCAATCTTCCACAGCTTCCCCCTGCATGAAACATCATATGGCATTAATTATCCAGGGATCATAATTGGTTTTCTTTGTTGAAAGCATATTATAAAATAAAAGGAAACTTTGTATACATTAATCATTGATTTTATTGATTTATTTTTTTTTAAATAGGGAGTTTAATTAATTAGGCAAAGAGCAAGGAAGTATATATATATATATATATATATATATATATATATATATATAAAAAGTGGTATAACTCCCTTTAACGTATTAACAGGTTAAACATTCGACTTTTGTCTCCCTTTTGATGTTTGAGAAAAAGTTGAGAATGACTATTTGTCAAGAAATCTAGATTTTCTAATAAAATGATGATGTCCTACCATTGATTAAATTAGGAAAAAATTAAACTTCTATTTTTCATAGAGAATTTTAATAGCGTATAATTGATGATATAATTACTTAATAAGAAAATCTTAAAAATATATCACTCATTTGGAGCTCTAAAATTATGAAATTATTTTATTGTTTACTGTAGTGAGGGTAGGTACAGGGGAAAAAGAGAAGCTATAAAAGAATGAAATATATGAGGAAGTAAATAAAAATTTTCCTTTTTTATTGAGAAAAATTGCAAAAACTTAACTGATATTTTCAGATACAAAAATGACTCCCTCCATTTATAAATACATTCCATTTGAATCTTTATATTAGATACCATGACTTTAGTAACTTTCAATCAAAAATTATATTTCTATCAACTTAGTTAATATTTATAAAATGTTTCTTTTAATTATTTTTATTTTCTATTAATTTTTCACTACATGTAATATTTTTAGTATTATATTCTACCATTTTATTAAAAAATTTTAATACAAGCTTAAAATTAAATTCACCATTAAATTTTTTTTTTATGTTGTATAATACCATGTTATTAAAAAATTTAATAGAGAAAACTTAAAATTAAATTTGCCTTTTACCATGTATAAAAACTTGAAATGTTAATACAATTAAAAAATAAAAAATTAATATTTCACAACTAAATTTTTAAAGAAATATAACTGCTTTTAATAAAAGTTTAGCAATATAAGTTGAAAACAAAAACAAAATAATATAACATATTAATAAAATTATAAATAGCTCTTATTTACATTCAAGTTATTAATTTTGACCATGTATATATAATTAAGTTAGTATTGATTGTTGTGGAAAATACACTTTTCATAATTTAATAAAATATAATTATTTTGAATTAAGTATAATGAAGTCATTTAAACTATTAGCTAAAAAAAAAAGTCATTTAAACTATAGAAGAAGTTAAAGTGAAATGCAATTATTATCCAAAAATCCCTATCCTATAAAAATACCTCTATTGTACTTAAGAAAATTTCTATAAGAGAAAAAAGAAAAGAAATTTTTTTAATTTACACTTAATGTATTTACTAAGATAAAATATAAATTAATTACACAACTAATATCCGATTTGAAAAATTATATGGTTAAAATATCATATATAGCAGACGATTAAGTGGATCATAGTCTAAGATGAAAAAGTCTATATTTGATAGCATTTCTATTTCTGTAAAAGGTAAAAATATTTTACTAACATCTAGTGGTTGGAATGGCAACAACTTTGGTTTTTATATATGTACAAAATAAATGCGGTTAGAATTTTGTTCCCTAAATTTTATATTAATTAAAATTTTTATAACTATTAAATACTGAAAATATCATATATGAAAAAAACTTTAAATATACTATCTGTATATTACATGAATTTATGATTAATATAAATAAATGTTGTGTTTTAAAAATATTAAGTTAAATTTATATCATTTGACATCATTGTAAAAGAGTATAAAGCCAAGATTAAAAGGAGTTAAATTTTCATTATTTTAGAACTATTTAGGTAATTTAATATTCTCATTTTAGTAAAACTATTTAATTAATATATTTAATAAATTTATTTTATTTGCATTTTCGGTAATTAAATAAAATATATATTAATTTACAATTTATCTCGCGAATTTCCAAATAATTATTTCATAATTATCAAAGAAAAATATTTTACAAGTTCTTTTTCTTTTTCTTTTTCTTTTTCTTTTTTTTTTTTTTTTTTTTTTCAAAAATCAGTGTCGTATCCTTCAAGTAACAAAAGCAGGTATTTGATTTCCTGTAAATTGCATTTTTTAAGTAAACAACAAAAGCTTAATATCTTACAACTGAAAAAGCATACAAATGTTGTTAAACAAAAAAAAGGGGTACCTGCAAGTGGCTGGAAACAATGAAACCACCCTTCTTTCCGCCGGACATATCAAACCGGAGCTTCTCCTCCGGCGGCAAGGCGAAAAACTCGTTAGCATAATGAGTCATATCAGAAACAAGCTTAGCATCAACGCCATGATCAACAATTTGAAAAGCACCCCACTCTTCACATGCTTCAACAATTCTTTTCCGTATTTCAGCTCTTCTACTGTTATTGCCTTCAATATCATCATCATCAACATCAATCCCAGCTAAAGAGATAACTGGGATTTCATTGCTGAATTCATTGTATGCAACTTTGGGACGCTCGTCTTCATCGCGAACAAAACTTTCTTGAAGGGTCTTCTCTTCGGCCAGGGAAACAAGAGTAGTAGGAGCCATGTATAGAGAGCGCTTTCTTTTGTGTGATGGATCTTAATTTTTAGAAGGGTTTCTGTAGATTTTTGAATGGTAATCTTTGGCGTTAGAGAAGTGATGAATTGATGGTAGCACGTAGTAGCAGTAGTAGTATTAGAAGAGTAGTGTTTGTATAGTAGCAGTAGCAGGTTAATTAGGAGAAGAAAGGTACCCACCTTCCACTTATAGCTAGTTCGTGACCTGAGTGTGTTCTCTGAGATTATCGGTTAACTTTTGAATCCAATACTAAAGATTTTAGATATACATAAATACATATATGAAGGCATAAAATATGTATCATTCCCGAGATTTTTTATCAGTTTATTCTAACTTACAAAGTAATCATTTAGACTTTTGAATTCATTAAAAATAAATAAATACATATATAAAGACATAAAATATGTGTCATTCCCATATTTGACATTTGACTTTTTTTATTAGTTTACTTTAACCTACAAAATGATCATTTAGACTTTTAAATTCGTTAAAAATAAAACTTTTTGACACTTATCTTACTATGTAAACTAATGTTCCACAAAATAAATTTAAAATTTATTAATATTTTATTTGATAAAAAATCCATTTTAACCTAATATTACATGATAAATTAATAAAAGTATTTTAGAAATAAAAATGAAAGGGAGCATCTTATTCTTATAAATAATCATTTGTAATTTAAAATTCATTTTGTTAGAATTTGATTTAATTATAGATAATTTCAAAAATTTAAAAATTTATAATTTCAAAGTAATTATATTAAACTTAAATTTATAAATGAATTATATAATTTATTTATATCAAATATAAGAATTTTAAAAATTATTTTCATTTTTTAATTTTGCTCATCTTTTGGGTTTTCATGCTTTATTTAAAAAAAATGAAAAAAAATAAATGGATAATTTTTTAAAAAGGATCTTAAAATGATTTTTTTAAATTACATTTAGTTTACTATTAGAAAATTAGATATAATTAAAATCATTCATGAAGGGAAAGAGATTGAAGATTCTATAAATGAAGGCTTGAGCTTATTATTTGAAGAAATTAATAGGAATACATAAAACTGAAAAATTTTCTTTCAAACATTAAGGAATTATATTATAAAGGGAGGTTTTTATATGCAAGAATAAGAAAATAAGCAAGATTAGTATATTTTAATAATAAAATTAAAAAATACATCTATCATGCATATACTTTTTAGATATTATTGATATAAAATTAAAATATATATAATGTTATAACTCATATATGTGTGTGCGTGTGGGTGTTTTATCAATAAAAAATCCTCAATTTATTTTAATGTGTTATTCTATGATTCAAATAGTAATTCTTGATAATTTGACTACTTGTTAAATTTCACAAACTTATGATTTGATTTACAATTTGATTTTATGAACTTTCAAATTATTTTAAATTTTTTGTGAGTATTTATTTGTACTTTTTGGGAATCACTATATTTATTTGAATTAATAATTATATATTTAAAGAATTTTAGAAAATATTAATAAAATAAAATTAAAGTTCCTAGGTTAAAATTCTTTTAAATTTCATGCATAAATAATTAAAATTGTAGAAATAATAAAAATTATAAAAAAAATATGTTATTATATATTTTTTTTATAGAAAGATAAAATTTATTTATTCAATTATTCGTAAAATATAGTAAATTATTTATAGGTAAAACAAAATAAAGGTGATTAATGAAATTTAAATGTAAAATAAAATTTAAAATTTAATTTAACAAATGAAAATTATTTAAAGAAGATAAATAAATAGAGGCAAAAAAATAAGAAAACTTCAAAATGATAAAAAAAAAAAAATTACTCAGATGAATTTTTATTTTGGTCTCACATGCTTGGCCATTGAAGAAAAAGACAGTCAAAAGGCATATTGTATAAATTTTTATAGTTAAAATGAAAGTTAAGGGTAGTATTATCAGTTGTGTTGCAAAATTTTATGATCTTCATTTAAATTTTATGGATAGACAAAAAACTATAAAAAAAATTAAAAAAAAAATTCACTGAAAAAAAAGCTAAGTTGTAAGAAAAGATTCACAGAAAAATATTTTGTTTTTCAAAAATTAAAATTAAAAGTATAAATTGTGAGAACAAGTTAAAATAAATATCATAATATAATATTATTAATAGTTACTCCAATATCTATATAAAATTAATAGTCATTATTTTCTCTACAAATCAACTATTATTTTAGCTTTCACAATAAGAATTTCTTCTAAATTTTTTTGGTTCAGACTAATAAAATACAAAAATCTAAAACTAAAATGAAATGAAAAAAAAAATGATTAAAAGGAAATAATTTTTATATGCCATTGAATACAAAAATCTAAAACTAAACTAACATAAAATAATTAGAAGAGATTGTACCTTTATTCTCTTTTCGTATTGCTTCTTATCATTCGAGATACATGAAATACAACAACTTATGGAAGGTTAAAAATAAAAAGGTTAAAAAAACCTTTCTTATATATACATAAGTTTTTATTATTATTAGAAGCGAATGTGATGACTTCTCGGATTCTAATTAAAGACAAACTCAAAAATTAAATTCTATATTAAGCTTTATTTCTTTTTCTCAAAATTGCTTTCACAATATAGATATATATCCCCTGTTAGTTCCAACAGCCTTAACTGAAAGGTCTAAACCCTACAACAGAATTCATAGCAAAATTCAACACAGAATTTATAAATGGTCTATAAAAAAAAATTAAAATTTAAAATTATAAATAAATTTTATATTATATTTATTTAATCTAAACACACATTATTTAAAATTACAGATGAATTTCATAAAATTTTATATAATTTATTTATACCAAATACACTTTTTAAGTACAATTTAATATTTATTTTTATATTATTATTATATCACATATATATATTTCACTTATATCATATTGCAGTTTGCTACGACCTACCCATCTTATTTGGTGTGATGATAGAGGTGTTAAATTTTCCTTTCGATATGTGAATTTCAATCTCCACTCTCTCCTACTATACTAACCCACTAACAATACTAACATTAAATTCGCACCAAATATATATATATATATATATGTTCTGCAACCCATTCATTGGATATTAATTTATTGCATGCTATTTTCGATATTTGCGCCTTTATTACTCATAATTTGATTTATTAGTGGTTTAAATCAAAAGATATAGTTGTGTGTGTATGTGTGCGAACACACGTGCACATAAATTTTATTAATACTTTAAAGAAATATAAACCTAAAAAATGCTTATTTGATATTTTTTTAGTGCTCAAATATAAGATTATTCAAGATTCTAATATTAGGTAAATCCTTTATTGCATTTTTTTTTTCCTTAGCATATAAAACACACACAGAGATAACTGTTTTAGGCACATGGACTACACCAATACAGTAATCATCAACTTCAGCAGACCCCAAAAATGACGAAAAAAAAGACAGAGAATAGTATATATATAGTGATTTAAGCAAGGATTTTCTCGATGGGTTTGGTCTCCAATTTGATATTCTCCAAGTTATTGGGCTGGTGTTGTTTAGCCAATTTCTTAAGCCTGGCTAGCTCAAGGTCCTTGTTCATCTTCCTCCTATACATCTCAGCAAATGTGATTGGCTCATCTAGAATTGCCTTCTCTCCATCTTTAATCTCCAGAGGATAAACTGTTGCTTCTGGGGCGGGGTTCTGAAATGTTGCTATGGACAGCCTGCTGCAATTTGAGTTCACCACTGCTTGATGATCTGCATTCTTGAATCTCCCATTGCTCAGGTACTGTCAATATATATGCAATCAGCAGTTAAGATAGTTGTAAAACACACATGGGCATGATCAAAATAGGGAAATTCAGTTAATTGTTATGCTCACATAAGCATGGTCTCCAAGATTGACAACAAAAGCTCCTTCAACAGGTTGAACTGTGATCCAAGTCTTTCCATTGTCTTTGGTAGCCTGAAGTCCACCAACTTGGTCTTGGAGCAAGAGTGTGATAGTGCCAGGATCAGTGTGCCTCTTGAGCCCAAGTGTCAGGTCAGGTTGTGGACATTTTGGGTAGAAATTGACCACAACTTTTTGGTCCATATCAACACATGCCTTAGTCAAGGCCTCTTTCTCCAACCCCATTGCCTCTGATAGTACCTCAAGCAGCTTGCAAGCAAGTCCCATTAGCTTCTCGCTATACTCCTCTGTCACTGCTTTCCATCCCTCTGGTTTGTCCGGCCACCGTGAATAGTCCCGGCTGCCAAGTGGGTATGAGAAGTATGTTACTATTTCGCGCCAATCTTTCACAGCTTCCCCCTGCATAAACATGATACTTTCTTGAGCATTTAAATTACATAAATAATGTTAAGAGTCAGAACCAGGAAATTTAGACGAATGACTAAACCTCGACATAACATGACAGAGCTGGGAGCAATGAATTCTGCTCTCTGTAATAAAATATTTTACTCTCTGTTTTAATCGGACGCAGGTTGTTGGTTGAAGCCCTTTTTTGGATCAATTTAGCTCCAAAATTTTGAAGTCAAAATTACATCTACTTTCTTTGTTTCTTGGTTAGGTAAAAAAATTACTTTTAAAAATTATAAAATTTTCTTTAATATTTTAGTTAGTTAACAAATTAGTCTCTATTTTAGTCAAAAATAATTTTTAAATAGAAAATAACAATTTATTTTTAATTTATGATTAAGATCAAATTTTATTTATATTTCAAAAATATAAAATTTTAGTAACATATTATATTAATATACAAATTTAATTATTGATCAATAATTTTAAAACATAAAATTTTTTAATTTATTTATATTTATATTTTTTGAAATTATACTTAACATTCAGACTTATTTATACTTCAAAGCTATAAATGTATAATTCACAATATAATATATATTAGCTTTATAAATTTGTGATATATTTAAAAAATAAAAATCTAATAATAAACTAGAACTAAAATGATAATATATATATATATGGCAATTAACTAAAAGAGTTAATTGATTGCTTTTAACATCAACATTTGTAACAATTCTGATAAGATGTTAGAAATTTGAAGGAAATGAGTCAAATATACATCAATTAGACCTGTTTTCAACTTAAGTTTAAACTGTCAAACGAAAGTATCCACTTGGTATATCAATCCACTTAATCTAAGTTATGATATTGATGTGAAATTAATTGATTTTATATATACATGGTAAATGTAATTTTTAGACATAATTTGGTCTTTATTCAAAGTTTATGGGTCAATTTGGCATTGAGCTAAAAGTTCATGGGGCAAGTTGACTTGTATATCTTAAAGTTATGACGTATTCAATTTGGCTTAATAGTAGAGAATACAGTGGTTGCCAGTTTGAATTTTTTAAATAAAATATCAGTTATAAATTTTATATGAAAAATAAATGTTATTTTTTTTTTCTTTTTATGCGGTTGACTGGTAGCTACTAAATATCAAAATTATGATTTTTTTTTTTAAAAAAAGTAAAGGCATTTGTAAAATAAGTTTAGAATTGCTATTTGCCAACAAATCTAGATTTTCCTTTCCTACCATAGACTAAATTAGGAAAAAAATAAACTCTTATTTATAAAATAACTAATTAATATTTCCGGATATAAAATATGCCCATTATACTTAAGGAAAAGAAAAAGGAAAATTTTAAATTTATACTTAAATTATTTACTAAAATAATATATAAATTAACAAACTATTTACTAAAATAAAATATAAATTAATTACTTTTTTTGAGCATTAAATTAATTACTTAACTAATAGCCGATTTGAAAAAAATATATCATTGAGCTCTCATCAACATTGGATGATTAATTGCGTCATAGTCTAACTAAATAACATATTTGGCAGAATTTCAATTGAATATAATATAAGTACACATATTATTTTAAAGGGTTAATTATAAAACAATTTATTAATTTTACAATTTTTTTTTAATTCCACCATGAACTTTTAATATTAATAAGCCATTCATAAAATTTTAATTTAGTAATAATTAGATCATATGCTTTGTTTAAAATTTAATTAAAATAATAATAATAATAATAATAATAATAATAATAATAATAATAACAATAATAAATTTTCTTCTATTTTTTAAATATAATTTTTTAAATCTATTTTCATAAAAAATAATTATCATAAAAGTTAGAGAATAAAATATGTATCATATTTTATTTTGTTTGAAAACTTAAACTTTTTTTTATAAAAAAATATGCATTTAGAAGTTGATTCTTTTACAAAGTCATCATGAATAGAATATAATTCACTTAAAAAATATTTATAGTAAAAAATATATTTACAAAAAAAATTTAGAATTTGATTTTTATGAAAAATATAGTAAAATAAAAATATTTTGCGTAAAAAAATTATAAATAATGTTTTACAGGGAGTATATTTTCATAAAATATTTTGGAGTAGAAAAATTTTGCTAAAATGGAAAAAATTATTTCATATAAAATTTTAAACAAAAAAAGGGCTTCGTCTTAAAAAAAAAAAAAAAAAGGATACCTGCAAATGGCTGGAAACGATGAATCCACCTTTCTTTCCACCGGACATATCAAACCGAAGTTTCTCCTCCGGTGGCAAGGCGAAAAACTCTTTAGCAAGGCAAGTCATATCAGAAATAAGCTTACGATCAATACCATGATCAACAACTTGAAAAATACCCCAATCTTCACATGCTTCAACAATTTTTTTACATATTTCAGCTCTTCTGCTGCCGTTGCCTTCATCATCATCAATCCCAGCTAAAGAGATAACTGGGATTTCCTTGCTGAATTCATTGTATGCAACTTTGGGACGCTCGTCTTCATCCCGAACAAAACTTTCTTGAAGAGTCTTCTCTTCTGCCAGGGAAGTAAGAGTAGTAAGAGCCATGTATAGAACGCTTTTGACAGGGTTTTGTGTAGCACGTAGTTGTAGTAGTAGAGTAATATATAACGAAGAAGATGTCGACAAAGAAGAGGTTAGGGGAATTGAAGAAGGGTAGCAATAGCATGACAGATACGCACCTACCACTTATGCCTAGCTCGTGATGGGAGGGTTCCGTAAGCTACCAATCTTTGTGTTGCTGTTAATTAAATAAAGAAAATCCTTCTTTATTTCAATTCAGATTTGAAATAAATTATGATAATGATATATGTCCAATGCGATAAATATTAACTTTACTCCCTTTAAAATTATAGTTTAAGTTCCTATAAAAAAAATTTCTTTTATTTTTGCCCATAATATAAGAGACTATTTATTTAAAGAAGTTATTTTTAAAATTTTTCTTCACAATATATCGTTTATTGTTACGAGTAGCGACAAGTAACATTATCCACAAATTATTTCAAGAAAAAAATTATGAATTCCAAATGAATTAAATGTAAAATAGAATCAATAGATTGAAATATTATTAGAATTGAAAATTTATTTTCAAATGAATTAAATGTAAAATAGAATCAATAGATTGAAATATTATTAGAATTGAAAATTTATTTTGACATATAGAAACTGTTATGAAGAAAAGAATTTACCTTATAGATAAAGATGACAATAAAAAAAGACAAAAAAAAAAGAGCATTGATTATGTTGAATATGGCATTTAACAAAATAAACATATGAATCAAATAGTTCAAACAAAAATTATAAATTTCAAGTCAATATACTAAGGTACTATTAAAATTAAAAGTTTATTTAATAAAGAGAAATCATTATGAATATAAGAGTTTATCTTATGAATAAAAATAATGGTCCAAAATAAGAAAAAAAATTAATATTTGCTCACTTGTACTGCCAAATATGATATTAAAGGAAAAATGTTTCAGAGTAAGAAGAAAAAAGACATTAGAGTGAATCGTTATTACAGTGATATTTTTCATGTTTCAAAATTTATCAAAATGAATGAATTATTGATTTTTATTAAGAGAGAAAAATGCATATAAATACATGTAAAGGAGAAAAAAAATATTTTGATTTTTTGTTTTGATTTTTGTTATTTGTATTAATTAGTAATACCTATCAAAAAATTGAACGGGCTGAAGCATATGAATAAAAATTTTCTCTGTGTGCATTAATTAGTTTTAATTTTTTAGATTTCATTTTTAATAAATAATATTAAGTGAAATTATAATTGCTAAATCAATCATTTCATTACTAAAATATTAACATTGATAATTAAATTTTAGTTTTTGTAACCTTTATTTTCTTTAATGATATAAGGCACTATAAATTCAAACTATTTTTAATTTTTGTAACCAATTTCTTCATTAATACTATTAGTTTCAAATATAATGCTTAAATTATAAGTTTTATATTTGAAATATTGGCAAGTACATTTATTTTTAATTGTTAATTTTAAAACAATAATTACTAATTTAAATTTCTTTTTATTTATTTTAAGTAGTTTTAAAATTTTATATGCTATTGATTGTGATGTCATTTTTGTAACCTTTACAACTGAAATTTAAAATTTAAAATAATTAAAAAATCAAGGGATTAAATTATTTTGATATATAAATATGAAGAGATTAAAATGTTTTTCTTTATAAAATAGAAAGATACAAATAATTTTAATAAATGAAACTAATCTAAAAGCTTAAATGTAGGAAAATAAAAACAGAAAACAAAATTGCTGTTTAGCTTTAGAAATTTTTTTTTTTCTCAGTTTCTTCTTTTCTTTATTTTTTAATTTTTCATTTTGTAAAATAGAAAATGGTTTTAAGCTTATTAGGATCTCTACCCAAATAACTAAATATTTTTTTTATATAGAATTTAATATCACTACACAATTTGATTCATGAAAAACATAATTTGAATACTACTTCCTTAATCTAAATTAAAATTGATCATCAAATATGTTTCAAAATAGACCATAATTTTACGAAAGATTAACAGTAATAAAATTGACGTTTAACTGTATAACTTTAATTCTTCATGATAGCAAACAACATAATTAATTTAATAAAATTCAAATTTAAAAATAAAAGATCTTTTATCCAAATGAATTTTTAATTTGACATTTGAAAATGGAGGTCAAATATAACTTGAGATGAAATAATTTTAAAAGTCATTTGAGGATTATTGCTTCTATGTAAAATGAAAAACATTAGATCAAATTTAAACATGGAGACTCATGAAAAAAGATGAATGAAGAAACAACAAGCATAAGGAAGAAAGAAGATGACTGGAAAAAGGAAAAATGGAAATGAGATAAATAATTATAAAAGGAAAGAAATAACTCAAAAAAAATTTAAAAAATATCGAAATTTAATTAGAATATATCATTTTATTAATTTTTCACTGCCCGTAATAATTTAAAAATAATTTTCTAGTTACTAAATTAAAAAAAATACCACAACTCAACATTAAATTTTATTATTTTATTTTGTTGAAATTTTTTTCTGAAAAATAGACTTTATTTTTTATTAAAACTAAACAGGCAAAAAAAAAAAAAATCATTTTTCAAATAGAAAATGGGAGAGCGTGAATCATGTTAGGCAAAATATGAATTTTTTGTAGAGTTAACGTGATTAACTAACTAATGTTAGATTAAAATGGTAAGTAAAGTCCAAACACGTGACTTTCATCACCCAACTTTACGTGCCTACCTCCAAGCACTTTCGATTTCTTTTCTATATATTGTCACTTTTCTCCTCTAATTGTAGCTAACTTTCTTTTATGTTTTCTTTCGGTTTTTTTTTTCCTATAATATATACTATTAATATATATTCCATTACCATATATAAAAAAACAGATATAAAAAGTTTTTAGATAGAAAAATGAATTACTTTTGAAATTTTTTAAGGTAGTTTTGATTTAAAATGAAAGTAAAAATAAAATATTTTTAATAT
Source organism: Mallotus nudiflorus (assembly GCA_947683625.1). Taxonomy (NCBI): domain Eukaryota; kingdom Viridiplantae; phylum Streptophyta; class Magnoliopsida; order Malpighiales; family Euphorbiaceae; genus Mallotus; species Mallotus nudiflorus. The sequence goes on from CANTUR010000037.1 coordinate 3,413,613, forward strand.
ATGTATAAATTTTAATCATTTAAATATTAAATAATTATACATTCCTTTTTATGTCTATCCGAATTGAGTGCATCAGTATTTTTAATTAATTAATTAAATTAAAAAAAATCATTTATTTTAAATTTTTAAATATAATAGAGATAAATTATGTAGGTGTCACAAAAAATATAATATAATATAAGCAATAAGTAAAAAAGTAAAGATACTATTATTTATTTAAAATAGTATAAAAATATATTTTTGTAATTTTATGATTAACATGTAAAAAAAATAACTGATGGATAAATTAAGAATTTTTTTTAAGAATTTATAAAATTTGATATAATTTTTTTATTTAAAAACAACAAATTTTTTAAAAGTTAAAATGCTGTTGCCGTATAATATATTATATATGTATATATGCATTTTAATTTTGATTATTTTCTTAAATTCCAAAGGTTTTAATTAGGGGTATACAAAATTCAATGAAACTGACTGATAATTTGGAATTAATACTTTACTTGTGAAATCTGTATTAACGAGGAGAACGAGTAAAGGGCTGGGGTTTTCGTTATAAATATTCTGAAGCTTAAATCAGTAATGGTATGAGGAAAAAATATAATAAAATGAATAAGTATAATAAAATAGAGAATTAAGAATGATTGCTTGTATGATGAGGTGATAGAGTGATGGAATTATGTCATGATGATGTTGTATAATGTGAATGAGGAGATGAGTGAATATGAGAATGTGATAATAGAATAACATGAGATGTCATTAGATACATTTATAGGAGAAGGTATTACTCAAACCTTTTAGCAATATGATTACTTAGTCTTGTAGGATTGCTTTGTTTATGGGAGAAGGAGACTTCCTTTGTAAAGTAATCTTTCAAATTGAAATAAACTTCCTTATTAAGTTTTCTTTTTATTCAAGTAATCCTCATCTTTGGGAAAAAATAACCCTTATTAGAATAGGATACTAATATGGGATATCAAAAGTCCCCCTGAAAGTATGTTCAGATATTTATGTCTGATGTATCCAGGTCTGTAAGATAATGGAAAACATCATTATATCTTATATGGAAGGGTGAGTTGAGGTGGCTAGCCTCAGTTACAGGAAAAGATGAAGCTTGACATCGAGTCTTGAAATCATCGTATAAGAACATCATTGAAGTGCCAATTGGACTTGAGTGCACAAAACCTGCAATAAAAATGCTTAGTGTAAAAGATTAACCCGCCAATATAGAGACAACTTGGTGAAACCAGCCTTCGCTGGATTTTGATGTTCGGTACATAAAAGCATGGCCTAAGTGCCAGATAATCTCGGTGCATTAAAAGCGACCTGAGGGTGTTAGCTTTAGTCACTAGACTTAGATACTCGAGGCTTAGATGCTTGGTGCTATGACTCAAGGCTTACATGCTCAGAACCTTAATACTATAGAAGTGACATGAGGGTGTCAGCTTTAGTCACTAGACTTAGATGCTCGAGGCTTAAATGCTCGATGCTATGACATGAGGCTTACATGCTCAAAACCTCAGTATTATAGAAGCGACCTGAGGGTGCCAACTTCAATCACTGGACTTATATGCTCAAGGCTTAAATGCTCGGTGCTATAACACGAGACTTACATGTTCGAAACCTCAATACTATAGAAGCAACCTTAAGGTGTCAGCTTCAGTCACTGGACTTAGATACTAGGCGCTATAACATGAGGCTTACATGCTCGATAGTATGTCATATGTCATATGATAATTTTTGCACGTTGATGCTAAGTGAGATGATTAAAATGTCTAACTACTTGGACTTATCGGTGCTTAAAGTAGGGTTTTCAGTAAATATGTTTTCCTTATTTGTAGTGATAGATAAAAGAAAAATAGTTTTGGGATCATTTAATTGATCTCCATTTAATTATCAGTCCTCATGTAATATATATATCAAATGTAATTGATGTATGTTTTACATGAATAATAATAATGTATATATGGATGAGCATTTATACGTAGATTTGTAAGCGTGCTTGTGTGACAAGCTATAAATATTCATATAAGAATAAATAATTAAGTGAAAATAAATAATTAAGAAAAAAGAGAAAACTTATCTTTAATGACCTCTTATCCTATCTTTGAATTTAACGAATATTTATGTTCATTGTTTGTTTCAATTATTGCTTAAATGACCTTGTCCTTGAAGATGCTGCCATGACTTTTGCTTTATGTAATATTGAATATCTGTGTTTTAATTTGGTGCCATGTACTACCCTGAACTTATCCTTCAAATGTAATTTGATATGTCTGAGTGTCAATAATGTTTTACTTAGATATGGCATGTATAACTAGAATGAAGTTTCTTTAAGGCCATTGACTTCATCTTGGGCAATAACTTGATGTGGGCTTTGAAGCCTGTTTGAAGTAATTATTTATCAATAATTCTGTTCAAGTACCCTTAAGAATATATATTCATTGCTCGTTGCTCAAGGCTTATGCATTCAGGAAATTAATGTTTGATACTCGATTTGCGGTGCTTAGCCCTTAATCCAAACTACAATGAAACCATAGGAACTTATATTGCTCAAAATTGGTCTACTAAATTTTATCCTTGCTCTTAAGGTGGCCGAGTCTCAAATTAGATCATACAAACAATATTGATAGACCCTACTAATATTCATTTTTACCTTTAAACCCATATTTCTGATGATCGACTCACTTGAGCAATCCATTGTTACAGCTTTGATATTCTTCTTGATTATGGAATTCGACCTTCACAAAGCTCAATTTTTCTGCTCAAATGATGCCATCACAATTTGTGAATTGATAGGTTCAACACTTGTTCAATCACTGAAAGATGCTAGCAGCACTGAATCTTTATATCATAGCATTTAATTAGTACTTAAGTTATCAAGTGAGGTAGAAGTCGTCAGTGTGTGGAATAATCATGAAGCTTTCTCCTTAGCTTCGACTCAATCAATTAAAATCGCTATTGGAGGATATTCCTGCACCTAATAGCAGGATCATAGAATTCAGTTGAAGATGAACTCGTTCTGGTTTGATGTCTAATGGTAAGGACATTTGAGTAATCAACTATCTCTATGCTTCGGTTCTTCGAGTCTCGGAGCTTTTCTTTGTCTCTCCTATATACTTTCACCACTTTTATCATGACCAGGGACCTATTTATTCCATCTTTTATCAAATCTTATTCCGAAATAAATGAATGCATCTTCATCGTTATAGAGGTAGAAGCTCTCCAAAATAACTGGAATCATACTCTTCTACTTGACTTTAGTTTTTTATGTTTAGTGCTCCTTGCTCGGTTAAATTAACCTTCAGTGCCTGATGATGTGGTCAGTGCTAAGACATTGGTGGATGCTCAAACTTGGATACCTTAACTTTTTAATGCTCATACTTGGATGCCCAGACTCTTTGATACTGCGATGCTTAGTTCTTCAATGTTGCGGTGCTCGCTTGGGGTTGATGCTTGCATATTTGATGCTTCAATGCTAGGATCTTATTACTTGAATACTCAATCATCAATGTTTGGTAAAATATCCTTCGACACTAGTTAGCAAAAAATACGTTGCTGCAGTTAACAAAGAGCTGCTTAAGTTATGGCTTGAAGTTGTAGCTCTATGCAATTTTGAGCTTTACCACTTGATGTTCATCCTGAAGCTTTAGATTGGTAATTTGCTGATTGTGAGTCTCATAGCTAGTCATGCTTAACAAGGTACCACTTTAGCTATCTCAAATTTTATTGTTTAAGGTTCTGCCATTTTTTACTCTTGCTTCGTACAACGAGTGGATGAGTTTCCTTTTTCAAACAAAGATGACAATTCCATATTAAGGAGCTTCCTTACTTTGTTAAGATGTTATACTTAGATACTAAACTATTAATAAAGTGAAACATTATCTTCAAGAGAATACAAATCAAGTCTGAGTTCTTTGATGCTCAAACTCAACAAACATGGCCTGAGTTTTGGTAATAAAGAATCCATACTTCAATAGTCAAGCAAGTTGTATGCTTCAAAAAATGGGACTGTTTTTAGGCATTGGTGCTTTGATATTTGATGCTCGTCTAGAGTTGATGTTTGGATATTCGGTGTTCAATGCTTGATGGAAGTTGTTACTTGGATGTTTAAGGCTTCAATAACAAAGTTTTGAATACTTGGATGCTCGAGTATTGATAGGCTTTAGCACTGTGACTCTTTGGAGCTCAGTTCTTCAAAGTTGTTGTTGGATGAATAAATAGACACTAACAGGGAGTCTCGACTATGTTTTCTTCTAATGTTGTTGTCACTGTTTTTAGTCTTCTTTTAGCATAAGTTGCCATAAAAATTTTCCAAAATTGAATGTGCTTTATCCTTCTCTTTTCCTGAATTATGTTTACAAGGGAAGCACTCATCCTTCTCTTCTCAAGAATACCATCATCGCCATTAGGAGCTTTGTCTTATTTGCTATTTCTCTCAGCATACTATGAAGAGCCATTCCTTGTGCAAAAACATTATCTAACCTTTGTACAACTTTATATCTTCCATAAGCTTGGTGTCTTCATGTGTTTTAGAAGACAAATTCAATAACTCCTCATGCTCATAAACAATGTATAAAAGCTTAATAGCTTTATGTTGATGCTATTTTGTATCAACATATTTGACTGTCCCTTCTGCATGAAGAAATCATGTCTCGTGGTAACACAGATTTAGTAGTTTCTTATCTCTTAAACTTTCCTTATTAGTTATGGACTATGAGATATTGTCAATTGAATTTTTACCAATGTGTCCATTATTAGTTACTGTAGAGAATTTGGCTCCAAAAAATAATAATAATTCATAATTTAATCCGATTTTTTCACAGATGGTGTCACTTAGTAACTCAGAATTGATACTTTTCTTACAAAACTTGCATTGATGAGGAGAACGGGTAAAGGGGTGGAGTTTCTTCCATAAACACTCTGAAGATTAAGTCAGTAATGGTATGAGGAAAAAAATATAATAAAGTGAATAGGCATAATAGAGTAGAGAATTAAAGATGATTGCTTGTATGATGAGGTAATGGAGTGATGAAATGATGTCTTGATGATGTTGTATAATGTGAATGGGGAGATGAGTAAATATGAGAATGAGAATATGAGAATGTGAGAATAGAATGACATGAGATGTCATGAGATGTATTTATAGGAGAAGGTATTACTCAAACCTCTTAGGAATATGATTTCTTAGTCTTGTAGGATTACTTTGTTTAGAAGAGAATGAGACTTCCTTTGTAGAGTAATCTTCCTAATTGAAATAGACTTCCTTATTAAGCTTTCTTCTTATTCAAGCAATCCTCCTCTTTGGGGAAAAAATAACCCTTATTAGAATAGGATACTAATATAGGGTATCACTGACCAAATGAAATTGATTCAAACTAGTTCAAATCGAAAATTGTGGTTTAGAGTGGTTAATAGTTGGCTATGATTTAATTTATTTTTAAACCAAATTTTTAGTTTGGTTATGGTTTAGAAAAATGAAAATCAAATATAACCAAACTGAACCGATAGTATAATAATATTACATATGTTTTTCATATTTGTAAAGTATTTTAATTTGTTATTTTGAAACTTAAGGATTTTTTTTTAAAAAAAGTAGATATTATTCTAGTTATTATTATTATTATTGATAAGTATATAATATGAATTTTGCATTTTGTTGTATTTTTAGTAGATTTACAAGATGTATTATCAATAATTTTAATTTCTATTTTCTTCATTTATTATTTTTTATTAAACCGACCAAACCGATCATCCAAACCAGTTTTAAATTTATTGGTTTGGATAATTTTTAATAATATTTTATTTGATTAAAAGTTCTCATATTTAAAAATTGGCTTTATTGGTTTAATTAAAAATTTAAGCTCTAAAACAACCAAATCAAACCATGAATACCTCTAGTTTTAATTACCAACTAATTGATTTCTCCCTTAATTGCTTGCTGTAACGACACGTAGTTTCATCAAGTTGAATCTTCATTTTATATGCAAGTTCTTACAAATAAGTTTATGAACAATTGCACAATAAGGCTAGCCACGACCTAATTTGGTCCAAAATTGGATTAGAATTAATCTGATTAAAATAGTGACTGAAATCAGTTAAATTTAGAACCTGTTTGAATCGGTTCAAAATTAGAGAAGAGACCAGCTCAGTTAGTTCAACCCCTATGTAATTAGAACTAATGGTTTCGATTCAAAATTTAAAAAAAAAAAAATTAAGTTGTTTAATTGGATAAATCAAATTAAAATTGAATTGAAACTGATCAATTTATAACCAATCTTGAACCGGAGTAGAGCCAATTTCAATTTAATTTCATTTTAGGTGAAATTGTAAATCGCTGGTTCATGAATCGGAACTAGCGGTTTCAAAATCATGATCACCCATATAACACAGTATGCCTGCCTGCATTTGAATGTAACTCCTATAGAGAAGTGCATTAAAGAAGGAAATTAAAAGAGCATGGTAACATATAAGATACTTAATTAAAAAAATTAATTATTAAAAGAATTGAACATTGTACTTTTTTTACTAAATTTTTAATTTTAATGTGATTTTTTTTAATTTTGGTACATTGCTATATTTTATAATGAATTTTTAATAAAATCTGTAATAATTTACATAATTAAATAAAAAATTAATAATCCAGTTACAATCTACTTAATTCATTGTACAATTCAAAAATATTGCTCTATTTTTAAATCAAATTTTACGAATAAGATGTTAAATAATATCCTTTACTAATTAAGTCAAATTTAATTGGTTTTTCATTTTTATCTTTTTATTTAATGCATCCGTAATTAAATATTCTTTCTTTTTTTTTTTTTATAACAATAATAGAATTCAATAATTATGATACATCTATTAAAGCTTGCCCTATCGAAATAAAATATAAAATAATTTATTTTTATGTTTATTTTACAATAAAATGAGAATTTGTTAATGCTAAAAAAAAAAAAAGAGAATTTGTGACCAAGCAAGTATATGTAAATGCTTGGAAGAATCGTGATGTCATTGCCATGTGGTGGCGTGGATCCATGGACCACCCTGTAACAAATCAACTAATGTATGCGGAGAAAATAATACATGTACTTATTAATAATATAAATAGTGTTGTTAATAAAATTAAAATTATATATTTAGTGATATATAAAAAGAATATTTAATTAAAAATTATTGGCATAATATAAATTTTTTTTATTAACATATTATTTATATCGCCATTTTGTGTGGAGGAAAAGCCTCTGCAAAAAGCAACATTAAAACTTGTTCAATTTTAATGACGTGCATTGTAGTATGCAGACAAAAGTTTTTTACAGAGTATCTTTCAAATCTTAAATATTAAAAGGATAAAGATTACCGATGAATGCTCAGGAGGTGATTACCGTGTTGTAAGTAGCCATGTTTTATCATAATATTTTTTCTATAATTATATTTTAATAAATAAATAAATATATTTAAATTATAGCATGATAGATTCACATAATTTATTTTTAAATTTTAAATTATATTATTTTAATTAATTATTACAAAAATTAAAATTTTGAAAAAGTAATAAATTTTAATTAATATTAGAGACAATATAGTAATTGCTCTTAAAAAAAATTTATCTTTTTACGGGCCGCGATATCTTAATCCTTGTTATCTATCACCGTTCGTATGAAAATTCTTGACATACTAAAAAATTTATTTTTAAGTAAAATAATATTGTAATTTATTTATACTTAAATTATATGATTTTACTATTAAAAAAATGATAATACGATAGTTCTTAAAATTTTGGAAACATATCGGTTTGAATAAATTATGTAAATAAGTCTTGATTGGGTATTTATAGACACAAAAATTTTAACCAATTAAATTGAATTAATTGATAAATTAAATTATTTTTTAATTGAATTTTAATTTATATATTTTATCAACCAATCAAAATATTTAAAAATCATTAAAATAAAAAATAATGCAATTAAATGACAATTATTATGATTAGTCATTTTAAAAATAAAAATAAAAAATTCTACAGTTACTTTGATTTGTAGTTACTTTTATTTTACTTTAGTCTAATTACCATTGGATGAATGAGTACTTCATCATTCAATGGTGGTTATTAACAAAGTATATTTTACTTTGTAAAAATTAAAATAACCTTAAAATGCACTAAAAAATATTAGGTCAAATATACAATTTCATCTTTGAACTTTACTCAATTATTTTATTTCACCTATCAACTTTTATTTTGTTCAATTTCATCTCGTAACTTTAATTTTTTTTACCTATTTAACCTTTCTTGCACACTACATAAATGCATGTATTTAATTCGCGTTGAGATTAAATAGGTGAAAAATAGGAGTTAAGAGATGAAATTTATGAAAAATAGAAGTTATGTAGGCTAATTAGGTGAAAAATAGAAGTCAAAAGTTGAAGGAAAGTTGAGAAATGACATAAAATAATTGAGTAAAGTTATAGAGTGATTTGTAGTTACTTTTATTTTACTTTATTCTAATTACCATTGGATGAATGAGTATTTTATCATTCAATGGTGGTTATTAACAAAGTATATTATACTTTGTAAAAATTAAGTAACCATAAAATGCACTAAAAAATATTAGGTCAAATATATAATTTCACCCCTGAACTTTACTCAATTATTTTATTTCACCTATCAACTTTTATTTTGTTCAATTTCATCTCGTAACTTTATTTTTTTAACCTATTTAACCCTTCTTGCACACTAGACAAATGCATGAATTTAACTCGCGTTGAGATTGAATAAGTAAAAAATAGAAGTTAAGAGGTAAAATTTATGAAAATAGAAGTTATGTAAGCTAAATAGGTGAAAAATAGAAGTCAAGAGCTGAAGGAAAGTTGAGAAGTGACATAAAATAATTGAGTAAAGTTCTAGGGTGAAATTATATATTCCACCAAAAATATTACCATAAGAGCCAAGTAAATTGTATTAAAGTGACCTTATTGATAAGAATTAGAAAATTTAGAATGACTAAAACATTCATTCTTTATGAATGCTTATAAATAGAGGTGCCCTCTCATTCTTGAAGAGAAAGGGCATAATACTTCAAATCTCTTGTACTTGTCATTTTTTGCCAATTTGACACCTTAACTTATAGTTTTGCCATTTTAATACCTGAACTCACCAAAAGTACAATTTTGAAATCTTTGTCAGCATACGTGGTGATGTGAATCCAAGTTCAAAGCCTAAAGAGATCCAAGATCCATTAATAGTACAAAAAGGCCCAATCACAAGGTCCAAATCCAAGAAGCTTCAAGAAGCCATATTGGGTTTAATTAGGTACATTTGGAAAGCCCAAGAATTTCAACCCAATAAGGCATCCATGGAGGCCCAAGGAATAATATTTAACTTGTTTTTTTGTTAATAACAATTAGGGTTACATGTAGCCACCATATTCAAGTTAATGGGGTAATTAATACCAAGTAATGGCTATTAATGTGGTTATTAAGAGCCACCATATATAAGTTAATGGGGTAATTAATACCAAGTAATAGCTATTAATATGGGTGGTGGTTATTAAGGCCATTTAAGAGTAAAAGTAATCCTATGTGTGTGAGTCTATTTTAGTAGTGTGTGCATGGACTTGTACTCTATATAAACAAGTCTTTTTCTTTCTTTTGGAGCATGAATGAATTTGATATATGAATTATAACTTTGTTTGAGTTTTATTGTGAGGAATTTTGTCTTTAATTTCTTGCATAAACTTTGTGACTTATCAAGCTTTATTCTAACTTGTGGTGTCAAAATCTAAATCTTTTTTTTCTTATTATTTATCAAACTTTCTTGTTTGTGGCATAAAAGGAAATTCAATGTCCTATCTTAGTATCTTTATCCTTGTTGGTAAAGAGGTTAAGTAGCATCTATCTTCTTACTTCAATCTTTGAACGATCCGAATTTGTGGATTAAATTGGTAATTTCTAGTTTTCTTCTAATTCAACTTATCATAGTATTCTTGCTATTGGGGAGTTAATTGATGAAACCTACAATTCCCATCATAAGTGGTATCAGAGCATTGGCTCAAGATTGAGGTTTGCATATCCAAAACTATCTTTTAGTTCTCAATATCTTGTGTTCATCTTATATTTTGCACCTTTCTTACTATCTATTATTCTTTTTTTTTTTTTATCTTTATTCTTCTTATCTCAAGAATTTGTTTACAGATATCAAAAAAAAAAGTTATTATCTTTGAGATTTTTATGATACCTTTCAATTCGTGCCTATATCAAAAAAAAAAAAAAGAAATTCGTCCATAAAAAAAATATATGTTATCTTTGATATTCTTGTGTTAGATCTCAGTTTACATTAAAAAAAAAATTTGACTCTTCATATTCTATTGATATCTATCTTTATAATTCTGTCTCTTTGTGTTCTTTGATGATCTATCTTTGTTTTTCATTTCTATTAGCCTATTTGTTACAAATTGTTCATTTCTTTAAAGCCTACCTTATTATTTTCTTGTTAACCTACCTTATTTTTTTTTTTTATCATTGATTACTACATTCTTGAATTTTGTTTGATTGAGAAACTTAGTTCATCTAAGAAATCAAAAGGCAAATTTGAGAGGTAAAAGGCAAGAGTGTGAGATCATTAGAGAAAAAAGCCAAAATTGAGTGTAAACATAAGTGGTATACATCAATTTTGAGTGAAACACGTGAGGGGAGTGTTGTGAGATTGTTTCTTTCTATTTTCTTTTGTTAAAATTTTAGGTTTTACAATCATGTCAAAAGACACAAGTTCTTCTTCTACAAATGATCTTGTGATTCAAGCTATGCAACAATAATTCGAAAGAATGTTTAACATGATGGCGGGAGTCAATGAGAAATTGGAGAGGCATGATGGCATCCTTAATCTATTACAAAGAGAGCCTAGACAAAGGAGACGTCCACCAATTGACCAAGAGAACTATGAAGGAGAGGATGATTTGGACGATGATCAAGTCACCTTGGTGGGACAACAAATCAATCCTAGGAGACAAGCTAAGAGAGGACGTCCTAATGATGATGTTGATCGCAACCTTGGAAGCATCAAAATGAAGATTCCTTCATTCCAAGGAAAGAATGATCCAGATGTGTACCTTGAATGGGAGAGGAAAGTGGAACTCATCTTCGAATGTCATAATTATTCGAAGGAGAAAAAGGTAAAACTTGCCGCTGTTGAGTTTAGTGATTATGCAATTGTTTGGTGGGATCAATTTTGTAAGGAAAGATGTAGATATGGAGAAAGACCTGTGGAGTCTTTGAGGGAAATGAAGCAAATCATGAGAAAGAGGTTTGTTCCAAGCCATTACTATAGAGAGCTTCATCAAAGGTTACAAACTCTAATTCAAGGATCCATGAGTGTGGAGGAATATCACAAAGAAATGGAGAAGGCTATGATTAGAGCAAATGTGGTAGAAGATCATGAAGCTACCATGGTAAGGTTCTTGAGAGGGCTAAACAAAAACATTGCTGATGTTGTTGATTTGCAACATTATGTGGAGATTGAAGATATGGTGAATTTGGCCATAAAAGTGGAAAGGCAATTGAAAGGAAAGAGGTATGATTCTAAACCAAATGTGGGTTCTTCTTCTTTTTGGAAAACTTCTTAGGGGAAAAAGAATGATAAACCTTTTAATAAGTCAAAAGTGGTAGAAACTAAACCTAAAATTGACTTAGGTAATAAGGGAAAGGGTGAGAATCAACCAGCCCAAACTAGGGGAATCAAATGTTTAAAGTGTTTGGGTCATGGGCACATTGCTAGGGAATGTCCAAATAAGAAAGCTATGATTCTAAGGGATGGTGATATTGAGTCGGAGAGTGAGGGGGATAGTGATGATGATATGCCTTCTTTAGAAGATTGTAGTGATGTTGAATGTGCTAAGGGAGATAAACTTGTTGTTCAAAGAACATTGAGTTTGCAAAATAAACATGATGTCTATAGGGAGCAAAGGGAAAATTTGTTTCATACTCATTGTTTGATTTCTAACAAGTTGTGTAACATGATTGTGGATAGTGGAAGTTGTACTAATGTAGCAAGCACTTTGCTAGTGGAGAAATTGAAGTTGCCTACTACTAAGCACCCAAGACCATACAAGTTGTAGTGGCTTAATGAAAGTGGAGTTGTAAAGGTAAATAAGCAAGTTCTAGTTTCTTTTCAAATTGGTAGATGTAAGGATGAGGTGTTGTGTGATGTGTTACCAATGTTGGCCGGACATATGTTGTTGGGGAGACCTTGGCAATATGATAAAAGGGCTAATCATGATGGATTAAAAAATATGTATACTTTGACTATGGATGGAAAAAGGTTTAACCTTGGACCATTACCTCCAAAATAGATTTTTGAAGACCAAATGTGCATCAAGCAACAATATGAAGAAATGGGTTCTTCATTAGGAAATTCCTTGGGAAGGGAAACCTTTGAGAGTAAAGAAAAAGATGAGATGAGTGAACTTAAAAATTCCAATTCTCTTGACCAAAATGGGAAACACATGGTGAGAGAAAACAAGGAAGGTTCAAATGAAAGAAAAATGAGTGTTTATGCAAAAATGAGTAATGTGAAGGAAGCTATGCTTTTGAGGTAACATATGCTTGTACTTATGTACAAGGAGATTTTGCATATTTCTAACGAAATAACCAATGGTTTGCCTAATGTTGTTATTGATCTTTTGCAGGTTTATAAAGATTTATTTCCAGAAGAAATTCCAAATGGTTTGCCACCTAAAAGAGGCATTGAGCACCAAATTGATTTCATACCCGGAGCAAGCATTCCAAATAGACCAGCATATAGATGTAAGCCGGAGGAGACCAAGGAAATCCAAAAGCAAGTGAGTGAGCTTATGGAGAAGGGTTATGTTCGTGAAAGCATGAGTCCGTATGCCATACCCGTCTTGTTAGTGCCTAAGAAAGATAGAACTTGGAGGATGTGTATTGATTGTCGTGCCATTAACAAAATCACGATGAAGTATAGACATCCCATTCCTAGGCTAGATGACATGTTGGATGAATTGCATGGTTCATATTTGTTTTCAAAAATTGATTTAAAATCTGGTTATTATCAAATTAGAATGAGAGAAGGTGATGAATGGAAAACAGCTTTTAAAACTAAACATGGTTTATATGAGTGGTTAGTAATGCCTTTTGGTTTAACTAATGCACCAAGCACTTTCATGAGATTGATGAATCATGTTTTAAGAGCATTCATAGGCAAATTTTTTGTTGTCTATTTTGATGATATCTTGGTTTATAGCAAAAATTTAGATGAGCATGTACAACATTTGACTTGTGTTTTTAATATGCTTAGAGAAGAGAAGTTGTATGCTAATCTAAAGAAATGTTGTTTTTGCACTAATGAAATTACTTTTCTTGGCGCTAGAATTCAGGAATTCCAAGAAAAGTAATTTCATTAGTGCAAAAACAACATTTCTTTAGATTAGCATACAACTTATCTTCTCTAAGCATATTAAAAACACAAGTCAAATGTTGTACATGCTCATCTAAATTTTTACTATAAACCAAGATATCATCAAAATAGACAACAAAAAATTTGCCTATGAATGCTCTTAAAACATGATTCATCAATCTCATGAAAGTGCTTGGTGCATTAGTTAAACCAAAAGGCATTACTAACCACTCATATAAACCATGTTTAGTTTTAAAAGCTGTTTTCCATTCATCACCTTCTCTCATTCTAATTTGATGATAACCAGATTTCAAATCAATTTTTGAAAACAAATATGAACCATGCAATTCATCCAACATGTCATCTAGCCTAGGAATGGGATGTCTATACTTCATTGTGATTTTGTTGATGGCACGACAATCAACACACATCCTCCAAGTTCCATCTTTCTTAGGCACTAACAAGACGGGTATGGCATACGGACTCATGCTTTCACGAACATAACCCTTCTCCATAAGCTCACTCACTTGCTTTTGGATTTCCTTGGTCTCCTCCGGATTACATCTATATGCTGGTCTATTTGGAATGCTTGCTCCGGGTATGAAATCAATTTGGTGCTCAATGCCTCTTTTAGGTGGCAAACCATTTGGAATTTCTTCTGGAAATAAATCTTCATAAACCTGCAAAAGATCAACAACAACATTAGGAAAACCATTGGTTATTTCGTTAGAAATATGCAAAATCTCCTTGTACATAAGTACAAGCATATGTTACCTCAAAAGCATAGCTTCCTTCACATTACTCATTTTTGCATAAACACTCATTTTTCTTTCATTTGAACCTTCCTTGTTTTCTCCCACCATGTGTTTCCTATTTTGGTTAAGAGAATTGGAATTTTTAAGTTCACTCATCTCACCTTTTTCTTTACTCTCAAAGGTTTCCCTTTCCAAGGAATTTCCCAATAAATAACCCATTTCTTCATATTGTTGCTTGATGCGCATTTGGTCTTCAAAAATCTGTTTTGGAGGTAATGGTCCAAGGTTAAACCTTTTTCCATCCACAGTCAAAGTATACATATTTTTTAATCCATCATGATTAGCCCTTCTATCATATTGCCAAGGTCTCCCCAACAACATATGTCCGGCCAATATTGGTAACACATCACACAACACCTCATCCTTACATCTACCAATTTGAAAAGAAACTAGAACTTTCTTATTTACCTTTACAACTCCACTTTCATTAAGCCACTACAACTTGTATGGTCTTGGGTGCTTGGTAGTAGGCAACTTCAATTTCTCCACTAGCAAAGTACTTGCTACATTAGTACAACTTCCACTATCCACAATCATGTTGCACAACTTGTTAAAAATCAAACAATGAGTATGAAACAAACTTTCCCTTTGCTCCCTATGGACATCATGTTTATTTTGCAAACTCAATGTTCTTTGAACAACAAGATTATCTCCCTTAGCACATTCAACATCACTACAATCTTCTAAAGAAGGCATATCATCATCACTATCCCCCTCACTCTCCGACTCAATATCACCATCCCTTAGAATCATAGCTTTCTTATTTGGACATTCCCTAGTAATGTGCCCATGACCCAAAAACTTAAAACATTTGATTCCCCTAGTTTGGGCTGGTTGATTCTCACCCTTTCCCTTATTACCCAAGTTAATTTTAGGTTTAGTTTCTACCACTTTTGACTTATTAAAAGGTTTATCATCCTTTTTCCCCCCAAGAAGTTTTCCAAAAAGAAGAAGAACCCACATTTGGTTTAGAATCATACCTCTTTCCTTTCAATTGCCTTTCCACTTTTATGGCCAAATTCACCATATCTTTAATCTCCACATAATGTTGCAAATCAACATCATCAGCAATGTTTTTGTTTAGCCCTCTCAAGAACCTTGCCATGGTAGCTTCACGATCTTCTACCACATTTGCTCTAATCATAGCCTTCTCCATTTCTTTGTGATATTCCTCCACACTCATGGATCCTTGAATTAGAGTTTGTAACCTTTGATGAAGCTCTCTATAGTAGTGGCTTGGAACAAACCTCTTTCTCATGATTTGCTTCATTTCCCTCCAAGACTCCACGGGTCTTTCTCCATATCTACATCTTTCCTTGCAAAATTGATCCCACCAAACAATTGCATAATCACTAAACTCAACAGCGGTAAGTTTTACCTTTTTCTCCTCCGAATAATTATGACATTCAAAGATGAGTTCCACTTTCCTCTCCCATTCAAGGTACACATCTGGATCATTCTTTCCTTAGAATGAAGGAATCTTCTTTTTGATGCTTCCAAGGTTGCGATCAACATCATCATTAGGACGTCCTCTCCTAGCTTGTCTCCTAGGATTAGTTTTGTTGTCCCACCAAGGTGACTTGATCATCATCCAAATCATCCTCTCCTTCATAGTCCTCTTGGTCAATTGGTGGATGTCTCCTTTGTCTAGGCTCTCTTTGTAATTGATTAAGGATGCCATTATTGGGATCCGTGATGCAAACGCAGCGAAAAAATTAAAATTTTGTCACGTTCCCAAGCCAGGATCCATGTAATTTAACTAATTGATTAAATCTAGGGTTTTTAATAATCTTACCAAAACGCAGAAGAGGCAAGATTCTCTGGAAGGATGAGAGGAGGTTCACACCGGTGACACCTTACCTCGAGCTTTTTGGCTTGGTTGTTCGGATCAAGACATCTCCAAAAGGATGCGTTCTCTATAGTTATCCACACGAACAGCCCTTCACAAAACGAATTTGAGTGTGTGTGCTAGCAACCTCTTGACTGTCTCACAAATCAAGAACAAAAGGAAAAACTCTGTCTTTGTTTTCTAAGAGGAAAGAAAACGAATTTAGAGGCAAAAACAAGTGTGTAAAACCCTAGAGAATATAACATATTTATAGACTCCAAGTTAGGGTTTCACTTACCAATAACCTTTTGGTAATTTTCCATTTATTATATTCTGATTTTGTTCAAAAATAAATCAAAAATAATATCTTATTTATTTATTTAAAATAACATTTATCTTAAATAAATAAACAAATATATAAATAAATAAAACACTTTAATTATTTATTTCCACAGAGTTTATTTTGGGCTTATTAAACCCATATCCGTTTTGGGCTTGTTCTAAGTGTGTGACCCTGTAGGTTCACATAACATTGGCAGTGGGCCTAAATCTCTATTTAGGCCTACAAGTCATAAGTGGCCTCTAGCAAGATATTATGACTACCCAAGTCATGTGAAGTCAATAATCCGACATAACCTAATTACAATGAATTTTATTGTCCCTTTATCACATGATATCTTAATTGAACATAAGGCATAGAATGTCATCCTTATATAGTTCAATATTATGACTTGATTCCAAGTAGACTGAAAATGATAACTCTTTATCAATTCATTTCAGCATGGCCATGCATTTTATTCAGTCTATCTCATCAAGGGGCCTTTAGATATCTTTCTCATATTAATGAGGGATAAATTCCTTCTAAATCACTCACATTCCTTACATAACTAATTTTATATCCAACAACATTCCTTTAATCATCCGGTTAAAGACAATGTTAGAATGTGTCAAAACATAAAATAGCTATGTAGAAATCCATGATGATTTTAAGGTCAAAGGACCGAAATAAAATTACTGTGATAAGAAATACTTATGACAATAATCTATGTAGTATTCTCATAGTGGGTCAATCCAGTACATGATCTCTCATCATGTACCTATGAGTTGACTTAATATCTCATATTTATGATTAGTAAAACATAACCATCAGTCAACATCATACTAGCCTTAATACTTTAATATTCATATAATGAATAAATGGTTAGGGATAATTAGAATAGAACTCTTATTTTAATCTAAGGGTTTTACTATCAAGTCACATACTTGATGGCCTTAGTAAGAATTAACCATTCATGTAATTATCATAAAATCAAATGATAATATAATACCTCTTTACTAATAAAATAAGAAAGTCAATACATAATCACAAATGATTGACCTAGTGCATATCACTAACAGCCATCATGCCTCTCCAATTTCTCATTGACTCCCGCCATCATGTTAAACATTCTTTCGAATTGTTGTTGCATAGCTTGAATCACAAGATCATTTATAGAAGAATAACTTGTGTCTTTTGACATGATTATAAAACCTAAAACTTTAACAAAAGAAAATAGGAAGAAACAATCTCACAACACTCCCCTTACGTGTTTCACTCAAAATTGATGTATACCACTCGTGTTTACACTCAATTTTAGCTTTTTTCTCTAATGATCTCACACTCTTGCCTTTTACCTCTCAAATTTGCCTTTTGATTTCTTAGATGAACTAAGTTTCTCAATCAAACAAAATTCAAGAATGTAGTAATCAATGATAAAAAAAAATAAGGTAGGCTAACAAGAAAATAATAAGGTAGGCTTTAAAGAAATGAACAATTTGTAACAAATAGGCTAATAGAAATGAAAAATAAAGATAGATCATCAAAGAACACAAAGAGACAGAATTATAAAGATAGATCTCAATGGAATATGAAGAGTCAATTTTTTTTTTAATGTAAACTGAGATCTAACACAAGAATATCAAAGATAACATATATTTTTTTTATGGACGAATTTCTTTTTTGATATATGCACGAATTGAAAGGTATCACAAAAATCTCAAAGATAATAACTTTTTTTTTATATCTGTAAACCAAATCTTGAGATAAGAAGAATAAAGATAAAAAAAAAAACAAGAACAATAGATAGCAAGAAAGGTGCAAAATATAAGATGAACACAAGATATTGAGAACTAAAAGATAGTTTTGGATATGCAGACCTCAATCTTGAGCCAATGCTCTGATACCACATATGATGGGAATTGTAGGTTTCATCAATTGACTCCCCAATAGCAAGAATACGATGATAAGTTGAATTATAAGAAAACTAGAAATTACCAATTTAATCCACAAATTCGGATCGCTCAAAGATTGAAGTAAGAAGATAGATGATACTTAACCCCTTTACCAACAAGGATAAAGATACTAAGATAGACTTTGAATTTCCTCTTATGCCACAAACAAGAAATTTTGATAAATAATAAGAAAACAAAGATTTAGATTTTGACACCACAAGCTAGAATAAAGTTTGATAAGTCACAAAGTTTATACAAGAAATTAAAGATAAAATTCCTCACAATAAAACTCAAACAAAGTTATAATTCATATATCAAATTCATTCATGCTCCAAAAGAAAGAAAAGGACTTGTTTATATAGAGTACAAGTCCATGCACACACTACTAAAATAGACTCATACACATAGGATTACTTTTACTCTTAAACGGCCTTAATAACCACCACCCACATTAATAGCCATTACTTTGTATTAATTACCCCATTAACTTGTATATGGTGGCTCTTAATAACCACATTAATAGCCATTACTTGGTATTAATTACCCCATTAACTTGTATATGGTGGCTACATGTAACCCTAATTGTTATTAACTCAAAAACAAGTTAAATATTATTCCTTGGGCCTCCATAGATGCCTTATTGGGTTGAAATTCTTGGGCTTTCCAAATTTCCCTAATTAAACCCAATATGGCTTCTTGAAGCTTCTTGGATTTGGACCTTGTGATTGGGCCTTCTTGTACTATTAATGGATCTTGAATCTCTTTAGGCTTTGAACTTGGATTCACATCATGTGGTATGGAATAACAAATTAACATTTGTTATATCTTAAGGGTTTGACTGATAAAAAACTGCGAGTAGAAGTGTCAAACTGACAAAAATTGGCAAGTACATGGGGTGATAAATGCATTATATCATCAAATGGAAAAATTGTAAGTTGAAGTGTCAAACTGACAAATTATACCAACTATAAGGGGTCGCAAATGTATTATACCAAGAGAAAGATATCAAATTTTCATATTAGCATCTATCAAAACTCTAAAGTCTTTCAAGTTTCAAGACTTCAAGATGAACATCTGCAATATTCAAAGTTCATCAAAGGTAGTCTTCATCATGAATAAGACAGATGACAATGTGTATTCTATGAGATTTTGAGGTGAATTGCTTTTTGATTATTCAAATGTATATAGTTTGTTTATTGATTAGTTATGTTTATACGTAAGTGTTTACAAGTTAAATGCAAATGCTATGATCCTAATGACTATTTGTTATGCAAATTTACTCTTGAGCACTTGCATACAGGTATAAAAGGCAGTTGTGATCAAGTTGGAAAATATTTACAAATCACATGGCAATTGCAAATGATCAAAGAAAATCACATGATTCATATGTTATATATTGGCTAGTAAAATCAAATGGCAATTGTTTCACATGAATCCTAGAAGCAATATTTGTTTTACTAGTCCACAACAAAATCAATGAATAATACTTTATCACTTGCATTTGAATAAATCATACTTGTACCATGTTCTGATATCATATATTTGCTTTTGGTGCCTTTAGAATTTAATGGATATTTATATTCACTGAGTCACGACTCACTAAATTGCAATTATTTTTCCCATATTGTGAAGCTTGAGGTGTGACCATTTTGAAGTATAATGCATTGTAAATAAAGAATGGAGCAAAGGTCACCGGCTAAACCCTCACTCACTCACTCTCCTTGCATCAAAAGCATACACTTTGATAAGGAGATATGTTTTATGCTTATATGTAAATACATCTCATATGCATTATATGAGTGAAAATGTTATGATTTTTTATGTGTTTAAATAATATGTTTACTTTATTTAATCATGATATAGTTGGATTAATATGCTAAACAAAGACTTAAGGTATTTAAATAGTAAAGATATAGAGTGTTACATGTATTCTTTTATAAATTATCAATTTCAATTTGATAATCCGATTTAATTCTCTTACCATGGAACCTGCATCGATTGAGAAGAGCTAAATGAATGGGTGGGGTTTTCTCCATAAACACTTTGAAACTTAAGTCAGTATTGTGAGGAAATAATAATAAAGTGAGTACAATAGAATGATGAATGAGTGTTAGATGAATGTGTATTATGGATAAGATAATGGCTTAATGTAGAATGATGGAATGTGAAGATGAATGATATGAAATGTATATACAAAGAAAGATTATGTAAAAACCTAAGAGGAATAATATTCTTTGGTCTTGTAAGATTGTCTTTATTAGGAGAAAAATAGACTTCCATTATAGAATAATCTCCAAAATTAGGATAAATAGATGACCTTCCTATCAAGAGTCCCCCTGAAAGTATATTCAAATATTTATGTCTGAGATTCTGATGAAGTGTTTGTAGTGATAATGTTGAGAAGATGATCTACTACTTGATAGTTTGAGTAACAAATGATCTTTTTTGTTAGATTTGAAATACTCAAAGATGATAATTTTTTAGATTTGCTGATGACGCTCGTGTTATGAAATGACCAGAGTTTTATATTTTAGTATTATAAAATGACCTAAGTCTTCAATGATGCTCGGTGCTCATCACATCCTTAGACTAACATTTAAACCATACCCAGGTATTCAAATCTTCCTAGGAGTTAGTGCAAGGTGCTTAATGCTCGATACGCTTTATTGCTTTTGATGTTATTATTAACTTTGTGCTTTCTTCAAATGATGATGAATTGATAAACTTCCAAAGTTAAAGTCTAAAGCTTGAATTTTAATGAACGAAATCTTAAAAGTGATGCCTTAAAATCATATCTCGGTGATTGGTGTGTGTCTTCTTATCTAAGAACTATTCTTGTTCAAGTTCCTTTTCCTTTTCTTCATTAATTCTCAACCCATCCTTTTTGGTTTCCTCTTCTTTTTTTTTTAACTTGAGCTTTATTGAAGATTAAACTATGCAGATGTGGCAACTTTAATATTTTGAATTTGGGTTCGTCAGATGTTATTTCAAACTCAGACTTTAGTGAATTCTCTTTGCAAAACTTTTCTAAAGACTATCACTGGATTTGCTCTTTTTGTATATTTCTCATATTTAAGATAGAGCTATTGAGGTTTTTGCTTATGAGTGTACAAGGTGGAGCCCATTATTCCAATTCGAAAGGCTAAACCTCCAACTAATTAAACTCACCTTTCGTTATACTACTGTGTGGACCTGATATGATTAAAGCAGGGTGCCTACTCATAGTACCAAATTCGTTGTTGAATTCATAGCTCTCTTTTTTTCTTTGAAACCACTATAATGATTAAACATTATGAGTAAATATTATTCTGCCTCTTGTTGTTTGATGTTGGCCTTCTTGGCCTTTACCGAGATATTTTATTTTGAAATCCTTCTTATTGTATGATCCTTTTTTACTCAAACTTATATTAATATATATAGCATAAGTTATGACAATGTAAATGGATCTTTAAGTTTATCCATGCCATAAAAAAATTTTGAAAGCAATGCCTTACTACAGAGAACATAAATTTCAAAAGAGAATGGTTTTGAGCAAGGTAAATCATGAAGAATAGGAAAGCCTTCCCCATAAATCAACCTAAACTCCACACAAGAAGAATGTGGATTCTCTTTTAATGCTCATCTAATTTCACAGAGCCTTACTATCTTTGTTTGAGAGGACAGTAAATATGGCGAGTAGATAATCTTCGAAGTTATTTTTCGTGACATTTTCATAACAGAGTTATCTTTTTTGCATGTTTGAGTTGGCGAGAGTAAGGTTACCAGCAAGTAATGAAAACTCAAAATTCAATTTGGTTGTTCCTAATTGTTGTTTATCTTAAGCAAATAAAACAAGCTAAGTTCCAACAGACGACACCACTTGATAACCTAAATTAAGTCTCTTACTATGGAACGTGCATCAATTGAGAAGAGCTAGGTGAATAGGTGGGGTTTCCCCCATAAATACTCTGAAGCTTAAGTCAGTATTTGTGAGAAAATAATAATAAAGTGAGTAGAGTAGAATGATAAATGAGTGTTGGATGAATATGTATGGTGGATGAGATGATGGCTTGATGTAGAATGATGGAATGTGAAGATGAATAATCATGATTGATAAGAGATGTATATATAGGGACAGATTATGCATAAACTTAAGAGGAATAGGATTCTTTACTCTTGTAAGATTTTCTTGATTAGGAAAGAAATAGACTTTTTTATAGATAATTTCCATAATTAAAAATAAAATAGATGAGCTTCCTCTTTCAGTGATCATAATCCATGATCAAGCATCTATAGTCTACATCATGAATAAAAGAGATGATTTTAGGTCGAACTTCAGTAATCCTTACATCTACATTCTTCTATAAATGATCAATTTCAATCCATGATCAAGTTGAATTCTATTAATGATAAATCGATCTTATATCAAATAAATTATGTCCTCCAATCACATGTTGTTGATTCAAAATCAAGCATACAAGTCAATTCCCTTGACTCACATATCTCAAATTCAACTCAACCAAACATTTGATTTGGAAACAAGCTCACATCCTAAAATCATAAATCTACACTTTGATTCGAAAATAAACTTTAAAATCTTTGAATCATGTCTGTCAACAAATTAAGAAGAATCAAATAATTTTAATTTCTTTAATAATTAGATGTTATCAACGATTGGAACGAACTTTATTCAAATTAAATAAAAACTTATATATGTTTAATATTTTTGGAAATGCGAAATTTATGTGTACAATATGAGTGCAATTATTTTTATTCATATCATAATTTGGGTTATGTTTCAAATAATTGTTAAATGACCTATTGGTGAAAAAAATTTAAACGTTTCTAACATTTTATAATTGTATTCTATATTTTTCATTTTGGCAAAAATGTCATGATCTATCCAATGTTTGGTAATTTTAATACAAATCGTTATTTGGTCAAAATTAAATAAAAATATTAATATGGTATCATGTAAAATGTCAAATTCACCCTTTTTAATTTGCTACTTCATGGGATAAAAAAGAAAATTTGCTAATTCATAATAGTCCATTAGTTTAAAAAATTAAAACATTTGAAATTTTTGACAATTTTATCCTAACTTTAAATTTTGATAAAATATTTTAATATCCCCAAGCTATTTAATTTTCATACATTTAAATTACATAAAAAAATACAAACATAATAATAAAAAAATCAACTTTACTATTGAAAAATTATTAAATTTATAAATGATTTTCAGTATAATAATTTTAAAAAATTATTACTCTTAATAATTTTAATTTTTAAGTATATTTATATGTGTGGTTGCCGAAAATATATATAATATAGGATTAAGCATAAACAATAATTTTGCTGAAAATATGTATTAAATATATGTTTATAGAAAAAGTATAAACATATATAAATTTTTACTGTTTATTTATTGGTAATAATTATAAATTCAATCAATAATATAAATTTTTGTTCAACATAAATTTTTACATTTCCATTTTGAACTCTACCACATCTATCTATTTAGAAAATATCAAATTTTCATATCAAACCGTCCCGAAAAATGAAATGATTCCAACATGGAGATTTTTTTAAATTTGATACTGATATTAGAAATTTTATTTTTAAAATTCCCAAAATTTGGTATGGTTATAAAGATTTTAAATCCCTAAATTTTCTTGACCCATGCTCACCCCTAATAAGTATAATAAATTTAAAAAATTATTACTCTTAATAATTTAAATTTTTTACGTATTTCATAATAATTGAAATGTAATTAAAATTATCTAACTTTAATATATATATATATATATTATTTTTGAGACAATCAAATCTTTAAAATAAAATTGATACAAGTCATAAAATTAAGAAAATAAATTAACATGATTTTAAAAGTAAGATATGATTAATAATTGTCTTTTAAGTTCATAACATAAAAAAAATGACATTATTAATTTTTTTTACAAGTCAAAACTACATAAATAAAACTTAATGATTTTCCAATAATTATAACTTGAGGAAAAAATGCTGACAGTTTTCAAAAAAAAAAAAAGGAAAAAAAAAAGAGGAAAAAAATACTAAGATTAGTATACCATGGCAAAGTCTGCAACTAATTAATTTCATTTACATTTTTGGGCTTTCTATACCCAAAACCCTAACGGCTAGTTTCAAATCCATGCTTTTGCGTGCGCTCCAACGGTAATGTGACCGTTTAAATCTCTTTATTTATGGGATTCGAATTTTCTCATTTTATCAACTTTGGCACTCAAAATCAATCGTCTTTTTTTGAATTTTTTGCTTGTCTTGCTCTCAATTGTTCATCTTCTTGAATTAAAATTAATCTTTCTTTTTTTATTACAATGGAGACTCCATCATCATCAACTAAAAGAGTCACAAGATCTCAAACTTTACTCGCTCTTAACAACAGCAGCATTCCCATCTCAAGTCAGTGATTCTTTGCTCTTTAATTCTTTAAAAAATCAGATCTTGCTTTCTTTTTTTATAATTCATGAAAGATCAGATCTTTGGCTATCTTTCTTTAATGGGGGTATATGTCATTTTCTTGATTATTTATGTTTGTGATGGCGTTTGCAGGAAAGATTGGAGATTCTGAAAAGGGAGTTTCGAAATCAAGAAAAAGAAGTGGAAATCAACAGCAGCAGCAGCAGCTAGATCGGTCTGCTCTTGTTGATATAACAAATGATTCACCAATTGTTGGTCTTGCAATGGGTAGTTTAGAGACCCCTTCATCAGCCATTGCCAAACAAAGAAGCAATAGAATCAAGAACAATATTAGCACACCTGGTTCTGGGGAGGCCCTACTCAGAGGTCAAGTCAAGATTCTCTTGCAGAAGGTTGAAGAAGAGACAGATCTTTCAAAGATTTCATTAGAGAACCGTCCTTTTCTTCATCTTCAAGGATTTGTCAGTTCTCCAATGGGACTTCTTGCCCCCACTCCTGCTAATACACCACAAGTCCCTAATATCAATGAAAATGAAAGCATCAACGATAATGGATTGGCCTCATTTATTCCATTGCCTGTAATTGAAGAACAATTGAAGATTTGTCAGGTTTGATTGAGTTTACTTCATTGCATTCATCTTGATTTCAATCAGATTGTTGTTTTTAATGTTACTTTTTTAAAAAAATTGGCAGGTTATGAGTGAAAGCTTTGATGGAAAGAAGCAAGAGAGTCTTGAAACTCAGAAGAGTCTAACCAGATCATTACTATTAGATTTCTCTGAGAAATCTGAAGTTACTGACTCATCATCAGATTGCTCCTCTGTTCTAACCACTTGCAAAGGCAAGTCGTCAGATGATGACAGTGCCTCAAACTGGTCAATTCAGGCTAATGCAAGCATCCATGATCAAGATGAGGAAGAGCAACTAATTGAAGAAGAAGATTGGCAAGATGATCTTGATGATTATGATGAAGGGTTGGTTGCTGAATTGTGTGAAGGGATTGGGAAGATCAGTGTAAGTGAGAATGTTACAAAAGCAGCAGCTGCTGCTGCTGCCAAGTTAAGAGGGAAGCATACAAGATTTGTGTACAATAGTGATGATGAGATTGTGGAAAAAGATGAAGTGTTGCACTTTAAGGGCTTGCCTACACCTAAAGGGAAACATCTGCGCTTTCCAATCGAAGAAGAAGAAGAAGAAGAACAAGAACAAGAATGAAGTAATAATTGAGTAATAATGATGATGTTTGTTGATTGTGATTCTTTTGGTGGATTTGTTGTGTCTTCCTTTGACACACCACATAAAGCTTTTTCTAATATATTTGGGAATTGTTTCTTTCTGTTTTTTTTAATTAAACTGATAAAGATTTCTTTCTATAATTACTAAAATTTTGAAATATTTGTTCATCCAATTTTTATAATATTTTAAGAATTATAATAATATTCACTTGAAGTGACAAAAAACAAAGAAGTACACCATGACATCCTTGAGCCAAACTCAATTTTTATAACTTTCACCAGAATAATTATAATTCCCTTGAATGCTGAAATAATTTTTTTAATGAAATTTAAGAATTATAATTCTTAAAGAATTTGTAATGTTTACATGTGTAGTAGCAATTCTAAAATAAAAATATTTTTAATTTATTTTTATATTAAAAATAAATTATTTAGTAATTAATTAACAACAAAGAATTAACAAAATTAATGATAATTTTTTATTTAACCCTTAATTTTTTGTTTTTTTAACTTTGCCCCCAACCAAAAAAGAAAAAAGGAAAATTGAGAGAAAAAAAAGATACAAAATCCTGCCGGTGGTACCCATTAAATCATAATTAAAATAATGTCAAGTAATTTTTTGCATTTACAAATTGAAATTGAAAAAGCTATTGACATCTGAAACTATTTACCACCTGAAAAAAGTCTAAAACCAAGGATGCCATGTAGGATCCATCATGCACAGGTTCCTTGGAGTCAGTGCAGCTTCAACCAATTCAGTGACACCCCTCTGCACCGACTGCGGTGGGTCAACGGCATTTTCCTCCTAGACAGAAGGTTAAAAAGTAAACCTATTAGCATTGGATTGAATCCGTTGGTACTGCCAAGAAAGAAAAATCTTGCTGCTATCCCAGTTTGAATAGACACGATATTTTCATCGTGGATTTTATGCCACAACGTTTTTACATGTCAGACATTCAGTATTTTATGAACACTAAGTTGCTACCAAGAAATTAGAGTCAATAGTTACCTCTTCTGATAGAAATTGAGGAGCAATGCCATTGATCCGGTTGATGACATGGTCAACATTTGTAGTAACCTTATGCTTGAAGTCGACAGGATTCATATTACCTCCTCCAACAACAGGCGCCAGAGGCATTGCAAGCGGTCTTCTCCAAGACCAGGACAATAGTTCATCCCGGAAAAACATGGCTAATTGATGCCATAAATGTTGACTTTGCTGCAACAAAGAAAAGTTTATACATCAGCAACATATCAATACGAGTTTTAGCTACTCATTCTCATTAATATTCTCGTCAAAACGTACTTTAGGTGACACTACGGCCTGGGCTGCAGCACACATTGCAGACACAACAAGCCCTTCAACTCCAAAATGGGAAAAGAATGCCTGCATGTTCCTTGTCAGACGAAATGGTACTGGTTCATTAAACTCGATCATTCCATTAGCATCATATGCAGGGTGAAAATCTGTTTGAAAAATTTTCCCCGTATTTTTGGCAAATAATATCTTATTTGGAGACCTTCCTCCAATTTGAAGCATGAAAGACATGAAACTTGAAAGGGCCAATTGGATAGCAAATTGCTTTTTAAAAGCCCACATATGGTTGCCGCTCAGAAGGGTCTTGTACATGTACTGGGAAAAGATGCTGTCAGTCACAAGATTTTTTGTTATCTCATTATAAGCTTGGTGGCGGAGATCAACAACAGCTTCAGGTGATATTTGGCCAGATATAGCCTGGTTTAGTTGCTCCTTGAAGTAGGTAATCGGGAGATCTGCCTCTCGATCATTCCTTGCACAATGATTCTCATATACCTCAAGGAAAGTGCTGTACATTAGATCGTCTTCAACCATGCGAACCTGATCATGTGGTAAATAGTTGTCAATAGAAAAATTTATATGGGCCCCTTGTCCTCTGTAATAATAGAGAAGAAAATAAATAGACAACAAAAAAGAAGGCTTCCTGGAACCCACACTGTTGAAATCCTACTGCAAAGATTCTACATCAGAGTTTATTAGATAGAACCCAGTGTAATTTGTAATGCTTGCCACTTAAAACATCTTATCATCAGCATATTTATTACCTGGGACCAAACAGGAATAATAATCGGTGTGTGAATACATATGTGTCGCCGCCTTGATTCTTTGTGCTTATCAAACATCTGATTCATTACACGGAAAAGCTGCAGTATACGTTCATCACTTCTAGCATTAGGTGTCAAAGATGTCTGGACAATAAAATGTCGTTGAGAGCCATCAGATCCAATCAGAGTCAGGCGGCGGAAGCTGCTTCCATGCCTTCGAACAATAGGAATATCAGCTCCAACCCTATCTAACTTAACTGTATGGTCTGGTGCAATTTCCTGGAATTGATAAAAATAGTTTCATAAGAACTAATATTTTGTTTGAAGTAGCACATGATTAAAATCTAAGTCGTTATGCAGGCTAGTTGCTAGAAAAATAAAAAAAGGTTCAAACTCTAATGATGGGATGGCATAATCCAGTAATAAATTATTAGCTCCCCCATATCCATTTAACCACAAAAAACCAAAAAGTCTGCTTAGTCACTTTAAAAGAAAGATGCTTGCTAGTAAAGGAAAACAAGAAAGATCCTTGCTAGTAAAGAAAAACACTATATTGGTTTTTACCTGATCACTAAAATACTGCCCTGGAACCTCTACATCAACAACATGGAAGTCCCGCAACACCCTGCTTTCTTCTTCAAGTTTCAAGACAGCCGGAAACCTGTCCTCAACATTGCTCTGAAGAACATTTTTCCAATGTTTCAACCGCTCAGTGAGTTCAGAAAGGGTGGCAGGGAAGGTAACTGTGCTGTCTGGATCAAGATCTCGCTCAAAATCTTGCTTGTACTCTCTTACAAAATCGACATGCTTGTTCACAGCATCAGCAGAGAAGCAAGCCCTGCAAACACCAGATAGTTCCTTTTTGAGAGATTGGGGAACCTCTGCTGTAGTGGCAGTTGGGTACTTGTAACAGCGGTGGAGCAGTGCATTAACCACAGCAAGAAGCCGTTCCTCTGGCAAGGTAACAAATCGTGAGCCAATTTCTGTAAGCAGGACCTGCAAAACCAGGAATTTTTGTTTATGTAGCATGTAGTTGGTGCAGTAAACCAGAACGTAATGAAAAATATAAAAAATATAAAAAAACAGATATCGAAAGCCATTATCACCTAACAAGCTATATGAAGTATATTGAGACCATAGCAACAAAGACCAGAATAATGACTGTGTGCAGGAATATATTATCTTGTATATTTTTAAAAAAAAATCTACCCTTTTGCATGATTATGCAAGCAACAAACTAAGTTCAATTTTTCAGGAAAGAAATAGAAGTTGGGATTGGTTAATACAAGGGTATGATTAATGCAATGCTACAGTATCAAAATCTAACATAACAATCATCACCTCAAGTTCACTAGCCAAATTAGTATGTTTGCTTCTGAGAGTCTCCATTATGTCCTTTGCAGCTTCAAAAGCACTTGCAGAAGAAGCAACCCATCCCAGAGCACCACGTCTCATTGCACTCTGACTGCTTTCATTAATTGTCGAAGAATTTTGTTGTAAAGGTTGATCACTCCCTGCATGCACACTGTTATCAACTGCTGCAGTTGCAGACCTTTCAGATTCCTGCCCATGAGAGTTTCCACCATCATGAGACCCCATTCCACCACCAGATTGAGGGGCTTGGTGAACTTGATTGTCTGTGGCTAAAGTGGACCCAGGATGACTCTGTACTCTTGCATTTCCATCAGATATTCCAAGAGAACCACCCCCAGCACCAGAGACATTTTGCTGCATTCTTTGCATGGCCAGTCTGTTTAGTTCAGATTTATTTGCAACATCGCGACGCTCAAGTAGATACGTACGAAGCCAGTAATACAGAGCCTATGATTTGTAGAAAGCAAATATCCAAATTATTAAGAGCACAACCATTCTACCATATTTACTTAACTAACCAAAAGTGAGACACCATCTACCTGTGGATATACAGTGGCAATTTTCAGCAAAACAAGTTTACAGTGCGGCGCTTCTGTCCTCTGCAAGGAAAGTAACAGTTGTGGAATCCAAGAAAGCCAAACCCAGTGGGGTATTTGGTCCAAATATTTATCAAATGCCCTTCCCACAGGCTCATTGGGAGTATCAAAGCTCAGAAGATACAGAACCCGAGCCAAATGGCTTCTGGAATTGGAAACACCAAATTTGATACCTTGAAGAAAGCAGCTAACAGCATATTCGAGCCAAATCTCCTCGTGGGTATCTTTATAAGCCTGAATAGCCAGATAACAAATCAGCATATGCACCAAGCGACAAAAACAGAAGTAAATAAAAATGTATACCATATCACAGTAGTTCCCCCAGCTTATCCATCCTTTTGGCAAATTTTTGAAAAGGCTGATGGCATTGGAATATGCAAGATTAGCACCTTCAGAGTCGCTTAGTTTTAACAAAAAGTCCCCCTTAAGACGAAAAATTTCTGCCTTATGTTTCACAGGAAAATATTCCAAGTTAGTGCTGTTTATCAAATTCAGACCACTTGTAAGCTCTCCCTTCATCTCCAGATAGGCTTTTGCTTGTTCTCTTATCTTGACAAAGGCTTCCTGGAATTAAGCAACAAAATGCAATTTTCAGATTGGTCAACTATTTTCCCACCACCAAAAACCATGTAAAAGGAGAAAATTAAGAAAATAAAGAGAATCAATAGAAATGCTCCAAGAACGCTGAAAGCAAAATGCTCTTTAAGACAACAAATCACACTAATAGAATATAGGACTGGTGATTGGTTATTTGGTCATTAAAAAATGAGCTACCTCCCATGCATTGGTTAAAGAACAAAGAAAATAAACAAAAAGAGAATCAATAGAAATACTCCAAGAAAGCTGAAGGAAAAATGCTCTTTAACAAAACTAATCACATAAATAGAATACATGACTGGTGATTGGTTATTAAAAAGTAAGTTACCTCCCATGTATAAGCCTCATTTTACTCCCTCAACTCATTTACTAACTAATTTATTGAAGAATCTTCCTAAAATATAGCAATATTTCAAATTGAACAGTCTCAATCACTGCCTTTTTAATCTCCCAACTCATTCATGTATCCTATCCTTTTAATCTCTTTGAAGAATATAGAAGTTCTCCAAACCAAAGAAAGCATTCCTTCCACGTATGAAAACCAATCACAATGCAAAATTAACAATCTAATTCAGAATTTGAATAGAAGACATGTAAAGTAGTGATTCAAGACTATAAATCAGCAGACAGCAGCAAACATTTTAAAGCTGTCATAAAGCCCAAAACTTGAAAAAAATGCACCATTGAATGGTGAATTTGAACAATCAACAGAAGTTAAACTTCTTCAAAAAATATAATGATCTTCTCCCCTTTTGTAGGTTAGATGCAAAGACATTGAAACGCACATACCTGCACTTCCATGGTTGAATGGCCATACATTTTCTCAAGAATTGTCACACAAACATCATAAAGGCCCTGTTTACGAGCAATATGAGCAAGCTTGTTCACATTCCATGCTTTGTCACGATAGCCTAGGTGATGAAGTTGTGAATTTGTATTGACAAGTTCCTTGAATGCATCAATGACAGCATTATACATTTCATTCCTCCATTGCAGCAAATCATACCAGATAGACATATTATCCCATTCATTTGGTGTTCTGAGTCTCCAAGTCTCAAGAATGTCCTTGAGATCTGCATAAAGATTTCCATGAACACCAACAACAGAACTGCCAGAAAGTTTGTTTCCGTTGGCAATATCCACCAGAATTCGAGCAGACTCTTGAACTTCAACTAGCTGCTGGAATTGCTGCAAAAGGGGAATCCTAGCATGAACAGACATTTCTGGCAACTGCCACCACTGTTCCAATGCAAGATCAACACCCTTCCCCACTATGTTTTCAGCATCCCCAACACCATTTGTATTCCTATCATGAAGGGCAAAAAATGCCTGAATCAGACGAAGTTTTGGAGTTTCTTCCACCTGAGCCTTCGGGAGTACATGGTCTTTCATATATGTCCAATCAGGTAATTTCCAGAGTGTATCAAGAAGAATTTCATAATTCTCAACACTTTTACCAAAGTCAACCAACGCATCCCACTGACTGAGTTGACTTGCACAATAAAGCCACTGTTCTTCCCAAAGACACATCTCAGCCTTAGGTACCGTGTTATTATAAGTGCCTTGAGTTGCCTTAACCATGGCTTGGTAAAAGAGGCTTTGAGCACGCTGCCAATAACCATGCTGAACTAGTGAAAGCCCAGCTCTTGTTTCTGCTGTGATTGACCTTTTCTTCCACAACCCACATCTCATATCTTCTTCATTAAGCAGACGATAAAGCTCAGCCAGTGACTCAGAACATTTTGTCTCATTCATGAACAGCATGACATGACTTTCCAGTAAAGCCAAGGCAATGTGCCATGCATTGTATGTCTTTCCAATGTATTTAATGAGTTCACTTGGCATCCGAGGTTGGGGGTGGCTCAACTGAAGCCCTTCTAGCAGAGCTTGCACAACGTTTGGTCTGCTGGCTTGCTGTTTTTTATGATAATCTTTTGAAAGAAGAGTAATCATAGGTTTAGCTAATGTTACCTGTTCTTCTTTATGCAAAGTCACCCACACAATGGGAAATACCAACACCCACAAATGATATGCAACATTAGCATCTGTATGGGCCAGCTCTCTCAGTGGAATAACAAGATCAGCCACCTGGAAGAAGTGCAAAAAAAAAAAAAAAATCAAATTTAAGATGATTGATCTAGGCAATACTAAATTGCAACCTTCCTTCCAGGCACAACCAAGTTGGATTAAAAAAAGGGGGTAGGTGGAGTACAGGCTCTAACATGCCTGTGCATCAGACAAGTGGGCATTGCATCACTACATATGCAATCAAGCAAACAGAATATATTCATGGATTGTAACGATTCTGAAGAAACAAAACATTGTACCAAAATCAAAAATAAAAATTATATTATGACCAAATTTACGCCCATACAGATAGCACCAGAGCACCATCTGTGTAAAGTAGACCAGGGAATGATAAATCACAGATATGAAAATGGAGAATTATCTTCTAAGTCATGCAATACAATAAACATTAACTTTGGGAAACTAAACATGAATGTGAAACCTGAAGCTTGCTCATCTCATTCAAAAATTGACTGTGCTTAAGGACAAGGCTGTCAAAAGTTAAAGGTGCCTCCTCAAGTCCCTCTGGGACATCAGTAACTTCTTGTTGCATCCCATGACCATCTGGGAGAGAACCTGAGGCCAGAAGTGGCAGAACTTTGGCAGAATTTGGAGCAAGAGTAATGGGCTTATCCTCAACTAGTATTGCTAGAAGAAGATCAAGACCTTGTTTAAGCCAGAAAACATCACTTAAAGCTTCCCAATCCTGAACTTGAATAATGTACTGCAGTCTTGTAAATAGTGTTTTTCCTAGAGACTCATGATAAAGTAAGAAGAATTTCTTTCTCATGTCAGGATCCTTTGCCCGCAAACCAAGCATGAATTGTCTTTCCACCTTCTGAAACACCTCTTGACGTAAAGCCAGTGGATATCTGGTAATCACAATTCATATTACAGAAACTCTGACAAAATGCATATCCTGTATTAACTCAGAATATTAATTACCTGTTTGATTCATTACAAATTCCATGTAGAAGCTGGAGATATTTCCTATCCCACTCTTCCAAAGCATCGGGATGGAAGTTTTGTTTATCAACCTGTGAAAGCTTTTGAAGAAAAGAGACTATTTCCTTAGGGCTGAGAAAAGCACCTGATAAGCCTGCTCCTTGTTTGCTTAAATTGTCTTCAATCCACACTTTTATCACATCTAGGATGCAAAGAAGTACACTAGCATCAGTGCTTTTCTCTGAGAGCAAGGAATTCAAGAATTGAGTTACAACTCGTTTGCATTCTTGGTTAACCATGACTTTTTCACTGATAAGCTTCAACACAGATTTCAGATTAGAGATGACAGCTCCCAGATCAGAACCTTGACGGGAAGAAGACACTGCTGAATCTGGATCTGTTCTCTGACCCTGATGGGAAGAATTAATAGACACCGTAAATAAATAGAGATGAAGAGCAAATCATCTCAAATAAATTCTAATAAAGGAATTGAAATTAGAAAGTAACTGTTATATGCAAAGGGAATCATGGAAACAAATTTATTGCTTATAAACACCAAATATCAATCCCATGATGATAACAAGTATTTTTCAAGAGAGAACTAGATTAAATAAGTTTACATCTCAAAACAAGAACCTACTAGCCAGAAAAAAAAGGGGATAATTCAACATTTTTTGAGGCCCTGTTCTATGCCATACAAGGTTGTGCAAGTCAAATGCCAAAAGTCAAGTCACACAAATGCACTACTAACATATATGCTTCAGGACAACGAATCAAAGTGGGAAATTCTTTCAAAGCTATCAGAACACAGAATAAAACGGAAAAGGAAAAACATGGAATGGATATTATTTGTCCTCAAACATACAGATGAAACTCAAAATTTTGACGTTACTCTAAAGAAACATATTAATCACAATAAATTCAAAGCAGGCACCCTGAAAACATCCATCTGTTGCACCACTCAAGTAAATTGATTCTTTGAAAGTATTGAGTTACCAATAGTATATAAAATCAGTTTTTTCGAAGTATCTAACTGCCATATAATTCCCAGTTGAGAACAAATTATATCATCATGAAAATAGTATAAAATGAACTACCATTAATAAATTTAATTTAACTTTAGTTAGGAGAGGATTGCAACTCACAACCTAAGACCATCAAAAGCCTCAAACACAAGCAAGTGGGACTTTTCTACAAAATAA
This sequence comes from Mallotus nudiflorus, assembly GCA_947683625.1. Classification (NCBI taxonomy): domain Eukaryota; kingdom Viridiplantae; phylum Streptophyta; class Magnoliopsida; order Malpighiales; family Euphorbiaceae; genus Mallotus; species Mallotus nudiflorus. The sequence continues at coordinate 3,448,459 of CANTUR010000037.1, forward strand.
GAGTGGCAGTGGCATACTTGTCTCAAATGAGAACCTCCTGATGATCCCATATCACGTGACAAGCGCTGAAGGATGCGAACCAAAAATTGTGGCTCAATGAACTTCTCCACCTCTGTCAAGGTCTTAATGACAAGCAGCACAAAGCTAATTGAATTAGCTGAGCTGTCCTCGCCCGATCCCTGGGAAGTTGTAAGACTATTGATATGCTTCTGTATTTGCTCATCAACTTTCTGGTACAATACCTTCACGTCTGCTGGTGTGCTGGGTGCATCTGGTGGAAAAGCAACAAAGACCATCTTCAACAGAGAGCACAGTGACCTTCCAGCATCTAGCATCTTATATTTGAAACAGGGTTCCAGAACCTGATATAAATACAAAGAACAATAATTAAAATAGTAATCATCATGATTATGACAATTGTAAGCAACACACGGCTGGGGAGGGGACCAGGTCCAAATAAGATGCCTATTGGGTGGCACTTACTTGAGTAATATGGATGATGTTATTTCTAATAAATAAATGAGGTTGCTTCTCCAAAACTTTGTTCATGACATCTAAGCCTTGTACAAGTGCTGTTGAAGGATCCTTCGGTTGTGATGGATGAATGCTGTTGAGGAGTTTGTCCAGATAATTGAATTTGACATTGGCATTGGGCCACACCTCTAGAGCTTGTGAAAGTAGATCTAATGCTTGTTTGTACATGATGCTTGCTTCTTTATCCTTGGGCTCTATAACCAAGGCAACCTATTTCCACATTCATTGAACATCATGAACCAATTGTCAATAAACAAGTTTAAAAAGAGGAACCACGATAAAAATGACCAAAAACAGCTGTGATGAACAAGATGAACCCTCCTGCAGGATAGGCAATATAACAGAAACACTGTAGCAAATAGGTGGTGGTGGCAAGAATTGTTTGAACATGCAAACAACGATAACTAATGTGAAAAATTAACTATTAAATGCATTCTCAATTTGCAGAAAAAAAGTGCAGCATGGGACATTTTGCATCCATATCAGACTGATGATGCCTTGCTAAAACACAAAAGAAACATTAGTAATTATCACCAGAAATATCTAATATTACACCATGATAACATATATAGCATGCTATCGATGTGATCATGCATACAGTGCCAAAGTCTTGCCTAACCCTTCAGGCCTGTTTTCCATCACTTTGAGATGAGTGGATTTGTTGGAAATTATGATTTGAGGCGGAAAAATTTTAGCCGAAAAAACAAAAAGGCTTCATGTAAGGACAAGCTACATACTGCCTAAACCCAAAGGGTAAATAATCTGTAAGCAAATAAAAATTTTAACAAAAAGGTAGGTGTAAGCATATATCCTCATAGAGCTTGATCATATAAGAGATACAGGATTGAAAGAAAGCCTCACTCTAATGAGAAAATTTATAATCATTTCCTCCATAGCAGCATTAGGTTTGAACTCTTCATCAGGTTGGCCACCAGAACCTGGGGTTTCTATGTTAGGGATTGATGGTGGACCACCAGGTGACATGACACAGAGTGATTGAAGGCCAGGTTCAACTTTAACTCTTTTACTTGGATCTTCAGAGAATGTGGACCCATCAACTGCACGCTTGGGATCAGAACCAGCAGGGCCTGGGTTAAAACCATCATTGCTCTGACTTGGAACATCACTATCAGTCACAATTTTCATTTCATTTTGCCTTTGCCTTTCCCATCCAACCACTAATCCAGCCAGTTCAATAGCAAGACGTCTGTTTTCTGCAGTAATACTATATGGTAATCCAAGTCGACTGAGAGAATTGACCATTTGAGGTACAAACTGCGCTCGGCAGCTATAAAAGAGATCTGAATGGCGTACAATAAGCTGGAAAATATGAATCAAATTCGGAATAGAATGACTTTCTTCAACCAAAATCTTTTTTGTGTATCGAATCCAAATTGGCATCCGAGAATCCCCAAGAGGCAACCTTCTTGGTAATGCTGGCATTAGGATATCAAGGGCCTGCTTGACCAGCAATTTATTTTCAGGCTGACAAGTTCTTAGCAGTGCAACAAAAACCTGTAATTGGAAATCTGATTCAGAATCTTTTTCTGCATTCTCAACAATACACAATAACACTAGACTGCTCAAAATTTTGTAAGCAGAACCATAAGGTCATGCAATCCAACACCACTGTGGTGTTCCAGTGATCACAGACCATATGGTACAGCCCGTACACTAAATTCTCATCAAGCAGATAGCCAATCAATATTAAAAGTTCAAGCAGAGATTGACATAAAACTCCACTTTAATGCTGTTAGAGTAGTTCAAAGATTAAGAATTGGAGCCCCACCCCAACAAAGGAAGAATAGCAATTGCCGTATTTATGATTGATTTTTGAATATACCTGCAATATAATTTTTTCTGGGGCTTGATAGGCCTCCAAAAAGTGGCAAACATTGACAAAGGCCCACTGCTTACTAGCACTATCTTCACGCTTGAGGTGATTCCACCCAAATTTAATAAGTTCTTTCCTATGATGAACAAGATCAGTTTGGAGATATTTAAGAAGTAAAGTAGCAAGCTGCAAAAGTTCAATCCTCAGAGGCTCATCATATTCAGCAGAAACCTATGAGGAATTGCAGATAATTAAAAATCAGGAAAACATTATATTTGAGAAAATAAAAAATTTGAGGAAAGACAAAAGAGGGGATAAGTAATTTTCATGAAATGAAGATAAACTTTAAGATCACCTCTTCTGGTGGATCGAGAAGTTTGTCAACTATTGTTTTTATAATACCAGGGTCAACAACATCCCAACTTTGGCCATTCTGAAAGGCATGAGCAAGCATTGGAAGAATAAGCATTTGCATAACCACCACCAAATGGTCATGAGCAAGCTGTTTTGATTGGAAAAGGTTCAGAAAATGCAAGAGAAGTGATCTCTTCAAGTCAGGTGGGTAACCTTCAGCAACCTGGTACAGAAGAAGATTAATTGTTGCAACCATAACTATAAATCAAGTTAAACCGGGAAAATAGCAATCTGGAAAAGTTCATATCAACTGAAATACCTCGATAATATAAAACTCCTTCAAAAAAGTATAGTCAATACGAGAATGAAACAGGAAGATGGACACCATTTCGAAAAGAACATTAACTTCTGTTTTGTCATGTCGTAAGTAATTCTGGAAGCACCTGACAAGCCATTTACTTTCTTTCACCTACATTTAAGAAAATATCCAAAGGCCATATATTTGCCAGTTCATTATACACAAAACATACGTATGGAAGAAATGAACAAAAATAACTGAAACGTGCAAAATTGTATTTATAATTTTTGAATAAGCAAGTCAATCTTCCTGTCCGATGCTGTATATAAAATTTAGGCAGTTTCTATTGGTTCATGACTATAGGCTGTTGGCAATTAAACAGTCAAAAGCAGAAACTTGCATCACAAGCCAAGACAACCAGGTGCAAATATAAAGGCCAAATTTAGAGGGTCAGAGAGAGAGATCCAGTAATCATCAGGATCATATAGAAAAGTTGAAAAAGGCTCAAAGAATAAAAGAAGGCCTTCTAAGAAAAGACTGGACAGAGAAAATAGTAATAAAGAAGAGAAGAAGTACCTAGCAGCTAAAAGCATATTCCACTTTCAGTACTGTTAGAGCTGTTCAGCTGTTTATTTGGAATTATCACAACTTTATTATCACCATTTGATAGATCACTAAACATTGTCCAAGTAATTCGCATACCGGAAGAAAATTGCTATGGCATACATTATTGATTGTCCCCACAGAGTAATTAAACTTACTTGTACTAGGCTCAGCTCTTGTTCATTTTGCAAACGAGATGTTCTTGCAGGTGACTTCCACACAAGTACTAAAGTATCAAACACAGTACGATTACTATGCAACCAACCAGGAATCAATTTGACCAATGTTTTAATTAGAGCAAGCCCTTGGAAATAAGCATCAGAAGTTGTGGCAGGAGAAATAGATGACGAATTAGAACCATCAACTGGAGAGGCAATGGCACTTTCATCACCCATTAAAGCCCCAGTAGAAGATCCAGGTGTCATTGTTGCATCAGGTTTTGGCAGAAATTCCGGAAATGCACTTGCAAGAATCTTCTGTGGAGACTTTGCAAGTTCATCCCTCAAAGGTTGTCCAGCATCTGACCGAATAATATACATGAACCTACATTTTAAAGTAGAAGAGAGAAAAAAAAAATGAAAGGATAAGCATACTCTCTAATGTTTCAAGTCCATAGATGACAAGCTTGCTCCTGCATTTTAACCTTACCTTCTGAAGTATTTTGGATCACTTAGGCGAGCAAGAAAATAATCAACAGCAAGTGTTGCATATCGATTTAAGAATTTTGTAAGAGGAAGCCGATATGGACTGTTTATTTCACTGTATACTTGTCCAGGGGGAAGAGCCCTTTCCAAATCAATGGTCAGGGTTACAAGTTCGTCGAGAAACCTTGACGCAGCTTGAGGAAGCAAGTGAAAAAGCTCAATAATAGCTGCAGAGAATCACAACAAAAAACATGCCATGATGAATAAATCAACATATACCATAGACATATGAATATGCAACTGCACATCCACATTTCAAATCATCATGTAACTAACTGTAAGTAGACAGAATTAGAATCCTTACCTGCTGCTATTTTGGGCTCTTCACCAGCCTTCCATGACTTCAAACTCTGGGCAAGCTTTTCAGGTTCCAACCATTTCTTAAGGTGCTCTAACAACTTACCACCCAAAGTGACATTAAACCAATTGGATAAAAGTTCGAGCAGGCGTGCCAGACCCTGAAGAAGAGGCATGTTAAGATTTTTTGTGTGCGCCAAGTTGACAAGAATAGGCCTGAGGCTGCTCTGCAGAAGTTCTTTGGGCATCCTTTGCTGATTGATTACCTAAATAAAAGTACACTGAATGAGAGATTTTTTTTTTTTTTTTTTTTTTTGAAATTATACATAAAGAGACACAATGTCAAGATAATTACAAATAAAAAAAGTAAGAATAATCAGGCAGCCAGATTGAAAAAATAATAATATTATTAAAGCCTTGTTGAATTAGTTGCAAAATAAAAAATTAAATGAGAGCTGAGTGAAAAAGAATATGCCATTCTGGTTCAGCTGATATTCCCAGAACAGTTATCCTCTAATAACCAGCTAAGCAAATGTCACAGGCAAACTAATTAAAGTTAATTTGTCATGTTCACCCAAAATATAGGTCACCACAAGCAAGTTACTATTCTCAGAAATACCACTATTGCAATCATACCTGAAATCATATCATGACCAAGCAAAAAGGACAACAAAGAGAAGTACAAAAAGAAAGAGCATTAAAATCAAATATAAAAATATCCAGCACTACAATAGAGGTCCAATGAAACCTGTCGTAGGCCCTCCTTGGCAACTGCTACAATTTCTGGTGTCCGGCATGTCAAAGACTTGAAGAACATGGAAATGATCTTCGCACGCAGTTCAGCATGATTTGGAGTTTTGAAATCTGCCCATGCCATAGTAGTACATAGTAGCTCTATACAGGCAGTTCGAAGCTTATTCAAGGAGGTGGCCATTTTTGGATTCATATACTTCACAACCCACACAGTTTCATCTGTCTCAGCAATCTGCAATGCTTCTTGGAGAAAGATCACCAATTCTTGAGTTAACTTGAGAAGAGGGGGCCTCAAGGCCAGGCAAAAATTCAAAGCAGTAACAGTCCCAACCTACGCATAACCAAATCAAGTCAGTGAAGAAACTTTATAAAGTACATCAATAGTCAACAACAAGAACGAGTACCTGTTGATCAACAGTTTTTAAACGCAGTGGCCTCATAAGAGGCTGAAGCAAAGGCTGATACAGAGGCTCAAGCAATTCTGACACCTCACTGCCAGTCCTACTAGCCAAAAGTGCCAAACAAGACTGAACATTTTTTCTCACTATAATAGATGCATTCGGATTGAACAGCTCCGAAGCAAGAAATTCAACTACACCTTGAAAACTTTGCCTGCGTGAATCACTGTTTGCTTCATCGACATTATTCACCACCCGAAGGACCTGTGTAAGCACTTGGCTGGTCTCTTCCTGTTCTTTGCTAGCATAAAGAGGAAGTCTTTTCAGCACATATACCAGACCACGCACAATTCTTACTTGGAAAATGCACAAAGTCTCAACAGTGACTTTTCCTATCAGAGCACCAAGTCCAATAACACCACCCATTTGTGCCTGCCACGTACTGCCATAGCAACAATGCAAAAGACGAGGTAGAAGTTGCTCAAAAACTGGGATGCGAACACTTGGTGGTGGAGAATATACTGGATTCATTGATGGACTAGAGACGATCATTGGAGTACCTGGACCTCCTCTTGACATCAGTACATCAGCATGCTTTGACCGAGCAAGGAATAAAAGTGTTTCAGCAAAACAATTTAGAGCACTAAGAGCAGCTCTGGCATGGACCCTATTCTCATCTGCTAGCACATCAACCAAAGCATCTAAGTATATCAAAGGATCCAACTCTTTCAGATTAGAAGAAGCACTGCTCTTTGACCTGGAACTGGAACTGGCATTGGCATTTGACAAAAGCATAGAACTGCCATGAGAAGCTGCTGAAATTGAAGGGTTAGCTGAGGTATAATCAATGTGAAATATCATTGCAAAATGGCGGCAGATATTGACAACAAAATCATCTTTGGATTCATGGAGTTCTGGCTCTGCACTGGCAGCAATTACAGTCATCAATAGAATCTTAAAAACCGACTTCTCAGCCAAAAGTTGGGTCTTCGTCTTCACACCCAAATCAGCCTGCAACAGTTTATTGCTCATGGTTACAATGTCATATTTACTTTTCAGATGTTTTTAGTAACTTTTGGAAAGAAAAATAAAAATGAGAAGACAAAATTAGAGCATGCACAAGATTAAAATTTAGTGAGCAAAGCATTTCAATCAAGCAAGATGCTCATGCTTTCTTTTTTCTTTTTCATGCATTCTTTTGCCCTTTGGCAGAGGTTTGTGTAGAAAGAAAGGTTTTATAAAGTTATCCCAATTCATAAAGTATCAAGTGATAATGACGGATTATGAAGTACGAATAGATGCAATATTCAGCAGCATTTTCACAACATTGTTTAACTAACCTTTATGTCCGATGTCTCAGACCTACGCGAAAAGGAATCAATTGTAGAAACCAACAAAGTTGATAACTGTCTAGTAGTACATCCCTCATCAGAAATATTGCCAGGTAAAGTAAGCTGAGAACATAAACAAACACGAAGGAACTTTAAAGCTTGTTTTCGATAGAAAGCATCCATGCCACACTGTTTATGCATGACAGCTGCAACTGCAAGATTTATGCATCTGTCCAAAGGCACCAAAAATGGGGTTGAGGGCTCAAACGTAAGGATCAAGCGAAGCCCATGCTCTGGGTTCTCCTTGCACTCAAGGGCTAGGGGCTCTTTAAGGAAGCGTCTGTTACGCCCACCTAACTTGCCAAGGAGTTGCAATGCTTTTCCCCCCCAAGGATAAGGTGCCGGCCTCAAATGAGACCACAAGGCTAAAATCACCTCCGACATGACATTAGCCATACTAGGTTCTAGGAAGTCAGGATTTAAACTATCTACCCAAAACTCGAGTGTCCTTAAACCTAGACTCACTAGTTCATCACTTCCCTTCAGACACAAAACAAGAGGCTTCATGAGACGAGGAAGATATGGTAGCAATGCACTCAAGCGGGCAGGTAATGTCAAGCATAGCTCCAGAAGAAGGTCCCTCATATCTTCTCCTGATGGACCCTCAAGCATTGTCAGCAGCATATTCAAGCAGGGTTGTAACATAGGAATCAAGTCTCGTAAAAGAAGTTCAAATTTACATCCTGCAAGAGCTCTGAACATTGTGCGAAGAAGCTGCATATAACCAAGAGGTTTTTCAACCTCAGTAGCATTCTTCATGCAAACTTCCATTATAACAGGTACATGAGGCTGCAAAATACGTTCAAAATCTGCAGGTGCTTTAGCAACAGCACCAAATATAAATCGAAAGAGATGCAAAACCAGTTTAGCAGCAGGCGAATCTGGTTGCTTCAAAACATCAAGTTTGAAGCTAACAAGAAAGTTAACCAAGACATCAGCAAATGGCCGATATACTTTCTGAGATTGCAAAAGAGATGAAAATATGTGAACCAATTGAGTATTGCTAATCATGCATTCAAAAAGCTCAGGCATGCACAACGAGAACATGTCCATAAGATCCCTGGGTTCCATAATAGCCAGAATCTGGGAAAAAAGATTTAGCATGTCTCTCTCCTCCTCCTTCTCCTTGAAAAGGGCTAAGCAGTGTACACCACTCTTCAGAACACCAGAAGCTTTCCAGACCTGGTGAAATCCCAGAATTTATGTTGGATCAGGCTAATCACATAATAAACACAAACAAGAGTTCATTTCATATATTCAATACCTCATCCTCTCTCATCCCTTTGAACACTTGAGGTGATGGCAAATTAGATGATGGTGAGACAAGCGCTTGTGAGTGTGTTCCATGTGTATAGGGAGAAACCTAAAACATTCAAAATATGAAAAAGGAAGATAAAGGGCAGAACATAATTTGAGGAACCATAACTTAGGAAAAAAAAAAAAAACCTGTGATCGCGGCAAATGTGCATGAGTGATACTCCATATAATAGTCTTCATTCCTGAAAATAACAGGCAAAGATAATGAATTCCACAAAATTCTTGGGGAAAAAATTAAAAATGATAATGTGAAAGAATAAGCTTCCAAATGTCTATACCCAAACTCTGAGGAGCCCCAATTGAGGCATATAACATTTCACTTATAGGTGATTAACTACCAATGATTTTTCAGATTACTCAACTCGACTCAACTAAACCTTAATGCAAATTAATTGGAATTGGGTATATGGATTATCATTCTCCATTCCACACAATTATAGACTACATCTTCGAAACAATGTACATCAATGATTTTTTGTACTAAAAGAAGATATTTAGAAGGAAAAGAAATACATATAAACATATACAACATATCCTTCTCTAAGAGAACAACAGATTAGGAAAAAATGACAGCAAATAAAACATGAAACTCAAGAAACTATTATCAATTAATGTTGAAGGATATGAGGAAAGTAGTGTAAGAGGATTGATTACCCATAACTAAGGTCTTGATCAGATTCTTACAATCGCTTACTTCCTTGGAATGTTCCACAGGGACTTGCAAATTCAAAACTGCCTGCAATTAAATCCTTATCAAGCTCAAAAAGAAAAAGAGAGAGAGAGATACAGGTGAAAAAAGAAAGACCGTGCAAATGGAGATCTTGGATTATAAACAAAACTCATTCATATGCATGTATAAAAAGAATGACCACTAACCCTATCTGACAGCAACATGAGTTTTCTAAATAGTTCAGATGCTACGCACTACAGTATATACTGAAAAAGATGTTTCAAGAGGATAAAAATCATTTCTTTTTGTTGAGAAAAAAAAAAAATCAATGAAGAAAGAAATTACAATTTTGAGGACACAGTACCAGTGCCATCTAAAAGTAGAATCCTAGAAAGATAACATACTCATAATCCTCAACCGGATGCTTTTGACAGTTGCTACACCATGTAAGCTTCCAAACACTCAAAACTCCAAACAAGTAGCGAACACTAACAGTACACAACAACTTAACGACAGCACGAATCCCCAAATATAACAATGTACATAAGCAGATACTGAGTGAAGTTTGTAAGATAAAAATACACAACCAAATAATAATATTCTGATCGAACAACGCACTTGGAAGGGAGCAGCTAGGATTTGTATTAAGAACATAAATGATTAATCAACAAATTGGCACTTCAGTTCAGTTATCATTTTTCAAAATGATACTCTAGTCCTTTAGTTTTATAAAAGGGAAAAGGTACAAAGAAACCCCTAACTTTATGTCCTAATCTCACATCCACCACTAATGTTTTTCAAGGTAAAAATACACTTATCATTTTGAAAACCACACATTCAAGCCCCTCTAACAACGGTGTTTATTATCACTGTTAGTGGGGTCCAATATTTTTGACATTTATAAAAAAATATTAGGTCAAGGTACATTTTTGCCCTTAATATTTATAACGAAGAACAAATTTGCCTTTGAAAAAAAAATTTAAGAACATTTAAATACAAAAAATTTAAATTTTTATATAATAAAAATGTTCAATTTTATACTCGTGGAATCTACTTATGATACTACAAAGAATTTACATCTAATTAATTTTTATGGGAATTTTTTAAAAAATATATTATATAAATTCAGTCCATCCTATTTCAAAAAAAAAATTAGGAATATTTAAATAAAAGAAACTCATCTCATTCTAAATAAAATTTCACTTTTTTTTTCACTTCCAAAATAAAAATAAATTTATTTATTTATTCATCTCATCATAGTTTCTAACATGTAAATAAATATTTATTAATTTTTATTTTGAGAGTGAATAAAAAAAGAACAAATTTACATAGGATGAAATGAAACTTTTTATTTAAATGTTTCCAAATTTTTTTAAATGCGATGGAATTTTATAAAATTCCCATAAAAATTATATGTAAATTCTTTTCATATTGTGTTAGTATTAGTAAATTTCATAAATATGACAAATAAATGATTGTTTAAGATTTTTATTAGATAAGGAATTTAAATATTTTTTGAAAAAATTTTTGTGTTTAAATGTTCTTAAATTTTATTTAGAAGCTAATTTGCTCCTCATTATAAACATTAGGGGTAAAAATGTTTATCTAATATTTTTCTTTAGGCATGTCAGAAATTGTAGAAGACAGTAATGGTGAGAATCAACACCATTATTAGAGGGGCTTAAATATATAGTTTTCAAAACAATAAGGGTATATTTATACCTCAAAAAAATTAGTGACGGATGTGAGATTAGGGTAAAACATTATGGGTGTGTTTGTACCTTTTCCCTTTATAAAATTGATGTTCCACTATTTCTACAGACCAAAGCAGCACTTGTTTTACAAAACTGTCATTTCTGGACCTCTTCTCCACAAACAGAGCACCGAAACTTTAATTATGATGAAATTTAAGTATCATAGTATTAAATTGGAAAGGCAATGATCAAAAGGTGTATTGGGCCAATATTTAAGGGGGGTATTCTGTAACTTTTGTTAACTTTTACTGGAATGAGTACTCAAATGTTGAGTATCAGTAATATCGTAATCAATGCACATGAAAAACAATAAAACGTAAATAACAAACCACAACTGACAAATTATGAACCAATGGTAACACTATATGGTAATAACGAGGACAAGCATAGCATGCACAGTACAAATTCCAACTTCAAGAGGTTTACTATAACCCAAATATATATACTGATGTAACCAAGAAGCACAAAAAAAAAAAAGAACAGGGTAAAATTTTGACTGAGATGCATGCAACTAGTTTTTTAATCATAAAAACAACCTGCACAGGAAGTTCAAGCTTTGACTTCAGGGTAAAACGTTCCTTGCCCTCATCACCCTCCTCCAGCAACTATTTACAAAAAGAAAGTGTATAATTTAAAAATAAAAATAAAAAAACTGATAAGGAATAAGAAAATAAGCAGTTGAAGATTTTTGTCCACTCCTCTAGCGGGAAAACTAAATAATAAAATAAAATTAAAAAAAACACATCAAATGCACATGATCAGTAGTTTCTTCTAGGAAGTAAATTAATAACGATTAGTAGATTCAACAGAGCCATCAGCAAATATAAGTAAAACTTAAAGTAAATAGGCTAAGCATTGCAATAACAGAAAAGCAAAAGGAGAAAAAGGAAACACATTCATGCAACTATATTTTGAGGCCACACTCAGATCATTTAATGTTCAAATTCATAAAAATGAAGGCCACTAAAAATATGGGTTGAAAGTTAAGGAAGAATCAAAGTAAACATCTTATATACTCTCAAACGTCAATCTAAGCAAATCCAAAAAGATATGCACACAGATTTATAACATATCAGGAAAAAAACATAATAAACAAGCCACCTCATATTTTTTAAACAAACGAGATACATTAACAGGAATACACACTATCTCCACAGAACAGCACCAAAGTCAATGTTCATACTCCGCAATGCATAACAATACAATGTAGAAAATTAATTAAACACCAGCTGCTCCACCGTGGATCATAAATAAATAAATGCACACAAGCACATACATAAAATCTAGTTTTCCTTAGAACATAAAGTATGCAACCATGTCTCATAAAATTTCACCTAAACAAAAAGAAGGAAAAAAAGGATCCTCTAAAAAGAAAGGTTTCACATGACAATCAACCCTTGTTACAACAATGCATTGAAGGTTACTCCAAATGCATTAAAACATGAAAAACCCAGCAACACGCACATATACCTGTGGAATGGTGCGCTTGAATGTACTAAATTTACCAACAAAAGCATCCAAAATACGACCCTGTGAGAAAAAACCAAAATCAGTCCCACAGCAAAATATTAGTCCACAAAAGGATAATCTACAAGTCAATTAAATACAAACCAGCAAAACTCGAGCTTCATCCATAGATGGTTGGTCCACACCTTTCTCGAAAATTGGTTCTACCTAAACACACACACACACAAAAAAAAAAAAGGATGACATCAGTAAATTGTAGGAAAAAAAAAAAAACTTATGCAGTTAAAGAATCTCAGAACTGGAGCAGGCATAAGCACCAGATTCAACATCAACCGGGCACAGGTAGTATGGATACTGAGTGACAATGAGGCATCATGCATGTTACTCGAGAAAAGGTAAATAATTCGTGATAACTGCAACACAGTAGCACAAAGTATCAGCAGATATTTTTCAACAAGATAACACCGTAGAAGATCATGGATATAATATTTTGACATGACAAAATGACAAGGCTGTATGAAGTTTTCACTTTTAGCAAACATACACAAATCAAGTGAATGATTATAATTAACAGACACTAACATATTGCAGTTAAGAATGATGGATAAGAAAAAAAATGAGATCATTCATCATATTCTCTGAAGTCATTTACTGCAATTTGATATACATTGGGCACATTATCCATGCTTAGGCACAATGAAATAATCTAATTTACTGTTTCCATGTCAACTCTTTTATTTCCACAACAGCAAGGTATAACTACCAGTGCATCATTGCAGCATGGTGTTCTCATCTAACCATTAATTGTGTACAACTTACCATGCAAAATTTTAAATTTAATTTGCAAATTTCTTTAAAAAATTAATCAGCAAAAGGGTTTACAAGCTAAAAGTGACTAATGTACTATTTTGGACAATATTAGAAATTTCTTGAAAACTCTCAGGCATGAAACATCCAACTCCCACAACAAGAACCATAAAGCTTCCTCATTTTCAATTGCTTGGAATGAAATTGCTTTGGCTTTCATATCACCAATCAAAGCTTTAAATTATGTACAAGCCGTCTCAAAACTTTAAATTTTATCTTGTTATATTGGGTATTACCTTTTGATGTAGAATGTGTGGATAAATCTTCATTTACAGAAGTACATTTAAAAATATACCTAATGTACAAGATAGATGCAAAGGATGTCTTAACATTAATTAAAAAAGACAAAAAAAAAAACACTGAAATAAACTATAAATGCAAGCATTAAATTTCAATTATTAATTGAAAATTGATATCCATACCTTATCCCCATTAAACACATAAATTAATGAGTTACTAAGGTCTTCAATAGTTAACACATTTAAAATATAGATGACACACTTATGATGTATACCCCTTTTTAGTCGGTGGATATGGGTTGTTAAGTAACTATTGTTTAATTTGCCCCCATACTTGTTAACTGCAACTTAAACATAGTTTGCCCTCAAGAAAAAGAAAATATAGCACCACTGATTAGTAGCATCTCATAAAAGGCAGCACCTGTGATAAGGAAAGGTCACTCCGAACATGATGAACAATCTCTGCTAGTAAACTATAAGCCAACGGCCTCAGAGTCTCATAGCATGCTCTCCCAGTTCCAACCAGAACCCTGGATCAAGAAGCATAGGTATTAAATAAAAATATGTTCCGTGCAACAACCACAGAAATTAACCATCTTGCAACAACAAAATTCAATAACCAAAATTAAACCCATCTGCTTACAGTAGTACAGCACCTCATTAAAAGGGATCCAATGATTTAAATGCCACAGAAATAAGGATGACACAATTTCTTAAACTAATGACTCACAAAGCTATTAAAGGAGCAAGGCGCTAAGGGCTCCTAGGGCCTAGTTGCAGGCACATGCCTTTATGACATAAGGTGCAGAAATTTAAAATAAAAAATAAAAATTTGAAAGGACCAAAAGAACTAAGCTTGTATGACAAAAGAAGCTTATATAATAGAATACTAAGACTGAAAAAAGGAAAAATAAAAAGTACAAAAAAATTAATAATGCATCAACCTAAAACAGGCAAATCAGTCTTTCAAGAGTAGATAGAAAAAGAAAAGGAAAAGAAATGAGAGAAAGCTGTGAGCTAAAAGTTGTAAAAGAGAAAAATATGAAATGAGAGGAAGAGAAAAGAATAGCTTTAGTGTCTTGTGGGGGGGGAGAACAACATGCCTGGATGGTGGTGTTGGGATGAGCAACTGCCGCTCTTGCCTTGAAAAATAACAGAAATCACTTTTCTCTTGTATTTTTTCCCCAATATTTTGAGTTGATTAGGTATGAATAGGCACGTAAATTCTTTTATAAATTCAATATTAGTGGCTCAGATTGTTTATTGACTTTAAAAGCAAAAAAAAAAAAAATACATATAACAGTAATATATCACATAGGTGAGCCTTTTTTTTTGCCTTGCTTCTGCACACTTCTATGACATTGCTAGCCTTTTGGGGCCGAAGCGCAAAGGCTTGTTCCTCACGAGCCTTGCACCTTAGGTGCGCCTTTAACTTAAAACTATTATGACTCAGCAAAACAGAACACAGAAATGTCGGCAACTGATAAGACTGTACAAAACAATATGCAACAAGATCAAGAACAAGTACACACAGCCCTATACCTTGCAAACCCTGCAACCACGTCAGGCTTTTTTAAATTATGTTATACATACAACTTAGATTAATAAGATTTTGTAAATAAAGCTGAAGCCCAACAACAATTATTGAATATACATGTTTCACTTCGTCTTTAAATTTTTCAGTTTAGATATTGATTAGTATTATTAAAGTAATATTAACTAATCAAAGATATTAGAGTGTTACTCCCTGTGTCTCCCAAATGCCCCACTTAGTAAAATTTAATTTTTATAGCATCTTATGGGAGCCTGTCTTCACTAAAAGATATAAGATCAAAGAACTTACCTCTCTTCTAAAAGTGTGTCAATCAAAGGAAATAAACCCCTCTTAAAATCTGTCCCAAGAACGTGCTTCAAAGCAACTAACAATTCCTGCATCAAAAAGCTTAGATTCAGCATTTTGATATCAGAAGATAGGACATTTAATGAAGGAAAAAACGTCTACCTTTCTAATGGACACTGAATCGGAACATGTGACAAGCAAATTGACAATGCTTTTACATATGCTTTCTTCATGGGGCCTGATATAATCAGCAAAACTCTTCAACAGGTAAGTTAGGAAGGAAACTGTCTGCAACAATTGGAAAGAATGAATAATTCATCAAAAAATCACTTATAAAAAAAAAGTACACTACAATAGAAATATGAATGCTGTTCTAGTGCAGTTAAAGTTTTCCCAATCATTTTCAAAGCTCTTTTTTAAGAGAGGACATATATTTTATGTACCTCTTGCCTCCCCAACTTATTCATAGAAGAGGCATAACCCTAAAGTCTTTACTGGGCAGATTCAAGACTATTAAGATAGCTTCAATAATGAACGTTGATGAATTGTAAAGGAAGGCAAAATAGATATTGAAAACACATTTAAAATGTTTCTGCTGTAGTAGAATTAAAGTTGCTAAATTTATCAATCACTCTACTCCTAAGTTATCTTTTAATCCTAACAACTAACATTCCATAACTTCATACACAAGAATAAAGTAATTGAAAACAAGAACAGACTTAAACCATCAAACGAAAATCAATTCAACATACACAATTCTCATTACGTGAGATTTCTAATCAATTATTCAATGAAGAATGGCATGATTTGGAAAAGCAAAAGTTTGTATTATTTTTCCCAAACTAGACACACAAACAAAACAAGCACATCAAATTGCAGCATTTTCTCTGCCTGGAATCATCCACTGGCAACTCAGCATATCATCCGTCATTTGCAACATCAATGGAAATGAAACTTTATTAGTCACAGAACATAATCCGAAATGGAGATCATAAGCAACTAATTCTCACCTTAACCTGTGCACCCTTCAGTTCAATGAAGTGGCTCTTCAAATTAGATGGAACTTTGTCAGGACCAGGGACAGAAATTGCAGCAACCATCAAAGGTAACAACATAGGAATGTTAGTTTGGACAAGTCGACTATACAACTGGAATAAAAACATCACCACAAGGGGACTCTCTGTAACTATCTTGAAAGAACGCGTGCTTGGGTTAAGCTGCCCATTTCCACCAAAGGATGTACCAGTAATCACCTGATCTGAAGAAGAAGAACTCTCCATTGGTTTAACATCTTCCACAGTTGGAGTTGTATTATCAAAGAAATGATTAACAGTTGCTTTAAAATTATGGTATATCTTGCATACAAAGTCCAAGAATGGCTGAACTTCATTTTCTAGAGTTGGCCTAAAATTCCTAAGAAGGTCAAAGATAATGCGAATACAAATCAATCCATTTTCCTCATTGTCAGTTGTCAGAACTTGCATGGCAACCTTCAAAAGGTCCTGAACAAAGGGGCGGAGAACTTCACTATGAGGAAGACGATTGAGAATCTCCACAACAATGTTTCGAAGCTTGTGCTCAGGGTTATCTACAAACTGGGGAGTTGTAATTTGCATGAGAACAACTGAGAATGCCCGGAAGTAACATTTTAGGAAATTCAAGTACTCCGATGTGTGCGCAATCTCCAAACTATCTCGCACCTCCATTGCCATCTGCAGCCTTGTCTGAATTGCTGTTTCAAATCAAAAACAGAAAAAAATAATAATAATAATAAGACATATCATTGTGTTGAGTATTTGTTAGCACCTCATTACTTGATTTTCATTTATATTCCCATCATTTACTGCATTCTAACTAATCAGTTTAGGTTATGTTTAGGCATAACATAAACAAAATTATATCATGAAACGCTTACAAATTTAACTGTGAAATAATAATAATAATAACTAATTGTTCTTAACTAAAAAAAAAGTCAACATTACTTTAAAAAAATCATAAAATTCCACGTAACAGACCTATGTTCAGCTGAATACCAAAATACTCAAACTTTGACATTAATTCTCTTCCATTTTCCTCAACTTTCTTATCAAACAAACAGCAAAAGAAAAAAAATAGACAAAAATAGAATAAAATAATTATGTAATACGGAGGTCGGGCTCCATCAGATGGCGAGAATGTTGCTCGAAATTCTGAATAGGACTCATTGCAACGTCTAGAAACCCTAACCCTCTGGTGCTTCAAAGACTGAAAAACTGCACCGTACCTAGGGTTTCAAAAGAGAAACAGTTTCTGGCGCTTCAATTGCAACTTCAATATCAATAATAATAATAACGACAATAAGCCATTAAAAGACGAAGAAAAGAGAAATAAAATTCAAGGAAAGCTTCTGTATAAAGAAAAAGAGAGGTTTTGTTAGGGTTTATGGCGCGAGGGAGGTAATTGGAAGAGCAAGCAGCGCTGTTATAAGGAAACTTCACATGATGGTTTCGTTGTTAAAGAGTTATGACCGACTCCTCAGTCCCAGTGTTTTCCCTCTCTTTTGGTTGCTGATTCTCAAACACAACGTCCGAGGACTTTAGCAGTACAAAAATGGCAGAAAAGGTTACTTTCTATAACAGTACATGGACCTAATGAACAGGTTCGATTTGGGCCCATGGACGCAACCCAACTCTAACCCCAAAAAAGGGACCAAAGCCTAGGGGGTTTTGTGGCGAAGGTATTCAAGAAGAGAAATTTATCGGGCGTATTCAATTAGCCTTTTAAATGGATAACTATTATGAATGTGAATGAATAATATATTGCTTGTGAATGAATAATATATTGCTTGTAAGAGAATAGTACTCAAATAGTGAAAAGAAAATCTCTATATAAAGGGATTGAAATTCATTAATGAGAATGTTAAAAAAAAAAAAAAAAAAAGATAGATTACTCTCCAAATTCTTTCAATATTATAGTTCTCTAAATTCTCCTCCAAACTCTCTCTAAATTCCCTCAAAATCATTCTATTATAAAATATTTTTCTTCTAGTTAAATACTACTAAATTCAAGTTTAGTTCTATAACAAAATAAGTAATTCAATCTTTATTTCACAACAATAACAACATTTTTATAACTAAAGTATAAATCATTTTTTCAATTAAATTTTATAAGTAATTTTTTTACAATCAAGTTTTAAAAGTTTTCTCATTAATTTTATCCTTTAGTCAACTCAATTTTCTATGAGTCAATTCTTAAAGTTAAACTTTTTTTTTTACATTTTAGTGTGTATTTAGATCTAAGTTAAAGATATAGATATAATTATTAAGATAGTAACAGTTACAAGTGTAATAGTTAAATTATTAACCTTATTTGGTAAATAAAGGATAATGTATAAGTTGTGTAATTAATTTTTTTAAATTGTTAAAATATATGAAATAATTAAAATAATATAAATAAATTATTAAATGCTCATAAACAACAAAATTAATTTTAAAAAATAAATAATTATTAAATTATTAAAAATTTTCATAAAAATTAAAATTATATAATATATATTTATACATTCCTACACATAAAAAAAGAAATAAAGAGGAATAAATTAATTTATACATTTTTTATAGTTTTGTTTATGTTTCACTAGTATAAAAAAAAATTAAGAAAAAAATTAATTATAAATAAACATAAAATGAAAAAAAATGATATATTCAATACAATAAATTTTTACAGGCTTTTACCCTACCCTCAATGAGGTTAACTGTTAAGATGGGTTAATTAATAACCTTAATGTTTTAGAGTTTGTCAAACAATGTTAAAAGGGGTTAATACATTATAAGAGTAGCATTTACCTTCCTTTAACCTCAATCCAAATGCACACCCAGTCCTAAAACTTTTAAAAAATATAATTTTTATATTTTAATTAAATATTGTTTGTTTATGATTTATTTTATTATTTAACTTGTATAATAATTATAAAAATCACTAAAATAATATCGAAAATTAAAAATTAAAAATATTTTTTAAAAATTACTAGTTTAATAGGCAATTTTGACAATGTTATATAATTTTAATTAAATATTTTAAATAATTTTTAAATATATAATTTTAATTAATATATTATGAATGAATAAATTTTTTGTATAGATAAAACTCAACCAATTCTGACAATATTATATTTTGTGTTATATTTTAAATAATTTTTAACTCAATTGAATTTAAAATAGAAGATTTTTTTTAAAAAAATACTTCTTTATATATAAACTGTTTTATAATAAATATTTAAGCAATTAAATAAATGAACGTAATTTTTTATAAATATTTTAATGTAAAGAAATATATATTTTTTGAAAATATCTAATTCAAATATAGTTGAATTCAATAGATATTTGAAACCTAACATAAATTATAATGTTAACAAAACTAATTGAATTTATCCAAATATAAAAAATTTTATTCACATATGATATATTAATTAAAATTATTTATTTTAAATAATTAAAATAATACTTAATTAATTTATTTGTCATTATTAATGCAACTAATAATTTAAGAAAGAAATTTTTTAATTTTTTGATAATATTTTTAATGAGTTAATACAGTTATTGTGAAAATTAAATAAAATTATAAAAAATAAAAATTATTTATTTAAAATATAAAAAAATTTAATGTTTTAGGACTAAAATGTAAAAAATAAGTTTAATTTTAATGGTTGATTAACGGAAAATTAGTTTGACTAATGGATAGGGCTAACAGAATGACTTTTTAAAATTTATAGAACTTAATTGTAAAGAAAATTTATTATAGGACTTAATTTAAGAGATGATACAAGTTATAAGACTAAAAATGCTATTATCCCAAATTTAAAAGATTTTATTGATTTAAAAAATTAGTTGATATTCAATTAGAACTTTTAAAAACTCTAAGAAAGTGAGGGAGTATTCAATTAAAATTTTCAAAGACTTAAAAAAAGTCTGTAAAAATTAGAAGATATTTAATTACAAATTTACAATTTTAATAGAGTTTATAAAAGTAAAGTGATATTCAAAAAGTCATTGACTTTTATAAACATTAAATTTTTATGTGCTTTTATAAACTTTTATAAATATTAGACTTTTATGTGCTTTTATAAATATAAAACCTAAAAAATTTTCCCTCAGTCACTCTCAAGATTTCAATGTACTTTCTTTTTAGCTTAATTCAATAAGGGAAAAAAAAAAAGGAAAAAGTGACCTTGAAGCAACCTTGAACAATATGGTAATTCTTCAACCTATAACATTTTTTTGTTTAATGCTGAATAATTAACAAGTTATCTCATGTTTATTGCATAATATGTATGATTAATAGTTTTGGGCATTTCTTTCAATTTTTTTTAATTGTATTTGATATTATAGATGTTGATAGTTTTTAGAGTTTATATTGAATTTTATTGCGTGTAATACTTTTAATTTTTGGTGTTTAATTTATTTAGAATTTATATGGAATGATTTTCACTTCTTTTGTTTTTTTATCACTTAAGAAGAAGCAAAATTAATAATTAGAAACAAAAATAACAGTAAACAAATAAATTCTTTCAGAGCACAAACCTGGAATTGAAATGATTAAGCTAATAAAAGTTAAGAGCACAAGGATAAAAATAAAATAAAACAAAACAAAAAAAAATTTCTAGAAATCCAAATGAACTATGCCTAATTCAGATTTTTTGAAACCGAATAATACTTGCCTCAAATTAACCAAAAGTGATATAGATTTGAATCTAGAATATAAAAGTTGGTTAATGTCTATAAGAGTCTATAAATGTCTAAAAAAGTTTCCAAATAAAAAGTCTATGAAAGTTATTGACAAATTCATAAATTAAATAAGAGTCATTAGAAATTTATAAACTCTGTAAAAGTCATTAACTTAAAAAAAAAAGTCTATAAATATCTTTAAAAATCTTTATTAAATACACCCATGTTAGAGAATTGGGTTGATTTTTGGGATTTTTTTAAAAAAATAACTAGAAAAAGAAAAATATTTTCAATGATACTGTTAACTTTTTTTTATTTACAAAAATATTGTTTTTAAGACTTTTTTTTTTTCAAAAATACGGTGACACAATGGCCCATCTCCTTTTTTTTGTTTTTCTTCTCTTTTTTTTTTCTTTTCTTTTTTTCCATTGTGGCCATTGTTTTAGATAAACATTTGGTTTTAATAATTTTGAATCAGTTTTTTGTAAAATTTTTTGGTTTATTTTTAGTTTTCTAACCTTGTTTTTGTTGTGTTTTTTTATTTATATTTTTGTGATTAATTTTCTAGTCATTTTTAAGATTTTTTTTTATTTTTTTGAGTTTTTTGAACTTGCTTTCATTGTGGTTTTGCTTTAATGGTTGGTTTTGTGGTTGGTTTTGGGTTTTTATTTCAATTTTTTTTGCTTTTTTGTTTTGTTCATTTTCAGTTTTTTGAGTCTGTTTTATGGTAATTTTCTTTTTGGTTGTTTTTATGGTTTTTTCAAAAAACTAGAACAAAACCAAAAAACAACTAGAAAAACTAAAAAACAACCAAGAACAAAAAACAAGTAGAAAAACAAACAAAAAAACAATAAAGAACAAAAAAAACTAGAAAACAACTAAAACAATGGTTGTTTTGGGTTTTTTTTTTTTTTTGGTTCATTTTCAATTTTTTAGCTTATTATGTGGTCATTTTATGGTTCTTTTAATAAAAAAAACCAAAAAAAAAAGATAAACAAATGAAAAAAGAAAAAAATTAGAAAAACAATGAAAACAATGTGTAGGCGGCGGGGTTTAGCGCGCGCCCAAGTGTTTAGCGACCACGGCACTGTGTGGGCTCGAGGCCCACTAGAAAATACGATATAGGTCATGGGCCTATTCGGTGATGGAGTCGCCATCCGGATAAAAGCCGAGACACACTGTACAGCAACTAGATCCCACGGAGGTTCCCAGAAGCCATCATCAAAAATCGGGTTCAGAAACTGAGTATGAGCGTTTGAATGCTCACCCAACCTTGCGGTTGGCCTTCGTTTGTGTTTTGCGTTTTATTACCATTTAATTATTTAATTATTTCCTCATTTACCACACGTAATGAAATTGCTTTCGGATAATTGCCAGATTTTATAATTAAGCCCGAGTTTGCACATTAATCCAATTTCATTCCTTTAAGTCCCAACATTCAAAAAATGCAGTAAGTAAAATAAATAATAATTTACAATCATACATTCAAAATCGAATGGGGAAAGGGATTAGGGATTACAACGCTTTAGACAAAATAAATGAATAATATACAGAAAGTAAACCAAACATATACCGAAAATAAACCGATAAAATGACATAAAAGTTACAATGTACAAGGGAACAACTAACAAAAGTGACTACTCGATGACAGGAATCATCATGTAATTCCTGCAAATAGCACATGGTTAGTCCTTCCTTTGAAGAAAAGAAGAAAAAAAATCACATATAACGATACTTACAAAAGGCTCTATAAAGAAGGGGTTTCACATCATGAATTAAAGAAACCATCAAACAATTAAGATTGAGCATCATCATGCAATCTTATAGACATATTTAAGGTCAAAAGGGGACATATTAAAGCAGACGTTATGATAAACATGAATACAAAACAAAACAGGAAGTAGGTTAACTCTACCAATAAGGCGGTCGCCTCATTAACAGGGGCTCTTACAATTTCGAGGAAAAAAGGCAACACACACACAAAAGATAGACTCCCTAAAGGCCTGTCAATGGGGCGATCGCCTCATTGAGATAAGGAAGAGGCGTCGCTTGATCACCAGGCCGGCTCTGACTCCCAAGACGTATAGACTTCTACTCTAAGTAACCAAAACATGCATATACACACTCTACACTCATCATACTATGACTACATGCAAAAGTATTCAAAGATACATCAATAAAATGAGATATCAAGCATGACACACTAGAGATAAACCTAAAATGTACTAATGGTTCAGTTATACATAAGCAAGAACACACAAAATGATGGACATGTCAAGTTTAAGTGTAGATTTTATACCAAAATAAGAGGCCCTCAGAGCTGTTTTGATTGAGATCCTTACTAGGATGTGATATCTACTTTTGACATAAGTTTCTTCCTTCTTCTCTTATGGAGAAACCTCTTTGCTTCAACCTTCCTCCCCTTCCTTAAGGGCGTTTTTTTTCTTTTTCCCTCTGTGTTTTTTTTCTTTCAGAGCTCCTCCCTCCTTTTTCTATCCAATCCTCTCTCTCCCTCTTCTTCCCTCTTTTTTTTTCTATTTTATTCCTTAGCTTTCCCATGCCCCTAAGCCTCCTAGCCCATCATGAACTCTTATAGCCTTTTTTCTTTCCCCAAAAATCTTTCCCTCATGCAAGAAAGAGGTCTGGAGAGTGGGGCTCGCACCACTTAGTTGTTATGATTGCAGCTGCATTAAATGCAGCTGCAAGTAGGCTACCATAGAGGTGGCGCCTCATCAATGAGGTGATCGCCTATGTGATGAGGCTATCACCTTATTGGCAGCTGCCAAAGAGGCGATCGCCTCATTATATTGAGGCGATGCCCCTTTGGCCTGGGCCTATGCTGGGCCCGACGGGCCTGGGCCAAATCTTAATAGTTGGGATGGGTTTTGGGTTTTTCAAGCTTTAGGTTTTTCGGTCCACTTTCCACTTAGAGATTCAGGCTTCATTCTTATGTCCAAGTTTCACATTCTCATCATTGGGCTTGACAATGGGCCGGTCAAATCGAGCGCCCCTAATTTGTCCCCTAACATAGGCCGACCGAATCGGGTGTCTACAGTTTACCCCCTGATTTTTTGAAAAAACAAATGCACACAATGACCATTTTCCAAAAAATCACATGCATAACAGTGAACAAACAATAAGATGAGCAACGTACCTAACTCTCGGGTTCCCCCTGAGAGATGAATCCTTCAATTTGAAACATGACCGTGATCCTCGAGTTTTCTCGGCCCAATCAGCCACTCATTAATATTTAATAGAGATATTTAAAAACTGTTAACCTCGAGTTTTCCTGGCCTGACCCTTACAGCATTGGAAATCGATTCTTGGGTTTTCCTGGCGGCCCAGTTGTCCTTCGCTCCCGACTTCAGGGATACCACCCGCACAGTCGTGTTGGTCCTTTGAGCTTCAGGGATTCAAACCCGAACAGCCATTTCTTTGAGCTTCGGGGATTCAAACCCGAATAACCCTCTCCTTAAGCTTCAGGGATTCAAACCCGAACAGCCCTCTCCTTGAGCTTCGGGGATTCAAACCCGAACAGCCCTGTCCTTGAGCCTCGGGGATTCAAACTCGAACAACCCTTTCTTTAAGCTTTGGGGATTCAAACCTGAACAGCCCTGTCCTTGAGCTTCAGGGATTCAAACCCGAATAGCCCTTGTCCTTAAGCTTTCGGGATTCAAACCCGAACAGCCCTTTTTTCGATGCGGGTTTTCCTGGCCCATTTCTCTAGAAACTTCATCTCAAAAATCCGTACTCTGAATTCCACCTCCTTAATATGCGGGCACTAATTTCCATCCATCATTTCATTTTTTTAGGGGAAAACCCTACATCTTTGCTTACTATAAAAATAACTATTTTCTTTTTGTCCTCTCTCCCTTCTATTTTTCTGTCAGCTTTTCTTTTCCTCTCTTTTTCCTCTCTTTACAATTATTGTACTCCCTACATCTCTCCCCACTTTTCAGTCGATGGAGAATGACAGAACACCCCTTATACCTTAGTGGGATCATATTCCGCCTCTCATTAGCGCTTCTAGGAGCTTGGGATTGACCCGCGGAAACTCAATTCCTCTTTTGGCAGACTTAGGGTCCCACATTTGCTAGTCTGCATCCGAAGAGGTTAGTACCCTATAATTTTTTGCAAAATTATATTGGTTCAGTGATTAATCAAACATAATTATCAACTCAGGACATTAGTTTATTAAGAAAATGAGAAATCCATGTTTTGATCACCAGAAATCAGGAATTATGCCCGTCCTGCCTTACAGAGGCGATCGCCTCATCATAGAGACGATCATCTCATTGATGAGGCAATTGCCTTTACGATGAGATGATCAGCTTCTGCGAAGAGGCAATAACCTATCGCCTTTTTATAGAGCCGATTGCCTCTCCAATGAGGCGATCACCTCTATGATGAAGCGATCACCTCTATGGCGATCGCCTCTACAATGAGGTGATTGCTTCATCAACAAGGCAAACCACACTGTCTAAAAGTTCATTCATTCTGAATTCCTTTTCTTAAACCATAACATGCATAAATTTCACTTCCCTATCTATTATTTACAGCATGATGCTCAGACGTTCAAAGGTGCCGAGAATTTCCATGGAGCCCGGGTCTTCTTCAATGACTTGATCAACGAGCAACGGGACCGGATTCAGGACACGGGGTTCGAGGACTTCGTACTCTTGCTTCTATCTGAGCAGGGGCACACGGACTACCAACCATTGCATGCCCTGATGGAGAGGTGGTTTGATACAACCCACACCTTCCACCTCCCTTTCGGTGAGCTTACTCTAAACCCGGTATCATTTGCTACCATCATAGGGATTGCCTATGCCTGGGATCCTATTCCTTTCGATGCGAGTCTACATCAGCTGTCTCCAGATAAGGCCGCATATATCGAGTGACTTTTTGGGATGACTCCTGACATGAAGGGGACTCATACCCTTAAGTTGGACTCGATCAGGAGCTTCTACACTGGGGGTTGAGCTGCAGCGATGGTCTCTCCCCTTGAGATTGACCAGGTGGTGAGGACTTTTTTGCTCTACCTACTCGGTACCACCCTCTTTACTGACACCGCCAACTCCATCGATTTGATGTTCCTACCGGCCCTTTGGGATCTTAACCAGGTTCCCACATTCGACTGGGGTAGTTGCGCCCTGGCATACTTGTACCAGAGCATGGACGAGGTGGTCCAAGGGTTTAGGAGGTTTTACGGCTTTTGGCATGCTATTCGGGTACTTCACGATCCCCTTTTTTCCTTCATCTTATTCTAATCCCCATTACTTACATTAATTTTCTTAACTTCTCCTGTTTTGTTCGTTTGTTTTTTTTTCAGGTCTGGGCTCTGGAGCTGGAGCTACTTATGGGCGTTACACGAGTGGGAGACCATTTCCCAGCCCTCTGTAGGTAGGGCGCCAGCCATATCGTAAGCAGGCATCTTGCACGAGTTCACATCCACAGGCAGCACCTGAACTCACTTACACAAGATGCGGTACCTGCAAAGCACAAACCTATTTATTAGTACATTACTCGCATTTAATTTACTTGCATATTGATGTCTCTTTTCTTTTCAGATCCGGAACGACTTGTGAGGGTCCAAGGACGCTTGGACTATCGAGATGACTCACTCCAGGCCCTTATCTCAGAAGAGGGTACTCTTCTGTGGCCCTGGGTATCGAGCTTCGTACTTGGGGGAGCGGGTCTTGAACTGGAGGGCAGGTGTTAGAGCTAGGCAGGTCCCCAAGTCTCCTCCTAAAAGTATGCTTTGGGCTCATGAGCTGGAGGGTGATGATCTCGTTCAGGCCGTTGCGGGCTCACCAGCTATGGGTCACATAATTCTTGTGAAGAGCCGGTATGTGGAGTTCATCCGTACCCACCTTCTACTGACGGTCCCCTTCTAGGCTGCTTCTACTTCTCAGGTAAATCCTTGCAGGTTCCCTTTTTCTTGTAAATTCATTACATTCTTAACATGTTCCTCCTGCTTTCATCTTCAAGCTACGCCTGTGGCCCCAGTTAGGTCCAGAGTGTGGGAGAGAGAGCCCTTGAGGCGTTGACTGGATCCGGGCAGGGAGGAGACTTCTGCGGCTAGCGAGGAAGCCCGGCCGACTATTACCCCCGATTCTGAGTTTATCCCAGGCAGCTTCATCCACGTCCTTGACCCCCTAGTCTGATGTTGGGTTCCTCCTGGGGAGCTGTCGCGTCAGTTCTTGACCTTGGATGGGGACCTGACCCCTACATGCACCCCTGGTGGTGCTACTCACGTATGTTCTTTTCCTGACCTGCTTTCACTATAATTCTCAAACCAAATGTTTGTTCCAATATTTATTTCAATAATACAGATTCCGCTGGAGCAGGGCCTATATATGTATCATATGATAGAGGCCCAGAAAGACTATATGTTAGAGGTCACCCAGCAGTGGAGGGTAAGAACCTCTTTATTTTCTACATGTATGCATGCTTGTATGGTTTACTAACCTGTGATTTATCTAAATAGGATCGGGATGAGGCTAGCAAGGCGAGGATCGCCACTCTCGAGCGTCAGATTGACGTGTTTCAGATTGATAAAGATGATAAGGATAAAGATAGGAGCGGCAGCGACGCTGAAGGAGGGGATGACCCTGAGGGTACGAGATCAGATGTTTGATGTTCCAGCGTTAAAATTTGTGTAGTCTCTGAGTAGTGGATGCGAAATTTTGGTTTTTAACTTTATGAACAAAATGTTTGCAGAACTCAACATTTTCCTCGATTAAATTCATTTGTTTTGCTCTTCTCATTTCTTCACATATGAGTTGATTTCAATGTTTGCATGCGTAACTATCCCACTATATTCCAATGGCACCTGTTTAGACTCTGTGACTCGAAGAAGCATAATCGGCCCATACTGCTGATGAGGCGACCACCTCATCAAACCCTGGTGAATAGGTGATCGCCTCTTACTGCTGAGGCGGTGCCTCATTGATGAGGTGATCGCCTCATCGATGAGGTGACCACCTCAGCAATAGGCGGTCCTGCCCCTATAAAAACCCACATTCCCGAGCTTGACTTAATTTTCGAATCCCCTTCATTTTTCCCTTTATGTTTCTCCCTCTGAGCACCTCTAAAAAGCCACAAACATGGAAGAACAAAGTCTGAGGCCCCTACAGTTGATTTTTAAAGGTTTAGACAATAAATCTTGGGCCAGGTTAGAGCCATTTCACCTCGCGGTCTTCAAATCACTCCATACTAGGAGAATTAATTTCCCTTTTCTCCATGCCATAGTCCAATTTTGGGATCTCTATAAACACGTTTTTCAGCTCAATACAATAGAAATATGTCCCCTACCGAAGGAATTCGAGGCAATTCTCGGCCATCATACAGATTCCGCTTTCCAACTTGCGATTCCTACTCTTGAAAACTCGGATTCTTGCTCCATTCAGCAACAAATGGCGCGTATGTTCAATCTTCTACCCCGGTCTTCCTTCCACTGTATCTTTAGCTCAGAAATCAAATTAGAGTCCCTCCTCGAGGCCATCATGAATGTGGACAAAGGGAAAACTTACTGGCCCCACATGTTAGCCCTCTGTTTGTGTGCTCAATTTCTACTGGTTTCCCCCTCAGGGCACTGCAATACGAAGATCTTTTCCATCCTCAATCAAGTGGAGTCAGGGCTCAACCCCTTCCCTCTTATTTTAGTAGAAACCATCATTGGATTGGATGACTTCACAAGGACGCGGCGATTCTCAGGAAGCCCCTTCCTACTGGAGGTAAGTTTCCCGTTGCCCCTGCTCTATTTCCAACTGCTAATACTGCCTGTACCTAAACATTTGCAATCCCAAAGATGTGGTTTTATGAAAAGTTAGGCTTGATCGAACCTCCCCAAGACATTAGGCGTTACCAAGCTAAGCATTATCAAATAAGGAAACTACATCCCATCACTACAGACATTCGCGGCTGGCTATCAACATTCCCTGATACATTGATTCGCTGGATGTGCCCCTGGTGGGGGTTGCAGCATGTGACCCTTTGGTCTTATACATATTGTGTCCCGACTGTTGATCTCCATTTTGCCACTTTCTACAATCCAGCCCGCCTCTATTGCTAATACGGTTATAAACAACTGATTATGGAGCCGGTTCATGAGTTCGAGCCAGGGCTGCTTTGTCAGAATTTTCTGGACCACCTAGTGGCAACTTGGCCTCAAAGAACCATCGAAAGAAATTTAAGCTACGATGGCAATCAAACCACCGATGATCAATACAAAGCGTGGGTTTGCTTGCAACAGACAGAAAGAGACAAATTTATTAAATATAAAAGGATAAGAGAATTACAAATGTTAAGTTCACAGGGTAGGCAACAAAAGAAGAGAAAACAAAACTAGCTCATGGAATGAAGTTGTCATTTTCCCTTTTGTTAGAAGTAATTTCCCTTTTGTACTAGTTAAACGGCTTGTAATGGACATATTATGCAATGTTTAACAACAATTAAAGCAATCCATTTCATTTCATTTAAGCACAAAACGTATATACATTTCGCTTCTGGTACATCTCATGTTATTAGTTGGCTTGCCCTTGCAAGTTTTTCCACTAACCATTTTGTGCCTCTCCTTCCCCTTTTACATGTTCTTAACTTTTGCTTGGACCGCCTCTTTCGAGGTTTTTAGTCCAGCAGGACCTTTTTTTTTTTCTTTTTGGTCTCTAACTTTTGCCTAGACAGCCTCTTTTCGAGGTTTTCCCCTTAGCAAGACCTTTCACAAAAAGTATTTCTTGAGCTTTTCTAGGTTGATAAGTTCCTTAAACTCATTCCCCTCCATGTCAGACAAAATGGCAGCACGTTTCAAAAATAACTTTTTTACCAAATACGGTCCCTCCCAATTGGGCCTGAATTTCCCCCGAGGGTCGGTCACGAGTGGTCTTGTAAGTTTTAACACCAAATCCCCTTCTCGAATCTTGCCCGGCTTGATCTATTTATTATAAGCACGGACCATTCTTCTCTGATATAGTTGAGAATGATATATAGCCTTCATCCTCTTTTCGTCCAGCAGTGTTAACTGAGCCAACCGACTTTCGACCCACTGATACTCAGGGAGTTTAGATTCCAAAAGGACTCTCAATGACCTTATCTCATCCTCCATTGGTAAAACAACCTCACTCCCATAGACTAAAGAGTACGGAGTGGCTCCTGTTGAAGTCCTAGCAGTAGTTCGATACCCCTATAGTGCGAACTATATGTATTCAGCCCAATCTGGGTAATTTTCCAGCGTCTTGGCCAAGATCTTTTTTATATTCTTATTTGTTGCTTCCACCGCTCCATTTGCCTGTGGCCTATATGGAGATGATTTGTGGTGCTCAATCTTATAGTCCTTTAGTAGTATGGCCATCTCTGCTCGAAACTGAATACCATTGTCTGTAACTATATGGTATGGCAGACCATACCTGTAGATTATGTCCTTTTCAATGAACCTCGACATCTGCCTCGCCCCCACGGTAGCATATGATTTAGCCTCAACCCACTTGGAGAAGTAGTCGATGGCTATAATGATGTACCGATGGCCATTAGTTGCTTTTGGCCTTACCTCCCCTATGATGTCAATTCCCCATACAGAAAATGGCCAAGGAGACGTCATTCCTTGAAGTTCCATAGACGGTAGGTGGTAACATCACCATATGTTTGGCAATTGTGACATTTCTTCACAAATCCAACACAATCCACTTCTATGGTGAGCCAAAAGTACCCCTAACAGGCTATTTTCTTTGCCAAGACAGTCCCATTCATGTGTGGTCCACACACCCCTTCATGAATTGCTTCCATAAGCCTCCGACCTTCATCCTTATCGACACACCTGAGGTGTACCCTGAATGGCATTCCTTTGTATAACATCCCCCCGTGGCTAATGAACTGTCGAGATAACATTTGCAGGGATATCCTTCCTTTCTTATCAGTGTCATCCGAAAATTACCCAGTTTCTAAATACCTTTGTAAATCATAGAACCAAGGTTTCTTAATGGCATCAACTGGTGTCACTCTCACCTCTTCGTAACAGGGGGCTCGAGACTTTATGAGAATTAATGGTCTAGCTTCTGGTTGTTTCCCACTTTCCCACATGGAGGCCAGTGTGGCTAGGGCGTCAGCTACCTGGTTTCCTTCCCTTGGCAAATGGATGAATTTACACTGTGTGAAGGAGCACAGGATGGTGGTCAAGTATTCCCAATACAGCCATAATCTGTCCTCTTTTATCTCCCATTCTTTGGTGGCTTGTTTTATAACTAGCATGGAATCCCCATAGACAGTAACATTTTTCGTCCCTACGCTACGCAATACTTCTAAGCCAAAGATGCAGGCTTCATATTCTGCTTGGTTATTGGTTGCTTCAAATTCAAGCCTTTTTATCGTCGGGACCATTTCTCCTTCTAGCGTAACCAAAATTACTCCTATCCCGACCCCCTTGTTATTGACAGCTCCGTCAAAGTACATTTCCCAACCTTGTATCTCTATCGCCCTTAACTACTCGTTGGGAAACTCCAGCTCCCACTCTTGGTTGTCATCTACTGGGTTTTATGCCAAGAAGTCTGCTACTGCTCTCCCTTTCACTATCTTTTTGGCCATATACTCTATGTCAAATTCTGTTAGCAAAACGAGCCACCTAGCCAGTTTTCCTGTAAAAGATTGAGTCTGTTGGAGATACCTGAGGGGATCATGTTTAGAAATCGCCTGCACTTTGTAAGACTAGAAGTAGTGTCGGAGCTTTTTCGTTGCCCAAATCACTACTAAACAAGTTTTCTCCACTAAACTATAAGTAGCTTCGTAGGGCAGAAGATTTTTACTCAGGTAATATACAACATGCTCTATCTTCCTTTCACCTTCCTGTGCTAACATTGCTCCTATTGTATCCTTTTCAATTGCCAAATACAGGATCAAGGCCTTACTTGGTCTCGGCAGCTGTAAGACATGGGGATTCATCAGATAATCCTTAATAGTTTCGAAAGCTTGTTGACATCTTTCATTCCACACAACAGGCTGGTCTTTCTTTAGAAGCTTAAAGATGGGATTGCAGACAGTTCTTAACTTGGCTATCAACCTGCTGATGTACTGTAGATGCCCCAGAAACCCTTGGACCTCTTTTTCATTCTTTGGTGTCGGCATATCCCTGATCGCTCTGATCTTATCTGGGTCCACTTCTATTCCTTTCTAGCTGACAATGTGCCCTAGCAGTTTCCTAGATGTAACCCCAAAAACACACTTCTTCAGGTTCAGTCTGAGATTATACTCTTATGCTCTAGCTAGAAACTTGTCTAGTGCTTCAAAATGCCCCTCCATGATTGCAGATTTCACCATCATATCATCCACATACACTTCCACATCTTTATGGATCATGTCATGCAACAAGGCAGTCACCATCCTCTGATAAGTGGCCCCTGCATTCTTCAACCCGAAAAGCATCACTTAGTAATAGTACACGCCCCATTTGGTGATGGTGATGTCTTTAATCTATCTATTACTGCTATCATAATCTAATTATATCCCGAAAATCCATCCATAAAATAGTACATTGCATTGGAAGCTGCACTATCAATTAATGTATCGATATGCGGTA
Organism: Mallotus nudiflorus; assembly: GCA_947683625.1. Taxonomy (NCBI): domain Eukaryota; kingdom Viridiplantae; phylum Streptophyta; class Magnoliopsida; order Malpighiales; family Euphorbiaceae; genus Mallotus; species Mallotus nudiflorus. The sequence continues at coordinate 3,481,047 of CANTUR010000037.1, forward strand.
GCGGGAAGTCATCTTTGGGGAAGGCTTTATTCAAATCTTGGTTGTCCACACACACTCTGACCCTTCCATCCTTCTTGGGAACTGGAACTATATTTGCTAACCACTGAGTATCCTCTACCACTTCTAGGAACTTTACTTTCAGCTGCTTTTCGACCTCTTCCTTAACCAAGAGAGCCCATTCTAGCCTTAACCTCCTTTGCTTCTGCTTTATTGGCGCTATGTGAGGGTATGTGGGGATTATGTGTTCTGAGATCTCCTTGTCGATTTCGGGCATGTCTTCATAACCCCAAGCAAATACTTTCTGTCTCTTTTTTAAGATTTCTTCCATTTTTCTTCTCTCACCATGAGTCAAACTAGAAGCAAATAATATATTTTGAGGATTATCGTTTGTGCCTAAATTAAATGATTCAGTTTGCATGGAATTAACGTCAAACATATGCATGAAATGATCATCACAAATAGAATAACCATTAGGGAACACATCACATAAATAAGCAAATTCAGATTTCATTGCATTCACTTTTGAAAAGAAAAGATCATCGGTTTTGAACAGAGAAGTCAAAGAAACATCAAAGTCATCATAAAAGGTATCTATGATAGAATCGAGGATGTAAGTCTCAAAGTCTAGGTCTTTGTTCTAATCATTAACACCTTTATGCTCTAAAGTAGCTTCATCCTCTCTAGACTCCTCTTTAACCAGTACCAACTCCTCTGTAGGGGCCTTTTCGATGGCAGCTCCCCCAGTTTTGTTCATAAATTTAGCAAAAATCTCGAATCCCAGGATAACTTCCCCAGCCATTAGGAGAGGCTCTGGAGTCCCACTATATGGGTGCCCGGTGCCTTCCTTTACAAAGATTTCCCATAGAGTCTACTTCCTAGCTATGGTTTCCTTCTCCTTTTCTTCAGACCAGTTTGACATACCCATCTCTTTTCTAGCTTCGTCAACCTCTTTAAACCCTAACTTGTGCTTTAAAATAGGTACTTTGTTTCCCACAAACCTTGAAGGTCCGCTCTGATTTTTCCTTAATCCCATGTCAGCTAGAAACTTCATATTGCGCATCATTCTCAGAACCCTTTCATCCATCTCATCTTCGTAGATCACGCAGACTTCAAAACTAGGGCTAAGGGAAATCTCCTTAGGGATCAACTTCAGTGCGGCTATGGCGACTTCAGTTTCGGCTGAGATAGTGACAACCCTCCCTTCGTGTGGAAACTTAACCTTTTGATGAACAGTAGACGGAACGCCACCCAGGGGGTGAAACCATGGCCTTCCTAATAAAATGGCAAAGGTTACCAGGATATCAAGCACATGCAGGTCAACCTAGACTTCTATAGGCCCTGTTTTGACTAACGTCCTGAAAGATGCTTCCATAGATCTCTTGGTGTCATCATAAGCCTTGATAACCACCTCATAAGGCTTTAGGTTGGCTACCATCAACCCTAGCTTTGGCAGAATTTTTAGTGGACACACATTGATGGCAGAACCATTGTTAACCATCACACAATAGGTCATCTTCCCTTTTACCATCTTCCCTTTTACTTCGGCTTTGATAAACAGAGCTTTATAGTGAGTCCTCCCTTCTAGAGGCAAATCGTCATTGGAAAATGTTATCATTCCTTGAGGAGTTTTTGTTAAGGACCAGAATGAGTGGAAATCATTCTTTGGTCTAGTGCCTGGACCAGGGCTTCCCTGTGATCCTTAGAATGCATGAGTAACTCCCAAACACTGGCAATGGTCTCTCTGCTTTATTCTACCCCCTTTCCCTTCTCTGCACATTCCGCCTTTTCGGGCCCAGTCTTGGTAACCTCGGTTCCTTTTTTCTTTTCTTCTACCTTTCCCACAGATTGATTCTGCTCACACCCCTCGTTGTCCCATAGGTCATCTCATTCTCTGCTTTCATCATTAGAACTCCATATGCCTAAGACTTGCACCTGTAACTTCGTGGGTTATTTGCTTATTCTCAAGTTTTCAGGCTTGACTTGTTGGGAATTGGGAGAGACATCAATGAAGGAGTTTAGGACTTATTCTTCTGTTAGGCCAGAGTTGACCATCAGAATGGATGGGTTAGGAGGTGGTACATTTCAGTAATTGGGTAATAGGTTGGTTTGAGTGTTTGGTTTTCTATTTTCTGGGTTGGTAATTTTGCCTGAGTCTATCAAATCTTGGATTTCATGCTTTAACCGGTCATAGCTGTCTGTGTCATGCTCGATGGTCTGATGAAATTTATAGAAAAGCTTTGGGTTAGCTCCAGGTAAGGGTTATTGCGAAGGCAAAGGTCGTAGCAGGTTCTTCTCAATGAGCTTATCGAGGACTTTGGACATAGGACGTCCTAGATTAGAAAATCTCCAGGGTTTCTAACTACACTGACTTGTACATTACTATTTGGTGGTCGAATAGCATGAATCTGAACGTTACTGCTTGAGCTGGCCCCCTCTTTGCCCCCAGATCCTCTTCCAAAGAACTTCTTATTTTCAGCCAAATCTGATTCTTTCTAAACCCCAAATCTGTATAATTCCTCAAAGTTCCTGACTCCCAGATCCCTCAATTTCCTAAACAATGTTGGAACACACCCTTTTATTGTCAGGACCAACTGGTCAAACTCAGCAGGCCTATGCCTCATTAGGGATAACTTTCCCCTCCAACGAGTCAGGTAATCAGTAAAAGGCTCATTGAAGTTCTGTTTAGTATTCTGTAGATCTCTCAAGGATACCTCTAATTGAACATTGAGACCATATTGCTTGACAAAAGCAGTGCACAATTCTTTCCAATCCGACTGAACATGCGGTTCCAAGGTGTAATACCAATGAATCGACACTCCTTCCAATGAAATAGGGAATTGTTTAACAATTTGGCTCTCAGTTAGCTCAGTAGCCTTCATGCATGTTACACATTGCTTCAAATGCAAATAGGGATCCTCGACACCAGTATACTTCTTCATGTCTGGGAATTTAAACTTACGAGGTAGTGGTTCATCACCCTTTTCCATATTCAAGTCATAATCTAGACGAGCGACCATACCCTTCTCCTTCCTTATCACCTGCATCTGATTCATTACTCTGGTCATATTCTTAGCACACTGTCTAACCCACATCTTCAGCTAGGATGACATTTCTTTGATTCCCCGGATTGGCCAATATCGTCACATCGTCTTCTTCCCTTCCTCTAATTGGTATCTCCTCATCAAGATCGATCGGATCGATTGGCGGTGCATTGGGTGGCTGTGTTGGCTGACTTTCTCTGATAAGCTTAGTAATCTCCCCTATCATTTCCGTCATCATAGCCCGGATTTTTGTTATTACTTCTTCTTTCCACCGTGCCCCAAATGCTTCTGGATCGAACCCTCCTGCCATTCCTAATTCTGAATTTCTGATCAAACGACCTGAACTAGTTCGGACCCACCCTGCTGAGCTTGAAGGATCTATAGCACTGCAAAATAGTTGGTTAGAATGATGCATGATGTGTATGCATAATATGCGAGTTCGTCTTATTTAGAAACAAATGGTCGCACACAAAAAGATATACAGATCAAAACATGGAACCTAAACATGCAAACTTCCGCCCTTATTTCTCTCACACACGTATTCAATGGCGAATATCTTGTCCTAGGATTTTTGGCATGGGTTTTAATTATCAGCGGGGGATAAAAAAACCAATGTATGTAAGAAAACTCTCAAAATGATTCAGACAAGTAATGGTTCCTTTAAATAAAGCCCGAGTCCACTTTCTATGAGCCAAGATCCATAGCATCATAAACTTGCTTGTCAAGGCCCATTTGAAATGGGTTATGAGTAGGCATGAGAGGCCCTTCTTGACTAGCTTATTAATAATGGGCTTTGATTGGACGTGAGGGCCCATTTTACCTTGGATCGCTTATTGATAGGCTTGAGATTTATTTTAGGGCACCATTATATGGCATAATACACATGTATGTGGGAAAATTCCTAAGGATAGTTGCTAGGTCATTACATGAGCTTGAGTATTGGGTATAAAGGGTTCGGCTCCCACAACGATAGACATCCATATACGTCTCCCCACTCAAGGGTCAAACAACACGGATTAGTACGTGTCATGATTGACAATAATCAAATATTCCATCACCAGGTTTGAGTGAAACATAGGTAGCAAAGTACTGACTATTGTCGGGTTGATTCGGGATTGAAGTGCTCATTGTGCGCAGAATGTGCAGTGAATGCATAAATGCAAAAGAAATAAGAAAATAATTAAAGATGATAAAATGTAAAACATTGGAATCAGTTTCTCTATCCCTAGTGGAGTTGCCACTATAGGCGGCAGGGTTTATCGTGTGCCCAAGTGTTTGGCAACCACGACAATGTATGGGCTTGAGGCCTACTAGGAAATACGATATAGGTCATGGGCCTATTTGGAGATGGAGTCGCCACCCGGATAAAAGCCGGGACACACTGTATAGCAATTGGATCCCATAAAGGTTCCCAGAAGCTGTCATCAGAGATCGAGTTCGGAAATTGGGTATGAGCATTTGAATGCTCACCCAACCTTGTGGTTGGCCTTCGTTTGTGTTTTGCATTTTATTATCATTTAATTATTTAATTATTTTCTCATTTACCACACGTAATGAAATTGCCTTCGGATAATTGCCAGATTTTATAATTAAGCCTGAGTTTGCACATTAATCCAATTTCAGGCCTTTAAGTCCCAACATTCAAAAAACGCGGTAAGTAAAATAAATAATAATTTAAAACCATACATTCAAAATCGAATGGGGAAAGGGATTAGGGATTACAATGCTTTAGACAAAATAAACGAATAATATACAGAAAGTAAACCAAACATATACCGAAAATAAACCGATAAAATGATATAAAAGCTGCAATGTACAAGGGAACAACTAACAAAAGTGACTACTCGATGACAAGAATCATCAAGTAATTCCTGCAAATAACACATGGTTAGTCCTTCCTTTGAAGAAAAGAAGAAAAGAAATCACATGTAACGATACTTACAAAAGGCTCTATAAAGAAGTGGTTTCACATCATGAATTAAAGAAACCATCAAACAATCAAGATTGAGCATCATCATGCAATCGTACAAACATATTTAAGGTTAAAAGGGGACATATTAAGCAGACGTTATGACAAACATGAATAAAAAATGAAACAGGAAGCAGGTTAACTCTGTCAATGAGGCGGTCGCCTCATTGAAGAGGCGACGCCTCATCAATCGAGGCTCTTACAATTTCGAGGAAAAAGGCAACACACACACAAAAGATAGACTCCCTAAAGGCTTGTCAATGGGGCGATCGCCTCATTGATGAGGCGATCACCTCATTGAGATGAGGCAACACCTCTGTGAAGAGGCGTCGCCTGATCACCAGGCCAGCTCTGACTCCTAAGTCGTACAGACTTCTACTCTAAGTAACTAAAACATGCATATACACACTCTACACTCATCATACTATGACTACATGCAAAAGTATTCAAAGATCTATCAATAAAATAAGATATCAAGCATGACACACTAGAGATAAACCTAAAATGTACTAATGGTTCAGTTACACATAAGTAAGAACACACAAATGATGGACATGTCAAGTTTAAGTGCAGAGTTTATACCAAAATGAGAGGCCCTCAGAGTTGTTTTAATTGAGATCTTTACTAGGATGTGATATCTACCTTTAACATAAGTTTCTTCCTTCTTCTCTTATAGAGAAAGTGGACCTCTTTGCTTCAACCTTCCTCCCCTTCCTTAAGGACCTTTTTTTTTTTCTTTTTCCTTCTGTGTTTTTTTTTTCAAAGCTCCTCCCTCATTTTTGTATCCAATCCTCTCTCTCCCTCTTCTTCCCTCTTTTTTTTTCTATTTTATTCCTTAGCTTTCCCATGCCCCTAAGCCTCCTAGCCCATCATGAACTCTCATAGCCTTTTTTCTTTTCCCAAAAATCTTTCCCTCACGTAAGAAAGAGGTCTGGAGAGTGGGGCCCACACCACTTAGTCGTCATGATTGCAGCTGCATTAAGTGGGCTACCATAGAGGCGGCGCCTCATCGATGAGGCGATCGCCTCATTACACTGAGGCGATGCCCCTTTGGCCTGGGCCTATGTTAGGCCAGGCGGGCTTGGGCCAAATCTTGATAGTTGGGCTCGGTTTTGGGTTTTTCAGGCTTTGGGTTTTCCAATCCACTTTCCACTTAGAGATTCAGGCTTCATTATCATGTCCAAATTTCACATTCTTATCATTGGGCTTGACAACGGGCTGGTCAAACTGAGCGCCCCTAATTCGTCCCCTAACACAGACCGATCGAATCGGGTGTCTACATAATGGTTTTTTTTGGGATTTTTTTTGTTGTTCATTTTCAGTTTTTTTAGTTTTTTAATGGTAATTTTCTAGTGATTTTTCTAGTTGTTTTAAATAACAAAAAACCAAAAAACAACCACCAAAATAGCAACAAAAACAACCAAAAAATTGTGCAAATGAAAAAAAAAACCACAAAACAACTAAAATAATAATAAATAAAAAAATAAAATAAGCAAAGAAAGAAAAATAAAAAGAATAAGGGAATGAATAATAATATCAAAATAAAAAACTTATGAAATAAAATAAAAATAAAGTAAGGAAAATAAGAAAAGAAATAGAAAAAAATAGTTATGAAATAATAATAGTCGTAGTAGTTGTTGTAATAATAATAATATTATTATTATTATTATGGATAAGAAAAACTGTAAAAATGAAAAGTTAGAAAAAAAAAAGACTATAAAAAAAATATAAGAAGGAAGTGAAAAGCGCTATAAATAAGAGTGAAAAAAATAATTTGCAGGAGTATACATGAAAAAGTTGGGTCAAACCTTAGTTATATTTGTAATTATTCCTTGATTTTTTGATTGGTGTATAAAGAAATGCTCCATATTTTTTAAAATAATTACACATTTTTCCTTTTTTTTAAGAATTTTTTTTGCCTTTTTGTGGACTTCTTTTTTTTTATTTTTATTTTTTTTCATCCGCTTTTGTATTTTCTCTTTTCTTTCATTTTTTATTGTTATTTTCTTATTTATTTTTATTTTTATTTTTTCCTTATTTTTTTATCTTTCCTTTTTTATTTTTTATTTTTTCCTTTTTCCTTTTTTTACTTTTATTTTCCTTACTTTTCCATTCTTCCATTATTTTTCCTTTTTTTTTTCTTTTTCTTTATTTATTTTTATTTTCTCCTTATTTTTTTCTGCTCCTTTTTTCCCTCTTTTTTTTTTTTTTACTACTTTCCTTCTCTTTTTATTCCTTTTTTGCATGATAATGTTTATAGTACCCAACAAGTGCTTCATGATTTTTCGTTGAAACCAATGTGAAACCCATTAATGCAAAAAAAAAAAAAAAATTACATGTTATTATTATTATTAAATTTAAAATTTATTAAAAATTAAATGACTAAAAAATACACATGACTTAATTTTTAAAAAAATTACAATTAACATATTTATAAAACCGAAAATAGCTTTTAATAAATAATTAAAATTTTGAAGAGACAGTTGAGGAAGAAGATAATAGAAGACCTAAAGTTTGTAAGGAATCAATGTATGTGTGTGTGGGCATAATACATATATGACCCCCTGTATTTGTCATTTTTTGTCAATTTGACACTTTAACTTATAGTTTTACTCTTTTGATACCTGAACTTGGCTAAAATGAAATAGTTTGCACTAATATGATGACATAATGCATCCACTACCCCTTGTACTTATCATTTTTTATCAGTTTGACACATTTACTTGTAGTTTTTAGTCAATTAAACTCTTATGATGTGGTATATGTTGATTCATTATTTCATACCATATGTGCTAATAGGAGTTTTAAAATTACATTTTAGCCAAGTTCAGTTGTCAAAATGACAAAACTATAAGTTGAGGTGTCAAACTGACAAAAAGTGACAAATACAGGAGGCTAATATGTATTACACTCTGTGTGTGTGTATATATAAAGAAATCTATTCCTTCTGCTGGCTTCCCTTTCAAAATAAATAAGAGTATATCTTTACCTTAGAGAGCTATATAAATCTCTTTCCTTTCTTTGCAGGCATTTCTTTGCTTCTATCCTCTAAGTAAAGAGTTTATCTCACTCCGATTGGAAAAGGGATTCATTTCAGGCTAGTGCATCAGAAAGGCATAGGCTCACTGCAAGTCATAGTATCTATATAGGCTCACTACAAGTTGTAGTGTCTATATATATATATAAAGAAAAATAAAAGAGTAGAAGTTGATAATGGAGGTATTTATATTTATTTTTAATATATGAATAGTATTTTTATTTATTTTTTTATTTTAATCAATTGAATATAATTTTTTTTATTTATTAATTAAATACACGTTGATGGCCAACTATTTCTTTGATAATTTTTCTAACATTATATATTTACTCAAATTATCATATTATTTTTTATGTTTTGATGAAGTGTATAAGAAATAAAAAATATATATGAATAGTATACTTGTTGTATAATATTTTAAATATATGAATAATATACTAATACAGGCATCACACACATGTTTTTTTTAATTTTATATGATTAATTCTTAATTATACTTATAGGATTGAGAAAAAAGACTCAGGTTGTGGGTTTTGCAGCTTCAAATGGATCATATGGCTCTAAGAGAGAGAGACTTTGATGTTTTTCTTAAAAATGTATATGTTTTGAATTTTTTTAATTGTATATATTTTAATTGTACACAATAACAGTTGTATACTTAATAATTGAAGAGAGACAAGATTGGGCAATGAACTCAAATTATCATATTTGTTTTTTATGTTTTAAAGTGTATAAGAAACTAAAAATATACAACTGGTATTCTCATTGTATGGTATAATATTGTTGTTGTTCATGTATTTTTAATTTTTTATATATTTTTTTTATTGTCTATGTTTGTAGATTTTGGTATTTGAATATATAAAGCATATGTTGTGTTCAAGACGTAGAGTTTGTACATATTAATTATTGAGAACAATTTCTTTAATTATGTAATTTAATTGTTCCATGTTCATATAATATATCAAAACAATACTTATTATATTCTATAATATATTTACTATTTTATATATTTGTATTTTTTAAAAAAAATTGGTGTATGATAAACTATCTAAAATTAGAAAAAAGAAAAAAATACATAAAGGACAAGATAATTGTGTCAGAATAGTAAAAATTAAAAGCAATATATCACAAATTATACAATTTGAAATCCTCTTCATTTTGCTTTTGGCAATTGAACATAAAGTACTAAAACTGATTAATTTATTCCTCTATCTATGTCACGCACATTAAGATATAGGGTCCAATCAAATGAATCCAAAAGCTTATCTATCATTTTCATAATGTAGGGATAGGTAAATAATTATGAAGACCATAGTGACATGAAATTTATTTACATACTTTCATCTTTTTGTTTTTTAGAAAACCTAGATACATTGTCTGATTTTCCTAATAATCAATGTTTTCAATAATACTGGATTTTGAATCCTCTAAGGAACATTATTTATGCAATAATACACCTTTTGTATTGGTTAAATCATAGTTTATCAGTGGATACTAAATTATGTTTGTATCTTTTTTATTTATTACTATATTATGTTTTATTGGTGTTTGTCATAAGTCACATGCAATTATAAGAGGGAGTTAAGGTTTTGAAGGATAAGCACCAAATATTTAAGGCTCAGTTGAAAATGGCAAGGCTATGCTTACCCAAGGTTGATGTGCGACAATCAGATATCCAAAGCTTTAGGCACTTGGAACCTGTGCAATAAACAACATCTACTCCTTCACATTCTCACCAATAGCTTCCTCTTGTCTCTTTTCCATAATCTATTCCTTTTGTTCCTGTTCTTATTCATTGATGGCTCTCCTCCAGTAATGCATAAAAAAATTTTACACTTTCACCTTCAGTTGGTTTCCACAATTATATAAATAGAGATTCTTGAGGGAAAAACTAATAAATTAATAATTAATCTCTAGAAGAACTTCCATGGTACATAAATTATAAATTGTATCGACTCATAATACAATATGAATTTCAAGTTTTAGGATTTTCTGTATGTTAACCATTTGCATGATCAAACTTTTAATCTTGGAATTTGACAAACAATTTATATTCTAATGATTTTCTTTAAGTGTGTCAGAAGTTGATTAATTATCAAGAATAATTATTTAATGATTGGAGATAATGAAATACCCTTTAAAAGAGTATAAATATGCATATTTTGATAAGGTATCTCAATCTATGCAAGTCCCCAATCTTTAAGAAACATTTATATACAAAAATTATACAAATTTAGACTTACAGTGGTCTACTCATGAGCTCCTCACAAGCCGACCTTATATAGTTCCTCAAGAGCTCCATTTTTGTAAAATGGTTAGTGCTCCTTATAAATTGCCCTCACGATCATGAGGAGCAGAGATTAGCTTGTGAGGCAGTCCTGACAGCATTCAACGGATATTTTTAAATGCAACTATCCTCAAACTGATGCTTATGAGCTAGGGTTTGCTCCTCATGATCATGAGCAGCGTTCTAACAGAAATAAGTCCCTAATAATTTAAAAATTAATAAAAGACATTAGAAACATAATCAATGCATCCAATAACTATAATCTAAGTTTTTTATCTATATAAACAACTCTTGGAGTTCAATTGAAAGTTTAAGAAACTTATTTATCATTCATTCTCTTTTAAGCATTCAATTAAGCTCTCAAATTTTCTTTTAAATAATTTTTGTATTTATGTAACTTTATGTGAGTTGGTGAGTATTAGAATAGACATTTTTGTTCTTTTATTTTTTGAGATTAAAAAAAAGGGAAGTGAGATTTTATTCTAAAAGGAATTGGTTAAAATGTTGTCCATTAAAACACTTAGGATTTAGTTTTTTGAGTGAGCTTTGAAAACTCAAGTTGTAAGGTTGTAAAAGTGAACCACAAAACTCTTGTGTAATCTCACTCTTATGAATAAGATTATGGGTGATTGAAAATCCTAACTTGAGGATAAGTTAGGTGGAGACGTAGGATTATTGTTGAATCTGAACTCCTTAAATCATTGTGTTTTTCATTCTTACTTCTCAACATTCTTTCAATTCTTGTAAAGAATTCTTTTAATTTCCTATCTTTATTTATTAACCTTATTCACCCCCTTCTAAGGCATTTTCATTTGGTATTAGAGCTTGGATTCCAGAAACTTAATTGCTAGAATATAAGATCATGGGGAGTGAACTTCAAAAAATTTCTTTATTTAGACCATTCTTTGATGGTAGTGACTATCCTCATTAAAAGTTCAAAATAGCGCTATATCTAAACTTTAGGAAGTTGTTCTTAAAGGTTGATAACCACCAAAAACTACTATTGATGATGTATAAACTACTATTTGAAGAAGTGATTACAATAATAATCAAAAGGAAGAAAACTATAAAAATAAGAAAGCTATGACTACTCTACTCTCTTCTATGATAAGAGAAGAAGGAGGCAAGCTTCAACATTGCATTTCAGCTAAAGAAATATGGGAGACCTTGGAGAACCATTATGAAGGCAATGTATAAGTAAGAAGTAAAAAGGTTCAACTTCATATATATGAATATGAATTCTTCAAAATGAAGTCTCAAGAATCAATCATGGAGATGACAAACCATCTCAATGCTCTCCTCACAACCATAAAAAAACTTGGAAAATATTTCTCCAAGGAAAAGGTGAACAAAAAGATTCTAAGAATCCTACCTGAGAAGGATTGGGAATTCTAATCACTTTAATTGAGGAAGCTCAAGACCTCTCTACCCTATCAATCAATGTGCTAATTGGTAAGCTCTTAACACATTAGCTCATAATTAAGTAAAGAGGTGAAGAACAAGAAAAGAAGGAAGAGAAGAAAAAAAGCATAGCATTGAAGGTTTCATAAGAAGAAAGTGAAAATGAAAATACTGAAGATTTGAGTGATAAAGATTGTGATATTTTCATACTCACTAGGAACTTTAAGAAGTTTTTGAAAAAGAAAAATTTCTTAAGAACAAGAGACTTTAACAAGAAGTATGAAGGGGAAGGTAAAAAGAAAACTAAAGAAGTTACTTACTATGAATGCAAAAAATTGGGTCACATCAGAAGTGAGTGGCCCAAACTTAAATTTAAGAATAAAGTAGCAAAGAAAAAAGAAAGGCCTTCAAAGCTACTTGTGATGACTCCTCTGAATCCGAAAAAGAAGAGGAATAATAAGAAATGACCAACCTTTGTTTTATGGTTCTTGAAAACAAAAATGAGGTGCCATTTATATCTTATTTTTCCTTTGATAATTGTAGTGATTATTAAGATGATGATGAGAGATCTGTTATGAGCAAATTATTAGTTAAATGCAAAAGCTTGCTTTCTAGGAAGAAGCTTTACAAGTATGAGCTATCTAGCTTAACAAAAAAATTTGATAGCTTAAAAAATGATTTTAATAAACTTGTTGAATCAAATAAAAAACTTGTTAGTGATGCAAAATCTTCTAATTCCTTGGAAAATCAACTCAAGAAAGTAAGTGATGAAAATTATAAGTTTTTTAAGGAGGTTTTAGAATTAAAGAATTCCATTGCTAAATTCAACATAGGAAAAAAAACTTTAGATAGTCTTCTTGATTCTAAAAAATCTCATGGAAATACCTATGAAATTGGATATAAAAATGAAATTTCTTCGTTATCATCATCATCACAAATTAACTTTGTTAAAACCTCACATGATTCTACTTTTTTTACCTTTAAACTATTTGAGACTTAAGCTTTCAAAGCTAATAAATCTCATATGTCAAATATTAAAGGAAAGTCTCATAAGACCCAATCCTATATGACATAAAGAGGTAAGTCTCATACGAGACAAGCATAACCTAAACATGCTTACATATATACTAGACACAACACTTATAAGCATGTTGCACAACACAGTGCACCTAAATATATTATACAAACCTATCAAGATACACATTGCCATTTTTAATGCATGTCTCATACTATGACTCAAAATAATAAGAGTCACACACCACCATAACACTAAAGGCATGCTTCATTTACTAGAAAAACATATCGTCCTAGAAGAAACAAATTTAAAAAGGTTGTATTTTTATATTGAATTATTAAAGGACACACTAATAATATGTGCTTCTATAGAAGACTACACATGAATTTGCTTCTTTTAAATTATCTTAAAACTAATTAACCTAGACAAAAAAAGGTTTGGGTTTAAAAGAACACCTAAATTATTTTGTGTAAGTATGCTTGAAATCTAAAAGAACAAAAATGCAAGCGGTATCTCGATAGTGGATGTTTAAGGCACATGACAATAGACAAGGAGCAATTCAAAAACCTTAATGCTAAGGATGGAGGACATGTCACATTCAGAGACAATGCAAAAGGAAATATTATTAGCATTGGAGAAATTAGTAATCCTCAATCCTTATCTATACATCATATCTTATTTGTTAATGGTCTTAAACATAATTTGCTAAGTATAAGTCAATTATGTGATATGGGAAATAAGGTGACTTTCTGATGCAGAGCAATAAACCTTTAAATGAGTTTACAGAACAATTGGACAACATATATAATTTATTATTATTATTAGTATTAGTATTTGATTTTTATTTTTAGAATTTGACTTTCCTATATTGTTAGGGATTTGATTTCCTACCTTAGTTAGAATTATCTTTATTTTATTTCCTAATTAAAATTAGGGTTAAGGTTGGTAGGTTTCTATCACCCTATAAATATATAAGCCTTAGGGCTATGTGAGGCAGTTTTACTGAGTTAATTATTTAGAATTGTTATTTTCCCAAATTTAGTATTCTTGTGAATCAAGAAATTCTTGGATGCCTATTTCTTGGTATTTGTGCATAAATCGATAGGTTATAGAAAGTTATTAGACAATCAATTGTGCAAGATTCAACGGACTACAATATTTATCCCCATTTGTTCTTTTATTTTATTGTATTTTTATCTTTATTTCTTTAAAGCTTCCGCTACGTCAATTGGTATCAGAGCGACAGTCGTTGCTAGGCTTATATAAAAAAAATAGCATGAAGGAGATAACAACAGTAGTGCTTGGATGAGGTATACGAGCGTGAGGCTAATCAACAAGTTGAACAGCGATTTGAGCGAGTTGAATAGACGATGGATCGATTTGAGCAGATCATGGAATAGATGACTGAAAGGATGATTGCTCTTTTGGCTAATTAGAATAGAAACAATCCAGCCCCATAAAACAATAATAATTTTATGGGTAATTCTGATGGAGAGGTTAGTGATGAAGAAGAAGAAGAAGAGTGTTATGACGATACCTTATGTTATGATACTGATGATGGTGAGGATGAAGATGCAATTATTAAATATGAGCCAATATTTGATGAAGAGGATAAAGGTGATGAAGAATTTAATGAATTTTTAGAAGGTGGTGGTACAACAATTGACTTAGTTGAAAGGTATCAGACTTCTAAAGATTTAGGGATTAAGATGGAGGATCATCCTAGACGCGAATATAATATGCCAAAGTTAGTCGAGCGTGTTGAATATATTGATTTTATTAGCATTTATGAAATTCTTTACTCTTGTATTCCTTTAATTTCTATTTTGAAGGAATTACAAGTTCATGGTTATGGTGGATCTATAATGTTCTATGCATTTGTGAGCAAATTTGTTTCACAATATTTAGGCGAAATTTGAGGATAAATTTTCTCTACCCTAGAAGGAATGATACGGAGCAATAAACCTTTGAATAAGTTTGCAGAACAATGGATAACATATATAATTCATTATTATTATTATTTGATTTTTATTTTTAGAATTTGACTTTCCTATATTGTTAGGGATTTGATTACCTACCTTGGTTAGAATTGTCTTTATTTTATTTCCTAATTAAAATTAGGGTTGGTAGGTTTGTGCCACCTTATAAATATGTAAGCCTTAGGGCTATGTGAGGCAGATTTGTTAAGTTAATTATTCAGAATTATTATTTTTCCAAATTTGGTATTCTTGTGAATCAACAAATTCTTAGATGTCTATTTCTTGGTATTTGTGCGTAAATCAATAATTTATAGAAGGTTGTTAGATGGTCAATCATGCGTGATTCAACAGACTACAATATTTATCCTTAATTGTTCTTTTATTTTATGTTATTTTTATCCTTATTTCTTTAAAGCTTCCGCTACTTCACTTTCTATCCTAGAAATTGCTTTATTAGTAGTCTTGATGAAGACAAAGTCATTTTTAATGGTGAAAGAGTCGATAATGTTTATGTTATTAATTTGAATAAAATTGATAACAAAGACATTAAATGCTTAATGTTTTTTTCCCATGACACATGGACATGACATAGAAGGTTAGGACATGCAAATTTTGAGTTTTTGAATGATCTTTGTAAAGATAAACTTGTGATTAGTTTACCTAAGCATAAATTCACTAAGAATAAATCTTGTGATGCTTATCAAAAGGGAAAACAATCCAAGTCCTCATTTATGTTAAAAAATTTGGTGTCCACTTTTAGACCTCTTAAACTTATACATATGGATTTATTTGGACTAAATAGAGTTGCTAGTCTCGGTGGAATGCACTATGCATATGTATTGGTTGATGACTACTCTAGATTTACTTGAGTGTGTTTTCTTGTTCATAAGAATGATGCATTTAAAACTTTTGAAAATTTTTCAAAAAGAGTTCAAAAAGAAAAAGGATTTTGTATTTTATCCATTAAAAATGATCATGGAATTGAATTTGAAAATGAATTCTTTAAAACATTTTATAATGAAAATGGTATTTCACATACATTTTTATTTCCTATAACTCCTCAACAAAATGGAGTAGTTGAAAGGAAAAATAGAACTCTTTTGGAAATGGCTAAAACAATACTTTATAAGTATAATTTGCCTTTATGCTTTTGGGCAAAAGCCGTTAACATATCTTGTTACGTTTCAAACCAAGTATTCAAAAGACTAATTTTAAATAAAACATCTTATGAGCTATGGAACAATAGAAAACCTAAAATCTCATATCTAAGATTATTTAGATGTAAGTGCTTTATATTAAGCACCAAGGATAATCTTAAGTGCTTTATATTAAGCACCAAGGATAATCTTAGGAAATTTGATTCTAAAGTCGATGAAGGAATTTTCCTAGGCTATTCTATTTCTAGTAAAGCATATAGAGTCTTTAATAAGAGAACTTTAGTAGTTAAAGAGTCAATGCATATTGTATTTGATAAATCAAACTTAATTGATCTTAGAAAGGATAGTTATAGTGTTGATGATCTTGTAGGTGATAATGAAATTATGGATACATAAGAAGAAATACTAGTAAGCCTTTAAAACTTGAAGGTTCAAGCAAGGAGGATAATAAGGAGATATCTAAACCTATCTTGAAGGATTAACTTCCAAAGGATCAACAATTCAAAAAGTTCATCCTCAAGATCTCATCATAGGTGACACTATAAAGGGGTAACTACTAGATCTAAATTAAAAAGTCTATTATTAATTTAGCCTTCATTTCTCAAATTAAACTTAAAAATATTGATGATGCCTTGAGTGATGAACTTTGGGTCCTTCCTATGCAAGAAGAGTTAAATCAATTTGAGAGAAATAAGGTTTGGACCTTGGTTCCTAGACCTAAACATCATCCTATTATAGGCACCAAATGGGTGTTTAGAAATAAGATGAATGAACAAGATGTCATAACTAGGAATAAAGCTAGACTAGTAGCTAGAGGTTATAATCAAGAGGAAGACATTGATTATGATAAAACCTTTGCCCCCATTGTAAGGTTAGAAGCTATTAGAATTTGCATCATATATGGATTTTAAACTTTATCAAATGGATGTTAAAGGTGTATTTTTAAATGGTTTTATTAAAGAGGAGGTGTATGTTGAGCAACCTTCGGGTTTTGAAAGCTTTGATTTTCCAAATCATGTGATTAAACTTTCAAAAGCTTTATATGGATTGAAACAAGCTCTAAGAGTTTGGTACGAAAGATTGAGTAACTTTCTTTTAGAATTTTTTTTTTAAAAGGAAAAGTTGACTATAGACGGCGAGGTTTAGCATGCATCCAAGATTTTAGCAACCGCGACACTGTTTAGGCTCAGGGCCTTAGAGAACACACTAACCACTATCACAAAGACATGGTGTGGAGATGAGGAGTCACCACCTAAGGTAATAACTAGGACAATTTGATTGGTGGTACTCGATTTTTTAAAAGAAAATTAGCACCACAATTAGGAGATTTTGGATATGGAATACTAACTTCTCTTAGTTTCATGTTCATTTAGAATAATTTTATAAATGATTATTTCATCCTCTAATTACATGCAATTTTATTAAACCCTAATTAACATCCATCTACCCAAAAAGGCAACAAGTCAATAAAATTACAAGTAAAAAATGCACTCAAGATCGCGTTGTCCTTAAGTCTAAACTATGTTAATTTTATTAAAAAGTTAGCTAAATCTACATTTTATTTACAAGTGAAAAATGGACTAAAGGTGGGCCTACATTTTTCTTGATTAGTGAGCCTAAATCTATTTATTTTAGTCTTTTTAAGATATGAGTTTAAGTCTATTCAATTTTAAAGGGAAACCAAATTAGTGGGCCTAAATCTAACTTAGTTTTATTTTAAGTGAAATGTGGGCCTAGGTCTAATATGGTTTTATTTTAAGTGGAATGTGGGCCTAGGTCTATTTATTTTGAAAAAAATGAAATTAAGTGGGCTGAGCTAAGTCTAAACAATTTTAATTAACTAAGTGGGCCTAAATTCTAATTAACCTAATGGGCCTAAGTTGATTTTAATTATTTAAAAAACCAAAACCATTTTTAAGCCTATTTATTAAGTGGGTTGGACCTAAATATGGGCTTGGGGCCCAAAAACATAAAATCATAAAAAACAAGCCCAAAATAAATAAAACACAAAAAATAGATTAACCAAACATTACACTGATTTTCTAAAAAAACCCTAAATTAATTACATGCAAACCCTAATTTAAGCTACTGCCACCATTAATTTTAATTGATTTTTTTAGCCAATTAAACCTAATTACTAATAAATTTTAAAATACAGAAATTTAAATCTTTCACTATTCCCACTATTGGGGCTATTACAAACTATGTATAGAATTAAAATTAAATAATTATACACCCAGAAATTAAAATAAACTACACAGGATACCAAAATGCAGAAAAAAAATTAAAATCCTAAGAACTATTATTAAAACAGTACAGGTTCATCCATGACATTTCATAGATCTTCTGTTTAATTAAACACAAGCGGTATCCTCCTCCTCAATCCACATACGGACATCAAAACAAAGCAATCAAATTAGTAGTGAAATTAAATAATAAAACAATTAACGAAATAAATAATGAATGTTGTAAATAATGAAATTAAATAAATAAATAAAAATCACAGAAGAGAAGAAAGAAAACATGAATGTTGTGCATATGCCCTTTTTCGGCCCCTCAGATTAGGATTTTCACCATTGAAATTGACTCAGTATTGATTTGATTATGGACTGAGACTAAAAAATCGTTGTATCGTCTTCCTCCAATGAACTGCAAAATTAGGGTTTTTCAAAGAACAGAGGAAATCAAAGTTTTTTCTATCTTCCCTCTGTGTAAAAATCCTCTACAAAAAAGTCCTTCTGCCCTAGCCTCTCTAGCCAAGCCCCCCTTCTCGCATGCATGCAGACTCTGCTTTTAAATGCAGAGTCTGCGCGTACTGAACTTCCTCCAAAGGAGGAATATACCTATCTTATCATATCAGATAGCGTTCGTTTTGATTTCAAAAATATCTTATGTGTTTTTTTTTAAAAAAACCTTATCAAATAAAATTTGAATTTTTCAACCAATCAAAACACTGAAAAAATCGACAAAAATAAGGAAAAATACATGAAAAAATAAAAAAAATGGAATTATTGCGCATCGGCACTGTGCAATGTCGACCGACATTGTACAATGTCGATCCTAAAACTCTTTTTTTTAACTTTTAATTACCAAAAGACCCCTGAAAAATTGACTTATTTGCAATCAAACCCTAAAAAACATTGCAATTTAGTCATTAAAGTCTAGAAAATCAACAACCAAGTTCAATTTTTGAATAAATTTCATCATAGGGGCTTATGTCGTAATTGTGCACAATTGCATCCCGAAATTGGGTGCTTACATTGACACAACTCTTTTCATAAAAAAATCCAACCATGATTTATTAATTATTCAAATTTATGTTAATGACATTATTTTCAATGCTATTAACCATTACTTATGTGAGGAATTGTCTAAGTTAATGAAAGGAGAATTTGAGATGAATTTAATAGGAGAACTTAAATTCTTCTCTGGACTTCAAATCAAGTAATGCAAATATGGGACTTTCATCAATTAAACTAAATACGTTAAGGACATTTTTAAGAAGTTTGGTATAGATAGAGCTAAATCAAGCAAGACTCTTACAAGTACCATTACCAAACTCAATAAAGATGACAATGGTAAACTGGTTGATGAAAAGTGATTTAAAGTGCTATCTCCATGGCTCGAAAGAAGAAGATTGCTCAAGATGTCTCTTCCTCCTCTAGAAGAGCTACCAAAGATCAACTTAAGAAGAAACCTCCTCTCTCTTAAACTTTAACTCAATTTAGGGAAAGGCTTGCTCAATTTAAGGAAAGAAAAATTATCTCCTTTAAGTACATGTCTTAAGCTACTTTAGAGAACATGAGTTGTTTCAATGAGGTTAGAACTTTACTTAAAAATGAAGCTTTGAATGATTTTGCATTCAATGCTTTTCCTACCTATCCCTCTTTGGTCCATGAATTTCTTACTTCTTATTGCTTGAGAACCCACTACTTTAATGAGCATAACCCTATGAATAGCATGAGATTTAGATTGGGTATGAGAGATAGATTTCTTACCTCTTAAGAATTTGATGGTATCTTTAATTTTAAATGCTTCCCCTATTTCTTCTTGGCTTTCTAATCCTTTTTAGACTCAACATGCTAAATCTAATGCAAAACCTTTTGAAGTGGGACATACAAAAGCATATAATTTTACTTCAAAATCTCTTTGGTATGTGCATAGGTTTATTACATATTCTATTCATACTAGGGGTTCTAGTAATGAAGCTATTTCTTTTTATGATCTTTTATTTGTTAGATGTCTTGTTGAAGGCATAAATGTTGAGTTAGAAAGATGGATTCAATGGCAGTTTTGGTTAACTAGTGATAGTGTTAGTGGTGCGTTATGTGTGAGAGGCTTTATTACTAAAATTGCTCATCACTTGGGATCAATTTGAACAACACTCCTTCCATTCCGTCTTATTTCCTTGATGATAACCTCTTAAGAAACACTAGGCAATTCAAGCTTGTTAGAAATTTTTAGGTTTGAAAAGACAAAGTATGAGATGAAAATGTTGATGAGGAGCTAGCATAAGACTTAGAAGATGTTAAGCACATAGGTACTCTTGGACTTAAAGGTGTCCTAATTGAAGAAGAAATCCCTTAAGAACATGCTCCTCTGTAATCTCAAAGAAAAATATCAAGAGGACCTTCTACCTCTTAAAGTGTTAATGAAAAACCTGCTTAGGTTGGAGGATTTTTTTATTGTCTCTCCATTGTTGAATCCAACTTCAACAATAGGTTTAATCATGTGGACACAAGACTTGATCATTTTGAGAATAGGATGGATCACATAGAGTATGATATTCATCAATTGTATGCTTATCACAACATGCAATGCACTTGGAATCCTCTTCCTCCTCCTCCACAAGACTATTTTTTTTAGTTTATGTTTGGTTTATTTATTATTTATTTTTAGTTTTTTTAAGCCTTGAGATGCTAGCTTATGTCTTGTGTTTTTTTGTTATTTGTGGTTTCATTTACAATTGATATTCCAATTTTGTTAGAATTGATATTCCAATTTTGTTACAATTTCCTCTTGCATTTTGTCGAAGCAGGAAAAATAATTGAGACTGCATGTGTATTTATTTAATTTCTTCTTAAAGAAAAATTATTTTTAAAGACATATTTGTATTAGTTTGAAATAAGGGGAGAAAATAAAGATTTGGTGTATTTTCATTTTCATTGTTTTGGTTCGTGATCTTTTATTCCCTCCAGAACTTTTTGTTATTTTAGGTTCATTTCCCTTTTTATCTCTCTCTTTTCTTTTTTTCTTTACCAAAAGGGGAGAAGAAGCTATGTTTGTGATATGTTAAGTGCTATATGATCATGAATGATTATGAGTGTTACATGAACATGAATGATTAGTTAGATAAGCTTTATATGATCACGTGATAATTAAACTTGTCAAGTACTATATGTACTATTTTTGTGATGCATTTTAGTAACACTACATGCATATATGTTTGAAATTATTTCCTTTATAATGCCTAATATTTTTTAAATGTTCATGTTATCATATTTTTTTTATGTTTTTTAATACATTTGTTATGTTAGGTCATGTTTCTTTTTATTCCTCATATTAAATTTTATGTTTTTTTATTTAAAAAAAAAAGAGAAATAAAATATTAAATTTATATTTCTTATCATGTTCAAAAAAGAAGAGAAATAAAGAAATATATTTGTAAAGGAGAATTTTTTTTTAAAATCATCTCCTTTACGATTATTTGATATTCCTTACGTATGATGTGATAATTCAATTTATTTTATGCTCTGATGCATGAATTTATGAATATATTAAAAGGGAGAAAATTTTTTCACATATTGCATCTATTCAATTTAAAAGGGGGAGCTATTTTGTATAATACATACTTATTCATTTCATTTATTTTTGACACGCACACACTTTATTTATTATTTTATCAAATTGGTTGTCAAAGCCAAAAAGGGGAAGATTATTGACCATTTGCATAATTAAATTCTTAATTTTGGATTTTGACAAATAATTTAAATTATAATGATTTTATTCAAGTGTGTAGGAATTTGATTGATTATCAAGAATAATTGTTTTATAATTAAGGAAAATGAAATACTCCTTAGAAGAGTATAAATATGCATTTTGATGAAGTATCTTAATCTATGCAAGTCCCCAATCTTTGAGAAACATTTATATTCAAAAAATATACAAATTTGGACTTATAGCGGTCTGCTCATGAGCACCTCATAAGTCGATCTTGTATAGTGCCTTAAAAGCTCATTTTTGATAAAATGATCAATGCTCCTCATGAGTTGCCCTCACGATCATGATGAGTAGAGATAAGCTCATGAGGATAGTCCTAATAGTATTTAACGGACTTTTTTGAATGCAACAGTCCTTAAACTGATGCTCATGAGCCAGGGTTTGCTCTTTACGACCGTGAGTAGCATTCTAACAGAAATAAGTCCAGAATGATTCAAAAATCTACAAGAGATGTTGGATACATAATTAATGTATCCAACAGCCATAATCTAAGTTATTTATCTATATAAACAACTCATAGAGTTCAATTGAAAGTTTAAGAAACTTGTTTATCATTCATTCTCTTTTAAGCATTCAATTAAGCTCTCAAATTCTCTTTTAAATAATTTTTGTATTTGTGTAACTCTTGTGAGAGTTGGTGAGTGTTAGAATATACATTCTTGTTCTTCTATTTTTTAGGATTAAGAAAATTGGAAGTGAGATTCTATTCTTAAAGGAATTAGTTTAAGTGTTGTCCATTGAAACACTTGGGATTTAGTTTTTTTTTAGTGAGCCTTGAAAACTTAAGTTGTAAGGTTGTAAGAGTAAGCTATAAAACTCTTTTGTAATTTTAATCTGTGAATAAGATTATGGGTGATTGAAAAACCTAACTTAGGGATAAGTTAGGTCGAGACGTAGGATTATTATTGAATCCAAACTCTTTAAATCATTGTATTTTTCATTCTTCCTTCTTAATATTCTTTCAATTCTAGCAAAGAATTATTTTAATTTTCTATTTTTATTCAATAGCCCTATTCACCCCCTTAAGGCATTTTTACAGTCCCATGTAACAATTTCATAAGTGGAATTAAAGGAGAGAAAATACTAACCGTACCAATCATACTGAACTGTTTCGAGCAAAAATTTAAGCTCAACTCGATTATCGAGTTTGGTTGATGGTTTGTTCAGTTGGAAAAGTAAAAAAAATATAGTTTTTCAGTGGTTGGTTCGGTTGAGGAGTTAAATTTACTGAACCGATCGAAAAATAAAACTTATACTAACATACATTAAAACAACAATTTTTTGAGGTACCCTAACCCTAAAAATAACTAACCTAAATAAACCTCATATTCATAATGCTTTTCATTTTCCAGCCACCTCCCTCTTTCTCTCTCGAGCCTTCTAGAGAATTCTCTTCTCTAACCCTTAAATCTATCTTTTCTCTATCCCTAAAATCTAAAGTTTCATCTCATCATCATTCTTTAGTATAGTTTTACCTTTTCCCTTGCTCTCTTCTCAACCCCTTTAGTGTCTATCTTCTCTTGTACCTCGCTTTCTCTTCTATCTAGTCTCTCACTCTTAGAGACTGATACTCTCTACTATATTTCCTTTGATCTCTCTAACATTGGTACACTACTTACTTTGTTGTTGTTTTTGTTACTATCAATGTTCTATAAGTAACATTGATAGTAAGGAAATCAACATGCAAAGTTATTCTTTCATAGATTAACCAGATTTGGTAAAGTTCATATTAAATCCAGAGATTTTTGTAGTTGCATGTTTAATTTTTATGGCTTTTTTGTATAGATGTTGATGAATTTTTATTTTTTATTTTGATTTTTGCATGATATACTGGTGAACATAATCGATTGTTGGATCTACAAAGTTTTTTGAATCGATCTCATCTAAAGATTTATTTGGTGGAAGCCTAAAATATTTTGATCTAATATGACCCTCAGTTGATTATTTGGTGGAAGCAAAATCATTCTATACATCACTCAAGTTAGAGCAACCTCTGAATACATCACTGTTAAAGGTAATATATTTAATCTTTTTTAGATTTCTTTAAGCATGATTGTAGGTAATTTTGTAACTTTATCTTGTTCCTTTTTGTATTTGAATCTGTAAAATCTTTTAGAATATATTTTGAAAATAGATTTTCACATGCTAAATCTTTTTATTATTAAATAGAATTTTAATTATTTTGATTAAAAAGTATTAATATTTTTAATATAAACATAGATTTTTTTAATATAGTTTTTTAAAAATATATTAATATTTAATATAAATATTATCATTACTTGGTAGTAAAAATGATTTTGATATTTAATAGAAACATATAATAAAAATTATCAAATATTTATAAATACTATTTAATAATATTTATAAAAATATTTAATAATATGTATAAATAATAGTTTAATAACTACTTTGTTGTTTGAAATTTTGAGTTTTTTTTGTGGAAGAGTGGGAGCTTCTTTTTTAGTTATTTTTGTATGTCTTGTTGCAATATGCTTTGGTTCTGAATGTGTATTTTTTTTTCTATTTTGATATAAAATCAATTATATAGATGGAAACAGAAGGAGGTGCTGCCAGTGGCAGTCAATCTGTTATTGGTGAGACCCAACAACCTATAGAGGTAGAAGCCCAAAAGCAACCATAAGTTGCCCTAAAACAAAAGAAGATAAAGGACACTAACATCAGAAGTTTGGCATGGGGGCACTTTGAGAAAATCCTTGATGAGCAAAGGAAGTTGGTAAAAGCTAGATGTATATATTGTGCTAAAGTTTTGCTTGCTAACCCTAAAAAGAATGACACATCATCCATTTGAAATCATATGCTCAATTGCATGAAAAACCTTAACCCTAAAGAGACTAGAAAGTCCTTCAAAACTCTCCACGTTGTTGTGCATAAGTTTGAATTACAGGACACTGTAGGTGTACTAGGGACATGAAAGTTTGACTAAGATGCAATTATAAATGCATTATCTAATATGGTCATTATTGATGAGCTGCCATTTAAATTTGTTGAAAAGGAGGGATTCAAACATTTTATGTTTGTTGCATTTCTTAGGTTTAAGATACCTTATAGATAGACAGTAAGTAAAGACTGTTTTAATCAATATTTATATGGGAGGTTAAAATTAAAAAATATTTTTATGAATCACTACCAAAATCAAAGAGTCAGCATCATAAGTGACTCTTGGACTTCAATTCAATGAATTAACTACATGTGTGTTACTGCTTATTATATTAATGATGAGTGGAAGCTAAATAAAAAAATCATTTCTTTTGTTCCTGTTACTTTACATAGGGGTGAGTACATTGCAAAATATTTAGAAATGCATTTCAAAATATTTAGAAAAATGTCTAATTAAATAGGATGTCAAAAATGTTTTTATTATGACAATAGATAATGCATCTTCAAATGACATTGCACTTGGTTTTTTAAGAAAATTTGACATCTTGGGGCATATATGTTGTCAAAATTAGATATGTTTATATGATATGCATTGCACACATTCTCAATCTAGTTATTAATAATGGTTTAAAAGAATCTGGCCTATCAGTTAAAAGGGTTAGAGACTCTATCAGATATATTAGGAATTCACCTTTTAGGCTGCATAAATTTAAAGAATTTTCTAACTTACTTGGGGTTGAGTCTAAATGTCCATTGAGTCTAGATGTGCCCGCTAGGTGGAATTCATCATATGTGATGTTAAAAACTACTTTCTTATTTGACAAAGTTTTTGAAAAATATGAGGAATGTGAGTATGCATTCATGGTAGATTTAGGGAATGATGTCCTTGATTATATAGACTAGGAATCAGTTAAGCAATTAGTTGACTTTCTACACTATTTTTATGAGATGACTTTAAGAATATCTAGTTCTCAATATGTTACTACAAATTGCAAACTCTTTTCTTTATGAACTTTTTTACCTTTTTTGTATATTGAATGAGTGACAATGTTTTAATAATGCCTTTCAAAGAGAAATGACCTTTTCCATGAAAGTAAAATTAGATAAATATTAAAGGAATCCTCAAAAGATGAACTTGTTAATTTTTATTGCAAATATTATTGATCCTAGAGATAAGCTGGAATATATAGAGTAATCTTTAAATCAAATTTATGGTCAGTCTGTGGGTGGAAGCGTAGACGGTGGGGTTTAGTGAGAGTCAAAGATTTTAGTAACTGTGACATTGTTTGAGCTTAGGGCTTTAGAGAACACACTGCTATATCACAAAGACATAGCATAGAGATGAGGAGTCACCACCTAGGGTAATAACTGGGACAACTAATGAGTGGTGGTAACTTGATTCTCTAAAAGAAAGTTAGAACCATAACTAGGAGATGCCGAAAATGGAATACCAACTTCTTTCAGTCTTGTGTTCGTTTAGAATTACTTTATTAATTACTAAATTATTTCCTATTTACATGCAATTTCATTTAAACCCTAATTTAGCATACATCTAACTCTAAAGCAACTAGTTATGAAAGAGCACATAGACAATGCATTTCTATAAATCGCAATGTCCCTAGGTTATTCTAATCTACATTAATTTTAGTTAAAGTTACCTAATTTTACATGTTTTATTTACAAATGAAATGGAAACTAAAGGTGGGCCTATATTTTAATTAGATTAGTGAGTCTAAGTCTATTTATTTTAATTCAAAAAATAGTAGGCCTAAGTCTACTAATTTTAAGAAAATAGAAATAAATTAGTGGGCTTAATTTTAAATTAAATGATATGATCCTAAATCTATTTGTTTTAAAAAAAATGCTTTAATGGGTTGAGCTAAGTATAAAATATAGAATTCTAAAATATGTAATTCCGATCAAAATTGTAAATCCAAATTTCCAATTAAAAATATAGAATTTTGAATTATGAAATTTTGAATTTCCGATCGAAATTGTAGATTTTCGATAAAAAAAATATAGAATTCCTAATTATATAATTTCAATTGGAATTACATAATTTTGATCGGTAATTTTTTTTAACTTTTAATTACCAAATGACCTTTGAAAGAATCAAAACTTTTCAATTAGGACCTTAAAGAAAATATTACAATTAAGCCCTTAAAAATGTAATTAAGCCATGAGATTGATAAATCAAGAACCACAGACCTATTTGCAACAAATTGTCATCATTGGAGTCCTCCATCGTATTCACACTCAATGATCCCAAAATTGAGTGCTTACAAGAAGCTTGTACTCTTCTGTAAAATATGCTTTTGTATGAACTGCTTGATGATCACTCTGTATCTTTTAAATCTACTTCTCAATCTTTTTATAATTTGGCCTAAAAAATTATGACTGTGAACCTGAATCTGTTGATATGGGAAATTAATATTTGTGTTAAAAGGTCGATTTAAGAAGCACAAGATGGAACTTGATCTTGGTGGGAGCTAAAAGTCAAAGTTAAATATTTATCTCTTTGAGTTTATTATTAAGGAGAATGGCACATTTGGTATTATAAGCTGGTGGAAAATAAATTTTAAGAGATTTCCAATTCTCTCTTACATAGCACGTGATGTTTTAGCAATGCTCATCTCAACCATAACTTTCAAAGCTACTTTTAGCACAAGAGGGAGGGTACTTAGTTATTTTAGAAGTTTTTTGACTCCTAAACTTGTTGAAGCATTAATATGTTCATAAGACTGACTCAGATTATCTACAAAGCCAATCTCAATTGAAAAGGAATTATAAGAAGTTGAGAAAGGTATGTTATGTAAATTTTCATGTTTACCTTCTATCTTTATTTTTTTAATCTAATTGACCCAACAACCTGATGATCTTTTTTCTAATTTCTTTATTCTTTTAGAGTTACCCCAATTGGAGTTGGCCCTAATATGGCATCATCAAGTGCCATTTAACATGAATTTTTAGTAATCTTACATTGATTTTCATTAAATACTTGACATGTTTTCTACTGTGCATATACTGTATGCTATATGATATATGTTTTGTGAATATAGGAATGTGACCAACACTGTTGTGGCTCACATGCGTTACTAGTGTTTTTAATGCATGTGTTTATGCGATGAGCTATGACGATGCTTCCACCTAAGTCTTTCTAATTAAATAAAAATGTTGATTGAAATTTCTCTTGTGGTATTTCCTTTTTTTTTTTGGAATATTTTGTGTCATTTCCTTATTGCTAGTAATTTTGGCTGCATTTTAACTATAAATTGAAAGGCACATCTATTTAAGCCCATTTTGCCTATTGAGTTATATTAATTTACAAACTGATTGTCATATTTGAGCCCACTTTACTTACATTTTCATTTCAAAGTATGGCTGCATTTCTGTGAACATGCTTTTGCTGCTTTTTGTTTAGTTGCAATTCTATGAATATGGATGGCCAGTGATGATGCTTTCACCTAAGTTATGTAGATTCTGTGAACTTGCTTTTGTTGCTTTTTGTTTGGTTATAATTTTACGAATTGGATGGGCAATGATAAAGCTTCCACCTACGTTATGCAGATTTTATGAATGTTTGCTGAATTTTCTTTGGTGACATCTATTTGTTGCCAGAAATTATGATTGCATTTTGACATGAATTGAAAACTTATAAGTTGAGCCCATTCGCTTATTATACATAGTCATTTTTTTGCTTTGCTTTTCAATTTATAAAACTGATTGTGTATACTTATATTGATGTTAAAATGTAGGAATGGTATATATTTTGGGTGCAAATTTGCTTTGTCTGTAGTCACATTTTTTGCATGATATGCAGGCCCTTACTTTGATACATTCTTATGGAAGCTTTTGTGGATGACTTCTAATTTTTTGCTGTAGTCATGTAATTTGAGGTGGAAGCTTCTTCTAGATGGTTGTTAGGCTTCTTATATTTTTTTGTGGAAATCTTGGCAAAAATTTTTGGACTTCAATTATTTATTGTATCTAATCTATATATGTAATTTCGTAAATTACAACACATTGGGTTTAGCCCCAAATTTCCTTTTGTAATTTGGGCTTGGCCCCAAATATCTCTTTTGTAATTATGTATGTACACATTGGGCTTGGCCCTAACCAGTTAAAAAATATATATTTTTCTTCTTAAAAAATTTTAATTTGTTTCTGGCCCAGCCTTAATTTGGGCCCAATCGTTGAACTAAACCAAAATTATCGAAATATTCGATATACCTAACTGATCATTTTAAATGATTTTTCAGCTTAGTTCGGTATACTAAATGCCTTTACAAAATCGATAAAAAATTTATGACAACTCCACTGAAATGAGTTGAACCAATCGATGCTCAGCTCTAGGTAGAATAATGCACATAAGCATAAATTATCAATCCACCCAAATGTTGATACTGTAGTCACTCTTATAAATCTAGGTTGCATGTGATCGCATATCATATAAAATTATGTTTGCTTCCATAACTCACCTTTTTATCAATAAGGATTATTTTAGTTATTGTCTTTCTTAAACTAAACTTGTAATCTTTTACCACTTAATTGGCATCCATTCATCATATTAATTGCAAAGTGAGTTATCGCTGGTCATCAAAAAGAAGATGAACAATGAGGTAGGAATATTAAAGATTATGATTAAGGGTTATGAGGAAGATAATGACAATAACGATAAGATGGGATGAAGAAGAAATGAAAAAAGAAAAGAAAAGTAACAAGAAGAAGAGGATGATGATGACATGCTATTGAGATAGGGCACAGAAGATAACAAAAATTTAAAAAGGCATGCGTGTAATTTTGGGAAAAAATGGAATAGCTAATGTTATTGGCATCTCATTTTAAGGCATTTATTTAAAAAACCCTTTCAAAAATACCTTCAGTTTTCTTTTTATTAAAATTAACTTGTTTATAATTTTTTTTCAAAATACAATTTTATCTCTCTCTTGTTGCTATTGTTTTAATCTTTGAATTTAAAAAGATGAATATAAATAATTTTAATTTTTTTTAGCTGTAATAATCTCAACTAACACCATTGCTGACACCACTCATTACTACCATCATTACCGTTAATATCACCCCCTGTGCCCACTAAAATCACCACCATCACCATCAAGGTCACCACCTATTGCACCACCTAAAAATTGATAACAACTCTCAGTAAAATTAATGTTGTTGCCAATAATACCACTATAACCATTAATGTCTCAACCCAACATTGCCACCAAACTTAACATCACGATCAAAGTCAACCTTAATATCTCCTCTCTTTTATATTTAAAGCAAATCTACTTACAATATTTAATTTTATTAATTTTAACATATCAACTACTTAAAAATATTTAATTACTAGAAAAATTACTCACATTTCACTACATGATATAAAAAAAAGGCATATATATATATATAATTGCTTTAGCCATATTCACAAAGAAGCTTAATTAGTATTCATATGTCAAAACATAATGAAATAGTTATCTAAGCTACAACAAAAAAGATGAAGTATAGCTCAGTATTTACAGTTGAAACTTTAGCTGTTAGAGAAGTGGCACTATTTGTTAAACTCAACAACTTATTGGTGTTGTGCTTAAAACCCGCAAGCGCATGGATCATGAATTGTAGTACAAAAGATATCATTCCCATGAGAATTGAATATTGAATACTAATATTTCTACTTATGTTTCTAGCTACCAAATCAATAAAGAAATTAAAGAAAATCAAAATATAAATCTAACCAACTGAAAATAAAAGAAAATCAAATGATAAAAACATAAAGCTTAGGTTTAGTTTCATTTTTCCAATCAGATCATGAACACTTAATTATTAAACACCTTGATTTCAGTTAACGGTAATTGTTCTAAAATGCCTAAAGACTCCCTCAAGCTCAATTAAGCATGTTAAGATTAAAGTTTAACCTACTATCTGTAATATCCCGAGTTTTTAAATAATTTTAAACTGCATCGGGATATGCAGTGTTAATAATTTTTATATATATTAATGATTATTTACTGAGTTGATTATTTATTAAAGTTATTTTTAATTATTTTAAGTTCTTTACGTAAAAAATTTTCTAAGAATTTTATTTTTGAAAAAAATTAAAACCTAAATAAATATTTATTATTTACGTTAGTTCGTTTTTTATAATTGCATGATTCCATGCATGATTTTATTTATCATATTAATATATATATATACATATACATGCATATATATATTTAGCATTTAGGGTTTATTAATTATTTTTAATTATGTATATATATTATATAGTTTTTATTTTTAATTAACATGTGTTATGTATATATATATGTGTATATGTATATATATTGTTTTTTTTAAACATGTGGTGAGCATTTATTTGGAATATAATATTATTATATTATAATATAAGTTATTGAAGTTATATATATATAAAGTTTAAAAAAATTACAACCCGTGCCACTCCTTCTTCCTCAATTTTTCTCGATCGCCTTCCTCCCTTCTCACCGTTGCTACTCTCATTTTCAGGCCATCGGTGTGCCACCCTGAGCTCCACCCTTCCCAGCCAACAGCTCCGCTACCCTCTCTTCTCTTCTCTGGCACCGTTTCACCCTGTTTTGGCTGAGAAGCCGAAACTTGAAGCCATCGCCGATCGTCGACTTTTCGGTCACCATTTTTGACACCGCCGGTCTCTATCTTCTCCTTGAGCTTCGGTGAGTTCATTTCCAAGCTTTGTTTCACTTGAAATGGTCTAGATTTCCCTAAGTTTCCCTAAGTTTCGATTTATTGATTTCGGCCATTTAGGGTTCTTGAATTTTTTAATCTTCGATTTGAATGATTCATGCAAACTCCCTTCACAAACATTAATCCTTGTAGCTTAATCTAGCTCTGTGAATTTTTATGGAATTTTTGGAAATTATTTTGATTTTTTTGAATTTTTGATTATTTTATTAATATTTTACAATTTTCGAAAATTAATTAAATAAATTATGAAATTGTGTTTTATGGTGATTATAGGTGTTGAAATGAATTTTTAGAAATTTATTTGTAATTTTTGTGAATTTTATATATTTATTTTGAATTTATTTAGTTTATGTAATTTTTGGAAAATTAGATTAATTATGTGTTTTATTGAAATTAATTATTTAATTGAGTATATTTGTTAATATTATTGAATTATATGTTGAGAAAATTAATTTTGAGTAATTATACTATTTTTGGTGAATTTTTTATTAATTTTAGTGAATTTACAAAACTAAGGGTATTTTGGTAATTTGGCACTAAATTGGCTAAAAATATAGTTATTTTAATAGTTATTTGAGATATAAAAATGATTTCTACAAATTATTTAGTATTTTTAACTAATTAAAACTATTTTTTGTAAATTATTTTCAAATTATAAATAATATACTATTTTTCTAAATAAATGCGTTTTTATCGATTTTTAATATGTTTTAAGGCTAATTATGTAATTTGAATTTATAAAATGTATTTTGAATATTAAAGGGAATTTTTAGAATTTTCATGTGTTCTGTATTATTCTGTGAATTGTGAATCTTGGTCGGTGAATAGTAGTTTAGAGTTTGACCGAGGGATTGTAATTGTGTTATACATATATTCGAAGTGTATTTCTTTGCAAGACCGGCTCTACTCTTTGAGTAGAGAGATGTCCATTTTATAGGGGGGGTTTTACCGAGTTTTCAGTAGAATTCTCGTAAAATGTGATGTCCGGTCGAATTCTGATTCTAATTCTGTGTCTAAGATTCTAGATTGAGTCCTTAGAATTTTCGTTAGAATTATTCTGATTTCCTGTTGTCATTTGTTTGTTTAGTTGTGCCGAGATCGAGGCCTAATGGATCAGGCCCATCAGACCCATCTCGAGGAGCGCAATAACAGTGAGTTGTTATTTTATATATATATGTTTTAGGGTGCATGTTTTAGAAATGTATGGTTTATTTTAGTAAAGTATGCATAATGATTTAAGTATTACTTAGGTTTATTTTTGGTATATTTTCGGTATACTTTGGTATATTTTAAAGTATATGCATGTTTTATTAATGATTTATACTTATAATGTTTTTAAGTATATTTCTAGTTCATTTTGTAATTAAATTGAATTTATTTAACGTATATATACTCGGAATATACCTGGTTTATTTTTGGTATATTTCTAGTATATATATGGTTTATGTTGCTATTTTATTCAATTTCATGCATCATTTATTTATGAATGTATGTTTTATATAATAAATGAAGGATATCAATAGAACGAGCTACCTAGTGGGTAGCACTAGGACCGAGTATGTACCGGTACGCTGATAGTATTTAGGCTTCATTACTAACCTATTTGTGGATATTGATCGAATTGATTTAATTTGATGTGTGATATGATTTGGGAGTGTGATTGCTGGAGTTCGGTTGACCAAGTGTCTCGAGGCTAATCACACTGACAGTCAGACTGCTGGAGCTCGGTTGACTTAGTGTCTCGGGGCTTATCCAAATGGAACAAGTGAATTTATTTGGAATAAGTGAGCCTGTATGGCTAGAGTGTTGTCTAACACTGTTTGAGATTACGATTTTCTA
The DNA here is from genome assembly GCA_947683625.1 of Mallotus nudiflorus. NCBI lineage: Eukaryota > Viridiplantae > Streptophyta > Magnoliopsida > Malpighiales > Euphorbiaceae > Mallotus > Mallotus nudiflorus. The sequence continues at coordinate 3,514,390 of CANTUR010000037.1, forward strand.
GGGTTCTATTTGATCCTTCATATACGGATGTATTTCTTAATATTTATATAAAATGATTTTGCTGCATCTGTGTGATTTTGCCTGTATATATGTTTATTATATATACTATTGAATGTGTGCATTTGTCATTTAGCTATGCATGTATATATATTATAACAATTCACTCAGTGAGGTCTGACTCCCCTCCGTTAACTATTTTTCAAGAGAGTCATCATCTTCAGACCTCAGTAGTAGACCCATACGCCGGATTTCTTCCGCCCCGGCTTCACTATGTAAACTGCTTACCTGAGTTTATTTTATAATCTAGACATTGCAGTAGTTATGGTCGGTTGTGAGATTTATGTATTGTGTTTGTAAGAAATATGTATTGTAAATATTTGTACTAAGATAGGTATTAAAAGATTATTTATATATGATATGAGGATGTTCATTTAATTCCATTGGCGGATTATTATTTAATTTTATTTATGAATTTTATTTTCGCTGCAAAATATTTTATCTATGTTATTATTATTATTGCATGTTTTTATTTATTTTAAAGCTTGCTACGGGTTCCGGATTCGAAAGAATTCTCATTCTCTAGCGCCGGTCATGACCCCTATTTTGGGTTGTGACACTCTCATGATTAAGAAGTTAATTAAAACTCATTAAGTTCCTTAACAATTAATTTACCACTGAAGAACTCGCTTACTCTTGTGGTTCCCTGAAAAGCTCTTTGACACGGCTTTAACATGGTTTCAGCATGGCCATGTTTAACTTTGAATCAAAATTCCAAATCTTTGCACGATATTAATACAACTTCAGTATGGTATCAACACAACTTCAGCATGGTCGTGTCGAAGCCATGTCATCTAATCCTTTAACTTTTTTAAGCTTTCCTACAAAAAGAGAAACATTAATTAATACTTAAAATTCCTTATTAAACTAAAATTATTCTAAAAACAAGTAAAAAACTAAATGAAACTCTTAAACTAAATGATTCCTAATTAAACCTTAATACTACCCAAATTAAACTAATTAATTATTTAAAATTCATTAAAATTCAACTCAAAATATATGTAAAAATTACACATATCAATTGGATGCAATGATTGAGTCTAACTCAAATGTAGCAATCTAAGAAGTGAACATTAATGGAGAATCCACCTATATGGGGTTGACAGTCATTATAGAATATATACAAGCAATTAACGAAGAGTTGGGGCACTAGACTTCTTTTTGAATATGTTAAGCGAGATAAAAATCAAGTAATAGATTGGTTGTCTAGAAATAGCTTTCTTATTGATTATAGAGCCATATGGAACAATATTCCTTATCCTTTGTGGAACTTGCTCCAAAGTGATATTGTAAATTCTCTCTTTTAATGAATATTTATGTTTTTTATGCTAAAAACGCATTAAAAGAATTTTTTTTAAATAATTTTAATTTCATTAATCAAAATTTGGATAACAACATTTTCAGTCTTGAAAGTTATAAGCTTTTTACAATTAAGTTCTTAATACTTAATTCTTAAGGATAAAGTTCAGTGAGTATTTAAAAAATTAATCGTTAGTCTTATTAAGTTCAATATAACATAATGAGCATATGTGGCAATAAATTTACCTATATGGGATGCTAATCATCAATACACGCTCCAAATAATCTCTCTGTGTCAGTACACCACACCCTCCTACTAATGCTCCTATCTTATTGTGTTCAAAAATTAAAAATTCACAAAAATTATCTAATCAAAACCTAAAATTCCTATAACCAAATTCTTAAATCCATATTCATTTTTTTTTTGTGTTTCAAATCTTGTGCTAAATGGTAGCACTCGAAGTGGAGGAGTTACAAGAGTAACATGAGGAGTAGGAGAGAGTTTCGATGGTGGTCCGGTGTTAGCTTCTTAGCTTGTTGGCAATGACAACGGTCTAAGACCATTATTTTTGAAAGTCCATATTGGGGATTGGTAATTGGTTTTAATGAAGAAGAATGAAGGAGACAAGCAATGAGTGGTTTCAAAAGGAGACATGAACATAAAGAAATGAAAAATAAGATGCAATGATTTGGTCAATCTCTTTGTGTGTGTGTGTTTTTTATTTTAGAGTAAGTATGCAATATTTACATAAGTTTTTTTTTCTTTAGTAGAAGAAAACATAGCAAACGCCTGAGAATTAATTTGTGCTTCCCATGGACAACGATAGGCTTTTCTTGCAAATAAGTGTTCCTCTTTGAATTTTCAATTTTATTTTGGCAAAACTCATATTGAGGTCTCTAAACTTATCTATTTTTTAGCTTTAAGCCCTTAAAGTTTCATTTTGTATATCTAGGTTCTTAAACTTTACAGGTTTAAAGTTTTAAAACCCTTATGTTAATTTTTTTAAAAAAAATTATTTCCTTTTGGTCCCTAAAGTTTTATATTTCTAACATTTATACCATTTTTTACTTTTTAAAACTTATATCACTTTTAAAATTTTTTCACCAATAAAAAATAAATTTACTTATTTTAATTTCTAATATTTTAAATTATTATATACATATTTAAATAATTTTAAATTTTAAAAATAAACAAACAAGTTAATGCTATGACAAAAACAATTCTAATAACACTATTTTTTTCACAATATTTTAAATTATTGTGAATAAATTTTTATAATATAAATTTTTTTCTTATGCAAAAAAAAAGCATGATAAAAAAAAGAAGGTTCAGGGTTATAAAAAGTTTGAGTTGATTGAAAAATCTGTCACTGTTTTTGGTAATGTATAAGCATGTATTGATATCCACTATTTATAAAAAATTATTCACAATAATTTAATTTTATACAAAAAACTAAAAAATGTATTAAAATATAAAATTTAAATTTTGAAGAATTATAAAATATTTTTTTATCATAATCTCTTTTAATTATGATGTGGTTTTTCATCATAATATTTTATTTTGAAAATATAATATTTTATTTTGAAAAACAGTAGTTTTATTATAGTTTTTTTATCTTAACATTAACTTGTTTATTTATTTGTAAAATTTAAAATTATTACATTTTTTTTATAAATTTATGTTTTAATTTAAAATACTAGAAATTAAAATAAGGAAATTTATTTTTTATTGGAAATTTTTTTTAAAAGGGATATAAGTGTTAAAAGGTAAAAAATAGTGTGAATGTTAGAAATATAAAACTTCATAGACTAAAAGAAAATAATTTTTGTTAAAAATTTAACATAAGGGTTTAAAACTTTAAACTTGTGAAGTTTGATGGCTTAGATATACAAAATGAAGCTTTAGGGGGCTAAAGCTAAAAAACCAATAAGTTTATGGGGCTCATGATAGATTTTGCCTTTTATTTTCAGATTCTTTGCCTCCATAATCTCCCACTCACATTATATGGTGGCAATTCATCATCCATCCCATGCCCATCATACTCCTCTTCATCATCATCTTCTTCTTTATCTTTTTCTTCTTCTTATTCCACCATACATCATCATCATCACGATCATTCTCAATTAGAGGTGTTGCCTTGTATTGAAAATCATAATCGACATGATCACCAAAATAATTCATAATAAAATTAGGGTCTTAAATTGTTGCCAATTGGGTATCAACCAATTTTGGTGGTGAGGTGAAGATTAAAATGTTGTTCACATATATCAAAAAACAAACTTGTTCTCAAAACTAAGCAAGGATTCACTGTTAGATTCATCAAAATTAAATTGATTAATGAAATTCCAGTATAAAAGATAAGGTCTTTTGGTATTGCTCATAAAAAAACATATCATCTTCATCTTGTTGAGATAGTGATTTCATGGTGATAGATTTTTTTTTTGCCTATTTTTTTGTTTTTAAGAAAAAAAAAAGCTTAAGAACTATTTTTATGGGTTTGTTACACCATTGGCACCATAACTTTGGGTCATGTTTTACTTTGGTACCAAAATTTTTATTTTTTTCTTTTTAGTCCCAAAAATTTTATTTTTGTTTCAAATTGAAGTAACTCGAATATATCCGATCTAATTTAATATAAGTGATAGCCAGAATAAATATATTTTTAGTATATTTACCTTGTAAGCATCTCATTAAACAGTTTAATTATTTTGTTAGCCTCATAAAACAAAATTTACTTGTGGGCCCCATAAAATAAAATTTTAGTAAAATGTATTTTATGGAGCCTGCAAGGTGATTAAGCCGTTTAATGAGATATTTACATAGTGAATATACTAAAAATATATTTATTATGACTGTCATGTATACTAAATTTGATCAGATATGTTCAAAATACTTTAACTTGAAACAAAAATAGAATTTTTGGGACTGAAAAGAAAAAATTAAAAATTTAATATCAAAGTGAAACATGACCCAAATTATGATACCAACGGTGTACTAAACTCATTTTTATAAGAAACAATATTTTTATAAAAAAAGTCTACATTTGACATAAAAGAGCTTATGTGAAGGTGCACTGATGATATATATATTGCCACATATGTTCATTCTGTGAGATTTAACCAAATGAGACTAACAATTAATTTTTTAAATACCATTCAACTCAATTGTTAAAAATTAAACATTTAAAACTTAATTACCAATTTTTTTATTGAAAAAATAGAGTTTAGTTCACTGTTGGTACCATAACTTTGGGTCATGTTTCATTTTGGTACCAAATTTTCAATTTTTTTCTTTTTGATCCCAAAAATTTCATTTTATTTCAAGTTAAAGTTTATCGAATATATCCGATCAAATTTAGCATACATGACAACTGGAATAAGTATAGTTTTAGTATATTTACCATGTAAGCATCCCATTAATATATCTAATCATCTTGTGGGTTCCATAAAATAAATTTTGCTATAAGTCCACAAACAAATTTTATTTTTTGGGGACAACAAGATGATTAAACTGTTTAATGAGATATTTATAAGATAAATATACTAAAAATATGTTTATTCCAGCTGTCACGTATGTTAAATTTGATAAGATATATTCGAGATATTTTAACTTAAAACAAAAATAGAATTTTTGATATTGAAAAGAAAAAATTAAAATTTTGGTATCAAAGTAAAATATGACTTAAAGTTATGATATCAATGGTATAATAAACCCTAAAAAAATACATTTTTCTTTGAAGTGGGTTTTATGTGTTTTTTGAAAGAAAATCATGGAGGAGTGGAGAATTGAATTTATACCTTTGTTAATTAATGCTTGACTCGTGATTGGACAGCAGGAAAAAAAAAAAACTTCAAGCATATATCGCAAATTTGAATAGGATCTGGATAAGAATTTTCCCTAATAAAATCTGGTTGAATTAACGATTTTCATGATTTGGTGATTGGTTTAATTTCGTTCAGACCGATGCTCGCCCCTATCTACCGGAGTTGTGTGCCATTATGGCTCCTCTCCGCTACAGAAGCCATGAAATTATCATGGCAAAAATGCACGAACCCAATATTATGTCCTTTAACCAAACGGTTCACGTCAAAACTAGGCTCTACAGAATCAACTTCCACCGTCCATTTTAAAATCAAAGATATGGTCTCAAAAGGACTCATCGCCAAACACTTGAATTCTACAAACAAGAACTCCATTGTTATGGTCCCTATGCAAACGCCTATATTTTGCCTACACTGATCAAAACCTGCTCGTCCTCTAATTACCATCATTTTGGTATTCAACTTCACAGCATTGTCCTTAAATCAGGCTTGGATTATGACCGTGTTATTTCTAATTCTTTCGTTTCTTTCTATGCTAAATCATCTTGCACTGAGCTTGCACTTAATTTGTTCGATACAATGCCTCTTAGAGATACAATCTCATGGAATTCTATCATATGTTGTTATTTACAAAATGGGTATTTGGCTAAAGGGGTTTTAATGTTTAAGGAAATGTATCATTGTGGTTTTGTACCGAAACCTGAGGTTGTTGCTAGTGTTATATCAGCTTTTGTACGTTTAGGATATGCGAAACTTGGACGAGCAATTCATGCTCTTGTTATTGTTGATGAGAGGGTTGAAGAAGATAATTTTGTGTTAACCTCTTTAGTCGATTGGTATTTAAGTCGGGTGACTCATCTACGGCTTTATGTGTGTTCGATCAAATTGGAGTGAAAAATGAAGTTTCTTGGACTGCCATGGTTTCAGGGTTCACTGCGAATTTAGACTACAATATGGCTATTGATTGTTTTCGAGCTATGCAACTTAATGGGGTTAGACCTAATCGGGCAACTCTGATTGCGATATTACCGGCTTGTGCTGAGTTGGGTTGCATTAAAAATGCTAAAGAAATTCATGGATATGCATTCCGACATGAGTTTAATTCAGATCTTCATTTTTCATCTTCTCTTATTCCTGTGTATTGCAAAAGTGGGGACAGCTTGCAGCTTGCTAAGCTTACTTTTGAGAGATCGAAAGTTAAAGATGTCGTGATGTGGAGTTCAATTATTGGGAGCTATTCTCGAAGTGGGGATAGTGTTAAAGCTCTGAAGCTCTTAAGCAGATGAGAGCAGAAGGATTTGAACCGAATTATGTGACTATATTGGCCGTAATCACTGCTTGCACAACTTCAACCTCACCTCAGAATGGAGATGGAACTCATGGATATATAATGAAATGTGCTTGAACTCTGATGTTTTTATTGGGAATGCACTTATGAATATGTATTCAAAATGTGGCTTTCTTGTGGCATCACATCAAATTTTCAAAGAATGCACATTAAAGACTTAATATCATGGAGCACATTGATCACTGCTTGTGGTTTGCATGGTCATGGTAAAGAAGCTTTATCTCTTTTCCATGAGATGCAAGTGAGAGGAGTGGAACCAGATGCTGTCACATTCCTTGCAGTTTTATCAGCTTGCAGCCACGCTGGCCTTGTTAAAGAGGGTCAGCAGATCTTTGACGAAGTAAAGAAAGATGGCAAAATTCCTCTAACTGTAGAGCACTATGCTTGCCAAATTGATCTTCTGGGAAAATCAGGAAAAATCAATGATGCTTTTGATATCATGCGAACAATGCCCATGAAACCTAGCACAACAATATGGAGCTCTTTGGTGTCAGCTTGTAAAACTCATGGACAATTGGAAATTGCTCGAGGGCTAGGACAACAACTTATAAAATCAGAAGTTTCAAACGCTGCCAACCACACTCTATTGAGTATGGTTTACGCAGAATCGGGTAATTGGTCTGGTGCAGAAGAAGTGAGGAGATTCATGAGAGTACAGGGGCTTAATAAATGTTATGGTTTTAGCCAGATTTCAGTTGGGAATTAAGGTTTTTAGCCTATTAAATGTTCTTTGGAACTCCATTTTTATTTATCCAAATTAGCTGTGTAGTCGGGTCGAAGCCACTAGCCCCAGCAGTCCAATAAGCCAATTGTTCTTAGTGGAGCAAACCATAAGTACGAGACAAGAAAGAAGCTGATTTGTACATATGATGTAGCAGACACTGTAAATCAGGATTTTTTTTTTCTTAGAGTGTACATCTCAGACAATAGATTGTAGAGTTAGATATTGCAACAGGAGATGCAAACAGAGTTTTATCTCTGTTTTTTTTTAAAAAAAAAAAAAAAACAAACAACATTTGCCCCCATAACTACTATTTACCTGAAAAAAGCTAGCTAGCACCCAGTGACTCCGGAAAAAGGCCAACACCAAACATTTGCAAATTTGCTGCTGAATTCACTTGTCAATTACAGATCAAAAATTAGCCATCTCCTCTTTGTCTTATAATTTTAATCCCCAAACCGGAATATATATATATATCCTCTTTACCCAGAATAAAATATAGCAATGCTTTAAAAATATGAAGTTCCATATCCGTACTTGTAATAAACATGAAGAAGACTATAGCCTATGCCCCCACGGTGGCAAACCGTTATGCATCCCTTCTTCAATTATGCTGCCCCCAAGGTCTTGTCTCTTATCCCTTTGCTCGTACTATCCATGCCCACATGATAGTTTCTGCGTTCAAGCCACATGGCCATACCCTCAACCGTTTGATCGATATTTATTGCAAGTCGTCAAAACTCGTCTATGCCCGCCGCTTGTTCGATGAAATTCCCCAACCAGATGTAGTTGCGAGAACAACATTGATTACTGCGTATTCTGCAGCTGGAAATTTAAAACTTGCTAGAGATATATTTTCTGCAACTCCGTTGACTATGAGAGACACTGTTTTTTACAATGCAATGATTACTGCTTTCTCGCATAATAATGATGGTTATGCTGCTATTGAAGTATTTTGTGATATGAACCGGAATGGCTTTAGGCCTGATAATTTTACTTTTACTAGTGTTCTAGGTGCATCGGCTCTTGTAGCTGAAAATGAAAGGCAATGCCAGCAGTTGCATTGTGCAGTTGTGAAGTCAGGAACTGGACTTTTCACTTCAGTGTTGAATGCATTAATATCTGTTTATGTTAAGTGTGCATCATCACCATCAGTAACATCGTCATCCATGATGGGTGCTGCTAGGAGATTGTTTAATGAGATGCCCGAGAAAGATGAGTTGTCATGGACGACTATTATTACCGGGTATGTGAAGAATGATGATCTTGATGCAGCAAGAGAAGTTTTTGATGGGATGACTGAGAAACTGTGTGTGGCATGGAATGCAATGATTTCAGGCTATATACATCGTGGATTATATCAAGAAGCACTGGAGATGTTTAGGAAGATGTATGTATCAGGGTTAAAGTTGGATGAGTTTACTTACACAAGTGTTATAAGCGCTTGTGCTAATGCTGGTTTCTTTCAGCATGGTAAGCAAGTGCATGCATACATTTTAAAAACGGAGGCCAAGCCTTCACCAGACTTTTCATTGCCTGTGAATAACGCATTGATTACATTGTACTGGAAATGTGGCAAAGTCGATGAGGCTCGAGAGGTGTTTAATAATATGCCAGTGAGAGACCTAGTATCTTGGAATGCAATTTTATCTGGTTATGTTAATGCTGGGCACATCGGTGAAGCTAAAACCTTTTTTGATGAGATGCCTGAGAAAAGCATTTTAACATGGGTGGTAATGATATCAGGATTAGCTCAAAATGGCTATGCAGAGGAGGGTTTAAAACTTTTCAACCAGATGAAATTACTAGGTTTTGAACCATGTGATTATGCATATGCAGGAGCTGTTACTTCTTGTTCTGTTCTTGGATCATTGGAACATGGACGCCAACTGCATGCTCAACTTGTCCGGTTTGGATTTGGTTCAAGTCTTTCGGCAGGAAATGCACTGATGACAATGTATGCAAGATGTGGTGTTGTTGAAGCTGCACACGCTTTATTTCTCACCATGCCCTGGGTTGATTCAATATCTTGGAATGCCATGATTGCAGCTCTGGGACAGCATGGACATGGTGTTCAAGCAATTGAACTTTTTGAAGAGATGTTGGTAGAAGGCATACTGCCTGATCGGATAACCTTTCTTACAGTTCTATCTGCTTGTAGCCATGCTGGTTTAGTTAAAGAAGGGCATCATTATTTCAATTCAATGTCCAGTATCTACAGAATAACCCCAGGTGAAGATCATTATGCCCGTGTTATTGACTTGTTATGTAGAGCTGGAAAATTCTCAGAAGCAAAGAATGTGATGGAATCAATGCCTTTTGAGCCTGGTGCTCAAATTTGGGAGGCTCTTCTTGCTGGCTGTTGTATACATAGGAACATGGATCTGGGTGTTATAGCTGCGGACCAACTCTTTGAGCTGAAGCCACAGCATGATGGAACATATATACAGCTGGCAAACATATATGCTGTAGCAGGAAGATGGGATGATGCGGCCAAAGTGCGGAAGTTAATGAAGGATCGAGGGGTGAAGAAGGAACCTGGCTGTAGTTGGATTGAGGTTGAAAGCATGGTCCATGTGTTCTTGGTTGATGAAGCTGTTCATCCTGAGGTTCATGCAGTTTATAATTATCTTGATAAGTTGTCGCTGGAAATGAGAAAATTGGGGTATGTCCCTGACACCAAGTTTGTGTTGCATGATATGGAGTTTGACCAGAAAGAATATGCCTTGTCCACTCACAGTGAGAAGCTTGCAGTTGCTTTTGGACTTATGAAACTTCCCCGCGGAGCCACTGTTAGGGTTTTCAAGAACCTTAGAATCTGTGGTGATTGCCACAATGCATTTAAGTATATGTCAAAAGTTGTTGAGAGGGAAATTGTTGTGAGAGATGGAAAGAGGTTTCATCATTTCAGGAATGGTCAATGCTCTTGTGGTGATTACTGGTAGGCAATATCTGACGAAGCATGAGATTCTAAGGTCCAAACCAGATATTGGTTGGCATTTCGTGGTGTTTGAAATGCATGTTGCCTTTAATGTTTCATAAGTCCTGGGGAGGGAAACAGTTGTCACAAATGGAGAAAGGTTTCAGAGTAATCACTTGTAGGTAGCTTCTGTTAACATCTGTGACAATTAGGGTCCAAATCAGAATTTTGGTTGGCTTTCAGTGGAGCTCCCTAGTACAGTCTTGCCCGTTGCAGCCATAAATGCAACTTCTCATGTGTATAATTCTTTTCCAATGATTATACACCATCATCACTAATCACTAACCAAAGGCAGAAAAGTTGTTTCTTTACTTGAAACATTTATTTTTGAGTTTCCTGAAGAAGTAGGAGCTCAGGAAGAAGAAACTTCTATTGCAATATCCAATGGAATGGCAATTTTTCATGTAGTTGTAGCCCAGCGACATTTGTTACCCTAATTATGAGATCCCCAGTGACTGGTTATGGAAGCATTTTTCTCACTTGACATTCACATTGACTTCTAGCCATTCCAGTGACAGCATATGTTGTAGCCTTTGTGGCTCATAAATCAAGACAGACGGTCCCCTTGTCAATGCAGCAAGGGTGAGAACAATCAGAAAGTGGATTCTGAGATTGAACCCATGATCTCTTTGCTTTACCATGGGAATTACATGCATATCCTCTTTTAGACATGTTTTTGGCAGGATTGTGGGCAGCATCATAGCATATAGAAAAGAGTTCTCAACTCACTGCTGTATTTTTTTTTTTCCACACTAGGATTAAGCAATAAATTCAAGATGAAAAGGGCCGTGGTTGAAGTTCATGCTTTCTGATCAAGCTCAAATTAGGAATCTACTTCTGCTGCAGGAAGCTATTTGAAGTCAATACTTTTGACAGCGAAGGCTTCCTAAAGAGTGTCAACTAAAGCTACAACCTTGGTCAGTCCTAGTAATTCTAGTTGGATGCAATTGCTGATGTATCCATGCGATACTGATTCTGAATACATAACACAATTTTACCCTTTTTCACCAGAGCTGTTTTAGAAGATAATCATTGTCAGATCTTTGTAGCATTTCCCAAATGTTATATACTGGCTTTTTACCAATGTAGGTAATTTTTTTTTTCCCTATTTTAGGGTGGTTTTCAAACTAATTTCAAATTTAGGGTAGTTTAGAAATTTATTACGAATTTAGAGTGAATTTTACTTAGGTGGCCTGACATAAGGGACTCTACCAATTTGAATAACGGAGAGTCCATTTCCGCCATCCACACTAATTGAGATGGGATTGATTTTTTTTTTTTTTAATTATAATCAACTCCACCAGTTTAGTTGATGCAAGAATTTTTTAATATCCTTCAAGCCAAGTATTTTCCACAAAATATCATGCCATGCATTCATTCCTTCGAGCCAATAATTTTATACAAAAAACAATGCCATGCATAAATTACGGTCGCCATTCAACTCGTTCATTTCAATTATTAGTTAATAAGTTAATTTTTTTAGAGTTTAATTATTAGTTAATAATTAAGTGATTATGCTAATAATTTAAAAATAAAAAAAAAGTAAGCCAAACATCCACAATACTCATGTTTCAAATAATAATAATAATAATATTGTAGACACCCGGTTCAGTCGGCCTGTGTTAGGGGACGAATTAAGGGTGCTCGGTTTGATCGGCCCGTTGTCAAGCCCAATGATGAGAATGTGATACTTGGACACGAGAATGAAACCTGAATCTCTAAGTGGAAAGTGGACTTGGAAATCCAGAAGCCCAAAAAACCCCAAACCTAGCCCAACTATCCAATTTTGGCCCAGGCCCGCTTGGCCCAACGCAGGCTCGGGCCAAAGGGGCGTCACCCAGTGCAATGAGGCGGTCGCCTCATCAATGAGTCGATTGCCTCATCAATGAGTCGATCGCCTTATCGAAGAGACGCCGCCTCTATGGCAGCCCACTTGCAGCTGCATTTAATGCAACTACAATCATGACGGCTAAGTGGTGTGGGCCCCACTCTCCAGACCTCTTCCTTGCGTGAGGGAAAGATTTTTAGGAAAAGAAAAAAGGCTATGAGAACTCATGATGGGCTAGGAGGCTTAGGGGGATGGGAAAGCTAAGGAATAAAAGAGAAAAAAGAGAGAGAAAAAAGGGTTTTTCTTTGGGGGTTAGAAAAAAGGAGAGGGGGGAGAGAGCTCTGAAAAAAAGGAAAAAAGAGAGAGGGGAAACGAAAAGAAAAAACGTCCTGAAGAAAGGGAAGAGAGATTGAAGCAAAGAGTTCCATTTTCTCCATAAGAGAAGAAGGAAGAAACTTGTGTCAAAGGGAGATATCATATCCTAGCAAGGATCTCAATCAAAACATCTCTGAGGGCCTCTTATTTTGGTATAAAACCTACACTCAAACTCAGCATGTTCATCATTTTGTGTGTTCTTGCTTGTGTGCAACTAAATCATTAGTATATTTTAGGTATTTCTAGTTTAGCTTGCTCAATATCCCACTTTATTGATATGATCCCTGAACACTTTTACATGTAGTTGTAGTTTGATGATTATAGAGTGTGTATATGCATGTTTTGTTACTTAGAGTAGAAGTCTAAGCGTGTGAGAGTCGGCTTCAGCCTTCTAACCAGGCGGCGCCTCTTCACAAAGGCGTCGCCTCTTGTCCATGAGGCGATCGCCTCATCAATGAGGCAATCGCCCCATCAATGAGGCGATCGCCCCATTAACAGGCCTTTAGGGAGTCTATCTTTTGTGTGTGTGTTACCTTTTTTGCCTCGGAATTATGAGAGCCCCTGTTGATGAGGCGTCGCCTCATCAATGAGGCAACCGCCTCATTGACAGGGTTAACCTGCTTCCTGCTTCATTTTTTATTAACGTTTGTCGTGATGTCCGCTTCGGTATATCCCCTTTTGACCTTAAATATGTCTGTATGATTGCATGATGGTGATTATCTTGATTATTTGATGGTTTCTTTAGTCCATAATGTGAAAACCCCCTTTTTTATATAGAACCTCTTTGTAAATGTCGTTATATGTGATTCCCTTTTTTTATAAAAAGAAAGGCTAACCGTGTGTTATTTGCAGGAATTACTTAATAATTTATGTCATCAAGTAGTCACTTTTGTTAGTTACCTTTTGTATATTGCCGCTTTTATGTTGTTTTAATAGTTTATTTTTGGTATATGTCTCATTTATTTTCTGTATATTATTAGTTTATTTAGTTAAAAGTTGTTGTAATCCTTAATCCCTTTCCCTTTTAATTTTGAATGTATGGTTGTAAATTATTATTTATTTTATTTACTGCGTTTTTTTTTTAATGTTGGGACCTAAAGGCATGAAATTGGACTAATGTACAAACTTGGACTTAATTATAAAATTTGGCAATTATCAGAAGGCAATTTCATTACGCGTGGTAAATGAGGAAATAATTAAATAATTAAACGGTAATAAAATGCAAAACACAAACGGAGGCCAACCGCAAGGTTGGGTGAGCATTCAAACACTCATACCCAGTTTCCGAACCCGATCTCTGATGACGGCTTCTGGGAACCTCCGTGGGATCCAGTTACTGTAAAGTGTGTCCCGGCTTTTATCCGGGTGGCGACTCCATCTCCGAATAGGCCCATGACCTATATTGTATTTCCTAGTGGGCCTCGAGCCCATACAGTGCCATGGTCGCTAAACACTTGGGCGTGCGCTAAACCCCGCCGCCTACAGTGGCGACTCCACTGGGGATAGAGAAATTGATTCCAGTGTTTTTGCGTTTTATCATCTTTAATTATTTTCTTATTTCTTCCTGCATTTATGCATTCACTACACATTTTGCATAAAATGAGCACTTCAGTCCCGAATAAACCCGACAATAGTCAGTACTTCGCTACCTACGTTTCACTCAAACCTGGTGGTGGAATATTTGATTATCGTCACTCACGACACAAACTAATCCACGTTGTTTGACCCTTAAGTGGGGAGACGTATATGGATGTATATCGTTGTGGGAGCCGAATCCTTTTTACCCAATACTCAAGCCCATATAATGACTTAGCAACTATCCTTAGGAATTTTCCCATATGCATGTGTATTATGCCATATAATGGACCTTTAAAATAAATCTCGAGCCCATCAATAATCAGTCCAAAATAAAATGAGCCCTCGTGTTCGACCAAAGCCCATTATAAATAAGCTAGTCAACAAAGGCCTCTCATGCCTACTCATAACCTATTTCAAATGGGCCTTGACAAGCAAGTTTATGGTGCTAAGGATCTTGGCTCATAGAATGTGGACTCGGGCTTTATTTAAAGGACCCATTGCTTATCTGAATCATTTTGAGAGTTTTCTTGCATACGTCAGTTTTATTATCCCCCGCTGATAATTAAAATCCAGGCCAAAAATCCTAGGATAAGATACTCACCATTGAATACGTGTGTGGAAGAAATAAGGGTGGAAGTTTGCACGTTTAAGCTTCATGTTTTGGTATTGTGTATCTTTTTTGTGTGATTATTTATTTCTTAAATTTTCTTAAAAAAAAAAAATCCTTCATTTCATGCATACACGACATTCATTGCAACTTTTAAAATGCATTTTTCTTAGCCATAAACCTTTTCTTATTTGGAAGCAGATCAAAGGAATTTGGCCCACTAATATCAAGGATCCAATTAGACAATTGGGACCACTTAACAAAGGGGCAAAATGGCAAGACCCTCTAATTTTGATGTTGAAGCTTTCAAGAAAGAATTGTTGAAAGAGATCAAAGATGAGATGCGATAAATGGTTAAGGACATGGTTGCTGAGATTAAAGGAAAGATGCTCTCTAATGAAGACAAATCTGAAACCAGATATATTTTGGGTGAGTAATTGAAAGGAAAAGCACCAGTGGATTCTGCTAAGACCAAATGGATGAAAGACCTGACAAAACAGATGAATCAATTACAGACCGCATTGAAGAACCATGGGCTCAGTCCGAACTTTGTTGATGTTGACTTGGATTTAGGTTCTAGAGAACCACTGCTCCTGAAATAAAAATTCTCAAATATAAAGAAATACTCTAGTACTGATGACCCTTACTTACATCTGAAGCAGTATGTCATTTACATGAAGGCCACTGAATTGTCAGAAGCTCAAATTGTCAAGCAATTTCTATTATCCTTGGAAGGAGCTGCTATCAATTGGTACTACACTTTGGACGCATATGTCCAACAAGACTGGAAGGAGCTGTGTTCAGTCTTTATCAAGCAATATGGGCTAAACTTTCAGTTTGAAGTTTCTTTTCAAGAGCTACAGAATACAGTGCAAAGACCTAACGAGCCCTTCGTGAGCTTCTTAGATAGGTGGAGAGGAAAGTTAGCTCAGATGAAGCACAGACCTGCAGAGTCAGACCAGTTAATAATAGCCATAGAAGCCTACATCCCTCCTCTAGCCGACAAGTTAAAAGACATGGGCATAAGGGACTTTAAGGAGTTGTATCATTTTGGGGTGCAAGTTGAAACCGACTTGGATTTGGACACTCAAGAATAGTTATTGTCAGTTGTAATGGTTTCAAATAATGTTTTGCTGCAATATTTTCTTTTATGCTAATGAATGTTTGGTTGTTTAATTTGCATGAGTATTAATTTGTTATAATTGTGCATGCAATCTTATGCCTGAATGAGAGAGAGATTTGAAAAAAAAAAGAAAAAATGAAAGACCCAGCTAGGTTCGAAAACTCCTAGAAAAGGAGCGACCTAGGCAAAAGAGGGAATATAAAATAAAATTGGTTGCATTTTCATTTTGAGAAAAGATTTCAAAAGATCATAAGATTCTACTTGGTGGTGCGAAAGCAAGAGAGTCTATCAAGTCCTTAGCTGGGGGGCAATTTTTGAGATGAGTTGAGCCTCATGAGTAATGGAGTTTTCAAATAGAGTCTCTTCCGCACTAAGGGTCAAATGCAACTATCATATGACAATAAAGCATTCTAAGGAAGCAACTAAGCTGAGGGCTTGAATCGTTATCATCATCCTGATTTGATCATAAGGGGGTCTTAAATTTTGCTTCATTTGGATAAGCTGGTCTCAATAGAATTAAATTCAGATTCTTTGATATGATAAGGACTAGTTCTTGAAGATTAATCCTAAATAGGAAGGGCATTTGGCTATTGACTGTCTTCTTGATTATTCATGCATACATAATTATTTTGTAAAAATCATTTTTAGGTTTCATGCTTAGGCGCATTAGAATAATGCATGTTTTCTATGAGCATTGGACACACCACACGAGCATGTGTTGTCAAAATAACTTTTGAGAGATTCCAAAAATCACATCCATGCATACATCAATTTTGGACTCTTTTTGGATGTGTAATAGAATAAGCTATCTCAAATGCTTGAGATGCAGTTTTCTTGTTTGGTTTCGCCTGATGCCTCGTGGGGCTATACGGCTTATTTTGATTTACTTGTTTAGTTTAACTTCGTTTGACACTTGTGAGGCTACATCATTTTATTATCTCTGCCTAACGCCTCAGAGGTTATATGACACTTTTGTTTGTCTTTATTTGACTCGTGTTTTATTTGTTATTTATTTAGCCTAATGCCATAGAGGCTACATGGCTTATTTTGGTTGATTTTGCCTGATACTGGTGCGACTATATTGCCTAATGTGATTTTTCATCTTCCTAACACCTCAGAGGTTACATGGCATTTTCTGTTTGATCTTATTTTTTGCATGTTTCTGTTTATTTATTGGTCTTACCTGATGCTCCTAAGGCTATACGGTATTCATTGTTGTTCCTGCCTGATGCTTGCATGGCTATATGGCTTCCATGGTTGTTCTCTTCATTTGTTCTATTTATTGATCGAAGTGTCAATGTTCATAAGCATTCATTTCCCAATTAGGTCAGCCCGTAGCTGAGGGCGAGCTGTGGATTTTCTCTGATCGAAGTATCAAGATTAAGGGACTGCCTCTCGAGCCAGGAAAACCTGAGGATGACAGCATGAGCTTCCTTTTATTGTTGGGGAACTACCTCTCGGGCCAGGAAAACCCAAGGATGATGGTATGAGCTTCCTATTATTATTAGGGAATTGCCTCTCGGGCTAGGAAAACCCGAGGATGACGGCATGAGCTTCGTATTGTTGTTGAGGGATTGCCTCTAGGGCCAGGAAAACCCGAGGATAATGGCGTGAGCTTCCTGTTATTATTGAGGGATTGCCTTTTGGGCCAGGAAAACCCAAGGATTATATCTCACAAAGAGAGGGCTATTCGGGTTTGAATCCCCGAAGCTCAAAGAGAGGGCTGTTCGGGTTTGAATCCCCGAAGCTCAAAGACAGGGCTGTTCGGGTTTGAATCCCTGAAGCTCAGAGGACAGGGCTATTCGGGTTTGAATCCCTGAAGCTCAGAGGACAGGGTTTTTCGGGTTTGAATCCCCGAAGCTCAAAGAGAGGACTGTTCGGGTTTGAATCCCCGAAGCTCAAAGACAGGGCTATTCGGGTTTGAATCCTCGAGGCTCAAAGGATCGAGATGACTATTCAGGTAGTATCCCCAAAGTCGGAAGCGAAGGACAACTGGGCCAGGAAAACCCAGAAGTCTGTGTCCCCAAAGGAGTGATAATCAGACCAGAAAAATCTGAAAAACCACATCCCCAGTGATGATCAAGCCAGGAAAACCCGAGAATCATATTTAATGTATTGGGATGATCGGGCCAGGAAAGCCCAAGAATCGAGTTTTAGTGTTGTGATGATCGGGCTAGGAAAATCCGAGAGTCATATTTTATGTGTTGTGATGATCGGGCCAAGAAAACCCGAGAATCATGTTTCATGTGTTATGATGATCGGGCCAGGAAAACCAGAGAATCGAGTTTCTTGTGTTATGATGATCGGGCCAGGAAAAGCCGAGAATTGAGTTTTTTATGTTATGATGATCGGGCCAGGAAGACCCGAGAGTCATGTTTCATGTGTTGTGATGATCGAGCCAGGAAAACCCGAGAATCATGTTTCATGTGTTGTGATGATCGGGCCAGGAAAACCAAAGAATCATGTTCCAGTGTAGTGATGATCGGGCTAGGAAAACCTGAGAATCGAGTTTTGGTGTTGTGATGATCAGGCTAGGAAAACCCGAGAGTCATGTTTCGTGTGTTGTGATGATCTGGCCAGGAAAATCGGAGAATCATGTTTCATGTGTTGTGATGATCGGGCCAGGAAAATCCAAGAATCATGTTTTGTATGTTGTGATGATCGGGCCAGGAAAACCCAAGAATCATGTTTCATGTATTGTGATTGTCACGACCCAAAACAGGGGCCATGACTGGCGCTAGGGAATGGGAATTCTTTCGAATCCGGAACCCGTAGCAAGCCTAAAAATAAAATAAACATGCAATAATAATAATAATAATTAAATACACTTAAGTAAAAATATTATGCAGCGGAAATAAAATCATAAATAACATTTACACCAAATGAATTTATATCAATTTCTCATCTCATATATAAATAAACTCTTTAATAGAAGCCCAATTCAAATTCTTAAAATACATAATTCATATAAATATAATACATAAAACTCACGATTTTATTCATAATTACTGCAGTGTCTAGATAATAAAAATAAAACTCAAGACTCAGATAAACAGATTATATAAAGAAGCCGGGGTGGAAGAAATCCGGCATACAGGCTTGCTACTGAGGTCTGAAGATGATGACTCTCCTGAAAAATAGTCAACGGAGGGGAGTCAGACCTCACTGAGTGAATTACTATAATATCTATACATGCATACTAAATGCCGATGCACACAGTCAACAGTATATATATAAAATAAGTATATATACAAGCAAATACACACAAATGCAATAAAATCATTTTATATATTTTTTATTGAAAATCATAGTTCATGAAGGATCAAATAGAACCCTAGAATATCGCAACCTTAAACAGTGTTAAACAACACTCTAGCCACACAGGCTCACTTATTCCAAAATATATTCACTTGATCCATTTGGACAGTAGACTGGCCCCGAGACACTAAGTCAACCGAGCTCCAGCAGTCTAACTGTCAATGTGATTGGCCCCGAGACACTTGGTCAACCGAGCTCCAGCAATCACACTCTCACATCATATCATACATCAGACAAATCAAATCCAATTAATATCCTCAAACTGGTTAGTAATATAGCCTAGATGCTATAAGCGTACCGGTACGTACTCGGTCATAGTACTGCCCACTAGGTAGCACGTTCTATCGATATCCTTCATTAAAATATAAAGCATACATTCATAAAAGTAAATGATGCATGAATTTGAAATAAATTGTAACATAAACCATATATATACTAGAAATATACCAAAAATAAATCAGGTATATTTCGAGTATATATACGTCAAATAAATCTAATATAATTACAAAATAAACTAAGAATATACATAAAAACATTTTAAGAATAATTTATTAATAAAACATGCATATAATTTGAAAATATACCAAAATATACCGAATATAAACTAAAGATAAACTTAAATACCAAATGAATTATTTATGCATAATTAATCAAAATAACATACATTTCTAAATCATGCACCCTAAAGCGCATATATATAGAATAGTAACTCACACTTAGTGCGCTCCTCGAGATAGGTCCGACGGGCCTGGTCCACTAGGCCTCGGTCTCGGCGCAACTAAATAAATAATAAATAACAGACATCAGAATAAACCTAATAGAAAATCCTAGAAACTCGATCTAGAATATTAGACACAGAATCAGAAATAGGGTTCGACTGGATATCACGTTTTACGAGAATTCTATCGAAAATTCGGTAGAAACTCCCCTGTAAAATGGAAATCTCTCTACTCAAAGAGTAGAGTCGGCCCTGCAAAGAAATACACTTTGAAAAAAATAGATACAGAAACACAACCATAACCCCTTGGTTGGACTCCAAACTATAGTTTACCGACCGGGGTCCACAATCACCGAACAATATAGAAATACCAAAAATGCCCTTACAACACAGAAATATATTTAATAATTAGAAATTACGTAATTAACCCCTAAACACAGTAAAAACCGATAAAACTCATTTTATTTAGAAAAATCGTATATTATTTATATAATTGAAAATAATTCACGAAAAATAGTTTTAATTAATTAAAAATACTAAATAATTTGTAGAAATTATTTTTATACCTTAAATAACTATTAAAACTAATTTAATTACATTTTTAGTCAATTTAAGGTAAATTTACCAAAATACCCCTGTATATATATATATATACTAAAATTACTCCAAAAATTCACCAAAAATCATATAATTGCACAAAATTAATTTGGTCAACATATTTATCAATAATATCAATAATTAAACTCAATTAACTAATTAATTTCAATTAAAAACATAATTAACCTAATTTTCCAAAATTACATAAACCTAAATAAATTCAAAATAAATACATAGAAATTCATAAAAATTACAAATAAATTTCTATAATTCATTTTAACACCTATATTTATCATAAAACATAATTTCATAATTTAATTAATTAATTTTCGAAAATTAGAAAATAATATTAAAATATTCAAAAATACCCAAAAATCAAAATAATCTCCAAAAATTCTAAAAAAATTCACACATGTAGATTAAGCTACTAGGATCAACATTTGTGAAGGAATTTTTCATGAATCAATCATTTGAAGCTAAAAAAAAATCAAAAACCCTAAGATGGCCGAATTGAACAATTAACAAAAACCTTACCAAATCAAGTTTTGAGCTTAAATAAAGCTTGGAATCGTCTTCTATGGCTTCAGGTAAGTCCAACAACACCGGAATGAAGGAATTTGGTGGCCGGAATAGTGAGGTGTGAAGAAAAGGTCAACTTTCAGCCAAAATTCTGAAACTCAGCTCACCGGTGCTGGAGAAGACGACTGGGACGGTGAGGCAGCGGAGGAGGATGGTGACACGCAGGGGAGGCACTTTGAACGGCGGCAAATGGACGGCGAGGGTGAGGGGATGGGTTGTCGGGGGAAGGAGAAGAAAACGGAAGAGAAAAGAAAAGAAATAAAATAAAAAAATAAAAATTTTGTATATATATATATATTATAATATTAATAATAGTTTAATAATTTATAATATAGTATATTAATATAATACTTAGAAAAATTATCCACCACACACATAATTCAATATTTTAAAATTTAATACACTTAAAAATAATTAAATAATATTAAAACTAATTAATAAATAATAAAATAGTAGGGTAATTAATTAAACCCTAATTAAATAAATAAATACACATATACATGTTATTTAGTACTTCAAAAATATATATGAGTTCATGCAAGTTCGAAAATCTATTTAATATAATTAATAATAAATAATTTACGTGAAAATTTCCCCGAAAATAGTATTCTAGGAAAAATTTTACGTAAAGCACTTAAAATAATATACAATAATTAAAATAAGTTTTAAATACATATTAACTCGTAAAAATATCATAATTATATAGAAACATTAACACTGCATATCCCGATGAAATATTAAAATGTTTAAAAAATACGGGATATTACAGTGATGATTGGGCCAAGAAAACCCGAGAATCAAGTTTTGTATGTTGGGATGATTGGGCCAGGAAAACTTGAGAATCGAGTTTCAATGTTGTGATGATCGGGCCAGGAAAACCCGAGAATCATGTTTCGTGTGGTGGGATGATCGGGCCAGGAAAACCTGAGAATCGAGTTTCAGTGTTGTGACGATCGGGCCAGGAAAACCTGAGAATCATGTTTCGTGTGTTGGGATGATCGGGCCAGGAAAACCCGAGAATCGAGTTTTAGTATTGTGATGATTGGGCCAGGAAAACCCAAGAGTCACGTTTCGTGTGTTGTGATGATCGGGCCAGGAAAACCCAAGAATCATGTTTCGTGTGTTATGATGATTGGGCCAAGGAAAAACTGAGAATCATATTTCATGAGTGACTGATCAGGCCAGAAAAACCCGAGGATCACGGTCACATTTCAGAATTAAAGAATTCATCTCTCGGGTGAGACCCGAGAGTCAGGTATGTTTCTTATCTTATTGTTTATTTGTTGTTGTGCATGTGATTTTTTTGAAAAATGGTCATTGCATGCATTTGATTTTTCAAAAAATCAAAGAGCAAATTGTAGACACCCGGTTCAGTCGGCCCGTGTTAGGGGACGAATTAGGGGTGCTCGGTTTGATCGACCAGTTGTCAAGCCCAATGATGAGAATGTGATACTTGGACACGAGAATGAAACCTGAATCTTTAAGTGGAAAGTGGACTTGGAAATCCAGAAGCCCAAAAAACCCCAAACCTAGCCCAACTATCCAATTTTGGCCCAAGCCTGCTTAGCCCAACGCAGGCCCGAGCCGAAGGGGTGTCACCCCAGTGCAATGAGGCGGTTGCCTCATCAATGAGTCAGTCGCCTCATCAATGAGGCGATCTCCTCATCAATGAGTCGATCGCCTCATCAATGAGTCGATTGCCTCATCGAAGAGGCGCCGCCTCTATGGCAGCCCACTTGTAGCTGCAATCATGACAGCTAAGTGGTGCGGACCCCACTCTCCAAACCTCTTCCTTGCGTGAGGGAAAGATTTTTGGGAAAAGAAAAAAGGCTATGACAACTCATGATGGGCTAGGAGGCTTATGGGGATGGGAAAGCTAAGGAATAAAAGAGAAAAAAGAGAGAGAAAAAAGGGTTTTTCTTTGGGGGTTGGAAAAAAGGAGAGGGGGGAGAGAGCTCTAAAAAAAAGGAAAAAAGAGAGAGGGGAAAAGAAAAGAAAAAATGTCCCGAAGAAAGGGAAGAGAGATTGAAGCAAAGAGGTCCATTTTCTCCATAAGAGAAAAAGGAAGAAACTTGTGTCAAAGGGAGATATCACATCCTAACAAGGATCTCAATCAAAACATCTCTGAGGGCCTCTCATTTTATTATAAAACCTGCACGCAAACTCAGCATGTTCATTATTTTGTGTGTTCTTGCTTGTGTGCAACTAAATCATTAGTATATTTTAGGTATTTATAGTTTAACTTGCTCAATATCCCACTTTATTGATGTGATCCTTGAACACTTTTGCATGTAGTTGTAGTTTGATGATTATAGAGTGTGTAAATGCATGTTTTGTTACTTAGAGTAGAAGTCTAAGCGTGTGAGAGTCGGCTTCAGCCTTCTGACCAGGCGGCGCCTCTTCACAGAGGCGTCGCCTCTTGTCCATGAGGTGATCGCCCCATTGACAGGCCTTTAGGGAGTCTATCTTTTGTGTGTGTGTTACCTTTTTTGCCTCAGAATTATGAGAGCCCCTGTTGATGAGCCGTTGCCTCATTGACAGGGTTAACCTACTTCCTGCTTCATTTTTTATTAACGTTTGTCGTGATGTCCGCTTCGGTATGTCCCCTTTTGACTTTAAATATGTTTGTATGATTGTATGATGGTGATTATCTTGATTATTTGATGGTTTCTTTAGTCCATAATGTTATATAAAACCTCTTTGTAAATGTCGTTATATGTGATTCCTTTTTTTTTTGTAAAAAGAAAGGCTAACTGTGTGTTATTTGCAAGAATTACTTGATAATTTTTGTCATCAAGTAGTCACTTTTGCTAGTTACCTTTTGTATATTGCCGCTTTTATGTTGTTTTAATAGTTAATTTTCGGTATATGTCTCGTTTATTTTCTGTATATTATTAGTTTATTTAGTTAAAAAGCGTTGTAATCCTTAATCCATTCCCCTTTTAATTTTGAATGTATGGTTGTAAATTATTATTTATTTTATTTACTGCATTTTTTTTAATGTTGGGACCTAAAGACATAAAATTGGACTAATATGCAAACTTGGACTTAATTATAAAATCCGGCAATTATCCGAAGGTAATTTCATTACGCGTGGTAAATGAGGAAATAATTAAATAATTAAACGGTAATAAAATGCAAAACACAAACGGAGGCCAATCATAAGGTTGGGTGAGCATTCAAACGCTCATACCCAGTTTCCGAACCCGATATTTGATGACGGTTTCTGGGAACCTCCGTGGGATCCAGTTGTTGTAAAGTGTGTCTCGGCTTTTATCCGGGGTGGCGACTTCATCTCCGAATAGGCCCATGACCTATATCGTATTTCCTAGTGGGCCTCGAGCCCATACAGTACCGTGGTCGCCAAACATTTGGGTGCGCACTAAACCCCGCCTCCTACAAATATATTAATTAAATTAATCATAATAATATTAAAATTAAAAAATTAAAAAATCATAATAACAGATCCATTATTATATTATTTTTAAAATTATTATAAATGAATTTATAATAATCATTAGAATATTAAAAAATTAAAAAAAAAACTAGACAAATCAGACAACACTCATACAAATTCATGTATAAAGGCCCCCACAAACAAAACTCATGCATTAATAATGTCTAAACAACAACAACAATAATAATAATATATTATACTAAAAAAATTATATTAATGTTAAAATTAAAAGACAAGAAAAATTATAATATTATTATAATTATGATATGATTTTAATTAATTAATTATAATCATTATAATATTAAAATAAAAATATGATGAATTTCATGAAGATGAGAAATTTAATAAATAATATTTTTCATCTATTATTACTCGATATTTTACCCGACTAATTCGAGTCGATTTTAAGTTTTTTACACATCAATAATATTATTCATATATTATTACTCATAATACATTAATAACAAAATTATAATATTATTTTAAATATTATTATAATTAAATTAAAATAATTATATTAACATTAAAATAAAAAATTATAATATTATCTTAATTATAATATTATTTTTAATAATATCATAATTAAAACAATCATAATTACTATAATATTAAAATGAAAAAAAATTTGTTAAAAAAAAAAAAGGCTTGGGCATAGCCATTTTGAAGTTAACATATATATATATATATATATATATATATATATATATATATACAGGTGGATATTTTCGCCACTTCAAGTAAAAAAAGAAAATTGCGCGAAGATGTTTTGTCATTTCAAATGGTAGAAACGATTTTTTTATTATTTTTTTACACTAAATAAAAAAATTATTTGAAAATTACCTTAAAGTTAGAATAATTTTTTTTTATCCTAAATTGGTAAAAAGCCCTGTTATATACATTGTCAAAAACAAAAAAAATATGCAATGGGATTTTTTATTTTTATTTTTTAACTCTGTGAGCGCATAAAATTTTTCCTAAAACTTGCTGCTTCCAAAGCCAAGCTTATTGGTCTGCTCTGTAAATATAAAGTACCTAGATTGTTGTATTTGATTTGATAACTTCAAACAACAAGAGATGCCCTTGAGTTGAATCATTCAATATGAATTCCTTTTTTTTTTTTTTTTTTTTAACAATGTTAGACTTTTTATGAACAAATTGCATTGCATCCTGCTGTGAGTGATGAAATCTGTTTACGAGCGAACAATTCCTATATTGTGCTGCCAGTAAGATATTCTGAATCTGCTACAAGAACATAGTGTTTTTTGTTCTCTCTTTCGGAGATCCAGCGTACAGCATCAAAGAAAAAAGAAAAGTACCATGTGGCAATTTAATTATCACAGAATCATCCATTAATAGTTGATAAACTTAACCTTTTTTTTTTTTTTTTGAACTCACACTGATAGTAACTTAACTTCTTATTACCCTATTCTACTGATACCCCCTTTGGAACCAAATTCAAAATAACTCATTTTTCTGGAGGAAAAAAAAATCTGAAGAGGCAATTCAATGAGGGGTTACTGTTCCCCTGCAGGTCTAAAGCTCAGCTGTTTAGTGCAGCTGGATTTCAATTTTTGAGTCACGCATAAGACCAAAAAGGTATGAATTTTCACTTAGGATTGAAACATGCCATTCCTTAATTCACATTTCACAACGATTTAAAGACACAATTAAATAGGCGGGCGTGTGTTTTACTCCTGAATCTACACTCAGATGCAACTCTTGTCTTGTCTTTAGACAAGCAAGAGTAATACATAGGAACCTGCTTCTACTTCAGACCTGAAGGCTGGCATCCCTAAATATTGCATTTATTTGAATGATGACTCGAGACTCATTGGTAAAATTCAAGCTAGTAAAATGGGGTTGAATAATTATTTTTTTTAAAAAATCTAATGAAATGCATTGAAGTTTCTCTCCTTTAAGGTTCATCTGTCAATATGCAAATAAAATTTAATTGCAAATACAGACAACCATATTTGATTTTTTAACCTTCAACCCACCAGAGCACTGAGAAAAATATCACCTGTGACAAGGAATAAAGATGGCATCAACTCTCTTATTCCAGCAACAAAATAGCTCAAACTTTTTTTTCTTTCTTTTGAGAAGAAAAAATCCCAAAACTTGCCAAGCCAGACTGCTGCCAACAATTGCTAAACAAAAATGTACTCCAGGAACAGCACAAATAGACATATGCCTGATGCCAGATCAGAATTACATCATACTTCATATGCAAGCACAAGTCTTATGCAAATGTCAACCTATATCATTAATCTGAAGTGCTAAATCATTACCACTATATGCAATTATTGCACAACCAAGTTAGTGAATACAAAACAAACCTTAACTGCAAAGTAGTGTCATTGTGCATAGACTATACTTCATAAGTTTATCTATTTTTTTAAAAGCTTATATATATGCCTATGAAACTTTTATAAATGAAGTATTGACTGAAAACATGCAAGCCTCTACAGTTCAATATATAGCTGAGATAGTATCAAGACATGTTTAATTGCAAATAATCCAAGCTGTTGCACAGACGTGGAACGGTTGGCACTCTCATAAAATATGGTAAACGTGTAAGTAGAGATACTACTTTCTAACTTATGAATTCTTAATTATCTTATATGACCTCAATACTTGCAACAAAATAAAATAAAAAGAAAAAAAGAGTATCAAATGAACTGTGAACTGGACGAACCTTAAGAGGTTGAAGTGTCTGTCATTTCAGTTGTGTTATTTGAGCTAACAGTGTTATCAACAGATGGAGGAACATAAACCCGTGCTTTTTTAAGAATTTCAGCAACAACCCAGTGCTTTCGCTTGCTCAATGGTCTAGAAGGATCCAATCTAACCTGAAATAAAAAAATTTCCAATAAAAAAAAAAAAACAATTAGTCATTATCCAATTACAAGAACTGCTCCACACTCAATCATACTGTAGTTGCTATATGTTCATAATGAAAGAAGAAAGAGGGAAGAAGGATTGGCAGATGGGGGATTGGGGGGTGAAAACAAAAACGTTTGTTACTTTTCCATCACATATTTTGAAATTAAATGAAGCATTAGTCACTCACTGACTTCCTCATTTATCATAAAAGTGAGGCATAATCAACTGAATACAATTCCACAAGGCAGCCAGAGCAGAAACCTTTGGATATGTCGCAAAATATTGTGTTTATTTATAGGTTAGAAAAAGTAGGGAAAAAATGACAAATAGTTTATACTGAATGGCAGCTTTATCTCATACTCTCTGTTCCTCCTAAACCCCTTGTCACTTTTATCATTCTTCAAGGACTTCATCAAGGCATTACCATTTGCTAAGATTAATTAGATTAATTGATAGGGAAAAAGAAAAGTATTTTTGTGCATGCATAAATGGTTTGTTATGCATTAAAAAATACATATAAACCATACACATGTAATTTTGATTTCAGTTGTTTACCCAATTGAAATGTACATATATAGTTGTGCCTATTAAAACCATTCATGTAGATCATTAACATCAACAAATAATTATAGTTTGTGGAAAGCTACTATATGCACAAAATGCAACAATCTAGTACCAAGGGAATTATCTACAAAAACTATCATTAAAAAAGCAACATTTAATCTTACAAAAGCTAACTAGAAACTTGACATTGTATACACTGTACTATGAGTATGCCAAGTTTTGAGAAGTTTCTATTTATTCCTTTCAAGGCTAGACAAATCAGACGCTTGGCAAATTGATCTACAGTAGAAATTGAAATGGCTTCAATTTCCCATTTTCTAGTTGTTTTCCTCAGGTGCTCAAAAACAAAAGTACCCAGTCATGACAATTCAACAAACACTTGATAGCTTATTTTTATCTCATTAGCTTTCACTCAAGAACTCAAAAAAAGTTGCAAGTCTTAAGAGATGGAAACAAATCCTATTTAACCAGAAAAGTGAACATTGCAACACACAAATGTTTAAATTGTGTATAAAAAACATGCATTAATAAAATCCACTACTCTAACTACAACAGCAAGTGCAAACGCCATTATCAAACCAATCTCAGCAATTTCCTTCTGAAAACCACTCTTACATAAAAATAGCAGTTACCCATCAATCAAAACGAATGAAAAGAACCTTGCAAATGATAAAAGTCAGGCAATCAGCAAAAATGAAAGAAATTAAAAAGATGAACTTGGTGGGTTAACTAACAATAAGTATAATTACCCAAGTCGCGAGGGGACAAATGAAGCAGAAATTCTTTACATTTAGAAGAATTTAGTCTCAAAAAAAAAAAAAAAAAACCCAATTGATTAAAAGAAGCAGTTAACATATATAAACAAAAAAAAAGTAGCAAAAATTAAGAAATGCTTACACGATCGCCAATATTGCAGAAGTTATTTTCGTCGTGAGCCATGAACTTAGAGGTGCGTTTGACGTAACGATTATAAACTTTGTGGTGAAAAAGCCTATCAACTGCGACAACAACGGATTTCTGCATCTTGTTTGACACTACCATTCCTATTACAGATTTCATCTTTTTCCCACTAAACCCTAAACAACTTCTCTTTCAGCTTTCAGTAACCTCCTCAGTACTACTACTAAACCCCAAAATCCTCGCTTTTGATTTCAACCTTTCAGTAAAACGCATCGTTTTTATTTTTATATTTATACATTATTCTTTTATATTTTGTTTTGTGCTTGAGCGCGATTGCTGTGGAACTGAGCCAAACTCAAATCAAGTTTGTTATCCGACTTAATTTCACAAATTATTTATAATCTTAAAGTTGTTTATAGAAATTTTTAAAAATGTGAGGTATAAATTAAAATTATATATTAAAAAAGTGAAAATAAATTATTATATGTTTAATAAAAAATTTAATTTTCTTCTAACAATATATTTTTTATAATATTAATTTATATATTATATATTTAAAATTAAATTATTAAATATTAAAATTACGAATTAATTTATAAACTTCTATTCGAATTTGTTCAAGAATTTAATGGGTTAAATTTTATATAGCTTGATATTTACTTGTTTATTAAAAAAATTTCAATATATAAATTCGAATGAGCCCAATATTATATTTATATAATTAAATTATTTTATTTTATTAAAATAAAGGGATTGGGATGTTTATTTTTATATAATAGAGGGACTATAATGCTTTATTATAGTCCTTATTTACTAAAATACGAATATAAAATTGAATAAATTATTAAAACATCCTTAGGTTTACTCAATTATGTTAGTGCATCTTTTATTTTTTGGTAATACATTATGACATGTATAGGTTTTGTTTTTGTTATACTAACTCTTTGTTAATTTATGGATTAAAGTGAATTTTTTAATATAAAATATTTCTTTTTGATTTTTGAAATTTTATATGTTTAAAATTCATATATATATATATTACTTTTTACCTTCTAATCACTTTTAAAATTTTTTCACTCACTTTTTTAAAATATAAATTTTTTATAGAAAATAATATTTTATATTTAAATTAAAAAAGTATAAATATGTGTACACAAAAAAAAATGTTAATATATAAAAACTTTGTAAAAATACTACTTGTTTTAGTAATACTTTAAATTATACAAATTTTATTTTCAATGAAAACTATACCCTTATTTAG
The DNA here is from genome assembly GCA_947683625.1 of Mallotus nudiflorus. Lineage (NCBI taxonomy): Eukaryota > Viridiplantae > Streptophyta > Magnoliopsida > Malpighiales > Euphorbiaceae > Mallotus > Mallotus nudiflorus. The sequence goes on from CANTUR010000037.1 coordinate 3,544,405, forward strand.
ATAAAGATATTCTGATTAAGAAAAATATTATGATAAAAATTTATTTTATAATTTTTTTACTTGAAATAAGTTTTATGTTGATATATTTTTTTTGAAAAATAATATCATATATTTCATGTAACTTTATAAAAAGAACTCTCCTAAATGTCAAATATTCACTTAAATTTATCCCTTATCAAAATTTTGAATTTCTTAAATTATTTTAAAAGTTTACTCAACATTTATGTTCTAAAAACTTATTCACTATGACTGAATTCGATTAATATTTATAAAAATCTTATCAAAATAATTTATCAAAAATATGAATTTAATTTTTTAAATTTAAAATAAAAATTATAAAATATATTTTTATTATAGTGTCCCTTTTCATCATAATATTTTATTTTAAAAAATACATTTTGAAAAAGATAAAACTTTTATAAACCAAAATATTATGAAAAATAATAATACTATTATACTCTTTTTTTTTATCTTAATAAAATTTTAAATTATTCAAAATATATATTCATCTATTTAATTTAAAATATTACAATTAAAATATAAAGTCACTTTATTTTTACTTGTCAAAATTTTTTCTTTTAAGAAGTGATATAGCTACTAAATAGTTAAAATGGTCCAAATTTTACAAATAAAGACCTTAAGGACTAAAAGAAAATTTTCTATTAAAAAATTATACTTTGGTCCATGAATTAATAGCAAAATTATCTGAGAGATGAGTTAGTATAATGGAAATAAAATTCAAGAATATTATAATGTATAACAAAAAAAATGAGGAGTGCACTAATATATTTGAGTAAACCTCAAGACGGATTTAGTAATTTATCTTAAAAAATGTAACAAAATGACTAAAATATTAAAAATTGAAACTCATCAGAAGCGAAAAATTCGAAATCAATTAGAAGCGTGCGCGCATATATATATATATATATGGTTGAAATCTTGTTTAAATAATTGTTATAAACACTATATTTGATATTATGCAATGTGTGCTTTTGGAGAGGGCTCCACTAGGAAAGGAGACAAGTCCTAATCCATAGAATGTATTAACTAACTTAGAATGAACACCGATGGATGGTCCAACCACCCCAATTTCTATCCCTTGATATAACGAAATTCCAGTGAAGTGGACGCAAAGAAACTCAAAAGAGAACCATTATCATTTTTATACACATCAAAACTTCCTTTAAGTAAGCACTAATCGCCATCTACATTACTAACGAACAATCACATCCATCACTTACTTAAGCTTGTATTTATAGAGTGGTCTGCAGCATTCATTCAAGTGCAGCTCAAAGCTACCCATGGACAAACAAGAGGGAACATTGGTGGTTATGGGTCGTGCCGAAATCGACACTCGACCACCCTTTCGCTCCGTTAAAGAAGCAGTCAGGTTGTTCGGAGAAAGAGTGTTAGCTGGGGAAATTTATGCCAAGTTCAAAGAGGTGAGCATGCATGTTTATGCATATATTATGAACGGACTTCCAGCTAGAGTTTAAATTAAAAGCTCGCAATTTTAAAATAATTTTTTCTATAGATACTTAATTAGGTCAGAATTTATGTTTACATGAGCCAAGATATTAAAAATTATTTAATTAAAAAAAAATAGTTTTCACTTTTATAATATTTTGAGTTTGAATTATAGTACATACAATGAAATTAAATTAGTTATTATAAGACTATTACTGCCATTCTCGACTACATATTAGTTAACTAATAAAAAATGTATTACAAATATGATAATTAGGTATAGTAGATTGATTTGGAATAAACAAAAATATTTCTTTTAGAATTTATTACTAAATAATCTAAATCATCCATGCATGATTGTTGCATTATAGATCAATGTGAGAAAAAGATGTATCATACAGATAACATTCCAAACATGTATATTTGATTATATATACTAAGTGGAAAGAATAATTTAAGTCTTAGTTATAATTAAGTTGAATTAATGTGTGAACAAACAATTTTATGAATAGAAATTGTGTTGGTTAGGTGAGAAGTGGAGCAAGTGAAAGTGTGCAGTCTCAAACCAAAATGAAAGCATTAACAGAAGAGCTTGAAGAGACAAAAGTAAGCCTTAAAAATGCAAGAGAAGAGGCAGAATTGATGGTGAAATGCATAAAATCTCTTAGAGAAGAGTTAGAACAAACAAAGAGAGAGCTACAATGGCAAAAAGCAAAACAAATGTCCAAGAAGCAACCAATCATTGACAGCCCTGAAATTGAAGACCTCAAGTTCATTGAAAATGCAACTGAATTAGACATGAAGACCCAAGATGATGATGATGAAGAATTTGAATTTGGTAGAAAAAGGTCTGTGAAATTTGCAAGCCCTCCATCATTGACCAAGATCATCGTTACCAAAGAGGAAATGCTTAAGAAGCCTCCAGCTCCAGGTAAAAATACCGTGAAGAAGAAGTCACTAGTACCTATATTAGGGTGGCTATTTTCCAAAAAGAAGCGAAATCAAGATGGTGAATCTCCAAAAATGAGTTAGAGATACATTGAAATTTTTTATTATTCCAAATGTATTATGTTTAATGGTGAGATTTATAGTATTGGATATATTTCTAAGCAGGCTCTATGCCAAGAAGATTGATGTGAGCATATAGAAACGTATAGCTATTTTGTCAATGATGATGAGTAACCATAGCTACCAAACAGAAGGGCATTATGTCTCCATATAAGAGACGAGAAATAAAATTCTTTTGCTGATTTTTTCTCCTAATGTTGTGACTTGCGAGATGATCTTGGGCCTAGTTAAAGAGGCATGTTTGGACCCTTTTCGGTATCTTTTATTGGGCCCCAAATAAAATCCAAGTTAAATATTTCTTTTCTTTTTTGTCACATTATTTTCTTTTTTTTTTATTCACTCTATTATTAAGTTGATATATATATTTGTAAAATGCATCACTCTATTGTAGCGCTATAAACCTGCTCGTAAATTATTAAGAATTCGACTTTATAAAAATTCATTCGAATTCTTACATTGAAGTTTGTTTAATAAATAAAACAAGTTTAACTATATAAAACTCAGCTCGTAAAATTTATAAATAATTTCAAATAAAAGCTCAAGAATCAGTTTATAGTTTTTATGTATTATTAATTAAATTTTAAATATATAATAAGTAAATATGTATTTATAGTAAATGTAAAATCATTTAAAAATATATTATTACAATAAAATTATTATTTTATAATAATTTATTTTATTGTTTAATAAATAATTTTAATTTATAGTTTATATTTTTAAAATTTTTTATAACTTGTATAAGCTTGCAAACACCAAGTGCTATAAAAGCTATCCAAATCTTAACTCTATCCGGCTTGTTTAGACCCCTCCTTTGTTGAACATACAAGGGTGAAAAACATTTCAGTAAAAAATGAATTAAATAAAACAAATTGAATCAAATTAGAAGTTGGATTAACTCAATCAAACTAATTTTTTTTATTTGGTTTAATCAAATTTTTTTAAAATAGAAATAAGTTTGTTTCGGTATGATTTGATTTTGACTTAAAACTTTTTTATTTGACTGAATTGAAATAGATTTATATTTTATTTATTAATTATTTTCATATATATTATAAAATAACTTATTTTGAGAAATTTGTATATAAACAAGAGAATTATGAAAAAAAATTTATTATATATAATTAATTATGTTATCAATAGATATGCTTTAAATAATATTAAACTAAAAAATTAAATATTATTAAAATTATCAAATTAATTACTTATTTAAATTGAGCTGAATAAAATATTTTAATTTAATTTGATAATAATTTATAATTTTTTTTAAAAGAAAAATAATTTTATTGGTTCAAACTAGTAATATATCGATAGAAACACATATACAAATTTGCTAAAAACCATAGAAAATGAAATAATACCCAAGTTAACAATATAATAAATTGGCTTAAAACCTACAAATTTGATAATACTATAATGACTAAAATACCAATAACTCAAGTTCTGTAACATGCTAATGATTATAATTTGATTCGTTATCTCTGTCTAATTAAATATACTTTGCTTGACTGAATCGTCCAAAAAAAAAGTACCAATAACACATAAAATAAAATGTCATAATAAGACAATGAAAACCAAATGCCGCAACAAAATGACAAAATCCAAACGTTACAATAAGACGATACAATAATGAAAAATAAAATGAAACCTAAATTTATGTGAAATAACTATTTATTTAAAAATAAATCGATAAAAATGTGTAGAGGAGTATTTTAATCCACAAATGGTCAAAAATCATTCCTCCTTATTTAATGAAGATGAGAGATTAGAAAAAAAAAAAAGGTAAAAGTCGAAAAAAAAAGAGGAGGCTAAGATTTTTTTAACTCGAACTAAAAATAGTTTATTGTATTAATAATTTAGTTAATCTCAACAACATAAAATTAAGTAGAACTCCTTGATATATGCCTACAATATTTAACAAACAAACAAAATCTCACCTTAAAGCATGGCCAAAGTATTGTCTAATCTCACCTCTCATACATACATGTACATACTTCAACTTCCTCAATGTCTTGATGCCATACCTATACAACTATTTCCTTTCTTTTATTTTTCGTATTTGTGATTTTTTGTCAATTTGATATTTTAATTTATAATTTTGCTATTTTGATACCTAAATTTGGTTAAAATGTAATTTTAAAACCTTTATTAGCACACGTGATATATAATAACGATTAATACGTACCACATATAAAAATTTGACTGATAAAAAACTACAAATAGAGATATTAAATTGATAAAAAGTGATAAATATAGGGACGGGAGATGCATTATGTCATCATATTAGTGCAAAATAGTGCATTTTAACTAAGTTAAGGTGTTAACGTGATAGAACTATTATTAAGATATTAAACTGACAAAAAGTGATAAATAGATGCGTTTATTTTTTTTATCTTATTATTATTATTTTCATTTAAAGGAAGGCACAAGCCAAAGAAAAACAGAGTTATAATAAGCAAAATATGGGAGTGGCCACTCCCACACTATCTCTAAACAGCAGATATTGGATTCCAGTAGGACTGTCCATGTTCACACAGTCCAAAGGACCTCCAATGCCTGCATTAGCCAGAAAATCAGCACAGTAGTTTGCCTCACAAAAAATGTGATCAACCTGAACTATCCACTCCCTATTAAGCATTCCGCTGCTAACACACTGCAACTACCCAAGTTCGCTGAAAAACCACCAATCCAGGTTCCGGTATGAGACCGGATTAAACCTCCTGTTGCTACACTCCTAGTATTAGCCTTGAAGCACCATTTTTTTTTTATCTTATTAGTTATAATACAACTAGTTCAAAAATTTCATCCATGTTAAAATTTTTAAGTTGAATAGTTTTCTTAATATAATACCATTTTCTTTATATAGTTGATGTTGTAATTACATTATTGATTATTTTAAAGTTTAAGTTGATTAAATTTTTACAAGATTCTCTTAGTGTTTATTTTCTATTTTTACCGATTCGAATTCAAATTTTTACTTAACAAAATTTAAATTTATTGCTCCTTAAATCAATAAGTATTGGTATATGATATTTCTTTATGATATAGAAAAATTTAAAATTTAATCTTCGACAATCTACATATTATTAATTAAATACTATATGATTTTTAATTTTTTTTATTTTTATTTAGGGATTATTATAGCATTTTTTTTATATTAATGTAGTTAAAAAATTTGGGCATTCAATTATTTATGCTAGAGGTCGGGAAATTAAGAGATTCAATTTAGGTATGCGTTATTGAATCAGAAGAGATTCAATTTAAAATTTAGAGGTGTAAATAGTTTTTTTCATATTATAAAAAAAATTATATATCAACATATGTTGGTTAAAGTAGTAAGGAATTTGTATTGATTTAATTAAGTTTTCAAATTTGAGTTTTATATACGAAAAAAATATGTATTGAAAAAGTTTTACTTTTTTTATAAGTCCATTAAACTCAAATTTTACTTCTTTTATGGGCTTAAATTCTAAATTAATCTATATTTTTATAACTATCAATATTCAATACATCAAATTAAAAAAATAAATAATATGTTATAGAAAAATAAAATAAAATTTATTATACACAGAAGTATTAAACTATCAATGGACGAGAAGTCAAGTAGTTGTTTCCCTGATCTTTCATTAGCAAAAGTGATTAAACAGGAGTCTTTTTATTTTTTATTTTTTATTTTTTTCATATTGTATAAGTTGAGAGATGGTCGGCTGAATTGAATAAATATGTAATGTGGTGAAGAATAATTGATTGGGCTAATTAAAAATATATAGGCGTTTGCATGCACATGTAACCATGTGCACTCTTTCAATCAAGACAAATGTTTGCTTCTCCATAATCTTCATCTTCTTTTCTTTAGCCATGACCCAAGTGGCTTTGCATCTACTTTCTATGTTTTTTACTCTCTTGCTTCACTGAATTTATTGAAATCCACAAGCATATGTCAAATTAAACATGAAAAATCATGTAATTATAAGGTACTTTTATTATTATTTCTTTTTAAAGTTGCATTTTCGCCTTTAATATTTATACCAAAAAGTACATATATTCTTTATATTTTTTTATCATTTAAATACAGAATTGAATTTTTATTCCATCATTTAACGTAAACTGTGATTTTACCCTCATTTAACGTGGAATGTGCCACATTCCACGTTAAATGAACGAGGAGCTAAAAACAAAAAAAATAAAAATAAATTATGTGTTTAAATGGTAAAATATATATATATATATATATATATATATATATATATATAGCATATGTGCTTCTCGGCTTAAATATTAATTTCGAAAATGCACTTTTACCCTAATGTTTTTTATTTTTCCTAAAAACTATATCATGGCTTTTTAAATTTTTGCAACATAGTGAATTCAATCATGTAATTTTATCACTAATAGAGTGAGAAATAATAAATTCTTTAAGTGTTAATGAAATTAGCTTAAAAGGAAAAAAATAAAAATACAATTTAGAAGAAGATAAATTAAAAATTTGAAGAAAATATTGCTAGGAAGTATTTTTACTATAATTTTGCAATCAATAGCTGAGACATTGAAATTCATTATTTTTGAAGTACAGAATCTCAACTCCACAATGAGACAACCAGGCAAGTTACAATAGGTGTCATTTCTAATTAGAGAAATCATTGAGTATTTCAAGTATTTGAGTTGCCTTTATACACTAATTAAACATGGATAATAATTTGAGTAGCAATATAAATAATGTATGTTATTAATGACATATTATTAAATAAATAAATTACAAAATATAAATATTTAAATTCTAACACAGTTAATTAATTAATTTTTTTTATTTTTAGAATTCATCAATTTAATTAAATTTTTAATTAAAAATATGAAAACAATAAATAAATAAATAACATCAATTTAAATTAATTATCCGAGTATCCTAAATCATTATATGAGTTTTACAAACAAAGGTAAAAATGTAATTTACAAAAAAACTTTATTTTATCTATTTGTGGCCATCAATCGCGGATTAAACATTTTAATATATATACATATGAAATTTCTATGTGGGAAATTCAGGTCCTAGGTTAAATTCCCGTAGCGCTATGAAAAATTATAAAAGAGTAGTGAACATTTTAAATGTAAAATTTAAATTTTATTAATATTAATTTATAAAATTTGTTTTCAAATGTATCTAGATTGTATTATCTTTCTATTAATATTTTTTTTCTTGGATTATTACTGAAATAGAAAAGAAATTTCTTGAATTATCATTAAAAAAGTCTAGATGAGATAGTGTCCCACACCTTTAAATAATAAGTTATATGCTCCCTTTCTCACTAATACTAATAATTAATCATTAACAACTAATATAATGAGAAAAAAAAAACTAATATTTCCAGCATTTCTTGCAAGTTTTCCTACGCTAACTGAGTCAAACTGTTTCATCATTCAATTGACGTTGATTTAAGAAATTATATTATGTAAAAATTGAATTCAAAAACATCTTACATCAATGGACCAATTTTTAAACTTTAATTTTACAATCTGGCTATTTAATTATCAACTTAATCGTAATACTGTTCAAACTTTTAAAAATTACTTAATGTGGGTACATAAATAGAATTAGATTCATCTAACACAAAAATTTAACTTATATTAAGACCCAATTCATATGTTTATCATATTCATATTTTCAACAATATGTTTAGGATTTTTTTTAATATAATTACCTTCGGAAGTTACGATCAATTAAGATCAATTCGAATTTAATCGGATGAAATTTATAAAAAAATGAAAAAATATTTCAAAATCTTTTAATTTATATATAAAATTTAAATTCAAAAATTTGTTTAAGAAAATTCAAACTAAATTCGTATTAGTAATTTTTTTTGCAATTAAAATATGAGAAAGGAAAGTAAAAAAAAAAGTGTTTATTTAAGCTAATAGCCACATGACATGATGAAGCCAGTGACATGATGAAGCCAACCAACCCTTTCTAAACAAAAAATTAAAAGAAACATAAATCTTTGTCTTATATGAATAGATTCTCATATTAAAAACCTTTCCATACGTCAACCACCACAAAAAAAACTGAGCAAAAACAACATATGGAGAAAGATAGCCCTAAAAGAATGAAGAGCCATCCTCTCTGCATTCCCAGGCTCAGAGGAAGCAATAACACCATCAAGAACAATCACCGCTTGTCTCCCATGACTCTGATCGAGCGCTTCCGCGAGGCTGTGTTTCGCTTGATGATGTTATCTGCTCTATCCAAAGCTACACACAGTGCTACCAACAATGGAGGTGTATCATCTTCACCTCTGAAGAGATCATATTATTACCCATCAGCAGCTGATCCTCACCATAGTGAAGCCGTCGCAGACTGCATCGAGTTCATCAAGAAAACGTCGGTCACTGCCGAGGAGGAGCAGGGCCGGAACTCAACTGCTATAGTAGTGCCATGGATGCCACCACTGAGATGATCATCCGGGTTCCAGTCACGTGAGAATATATATACTTTTTTTTTCTTTTTTTTTTTCTATTTCTGTTTATTATGCAAGGTTTATGTTTGGAATATGGTGATGACGATGATGTTGTAACGATTAGCTTAGTACATATATTATGACATGTAATTAAAGTTAATATATGCATATGATTTGTTACAGAAACTTGTAGATTAAAAAAAGGATTTACATATATATGTAGAGTTAAAGGATGAAATGCTAAAAAACACATATACCTATGCAACCAAGGTAGGGGTTATGAGATTCCACGACAATTTCTCTGTTGGATAGTAGCAATCATGGGCTGCGAAGCCAGCGATTTCTAGCTCATGTCTATCTACACTTATGTTTAAAACCTTAATATTTGATTTAAAAAATGGCAATGAGTCGTTGCAAGTGATGAGAAATTCCGAGCTTAGATAACGGCCCTCTCCTCCAAATCGGTATGGGATCCACATATTTCTGCAATACCGATCAGAGCATTTGTCATCTTTGCCTTTAGCTACAGCCGTTGCTGGTAATGATAATAGCACTATATTATTTGATTTTTTTTATGACTGATTTGAACTTGGTCCAATCTTTTTGTTTCATTTTCTTAGCTAGCTAGGTTTGTATTAGCTTAATATTTAATTTTGTTTTCTTTGACGTAGAATGAGAGAACAAAAATTATGAATTCAATAAGATGAATTTCTTTGTTATGATCAGTTTCAGTTTTCTTGATTTAATCTAAAATGTGAGCACAAATAAATTAATGGATGGGTTTGGTTATAGCCCAAAGATGTTTAAAATACATAATTAATTACAATATATATGTATATATATATATATTTCGTCCAAACACGAGGTATCCTGGAAGGACCCCAACTGTATAAGGTGCCTTTAAGCCTGTATTATACACAGACTAATCCTCGCTCAACCTGGGACGGATCCTGAAGGGTGACAAAAATCTACCTTAAGAGTTTTTAAAGTAACTGCATACCCAGAGTTCGAATCTAAGACCTCTGGTTAAACTAAAAGAGTCTCTTACCAACTCATTCACACCCTCTATTAATACATATATTTGTCAAATTGCAACTAATTTGCAACTTAATCGTCAAATTTATACATATTTTTTCAAGATTTTACAATTGAGATAAAATCACAATAAATTAAAAATATTTGAACTTTTTTTAGACTAATAGGCCTTTTAAAAACTGTATAATGATAATAAATTACATAACATTTTGAGAAGGCATATTGGTGTCAAAAATCACAACATTTTCAACTTTTTATGTAAATTTATAGCAAACTTTAAAATTTGGCAAATTGAACCTTATTTGATAAATTATTTACAATTTTAGCACAATTACAATTTGATAAATATATTACATCTAAGGAAAAGTAGTTGATCTCTTTTTTATGAATTTCTTCACACTATCTAAATACTAATTACAATAGTTAGTTTTTTGATAGTAAGAGCGAGGCAAAAGCCTAAACAAAGTCTAGAAAACTAATTTATTCTATCCAATACCAATCATATCATGCCTTAACTAGTCCAATAATGCAGCGAGAGGAGCATCAAATCGATGGAATCCAATGTCCATGTCCTAGGCGATAGTTGCCATTTTATTTGCAAGATTATTTGCTTCACGATAGATATGGCACACCTTAACAGTCCATTGCCTTTCTAGCAGATTGTTAATCGATTTGAGAAGGGTAGTGTGTGCCGAAGGACATTAATCATAATTGATAATTTTAAATTGATATTTCTTGCTTGTGAAACCTGCATCGATGAGTAGAATGGGTAAAGAGGCGGGGTTTCTCTTATAAATACTTTGAAACTTAAGTCAGTAATGGTATGAGAAAAAATATAATAAAGCAAATATATATAATATAATAGAGATTTAAGGATGATTGCTTGTATGATGATGGAGTGATGGCTTAATGATATGATGATGTTGAATGATGAGAATGAGAAGATGAGTGAATATGAGAATCCATGACATAAGATGTATTTGTAAGAGAAGGTATTGCTCAAACCTTTTAGGAATATAATTCCTTAGTCTTATAAGATTGCCTTGTTTAAGAGAGAAATAGACTTCATTTGTAGAGTAATCTTCCTAATTGAAATAGACTCCCTTATTAAGCTTTCTTCTTATTTAAGTAATCATCCTCTTTAAGACAAATATAACCCTTATTGGAATAGGATACTAATATGATGTATCAAGAGTCCCCCCTGAAAGTATGTTCGAATATTTATGTCCTAAATTTTTGGATTTTCAAGAATCATATGAAAATGACTGATGCATTGAGATAAGAACCTTTGCTTAAAATCTCATATGTTATTAAAAGATGACCTGAGGTGGCCAACCTCAGTCATTGAACATTGAGATGCTCGATATACTAAGTTTTAGAAACATGGTATTAAAATATCATACTCATGAAGTGCCAACTAAACTTAGATGCGTAGAACCTGTAATAAAAGATGCTTGATGTTATAGAAATGACTAGGGGGATTAACCTGCCAGTATAAAGATAATGTGGTAGAACTAGTCGTCGCTGGAGTTTTGATGCTTGGTGATGTGGATGAGATTGCATTGACATTTATGAATGAATTTGACAAAGTGGGCGTGCACACTTGGGCTTTAAATAGACGGTAGTGGCGACCCTGATTGAACCACGGGACCTATAATATATCAAATTAAAGCTGACTCAGAGCTCTATAATAAACGCTACACACTTTGTCTATAACAATCCATCTTTGGGCCCAAATTCCTTTGTTTAGACCCTCAAATTTGGCTTCAAAGTTTATGTTCCTTTTTTAGGTTTTTTTTTGTCTTTTCTTCCTTTTTTTTGTTTTTAGGTTTTTTCTTAAACTCTATTTATTTGTCTCTTTGGAATTGTTTGAGGATGGTTTTTGTTGAATTATTAAATCAAATTTATTTTCTTCTAATATTCGATATTCCTTTGTGTGAATCAATGATTATTGATGCCTATTTCCTGACATTTGTATGCAAATCAACAGATTATTGTTAGATGATAATCATGTGCGATTCAACGTTGAGCAATATTTATCCAATTTTCTAGGCTTCTGCTATGTCACTTGGTGCTTTAAAAGCATGGTTCGAGTGCCAAATAATCTTGGTGCATTAAAAGAGTGAGTCGAGTATTGAACCTTAGTACTATCGAAGTGATTTGAGGGTGCCAGCTTTAGTCACTGGACTTAGATGCTCAATGCTATGAATCGAGGCTTACATGCTTGAAATGTCAGTACTATCAAAGGGACTTGAGGGTGCTAGGTTCAGTTACTAAACTTAGATGCTAGGTGCTGTGACTTGAGGCTTATATGCTCAGAACCTCAGTACTATCAAAGTGACCTGAGCATGCTAGCTTCAGTTACTAGACTTAGATGCTCGAGGCTTAGATGTTCGGTGCTATGACTCGAGGCTTATATGCTCAGAACCTCAGTACTATTAAAGAGACATAAGGGTGCTAGCTTCAATCACAGGACTTAAATGCTTGAGGTTTAGATGCTTGGTGCTATGACTCGAGGCTTACATGCTCGAAACCTCAGTTTTATGAAATGAATTAAGGGGCCATCATTTATTGTCTATGCATGAATGAGTGCTTGTTTGCATTAGTGTTGCTTGTAGCCAGTAAATATATTTTCCTTATATATAGTAATAGAAAAAAGAATAACAATTTTAGGATTGTTTAATTGATCTCCATAAATGGTTAGTCCTTATGTAATAAATATATCAATGAAATTGATGTATGCTTTGCATGAATAATAATTATGTATTTATGGATGAGCATCTATGTGTAGATATGTAAGCATGCTTGTGTGACAAGCTATATTTATTAATATAAGAATAAGATGTGCAAATAAATGATTAAAAATAAATAATTGAGAAGGGAGACTTATCTCTTGATGACCTCTTGTCCCGCCTTTGAGTTTAACGAATACTTATGTTCGCGAATTTGCTCAATTTTTGTTGATAATTTGTAAGTGTTTTCTTTTCCCTCCTTTTGATTAATGAATATTGATGTTCGTATGTTTTCCTCAATGAAGAAATAAATGAAGAGAGCCAAAGATTCTGACTTAGAGCCTATAGTCCGATCTTCTATTTTTAAATGTTCCTTAAAGTTTGTGACTTGGACTCTTGCTTGAACTTCTTGTAACTGAAAAACTCAGTGCTTGTTCCAAATAAAACAAATATGAGAACTAAACATATATGTCTGACTATCTCTAACATGCTCCTTCATTAACCAAACATCTCATATTTTAGGCAGATGTCAATCCTGGCTGCTTTTTTATGATATCTCATCTTCATAGTAGGCCATTCAACAAGTCAGACAATAGGAATGCTACTACAACACTGCTGAAGTTCTCATGCTATGAGACTTGATAATATAATCACATAGGTTTACAAAATTTTTGGTTAAAGCATGACCCATTGAGGTATAGTGAAGCATGAATTCACGAGACTATGTGAACAATTATTTGAATAAAATAAATATAAAGATGGAAACTTATTTGCTGATGCAAGGGATCTCCAAGCTTGTCAATGTCGTGACAATAGATGGATAGATCTTTGAATGCTACACCTTTGCTTTGTTGATGATCAGTTCTGCACCCCATCAAAGATATAATAACTTTGTTGCTCCTTTGTTCGAAGTCTGAGTGCCCATGAAGTTGGTATCTAGCATTCGATTGATGTTCAGTACCTAGAGCTTATGAACTTGGTACTTGGAGGCTGGGTGGATGATCGGTGTGCATGGTTCAACAGGTGACGTGTTTAGTGCTCCAAACTTTTAAACAAAACTTGGAGCTTTTATATGTAATTTAGATCTTGATGCTCAATAGACTTTTGACATTCGGAGAATCTCGGTACCTGGAGGTCCAATAGACGCTCGGATATCCATTGCTACGATGTTCAAATCTCGGACGTTCAATGGATGCTCGCGAAGTTGGAGCTCGTAATTTTTTTAAGGACCAATGAGTGCTCAGACTGATCGTCAATGTTCAATTTATCATTATAATAGGCCCGAATGTCTCTATACTCGGATGCTTGGAGTTTAAAAGCTCAGAAAGACAATGTTCTGTGCTTAATGCTCAATGTTTGATGCTACTTGGATATCTAAGGCTGTGATAATAGATACTCGGATACTCGGGTGTTCGAGAGTTGATAGACTTCAGTGCTTTGAGGCTTAATGATTGAAGCTCGGTGGATGCTTATGAAGTTGGCAGGCAGTGAAGGAGTGGGCATACCAGCATGGAATTTTTGCTTCGTAATGCCTTATGTTGGGTTCCATTGATGCTTGGATCCGAGCATAGCTCACTGCAAACTCAATAATTTCCTGCTTCATCTCTCTTGGAGTTATAACAACCTCAAATGATGTTGCCTTGATAGTGTTATCTTTCTTAGATTGTTTTCCTTTAAGATGATCAATTTTAGTATCAAGGGTTCCTTGTTAACTCTCTCTCGTTCATGACCAAGGACGACTTTGACATGCTAGGGTAGATACTTCTTTAGATCCAGGCAAGTGTGCCAACTTCATGAAGTTCGACAGTTGTTATGGAGTTATCCGAGCAAGTTCTTTGAAAATCTAGCATTACTTCTTTGAATGCCCTTTTTGAAGTTTTGCTTTGTGTTTTAGGCCATGCTAATCATTACCATGTTCTACTTAAGATGAACGACATTATATGCCATTGAAAGCTGAAGACCTCGCCGTCCAAGCCATGCAAAAGTTCCTTCGCGAACCACTATTTTTGCGAGACTTTTCTTCATGTTTTAGAATCTTATGGTCAGGGACTCAAAAAATAGCAGAGCTCGTCTTTTTTTTTTGTCATTGCGAGGAACTTGGTGTAATACTCAGATTATTATCTTATGTTTTCTACATGGAGAGTGCATCTTTTTGCTATAAGGCTGGAGAGATCAGTAGACAACCTCAAAGCTTCTATAGATATGAAATAACTTGGCCCATTACTCGGGTGGATGTCCCTCGATGCTCGACATCAAGACTTTAGGCATGGTGACACAGCTATGCTTGGAAAATTTCTTTATTATTTGCTATAGTAACTTATGAAAATCATCTTCTAGCTAATGTGACTTCTAGTAGCGGTGCTACTGATGTGAAAATTTAATGCCTACGAGTTGGTTTTGTTCCTTTGTGTTTTTTTCTCTTATGAATTGCTTAAAGATAAGGGCTGCAAATATTTTTTATAATGTGCTTGAGATTATTTCTAGGTAATTTTGTCAACTTTGTACCAAACAAGAAAGCAGATAAGCCTCTGCTTTTAAGAAATTGCTAACAGCTAGGACCAGAAACTAATTTCATTAAAATAACATGCCTCGAAATTAACTAGACTTAGATAAGCTTTGTCCTTAACATATGCCCTTAAAGTATTGAGTGTAACTTTCTTGAAAGCTTTGACAGTTCCACTTTATCGAATTTTATTAGCCTCTATAGCAAAAATCCAGAATTTGATGCCATTCATCTATGCATGAAGTATGTCATAAAAAGATTCACTAAGTTGTTCCTTGAACTCAAACTCATTCTCATATGTATTGCTTTACTTTCGGATTCTTAGCCATTAGAAATTCTTCGATGCTTTCCATACCTGGTGGATGCCTTGGATGAAGAAAAAGCAATTCCTATTGGTCTTATAATTATGAATGAGCCTAAAATTAATTATCAGATATATCAAGGTTTCTCCTCCTAACAAAACAAGCTTCACTCCTTACTCCACTTTCCGTTGGTCCCAATGATTCCGTTGGTCCTATATATATATATATATATTGAGGTGGTTTCATGAAGTTGTTGTTATGAGAGTTTCGCTTGCAATTCTTTTACAAAATAAATTTGACTTGAGTAAACAATGTCGTATCATATCATCATATGGGGGTAGTAGATTTATCGCATGAATTGTGCCATGGCTTCCTATTTGAATCTTCAAAACTAATGATTGTTGATGACTAAAGGTGTTGTTTGGTTGCGTGATTGAGTCATCCATTTGGGTTCCAAGCAAGTGCTAACAACTCGGAATTCAATTCGGATATGCCTAGCTTTTGATCCTCCTATTTTGAAACAAACAAGAAAACCTAGGTTTTCCCACAGACAATGTCACTTGATAATTTTGAATTGGTATTTCTTACTTGTGGAACCTACATTGATGAGTAGAATAGGTAAAGGGACGAGGTTTTCCCACATAAACATTCTGAAGCTTAAGTTAGTAATGGTATGAGAAAAAATATAATAAAGCAAATAGACATAATAGAATAGAGAATTAAGGATGATTGTTTGTATGATAATGGAGTGATGGCTTGATGATGTGATGATGTTGAATGATGAAAATGAGGAGATGAGCGAATATGAGAATCCATGACATGAAATGTCACGAGATGTATTTATAGGAGAAGGTATTAGTTAAACCTCTTAGGAATATGATTCCTTAGTCTTGTAGGATTGCCTTATTTAGGAAACAAGTATACTTCCTTTGTAGAGTAATCTTCCTAATTGAAATAGACTCCCTTATTAAGCTTTCTTCTTATTCAAGTAATCTTTCTCTTTAGGGGATATATAACCTTTATTAGAATATGATACTGATATGGGGTATCAACAATTATTTAAGAAAATATAAAAAGGGGATTGAAAAGTTTATTTAATTTGTAAAGACTATATTCATATTCCTTTTTACCTATTTTAAGTCTTCATATGAATATGAGACTATAATAAAACACCATGTATATATTTCATTTATTAATTCATGATCAAATCACAATTGTGTTAAAATTATAAATAATATGTTAAATTGTGCTGAAATTATAAATAATATGTCAATTGGGGCTAGTTTTGCCAAATTTTAAAGTTTGGTATAAATATGCACAAGGTTCTATTTTTTATAGCAATAGTCATTTTGAGAAATAATGTATAGATCAAGGATTTAAATATTGATATCCTATATTATATCAAGGTTCTAAAAAAATTTTTTGTATCATTTTTAAAATTATATGGAAATTTATATCAAACTTTGGAAATTTTTTAGAAATAATTTACAACATTAAAATAAATCTAAATTGGTCATATTATCATAAAATGTCATCAATTTATTAATTACGTATTGTATAATGATGAAAGACTGTTATTTGGAAAAAAATTAAGATAAGTAAAAATAAGTCTAATAATTTTTTGTGAACATTTACTTTATTAATGAGGGGAAAAACCAATTTGTATAAAGTTTATAAATTGATGAAAAAAATCTCTCTACGCAATACAAAAGTTAAATTTATGCATAATTATTTAAAAATTATAATACAAACATCCATATATTGTCCTAAATAATAATACATACACAATAAAATTTTCAATACCACATTGAATTTCTATGTACCCCACTTGTTGAAGTTTGATGATAGCAATTTGTTAGTCATTCACAATAATCATCCCAACTCATGCATTCCTGATGATATGTAACATATTGTTTGA
This sequence comes from Mallotus nudiflorus, assembly GCA_947683625.1. NCBI lineage: Eukaryota > Viridiplantae > Streptophyta > Magnoliopsida > Malpighiales > Euphorbiaceae > Mallotus > Mallotus nudiflorus. Next base: position 3,561,876 of record CANTUR010000037.1, read on the forward strand.
CGTGCATCCTATATTCAAGCTGACTAACATCTTCAAGACATCCTCTTGGTGGAAATGTAGGAAAGAAATCATTAATTTCTAATACCATTTGACTTAATTGTTGAGACTCACTTAAATATGGAACTTGAAGTCCCATATGGTTGATCATGCATATATAATTGTTGATTTTCGTATGACATAACATATGCATGTATGGATCATAACTAGATGAGTGAGATTGAGACCAACTATCTTGGAAATTTCCCATTCCATAATTATCTGAAGATGTAGAATAAGACTTATGTGTATCTCCCAGATTTATAGACACAAAATTAAGAGAGATATCTTGTTCATCTTCTTGAAATATAGCACTTTTACCTTTATATTTCTTCTTTATTGCCAGATGTCCCCTGCATCTTGATCCATTATCTTCATATTGAGTTGCATGAGTAAAATTTGCTTCACATGAGAATGGGCTAAAAGGTTGACTTGGCTCATTATCCATATATCTTTAATCACCTTCGCTCCCACTATAACCACCACCATCACCTCCACCACCACCACTATCATCATTATCATCATCATCATCAGTAGATATTTTACTCATGAAGTCATCAATAGATGAACTGCGAGAAAAGCCTAGTTCTTTAATCATGACTTGATAAACATTAATGCCCAATTCTTAAGCATGCATTACAACATCAGGGTGAGGGGACCCATATTGATCTTCCATATATGATGGTTTGATCCATTTAAATAACAGATATTTTTCACCCTCCTTTGCTATTGTAATAAAAAGATCTAATGGATTTTGATGAATAACACCATCCTTCTCTGCCTTTATATAACATAACATTAGTTTTATATTATAATAAGAAAATACTAACTGTTCAAGTCTAACGTAAGCAAGATGATTTCTTTGTTTTATATGGATTAATGCAAAAGTGCCATAACTTCATTCAAATGCTGAAGAAGAAGATGTCTGGGCTAATATTCGCATTGCAAAATTTTTTAATGCAGGTGCACTATTGCATAAATCATCCACTAATTAGTTGCCATAAAAATAAAAAAATAATTTAAGTTAGATTATTTTAAATTTTATATTGTATAATAAAAAAACTAAAAATAGTGATAATATAATTTACCAAGTGCCATGGTTATTCAGGAAGTAATGATGACTCTTTCTCCAAATCCCTTTTTGTGCTTCCTTGAACATTATGAGTTACATGCACTCATTTATTATTAATAAAAATAAAATAATAAAATATTATTTATATCATTTATAATTATTATCTCATTCCTAAATTGACTTACTCTAGATGAATTTGGATCTAATATTGAAAAAACATTATGTACAACTTCTATAATGAATTATTTATAAAATAAGAAATGTTACTTGCAACATGAAGAGGATTTTGAAATGATTTCTCCCATAGAATTTCTATCAAATTTATAATCCATCTGGTATTTCTTCCACTAAACTCCATGGCCTTTTTCATTACATTTCAGGACTTATAAAACAAACACATTATAGGAAAAACACCTCCTCATCCATAACTCTTCACACTTTATACATTGGCTTATAATTACACAAATTTTTGTAACATTTTCCTGAAACAAATGATTTAGAATCAAGATTCAATATTCTTACCTAATATTGTGTGACTTAATGGATGAGTTTCCTATTCATTAAATGTAAACAGAGTTTTTAGTCCAACCTTCTTCTTCAATAAGCTTTTAAGTACTATAAAATTTATAGGGAATCATGTTGTGTCAGGTCTAATAATTTTCTCTTTACAAATGTCCCTCATTAATGCAAGTAGCCAACCATGATTATATATGAAATTTATAACCATATTTCCTTGTAATATTACCTCCTTCATATAATCTCTTTTTGCAACTAACTAAAAAATGAGATCAATACAATGTGCTGCATAAGGTGTCCAAAAAATATTACACTTTTTCATTAACTTCTTTCCAGCTTTCATGTGTGCACTCCCATGATTTATGACAACTTGAATCACATGTTGCTTTCCAAATTCATTCACAATATCTTTCAAAAGACCATAAATATATTAATGATCTTTAATTTTGTTAGAGATATCAACAGATTTAAAAAAAATAGTGCTCCCTTTCGAGTACACCATAAAATTGATAATTGACAATTTAGTAGGACCTGTTCATCCATCACACACACATTTTCCATTTTGTCTTTAAATTATTCACATAATGTTGTATCACTTTCACCTTTTGCTCCAAATATTTATTTTGAATTTGATATGGTGTTGGGGGATTAACACCAATTTTAGTAGTTTAAGCACCTACCATTATATTTTTAAAAATGAGGGGATGCATCTTTTTTTAGTGAAAAATTATCATAAATGAAAAATTTTGCACACAAGCTTCCCATTTAGTCCTGTTTTTGCTCGCTATTGATATAATCTTTTATTATTTTTTGCTTTACTACACTATACTTAAAAAAAAAAGGAATAACTTTTGTGATTTTTGCATTGGTTGCTTAGTGATTTTACTGTGTTGGAGTCTGTTTGCATCAAGCTCAGTCATACTACTACTTCTTCCAGCCATCCCTTTACAACTAGTACTATCCACACCATATTTAAATTTTTGACATTGTTCTGTATCTTATTCAAATTATTTTGATTCACAATATGCTTGTCAGTTTGCAGCTCTTTCATGCGAAGCAATATCTGGAAGATAAATCATAATATCAACATCCTCATCCTTAGATGTATGTTAAATTTCATCGTTTGCTAGCCGCAACACACTACAAGAAAAAAGGGCTTTAGCAAAAGGAAATTATGGTCATAAAAATGTGAAAATAGATCACTAAAAACAATTTGCGACTAGAAAATGCCGGTTGCACGCAGTCATTATTGGCTCAGCCGCTAAAAGTTTTTTATGACCTGAAAACTAAGCGGTTGGAAACACTTTTTATGACCAGTCTTATTACGATTGCAAATAACAAACATTAACGACCAATTTTTTTAAGTATTTGCGATTGTGTACTAGTCGTTAAAGGACAAATATGTGTCAGGAAATCCATTATTTGTGACCAATATGAGTCTAACAATTACGACAGTAATACAGTCGTTAAAAATATATACATATCTTATATTTTCTTACCATTTGCAACCAATAAATTAGCCGCTATAAGAATTGATATTTGATTGCAGTATTTTTTTGAATTTGTTATACTAAACATTGATTGCAACCACATTATGGTCATTATTTTCATTCATCATAAATACATATAAAATAAATAAATAACAAAATAGTGAAAGATTTAGTAGAACAATACATTTCATAATATTTAAAGAGAGCTTACAATATTCAAATATTTAAGTTTACAAAATAATATTCATAAGTCAATGTATAACAATTAATACAAAATTATATATTTGTATGCAAAAAATCTAACATAGATTAAAAAAAAAACATGTATGAAAAACTTAATATATTCCTAAATCAAGTAGCAGTTGCATGAGATATGCATCATTTTTACACTTATTTATGCACCTGTAAAGAAAAATAAAAAAAAAAATTAGAATTCAAAATTATTTAATAACTTTATAGCATAATTAGAGCATACATACATAGCAAAATGTATTAGGAATCTAACAAATATTATCTTACAAATGTATGACATTTCAAAGAGTAAAAATCAAGTTATAAAATTCTATCCAAATAATTTTGCATTTTTGTAGCTATAATGATGTTCTTCTCTTAGTTCCATAGGGACCTTGAACAATCAAGTTGTGCCAAAATTATGATCCCTTGGTTGGATACAACTTACACTGCAGGGTTATTCATATCATGATTCCAATTGAAACATAAATAAATAGTGAAAAAGAAGTGCTTCAAAAGTCAACAACTTAGCTCATATGTTCCTGAAACTAGCTAAAGTTATCACTAACCATTGATTCAGTTGTAAAGCCTAATAAGGCATTAACAATAATGAATTCATCCAATGTACTAAGATATTATGCTCTCATCTTTGAATTAAGTAACATAAGTACTCATAAAATGCAAGCTAGACAAATAGATACAATAAAAATGTTTTGATATTAAACTGAGGCAAAATTGAGAAAGTAAAAGCATATTCTAATAATAAAAAATCAGTAATCTAACACACATATTCATAGAATAGATGATTTAAAATCACATGTTCCAAAAACTAATATTTTTCCATTTAGCATTCAAACTGGAGTGACCTTCTAGTTTTAGAAAGTTGCACTTTTCTTGGAAAATTCAAACTGAATGAGAAAATTGGTAAGGGCAGAACTTTGGAGACATTTTCCTAGTGATCCTATTACAAAAAAAAATAATAATTAAGAGCTAGAGATCAAATTCAAAATATTCAAAAAAAATAAAACAAACAACAAGAGCAACATCAATTTACAACGAAAAAAATGAGCATAGTGTTTATAAATTTCATAACAATTCATGTATGGAGAATAAACCAAGGGAAAAAGAAACTTGATGCTTTACATAAAGAAAATTCATAGTAATTACAAGAGTAAAATGACATAGAATGCTCTTAATATATAAAACATAATATAGAAAAATAATTCTATCCCTAGAATGATTTTCCATGATGGTTAAGAAAATTAAAATCCCATATTAGGAGCAACTTCATTAATGACAACTTGATGTTATTTGATGACCTTTATGATTTACAACTTGATGTTATTTTTCCCTTATAGTTTAACGTTTTGTAGAGGTAGAGTCTCATAAACTTTAGATTTATAGACTTGTTAGTCTTACATTCAAGGGCACTTATTTTGCATGCTAAAAATGTGTTCACTTGGAGAATTTTCTGTATTCATTTATTTAGAATTATGTTTTATATCCTTTGTACTAGGTTATAATAATATAATCTTAAATGTTTTATATCTTTTAAACTAGCTTTATATATCAAAATTTCCTGGCTAAGGACAAAGCAAAGATCTTGATGGAAGTAGAAAAAATAAGTGTTAATCCCTAATGTCAAAATCAAATAAGTTATTATTATTTTTTTATATCAACAATTGGACAAAAGAGGAATAGAAAATAATATATGAATACACCTAAGAATCAAACAACTACCACGAATTGCTTCATCAACTATAAATACTCCTAATAAAACAATATATAAATAATGATATGAAATTAAACATTTAGGTTTTATCACCCAAATTAAGTTTAGCTAAGAAGTTGACAAAACCCGCCACTAGTTTCAATCCCATGTGTCATTCACTCACCAATAGAACTTAAAACCAAAAAAATTCCATTATTGGATTTTGATCCATAAACCCATAATAGATATCAATCTAAAAAGGTATTCACTCTTTGTTCTTAATAAGCAAAAATAAAAAAAAGAAGAAAAATTAGGAAAAAAAAGAACATACAAGCATGGTCATTATAATATAAGCAATACTTAAAAAAACACACATACTAAGCTGATAATTTTTCAATTGTTGTACTGCTCTAATGCAGTCATAAGTGGTCTCTCTTATTGCACTGCTTGCTCTGTCATCCACTATAACTGTTGTTTTTCATTTTTATCAAAAGGATAAGCAATTTCTAATTATTATTTGCAATTTATTGATGATAATATGAGAAATGGAGGGTTAAGTTAGATGAGAGTTGAAAAAATAAGGGGCTAAAAGAGAGGGTTAGCAAGAGTTAGGGTTTGAGTAATTGCACCATCTTTACATTTAATTTATAGTACTGATGATGTTATAAATGATAAAGTAGGAAAAGTTGATATTGTGAATTTTAAGGATTTTTTAGACAATGTTTTGAGTTATGGATGGGCCTGAAGAAAGCAATATGTTTTTGTTTTTGTTTTAAGTTTTTTTTCTTTAGGGGTGGAAAATTGATCGTGGGAACTAGCTCATTTAGAGGCCTACTGTCTAAAATGAATTTGCAATCGTACTCTAAGCCTTTTAGTGAAAAGAATTTTTTTTCATCGCAAAAAAAAAAAAATTTCTTATATATTTTTACTACTGATTAATTAAATGGTCATTAAAACTCACTTTATTAGGACCATTTTAGATCGCTATGAATTGGTCATTAAAACCCAAAATTCTTATAATGACAAATTACCCCTCAATGTTTCCTTTATTTCATCCATTCTTTCCTTTTTTTTTTATCTTGATCTTTACTTTTCAACAAAGCTTTTCTTAGACAACTTTAGGAGGAGCCATAGGATATGGTGTTGTATGTGTTTTTAGATCCCATCTTGCTAAATGTTCTTTTAATCTAGTAATTCCACCACTTTGATTTATTTTTCCATAATATTTGCATACAGTTCGTCCAATTTTTTCAGGAATTGGATTCCTAGGCTCCCATTCAGGATCTTTGTCTTCCTTTTGACATTTTAAAATATAATATTGGTACAAAAGAAATAAAATAATTAATTAGCTTATATTTGTCTTAATAGATCTGTAGCCCCCTAAACTTGACAATTTTTACCACTTGAACACTTATACTTACACTTTTTCCATTTAAAAAACTTAACTTGCCAAAATAGTGATTTATAAACCATTTTTTGTAGATGTGACAAAATACGTGCAGTTAAAGTGACATGAAAAAATTGATGTTCCTTAATGTATAATGGGTCTTTTAAACTCTTATTCACTATCATCTTCTTCACTGAGCTTTTATCTCTTTTTTATTCTTAATATCAATTATAATAAAAAAAAAAATGCTAATGTGCAAATCCTCTACTTATGGAAATATAAAAGAAAATCTAGACATTCGTCCGTAATAATATCTTATTTCTTAAAAGTACCCATGCACTCATGAAGACTCATAATAATGTCCTCTGTGGTTATTTTCAATACTTCAGTTTCATTACAATACACTGAAAAATAATGCAATACCAATGGATGTCTTAACAAAGGGCCTAATTCCAGTTCTTTAAACTGCTTTATACCCTCATTCTCATAGATTTATGCCTTCAAATCATACATTGATGTAATTCTCCAGATCACAACAGAGTAATGAATAAATGCATTAATCTAAATTACCAAAACCACAAAAAAGGGAAAACTGGAAAATGTTCATAGATATTCAAATAACATTAAAAATTCTAATTGGATGGTGAGAATATAAAAGAATAGGACAAGCATACAACAAACTTGAAGAAAATGAGAAGCCAAACCAAAGTAGCTAAATAAGTTATACTAATTAGGGAACATGTAGTTAGACACCAGAGCTTTTAACTATGTGGTAAAAGCAAAAATAAATTAAATTGCAAAAAACCTAAGTGGTAGAGTCGACCATGCTTGCTAACTAAGAGTTAGTTGAATTGTGAATTAGCCACATCACAACACCAGATTGGCCAAGGAACTCCTTTATTCAAGACTAAACATGAAATCCTTTAATTTTTCTACTGTTCTTTTCATTTTACATGATGTTTCAGCAAACCTAGAGGATTCATGCTAACTGTCTCAAAGTTAAAAACATAGAAATCATGACTAAATCTTTTAATAATAAAGAACAAAAGTAAAGCCAATACATCTCCACTATAAAATAAAGTTATATGAATGTAACACAGATTAAGGATCATTAAATAACACAGACTTTGAACAATAAACAGTAACCATCTAAAAATTTAGGCACTCAAAAAATCATAAGAATATAGAATAAAGGGAACTAAATTGAAGAAAAGAAAATTTGAACTTTCTCCATTTATCTAGATGTGAAGACGAGTTGGGCTTCTTAAATTGAATAACACCTTCCAAAGGAATATTTTCTTCACCCACAAAAATAGTTGCATCGGTAAAGGGAGGTGAATTATTGTTATTAGTGCTAGAAATAGATTGCTTAGCTGTTACAGAAGTTATGGAATCAACACTTCCATTAGCCTTGGGAATAGTGAGATTATAGTAAAAGGATTTTCTTGCTTGGAAATGAATTTGGGCCCTCATATAGTAGAATTATTAGAGAAGAAGATAGTTAGTTTTTATGGGTGAATTTGAGAGGAGACCTATGTTTGAGAGTGGATGTACATCTTCTAGTTGATACAGCTCGTCCTGCACCTTGGCTTACCAACAACATTTTTGAGATATATGGTGAAAATTAGGGTTTGGAATTTGGGGGATAATTCTTCTATGAGCTTTTAATCTACTCAATTCAATTTTAAGCTTCTTTTTTTTTTTCTTTTACTGTTAACTAATGTTACTTGGCTTGAGTATTATTACGTGGCATCGTAATTAGTGCCTAGAGAAGCATGTGCTTCATTGCTTTAATAATTTTATAGAAAATGGTTTATAAATCACTTTTTGGACAAGTTAAGGTGTCTAAATGGTAAAAGTGTAAATATAAGTGTTAAAGTGACAAAACTTGTCATGTTTAGGGGGCTGTGGATGTATTAAGCCCTTGTTTTATTGTAACACATGTCTTAGAAAATAATCATAATGATTGTCTTTCCTAAAAAAAATAAAACAAGCATCAAATATTAAATTATTATAATTATTTTTAAACTAACTAAAAAAGTATACAACACCAATTTTTATTTAAATATTATATAACAAGTGGCACCTATTTTATTTATTTTTAACTCAATTAATTTTTATAAGTTATATACATACTCTTACATAATTATATTCCATAAATTAATTATAATGAAGATAATAACTTAAATATGATAGAGACAATGTGTTTAAATTTTAAGTCCTATGGACTTTTATTCATGTAAATAATAAAAATAAAATGTAAAAAATTTATTAATATTTAATAAAATATAACTAATTGAAAGTTCTACTTAAACTTATGCTCCATTTGTTTGCTGAAAATAAGTCAAAGAAAAATAAATTGTTAGTCAAATGAAAATCACTTCAAAACAATCGAAAATGATTTCCCATTCTAAGGATGGGAAATCATTTTCCAATATCTTTGCTCCTTATTTATTATCTTGTCTTTTATTTTTCAATGTCTGTCTTTTAGTATTGCAGCTAAACATTAAAAAATATTTTCTTCTAGAGAAAATATTTTCCAAAGATAAAAACGGAGCCTTAATGAGTTGTAATATTCCTAAAAATATTAATGAGTTGGAATATTTGTAAATTGAAATAAGTAAAAGATGAAAAAACCATCTCTTTCATATATATAAAAAAGTTCTAAAATAATTTAAAGTATATTATTAGTTTGTTAATTATCATCATTCTTTATTTTTTTTAATAGTTTAGACATATTATTTTTTTAATAAATGAAAATTAATTCAACTAAATGAATAATAATATAAAAATTAAAATGACAACGTACCTCATTAAGAAGATGAAAAACAATTCACATAAAAGATGAAGCTCTAATAAAAAAAAATGAAGCTCTTACTACAAGGCCTAAGCTAATGAATTGATATTTTAGTTGCTTCAACAATTTACACTCTTAGAGTATAATATAGGAAAAATTATACAATTGATGCATGAACTTTTTAATTTTTGCTATTTTGGTTGTTAGACTTTTTTTTTTTTTTTTCAATCAAGTGTCTAAACTCCTTATTTTTGTCTTAGTTTGGTGCTTTTGACTGGCATATGGTGGCCGGAGTGCTAACTAGACATTAGTGGGACCCACTTTTTACGAGTAAGAAGACTGTTGGCATGACACATCATATAAGGCAGCCAATTTGTCTACAATACCCTTAATTCATCCTCTTCCACATAAAGGAATTAGGGCAAAAAAAATTTTGCAATTTAGATTTTGCAATGAAGGACAGTAGAAGAGGTGCAAAAAAACATCTTCCTTTCTCTTATTATTTATGTTTCATCTCCATCATCTTCTTCTTCCTTTTCTCCTACTTTTTTTTGTCTTTGTTTCCATTATTAACTTTAATCTCTTTGTTTTAACTTTCTTCCTTCCCTTATGGCTATCTATGGCGAAATGGCAACTGATGTGAACTCTCTTTTTAGGGTTTTTTGTGGATACAATGATGATCGAATGGTCAATAATGGTGGCTTTGATAACTAAATATTTGTTTGGTATTGGTGATTCTTTATAGTATAATAATTAACAATTGGACCATGATTTGTAAGTGCCTAACGACTGGGAAAAATGACTTGAAGTATAGTCACAGTGATGGTTTGTATTATTATTATTATTAGGCATAATACATATGTAGCTACCTGAACTTGCCACGATTGATCATTTTGCCCCCTGTACTTTCACTTTTGCCAGATTGCCACCTGAACTTGGCTATAACCTTATTTATAAACACCTTTATGCTTTGCTAGCAAAGTATGTGTGATTAATATCTTTGTAGTGTGTGAAGTGAAGAGAAATAAAGCGACAAGCAACCCTAATCCGATAAAATCTTAAAATATAAATTAATTAATAATAATTAAAAAAATTATCCCTCACTCTTTCATCTTCTAATGTAAAAAAAAGGCCACCACTTCTCAATTCTAATGCTCTTCTCCTTCTCTCAATTCTCTGTCACTTTCCCTAGAGAATAATTTCATTTTTCATTTTCTCAAGGCTGGAATCCTTCTACTCTCCCCGAACTAGATGATTTTGCTAGAAACATCACCACCGCCACTGTCGTCAGCGTCGCTTCCACAGATGGAGATGTTAATGGCATTGTTAGTATTGTTAATAACCACAACAACGCTGATCAATGTATTACAAAATCACAGTGACTAGAACAAACGTTTAAAGATATCGTACAATTTAACAACTTTGGCAAATAAAATATTTGTAAAACCTAAGAAAAAGAAAAGGGTCAATTACAAAGTAAGAAATTAAATTTAGAAAATGAAAGATTCAGGAAAATTGCATATAAGTACTTAAAGCTTGGCATTAGCTAGTAATGGGTTTGTTTTTTATGCATGATAGTCTTGGTGCACATCCCTTTCTTCTTCTACTTATAATTGCAAGAAACCTCTTTGGCTTAATACATGTTGACCTCCTTCTTGGTCATGACCTTCTTTTTAGTGCCAATGAATTGTCCTTTATTGGGCAGAAGTTGACATTTTAACATCTTTTGTCCTGGTCACCTTGCTAGTTGCAACTCGGTTGTTATAATTCTTGATGGCAGTGGCATGTACTTGCTTGTTAGATTTAGAAGATGGTAGTTTAACGTTGAGGGTGCTTAAGCTAGCTTCTATTGTTAAATTATTCTTCTTCTAAGTTATAAAAAATGGGATGCTATGAGTGATAAATTTTGGCTTTGAGGGATTGGAGTAGTGTTCTTTTTGCTATAAGCAGAGGAAGGAGGAACCATTTAAAATTTTTTCAAGGAAATGAAGAAGAATAAAAGTACTATTGAAAATTTAATAAAGTTAGTAGAGAGAGAGAGAATTTATATAAAGGTGTAATTTCTTTTCTATTTCCACTATTGCGAATTAGTACCAACAAGGTCATCAATTTTTGGCATCACCTGATAATGTATAAATTAATTTGTTTAGATTAAAATCTCAAATATCTCAATTGATCATTGAAGATTCTTCACAGAGTACTAATAAATAAAGATTAGATGTTATTAAACAAACCTAACTTCCAAATCTTTTTAAAACGGGAAAATTGGGCAGAATCATCTAAAGCTAATATGATAGCTGATACTATCACCATTTATTCAAAGTAGAGAGCGATAGGAGAATAATGATGATAGTAATGACAACAAATCATAGCTAGGTCTTTTAAAAAACAACAAGGATCAATCTTAAGACTATGTGCTTCAATTTGAGCCACCATTTGTAAGTAATGAAGTTAGGGTTGCTCGAATCGACTCAGAGGAAGTATAAAAGGAAGCAGATAGATAGATGGAAGAATACATTGGTTAGAAGCATGTTGTAACTAATTAGGAGTTAAGAGGTTTAAAGTTTCACTTAGGCAAAAGTTAAATTTTCACTTTTTACATGTGTTGTCCATATGTCATTTGAGTCAACGCCACTAAAAAGCACGCGTAATATTTATTTTCCACCCTCTTGATAGGTGTTTATAAATAAGGTTATAGCAAAGTTTAGGTGGCAATCTAGTAAACGTGAAAGTACAGAGGGTGTAGATGGTGGGGTTCAACGCGCGCATAAGATCTTAGCAACTGCGACACTATTTAAGCTTAGGGTTCTAAAGAACACATTAACCACTGTCACAAAGACATGTTGTGGAGATGAGGAGTCACCACCCAGGATAATAACTGAGACAAATCGAAAAATGGTGGTACTCGATTCCCTAAAAGAAGGCCAACACCATAACCAGGAGATTTTGGATATAGAATACTAAATTCTTTCAGTCTTGTGTTCATTTATAATTACTTTATGAATTATTATTTTACTCTTTATTTACATACAATTTCATATAAACCCTTATTAAAATAATCAACTCCAGGCAAATTAATCATGAAATATACAAGTAAACAATGCATTCATCATAATCCCTAGGTTAGTCTAATCTACATTGATTTTAATTAAATGAGCTAAATCTACATATTTAATTTATAAGTGAGTCTACAGACTAATGAGCCTAATTCTTATTTAATTTTAATTAAGTGAACCTAAGTCTATTTATTTTAATTCTAAAAATGGGTCTAAATCTATAAATTATAAAATATTTAAATTAATGAGCCTAATTCTACATATTTTAATTCTAAAGTAATCATAAGTCTACAAATTATGGAAAAGGCTTAAATTAAATGGGCTAAGTGTAAATTAATTAAATTAAGTGGGCTTATGTCTAATTTAACTAAATGGACCTAAGTTATCTCTACCTTAATTTCTAATTAATTATGGGCCTCACACCAATTTTAATTAATTAAACCTAAAGAAACCTAAATTTATTTAAATGAATTAAAGCCTAATCTGGGCTTAAGACCCAAAACACATAAAAAGAATAAATAAGCCCAATAATAATAAAAAAATATATAAAACAATCAAATAAAAGATCAAATAATTAATCAAACTTATTTCTTCTAAAAACCCTAATTTAATTAAAGTGACCGTGAACAATTAATAAAATGAATAACAATCAACCTAATTCTAACCACTTAAGCCTAATCCGATTTTAATAAAAAAAAACCCTAATTATCTCTATAGCCATTAATTTTGATTAATTACCCAATTAAAAACCCTAATTTTATTAACCGATTAATTAAAATAAAACATATGATCACACAGATGATTCCATTATTCCCACTATTAGGGCTATTACAATGAAATATTGAGAATAATAAAAAATTAAGAAGAATTAATACAATCCCAAAAAATAAATAAAAAAAGACAATAATAAACAATTAAATAAAAATCCTAAAAACTATATTTAGCTACGAGGTTCCATCTATGACATTCCATAGACCTCTATGGATTTGGTCCTCAAAGTATGATCATCATGTAATCCCCTCCATAATCACCATCACAAAAGGGTAAAACAATGATTAGTGAATAAAATTATAATAAAAATTAAATAAAATTAAAATTCAATAAAATCAAAAGAATAAAAGAAAAGAAAAATAAAAGAAAGTAGGGAGAAGATAATGTTTATGGATGCTGAATAAATTACTCATCAGACTAGTAAGATCACCATTGTTTTTAGTAGGCCTTTAAGAATTTGTTATTCTTCTTCTAAAAAATCTCCAACCATTAAATCACCAAGAATTTTTTGTGTACTGCCCAAAAAAAAGTCTATAGATCCTTAGGAAGAAGAGAACCAAAATTGCAAAAAAAGGTGCTGAGGATTGAGAATTCCTTCCTTTTCCAAGAGCTTAAGATCTCCTTTTATAGGAAAAACCAAAAAACCTAGGTCCTATATGTATGTAAGAATTTCAATTTTAAAAGGACTTTATTTCCTGAAAATTTAGATAAATTCCAAAAATAAATTTAAGAAAATTTTTTAGCCAATTAAAACTTAGGAAAAATATTTTTTATTTTCTATAAAAATACGAAAAAGTACGGAAAACACATAATTCTGACAAGAATTCCAATCAAAATTACAGAAATTCGATACATTTTTTACTTTTAATTATAAAAAGACCCTTAAAAGAATTTAAATTTTTCAAATAGGTCTCAAAAAGTATTACAATCAAGTTCTTAAAAAACCAATTAAACTCTTCTTAAAAATGCATTCTGACTTTTAAGGTTTCAAACTTCAAGTATTGAAAACTTACTTATAACATTTTCATCATTGGAGTCCTTCGTTGCATCCATATTTTACTATCCCGAAATTGGGTATTTATAGGGGTCAAAATGATCAATCGTGGCAAGTTTAGGTAGCTGCATATGTATTATGCCTTATTATTATTATCATTATCATCATCATCATCATCATCATCATCTGGGCATATATTTGTTTTTTGAGTAATTAATAATGGAAGTTTTTTTTAATAGATTTGAGTACAGATTTTTGTACTGTATATCTTGAATTTTGTTGAATTCTTTAATTAGTTTTCTCTATTTTACCTAATCCTTTGTTTTGTTTCTTGGGAAATAGAGAGAGAAAGAAATAAAATAAAATAGTCATATTGATTAGTTATCATCTTTACAAAGGGGTAAAGCCTACAACTTGAAGTTTCATTTTTCTTTTCATTTATTTTTTTTCAATTTAATTGCTTGATTTTCATAGATAATTTATTTGAAAATGAAAGTTCTTGAAGTGATATATAATTATGTCAATAAGAGTATTGAATGGCAGAGGACAGAAGGGCTGCCATTATCCTTTTCATTTAATAGTGTTCTTTAATGCTCTAAAACCAATGATCCTACATGTAAATATAGATTATAACTATATTCATTGGTTCCAAATTAAGTATTTATTTCACATATAAATGGCTTGAAGAATTTGTTTAATTTTCTTGCATGATACATGTTCCAATTTTATTTTTCATTTGTAATAGCGGTAAGCCTACACCTAACTTATGGATGTTTGTTGAGTTCTTTGGAAAAAAGGAGATGCTGCTACTCTTTGTTACTCCATACTCATGTTTTACTTTTTTTTTCCTAATTCCTTGTTATGGGGAGGATGAATTAAGGGCATTTTAGACAATTTAATTGTCTAATACATGTGGCATGCCAAATGTCTTTTTACTTAGAAAAAGTGGATCCCATGAATGTCTAGTCAGCACTCCGGCCACCACTTACCGCGCATAATCACCAAATTGAGACAAAAGTAAAGAATTTAGACACTTGATTACCAAAAAAAAAAGTCTAACGACCAAAATGGCAAAAATTTAAAAATTTCAAACATAAATTGTGCAGTTTTTCCTATAATATATAATGAATTTAGATGCCTCATACTTGACATAGTTTTTCAGATATTGTTCTCTACTTTTGAAAATTTTCCAATCCTTTCATTATTGTATTGTACATGGATAAATTATAACAAAATGTGGAGACTAACATTTCATTATTTATATATTTTTATGCATGATAAAAAATGTAGAATCTTTTCACATGTGAATACATATAATTATGTTATTGACATTGTCTGATATTGTAGAAAATTTTTTTCCTTCATTATTTCTTTTAACTTACATGTGCATTATTTTACTATTTCTTTTTTCGTCTTCTATCATTTGATGTGTCTTACGAAAGACAAAAAAAAAAAAATTAGAATCTTATTGTTTACATGTGAAGAGTATAACATATAATTGTGCTATTGAATTTACTCTTAGAGACTTTTTAATTTTCTATTTCTTTTGTCCAAATTGTCTTATACTAGCATGATTTTGGGTTTAAATGTTTATAGAAGTGACAAAAACTTTTAGTTTGTACATTTTTTAATTAAATATGAATGATATAAAAATTATCAAAAAAATAAATAATTGATTAACCAAGTCTCTACAAAGTTTTTATTTATATGAATTGCGATCTTACCAATTTTTCATTTTATATTAAATCAATATATCCATGGATATTTCAAATATATTGATGATATATTCGACACATCGTTATTTTTGTTATGAATTCTTTCAAGTCAGAAATATTTCCTTAATATCATGGATATTTTCTGATATTGTGAAATTTTGTGTGAAATATTGTTAAAAGGATATAACCTATTATTTCAAGACCCATGGATATATGATACATCTAACGATATTTTGATATTTAAGTACATGGTATAGATCATATTTCATGACAACTATGGTTATTACTCTAATGAATACATGAAATTAAAAAAAATGATTAAAAAATTTGTAAAAAAGAAAAATGATCAACCTATGCTAAAATCTCAAAGGACTAATTGTCTAAACTTTGAGAATTTTTGAATACTAGATTCTAAAGATCTAATACTAATACTGAAGAACCATGAAAAGTTCAAATGTCTAAATTCTAAAGACATTAAATTGAGTTCTAATATTAAAGATTCAATTAGCAATAACAATTTTTTTGGGTGGACAAATGGGGAAATTAGCCTAGAAACCAAAACAAACACAATATAGAAATAAGTCTATTATAGTAAACACCCTTGACCTCATGATCCAACCACCTAAGAATATTACCAGGAGGATATTAAAGCCATTGACATTTGACATTTTATAGGAATCTTGGAAGCTTCAGAAGCCATGATATCGGTTATCGATTATAAAGTTTGCCTCTTTATACACATGCTAAATTTCTAGTCCCTAATTCCTTTTGCAACTTATCTTAATATTCTGAATAATTAAAGAATAACAATTTACCCTACTACTTCTTGTTGAAGCAGTTGATAAACACATTTACTATTTATTTCTAAAATGACATTTCTCTATCTAAAGTCCTAAGCTAATTCCAACCCTACATATACTCCCTAAAGCTCCACCATATGCCTTAAAGCAACACCAATATTCATCATAAGGCCTCCAAGCCATCTTCACACATGTATCCCTTACTAAACCACATATTATTGCAAGCTTAAAGCTTTTATTCATTGCACCATTAGTATTCATTTTCATCGAAAGTGTGTTAGGTAGTCTTCAATCAATCATTTTCTGCATTTGAAGGCCACTAGAAGTTGTGAACTGACCAAAAATATTATAGCTATGATTTATCTCCACCATATGATTCTTAATTTCAATAATCTTATTATTGTGGTCACCATTATGTTAAAATACTGTATTATTTCTTAATTGCCACATACGCATTGTCACTCCAAAAATAATGTCGTACTGCTATTGTCAGATAAGTTTTCCTTCATCCATTCCTTTAAATTCATCGAATAAAAGGCTGACATATATGCTTGTAGATGGCGGGGTTCAGCATACGTCCAAGATTTTAGCAACCACGACACTGTTTGAGCTCAAGGCTTTAGAGAACACACTAACCACTATCACAAAGACATGGCGTGGAGATGAGGAGTCACCACCTAGGGTAATAACTGGGACAAATCGAAAAGGTGGTACTCAATTCCCTAAAAGAAAGCTAGCACCACAACCAGGAGATTCTGGATACGGAATATCAACTTCTTTCGGTCTTGTGTTCATTTAGAATTACTCTATGAATTACTATCTTATTCTCTATTTACATGCAATTTCATATAAACCCAAAACAATAAACTCCAAGGCAAACTAGTCACGAAATATACAAGTAAATAATGCATTCAATAAATCACATAATCCTTAAGTTAGTCTAATCTACATGGATTTTAAATAAATGAGCTAAAGTCTACATATTTTAATTTATAAGTGAACCTAAAGGCCTAATTCCTTTTGATTTTAATTAAATGAACCTACGTCTATGTATTTTAATTCTAAAAATGGGCCTAATTCTACATGTTATGAAGGTATTTAAATTAGTGGGCCTAATTCTATACGTTTTAATTAAATAATGATCTTAAATCTACAAATTATGAAAAAGGTTTAAATTAAGTGAGCTAAGTCTAAATTAATTAAACTATATTAGGTGGGCCTATGTCTAATTAACTAAATGGGCCTAAAGATATTTATAATCTAAAATCTAATTAATTATGGACCTAAAAATATATTTTAATTAATTAAACCTAATTAATTATTAAGTGAGACAGGCTAAAAGAATTACCTAAACTTAAATAAATAAATCAAGACCTAAAGTGGGCTTAAGGCCCAAAACACACAAAAATAATAAATAAGCTCAAAAACAAATAAAAATACAAGAAAACAATTAAATAAAATCAAACAAATAATTAAATGATTCCTTACTAAAACCCTAATTTTTATTAACATACAACCTAAATTAATCTACTTCCTCCATTAATTTTAAATAATTACTTAATTGAAAACCTAATTTTTACTAATCAATTTAATCAAAATAAACATGCAACCATACATATAATTTTATTACTCCCACTATTAGGGCTATTACATTAATTCATAAAATAATTAATAAAATAAATAAAACAAAAAGCAATAAATAAAATAAAGATAATAAAAATAAATAAAACCCTAGAAACTAAGTCTCTATGAGGCTTTATCCATAGTTTTCCAATGACTTCTCATGAATTCATCCCTCTCACATGATTACCATGAGTTTTCCTCCATAATCACCACAAAAAAAGATAAAATAATGATTAATGAATAAATTATGATAATAACTTGAAAGAATAATAATAAAAATAATAATGTAAAATAATCAATCAAATAAATAAATAAATAAAGAATAGAAGAAGATGATATGCTTCTGGATAATTTAGGGTGCTCCTTAGATTGGTAGTTCACCGTTCTTGACAAATCTTCGAATCTTTTTCTTCAAAAATTCTTCACGAGTCTTGAATTAATTGTTAAATCAAAAGGAATTTTTGTAAAATATTCAAGAGAAAATTACGTTTTTTAATTTTTCTCCCGTCTCTTCTCCTTCTTTTTTTTTCTCCCTTTTATGCTTTTTCTCCTCTCCTACTGCTTCCCTTCCTTGCTTTTTATAGTAGAACCAGGAAGCCTAACCCTAATCCTAATGTGATTCTAATTCCTAAAGTGTATTTAGGAATTTTAAATCGGGTAGGATTGAGTTAATTAAGAAGTTTAAACCAATTAAAACAATAAATTGGAAGTAATTAAAAATAAGAAAAAATAGAAGAATTCAATTTCGACCGGGATTGTGTAATTCCGATCAGAATTGTTGTAATTCCGATTGGAATTATGGAATTCCAACACACTTTTTTTTAACATTTAATTACAAAAAGGCCCCCGAAAAAATTTAAATTTTATAATTAGGTCCTAAAAGAATTTTACGATTTAGTCCCTGAAAATATTAAATCATTCCTTTAAAAGCTGCATTTAAGCCCTTAGAATTTTTTAAAGATTAAGTATCGAAGACATGTTCATCATTGGAGTCCTTTGCTGTATCCATAACATATCATCCCGAAATTGGGTGTCTACAGTTGCCCCCCTTTGTTGCTGTTTGCTCAAAAAATTACGACAAAGCAAAATAGCACCTAATTTTTAAATTAAAAGTTAGAATACTTACCTGCTCCTTGAAGTTTCTGCTTGTGAATTTGCCATACTCGGATGTACAATGTTTCAAATGACATATTATACTCGGTCATATGATATTGATTATACTCGGTCGTATAACCTTAGATGAATGAAACACATTGTACTCGGTCGTACAATGCTGACTATACTCAGACGTATAACATTGAATTGAAAAAAAATTACATCATACTCGATTGTATGATGTCGATTATACTCGGTCATATAATCGATTAATGATACATTACACTCGGTTGTATAATGCTGACTACACTTGGTTGTATAGTCTGTTTTGAAAAGGAACATCACACTCGGTCGTATGATGCCGATTATACTCAGTCGTATAATTGATTGAGGATACATTGCACTCGGTTGTACAATACTGACTACACTTGGTTGTATAGTTTATTTTGAAAAAGAACATCACACTCGGTCGTATGATGTTGATTTAAGTCATTACAATAATGTTTCAACACAACACAAATCTATAATAACAATAATACAAGTTGCATAATCAACTACTGTGCTATCTAGAATTTGATTACATAATGTCCAAATCAAATAGACATACATAATGCAGTTAGTGAAAAAGAAACCCGAAGCAGATGATGACCAGTACTAGGCAAACTGTGAGGTCCTAAAAAAATTGACGAAATTAGACTTCACTGAGTGAATCAATTTTTATAAAATGCATGCTCATTTGAAAACATTTGTTAAAACCCTTTTTGAAAAAAAAAGTAAAATAAATATAAATATTTAAAAATTATTTACTTTAATGTAAAACTCTAGTACCAAATCATATAAATTTATTATTTTAGTAAAAAGTCTGGTAGAACACCTAGACCATCAAACTCTAATAGCCACTTGGCTCATTTATTCCAATTGATTGTTGGTTATTGAGAGCAAGCTTGACCAAGGTCCAGCCATAGTCGGTCTCTCATTCCAAATGATCACTAGCACCCAAAAATCATGCTCAGTTAGTGCCTAACCAGTATCATACCTCTACCTAGAGAGCAAGCTCAACCAGAGCTTCACAATAAGCACACATCTTTTAAGAGAGCAAAGCTCAACCAGGGCTCGCATTTCACAAATCTTGCCTAAAGAGCAAGCTCAACCAGGGCTCTCAATTCATAAATCTTGCCTAGAGAGCAAGCTCAACCAGGGCTCACAAATTATTCAATGGCCATATAAATAATTATTACTGGTGCGCATGCAGTCCTAGTGACACCCACCAGGTAGCATATTCTATCATTCTTTCCAAATCATTTAAATTATAGTAAATAAAATAAAAAAATAAAGTGAAATAAAACAAATTCCTTAAAGCATTCTTCAATTACTATTCATGATAAATAATGAAATAATCATGCATGTAGCAATATAAATAAGTTCACAAATAATTCATATAATCATTTCGTCATTATTTAAATCATATGAAAATATATAAAAAAAATTGTCACAACACACATCCTATAAAATCAACTCATAGAATGAGCGTGCTGGGCAACATGTCTTCTACCACCCAAATGCTACAGCTTTACTCCCAGAGTTCTCTAAAATAAATAACATTTATTTAAAATATGCTTATATAAATAAATTCATAAAATTCTCAAAATTTAATAAAATCATGAGATGATGAGGTTGACTTGATCTAAGACACAAAGCTATACAGACTTGAAATTAACACCTACTAATGTCATATTTTACGAGAAATCTATCAAAAATTCGACAGAGTCTCATTTGTAAACGACATCTCTCTACCGAAGTAAAGCCATTCCTACATAAAAAAAACAGCACTTCTAACAGTCTCATAACTCAACAAATTCGAGTTGGTTCCCACACTACACTTATGCCCAACCGATAATCACAATTCATGACATAAATAAAGAAAATAATATAATTTTCTCAAATCACCAAAATATATCATAAAAATATAAAAGAAATTATTTTCCAAATAAAAAAATAAAATTCCTAGCTTATAAATAACATTTTGCTAATGAATTCTGTTAATGGAATAAAATTCCATTTTGCAATTAAATTAGCATAAATTGTAAATAATGATCAAAATCACTCAATTTTATCATAGAAATAATAAAATACTCATTTAAGCTCAAAAGATAATATATAAATTTATTATTCGTTTAATTTCCCAAAATTACTACTAATTAACTAATAATTGAAGTGTAATTATGAAAAATAATTTTATACTTTTATTATTTAAAAATCTGTCTAAAACAAAATAATTAACAATAAATTCAATTAAAATTAAACAATTCACCAATTTCTAATAATTTTTCAAAAATACATAACAATACATAAATTTTAAAAATTCATATCTTAAATTCTATACATAATTTCATAAAACTTTCTTTACAAAGTTTAATCTACATAACATATAGAATTTATTAAAAATATAAACACACCCGGGTTCATAATAGTAACCTAGAACAATAACCGAATATCGAAATAGTAACCCGAAATCCAACAATTCCAGAAAATTAGTAAAATTCAAGAAATGTGTAAAATGGACTTATAAATATCCTAAATGTGATTTTTTTTAGACTAAAGAAATTATCTTTAATGATTAAACTAATTTAAATGGAAATTAACTAATTTCCATCGCAACCATTCCGAAATTTATTTCTCAAAATCCGTAAAGAATTTGACTAAACTCTTTATACAGAAATTGAACACCACAATTTATTTTATTTTTTAAAAAATTATTGCATGCATTTATCTCGGGGTCGACACTGTTCATTCATCGGTGTTCGGGTGGGACCCACTAGATCCTCACTGAAAACACAACACTCGGATGAACAAATTATATCAATAATTGGTAGAACACAATAATAGCCTCAAATGTACCAAAAAACAATATAGATTTACAAATAAAAAAAAGTAATGGAAATTAACAAAAAAATTCATAAAATATTCTACTGACATAAATCGGGTGCAAGGTCAGTACTTATAGATTCTTAACAATGAGAGGAACATAATGGAGGCAAGCCCATCACCTGAAACCCGCCGAAATGGTGCTAAAATGCCAGAAGAAGGCCAACTATTCTTCACCTTTCTAGGCGATTTCTGGATAGTTTCTTACAAAATAAAAATTATGGAGAGGATGAGGAGGATGAGACGAATCTACCATTCAAATTTAAGGTGAATCAAAGTTTGCTTGGGTATTAAACGAAAAAGGAAAAAAAAGAAAAAAATGGTATTAAAATGTAATTTAATCTCAAAACATACAAAAATTTCGCTAGAAGCTTCACTTTTGCTTACAAGCACTCCTTTTTAAAAGCAAATGGACCTTATGTGTCCATGAATCATTGGCCACCATTTCTTTTTTTTTTAAATCAAACATAAAATATATATTTAAATCAAATAATAATCACAATTAGTACCAAAATAAAGTAGTAGTAGTAGTAGTAGTAGTAATAATAATAATAATAATAATAATAATAATAATAATAATAATAATAATAATAATAATAATAATAATAACAATAACAATAACAATAACAATAACAATAACAATAACAATATGACCTCAATAGTAATAATGATATTAATAAGGAAAATAGTAAAGATAATAATAATAGAATAATACTAATAAGGATAATAACAATAAGAAATGAGATAACAATATTCATAATAATATCAAGAACAATAATATTATTGATATCCAAAAATTTGGTTTATTATATTCTTCCCTCCTTAAGAAAATTTGTTCTCGAATTTTACATAAGTATTGAAACAAATAGGGGTATTGGCTCATCATATTGACCTCCATCTACCAAGTGCAAATCTTCCTCTGCATGATTGTTCTATAACACTTTCACCATAGGAATCTCTTTAGTTTGAAGCTGACAGACTTGTTGATCCATAATCACCACTGGGTACTATTCATTTATCAAGTCTTAACTGAGCTCCATTGTCTACGATCGAAGAACATGTCAAGGATTAGAGATGTGCTTTCTTAACGTCGAGACATGGAATACTGGATGAATATACAACAACTCTAGCGGCAACATTAGTCTATAAGCTACATCACCTACTCACATAATATATTCCATGAATACACGACATGGAATATTAGATGAATATGCGACAACTCTAGCGGCAACACTAGTTTATAAGCCACATTGCCTACTCTTGATCAAATTTCAAAAGGTCTAATATATCTTAGAGTTAGCTTGCCTTTCTTACCAAATCTCATAATCCTCTTCATTAAAGACACCTTAAGAAACACCATGTCTCCAATAGAAAATGACACATCCTTCCTCTTAGGATCAGTATAGCTCTTTTATCAATTAAAAGATATGCTCAATCTTTATTGGATAATAGGGATCTTCTTTGAAGTCACTTGCACCAATTCTGGGCCTATCAAGTGTCTCTCACCAGCTTTCCAACACATGGGTGATCTACACTTTCTTTCATGCAATGATTCATATAAGGACATTCAATACTTGGATGATAACTATTGTTATATGCAAATTCAATCAATGGTAAGTGGAAATCTCATTGACCACCAAAGTCTATCACACACATTCTCAGTATATCTTCTAAAGTCTGAATGGTCCTCTCAGACTGACCATCAGTTTAAGGATCAACTGAAGTCTAGTCTTGTACCCAAAGCCTTCTACGATTCTTGCTAAAAGACTGAAGTAAAGGTTGGTCCTCTATTTGACACTATACTTTCTGGCACTCTATGAAGCCAAACAATTCAATTGACATACAACTTTGCTAACTTGTCAATAGAATATGTCTTCTTAACTGGCAAGAAGTGAGTTGACTTAGTTAACTTGTCAACTATTAGCCATATAGCATCATAACCTCCAGTTGTATGAGGCAATCCCGTCATAAAATCCATAGCAATCATATCCCCCTTCCATTGTAGAATGGGTAACTGTTGTAGTAATCTAGAAGGTCTTTGATGTTCTAATTTCACCTACTGACGTGTCAAGCACTTGGATACAAATTCTGCAATGTCTCTTTTCATCCTATTCCACCAATATGCATATTTTAAATCACGGTACATTTTAGTAGAACTGGGATGAACTCTGTAAGTGGAAAAGTGAGCTTTTTCCATAATTCCTTTCCTCAATTTATTTACATATGTTACACATAACTTAGTGCCCAAACATAGCACACCCCCACTATTAATTACAAAGTCTCTGGATTAACCTTGCTGAACCTCGGACATTATTCTTTATAATTGTGGATCCTTTCTCTAAGCTGCTTTTACTCTAAGTACACTGATTATGCTCTAAATAGAGCTAAAAGACATTTCTTGGTTACCTTCCATTTTAACCCTTGATCAATCAACTCATATAATTCTTTAATGATTAGCCTCCTTTTTGAGCTAATGTGAGTAAGGCTTCCTACTGACTTTCTACACATGCATCAGCCACCACATTAAATTTACTTGGATAATAAAGAATAGAGCAATCATAATCTTTTAAAAGTTTAATCCACCTCATTTGTCTTATATTCATATCTCTTTACTAGAAGATGTACTTTAAGCTTCTTGTGATTAATGTATATTTCATAAGTTACACCATACTAGTAATGCGTCTAAATCTTCAATGCAAACACCACTACTACCATTTCTAAATTATGAGTAGGATAGTTTTGCTCGTGCTTCTTTAACTAATGTGAAGTATAAATAACTACTTTCCCATTTTGCATCAATACATAACCTAATCTTACACGAGATGTATTATAAAACATTATATATCCTTCATTCCCTGAAGATAGGGTCAACACTGAAGCACCCCAAAGGAGATGTGTTAGGTCTAATGAAATCCTTATCGAGCAATTCTTGCAACTGCTCATTAAACTCCTTCAAATCTATAGGTGCCATCCTATAAAGTGGCATAGAGATAGGATCTATACTGAGTACAATGTCAATATAAAATTCTATCCCTCTATCCGATGGTAAACCTAGTAATTCTTATAAAAAGACATTAGGAAACTCGCATACACTTGGCATATTCTCAATTGTCCCTTCTCTGCCTTTGTATCTCTAACTATAACCAAGTAGCTTTGACAATCTCTTTTAAGCATTTTTTTACTGTGATTATAAAAATAAGAGTTTGAGATATGAACTCTTGTCGCCTATGAATTGAAATTCCACATCATTCAAAATTTTGACAATCATTTCTTCCTCCTAGCAATCAAAAGTAGCATAACATTGGGCTAACCAGTTCACTTCCAAAATCACTTCAAAATCAATTACATCTAATAGGATTTAAATTTGTAAATAATTCTCTCAACTTCAATCCTTAACTTAGATACTGAAATATACTAGACTTAATCTTGTAACATACAATTATACCACTCTTTATTCATCTTGCACCATGTTTATAGCATGACATAATGGCCTGAAGAGTTTGTGAGTGTACTCTTATACTGACCGCTATGCTTTAGCTATATACATCAATTGTCCTCTGTAATCATTCTTGTTGCAGATGGACAAAAGTATCTTAAGAATCACTTTTAAATTCAAGTTAGGATATATTATTCATGTAAGGATGAATAGACTGCATAAACCAATTTGTACGGCTGCTTGAATTGACAACTCAACAATCAAAGTCCTTTGATAGTCATTATGCCCTATTCTTATTTGTAACTCAATTATATTCATAAAGTTCAAAGCATCTACAATACCATCAAATGGGATTCTCCAAATCTTAGAATATAGTAAGACAACATCTGCATCAGACATCCCTAAAATTTCTCCATTGTGGCATCTACTAAACTAGGGGCATGACTTGATTAAATATTGCTAGTCCTTATAATATTCCTACTATACCGGCTAGAAAAGTTATCGAATTTATATATGGAATAACTACTTCTATTAGCAGCTGATGTCTTGCCTATGAGCCATTACTACTTTAAATCTTCCCTTTCTTCTAACTAGGAGCTTCATCTTAAAATGACTGCTCTTCATCATCATGTGCTGCCTTTGTAGCAAGAGCAATGCACACTCACCTCATTCAGAGAAGATATGAAAATAAAAAGATTTAACACATAACAAGAATACTAACATACATGCAGAATCCAAGAAGCAATGAAGATACGAGGTGACAATTATCAACCTAATAACCATAATAGTTTGAAGAAAAGACATATTTCAATGACCAAAACAATAGAAAATCAACCATAAGCTCTGATACCAACTTTGTCACAACCCGAACCCAGAGGTATATGACCGGCACTAGGTAATGGAAAATTCAAAAATGCAATCGAAACCCGTAGTAATCCTTAAAAATTTTTCATAAATAAATAACAATCACTTAATAATAATCCCATGAATAAATCATTAATATAAAATACATAAGTCATTACAACAATGTTTCAACACAACATAAATTCATAATAACAATAATACAAGGTTCATAATCAACTAATGCGGTATCTAGAATTCGATTACATAATGTCAAAATCAAATAGACATACATAATATAGCCAGTGAAGAAGAAACCCAGTGCAGATGATGACTAGTATTAGGTGGACTATGAGGTCCTAAAAAAATAAATTGAGAGGAATTAGACCTCACTGAGTGAATCAATTTTTATAAAATGCATGCTGGTTTGAAAACATTTATTAAAACCCTTTTAGAAAATAAAAATAAAATAAATATAAATATTTAAAAATCGTTTACTTTAATATAAAACTCTAGTACCAAATCATATAAATTTATTATTTTAGCAGAAAATCTAGTAGAACACTTAGACCATCCAACTCTAATAGCTACTTGGCTTACTTATTCCAATTGATTGTTTATCCTAGAGAGCAAGCTTGACCAGGGTCCAGCCACAGTTGGTCTCTTATTCTAAATGATCATTGGTGCCCAAAGAGCACACTCGACCAAGGTCCAACCAGTATCATACCTTTGCCCAGAGAGCAAGCTTAATTAGGGTTCAACAATAATCGAACATCTGCCAAGAGAGCAAAGCTCAACCATGGCTTACAAATTAATCAATGGCCATATAAATAATTATTACTGGTGCACACACAATCCTGGTGATGCCCACTAGGTAGCATATTCTACCATTATTTTCGAATCATTTATAATAAATAAAATAAAATAAAATAAACAAATAAAGAAAAATAAAACAAATTCCATAAAGCATTCTTCAATAACTATTCATGATAAATAAAGAAATAACCATGCATGTAGCAATATAAATAAGTTCATATAATCATTTTATTATAATTTAAATTATATGAGAACATAAAAAAAAAATCATCATAACACACATTCTATAAAATCAACTCATAAGTTGAGTGTGTTGGGCGACGCGTCCTCTATTGCTCAAATGCTATAACTTTAGTCCCGGAGTTCTCTAAAATAAATAATATTTATTTAAAATATGCTTATATAAATAAATTCATAAAATTCTCAAAATTTAATAAAATCATGAGATGATGAGGTTGACTCGATCTAAGACATAATGCTATACAGACTCGGAATTAACACCTACCGATATCACATTTTATAAGAAATCTACAAAAAATTTGACAGAGTCTCCTCTGTAAAATGGATATCCCTCTATCGAAGTAGAGTCGCTCCTACATAAAAAAATCACTTCTAACAGTCTCACAACTGAACAACTCGAGTTGGGTCCCACACTACATTTATGTTCAACTCAGAATCACAATTCACGACATAAATAAAGAAAATAATATAATTTTCTCAAATCACCAAAATATATCATAAAAATATTAAAGAAATTATTTTCCAAATAAATAATAAAATTTCTAGTTTATAAATAACATTTGGCTAATAAAATCCGTTAATGGAATAAAATTCCATTTTACAATTAAATTAGCATAAATCGTAAATAATTATCAAAATCACTCAATTATATCATAAAAAAAAAAAAAGCTCATTTAAGCTCAAAAGATAATAAATAAATTTATTATTTGTTTAATTTTCCAAAATTACTACTAATTAACTAATAATTGAAAATTAATTACAAAAATTATTTTTATACTTTTATTCTTTAAAAATCTATCTAAAATAGAATAATTATAAATTCAATTAAAATTAAACAATTCACCAATTTCTAATAATTTTCCAAAAATACATAATATTACATAAACTTTAAAAATTCATATCTTAAATTCTATACATAATTTCATAAAACTTTCTTCACAAAGTTTAATCTTCATAATATATAGAATTTATTAAAAATATAAAAACACCCAGGCTCATAACAATAACCCGAAACAGTAACTGAATGTCGGAATAGTAACCTGAAATCCAACAATTCTAGAAAATTAGTAAAATTCAAGAAATGTGTAAAATGGACTTATAAATATACTAAATGTGCTTTTTTTTTTAGGCTAAAGGAATTATCTCTGATGATTAAACTAATTTAAATGGAAATTAACTAATTTCCACCGCAACCCTTCCGAGATTTATTTCTCAAAATCCGTAAAGAATTTGATTAAACTCTTTATATAGAAATTGATCACCACAATTTATACTATTTTTTAAAAAATAGTTTCATGCATTTATCTTGGGGATCCCCACTAAAAACACAATACTCGGATTAATAAATTATACCAAAATTTTTCTAATAATTAGTAGAACACAATAATAGCCTCAAATGCACCAAAAATAACATAGGATTTACAAATTAAAAAAGAGAAAAGGAAAGTAACAAAAAAATTCATAAAATATTCTACTGACATAGATCGGTGCAAGGTTAGTGCCTATAGACTCTTGATGATGAAAGGAACGTGATGGCCCCAACTCCGTTGTCTGAAACCCATCAAAACAGTGCTGAAATGCTAAAAGAAGGCCAACTGTTCTTCACCTTTTTGGGCTTTTTCTGGACAGTTTCTTACAAAATGAAAATTCTAGGGAGGAAGAGGAGATGAGATGAATCTGCGATTCAAATTTGAGGTGAATCTGTGTTCATTTGGGTATTAAATGAAAAAGAAAAAAAAAAGAAAATATTTGGTATTAAATTGTAATTTAACCTCAAAACACACAAAAATCCTGCTAGAAGATTCACTTCCGCAGACAACACTCCTTTTTAAAAGCAAATAAGCCCACATGTCCATTAATCATTAGCCACCATTTCTTTTTTTTTTTCTTTTTAAATCAAATATATAATATATAATTAAATCAAATAATAATAATAATATTAGTACCAAAATAAAATAACAATATTAATAATAATGATATTAACAAGGTAATAATAATAATAATAATAATAATAATAATACTAATAAGGAAAATAACAATAATAATAATAAGAAATGAGATAACAATATTAATAATAATATCAAGAAAAATAATAATATTGATATCCAAAAATTTAAGTTATTACCGTTTGTATTTAATTTAGCGAAATTATTTTGGAAACAAAATTATTTAATCATAAATCCATCACTAAATTGTCACAAAATTGTGGCGACATGTAGAATATGTTACTAAATAGTGATAGCTTAGTGTTGGATTTGTAACTAAATAGTTTGATATATGTTATATATATACATTTATATATAGATATTAAGAAAAATAATAAATTTATTTAGATTTTTTATAAAACTTAAAAATTAATAGTATTAAACTTCCTAATTTTGGTTGGTTTAAGGTTGGTGTGTGTATATAAATGTCATTTGTATATAAAATATATGATAAAAAATAATTTATTTATTTAATTTTGTAGTTGTAATTGATTTTTTTTTTAAAACTTAAAGATTAAATCTTAAACCATGTGGTTTTGAATTAAAACTATATAATTTTGGTTGGGTTAGGATTAATGTATACATATATATGTACATACATAATTTTGATTGGTTTGTATTTAATTTAGTCAAATTATTTAGGAACAAAATCATTTAATCATAAATCCATCACTAAATAGTGACGGATTGCAGAATCTGTCACTAAATAGTGATGGCATGTAGAATCCGTCAATAAACAGTGGGAGCTTAGTGACTAAATAGTTTGATTAATATTATATATAATTAAATATAGATATTAAAAAAATAATAAATATTTTTATTTTTTTATAATTTAAATATTAATAGTATTAAACTTCCTAATTTTGGTTGGTTTAAGATTTGTGTGTGTGTATAAATGTCATTTTTATATGAAATGTATGATGAAAAAATAATTAATTTATCATGGACCTCTTTCCATATTGTGATATGGACCAGGAGTCACTACTCCTGCAAAATAAAAAAATGCGCCTCTTTCTTTTTTTTTTATTTTTGTTTTCCATCAAGCTTCTTTTTTCACGTAGATTCATTAATCTTCACGTGCTTGCTCATTGAGGATCAATGAACTTGCAAGTGAAGAACTTTCAGCTTGCAGCATGTTCATTTACCTTCATCTATATCTTTATTGACTTTCAGCTTTAGGTTCATTGATCTTCAACTGTAGGTTCACCTCACGGTTGATTTTTTTTTACACATTCACTACTTTTTTCAATTGGTTTCCACCCTGCAACTTTTGTACCATTATTGTGCTCAGCCCGTGAAAGTTGGCGAAGAATATTCTGATGAAGAACATGTAAATGAAGTTGATGCTTATGAGAAAAAGGATGTCCACAAAGAGCTTGAGGCTACCAATAAACTCTTAGAACACTATCATAGGAAAAAAAGAATTTTGTAGAAGAACGCTCAATTTTCCATTTGCCTCTCGATCATATAAGCACGCTAAAAGAGCAAAGTTGGTGTAGATTGACGTCACTATTAAAAACTATAGTTAAAAAGGGATACCACCACATAAAAAAATAAGCAACAACAATAGTAACCTGTATTTAAAATTGACATTAGCCTGATATGGCTGGAAAAGCCCACAAGTTAATTGTCTTTTAATTGAAATATCAAAATGAATTATACAATACAAATGACCAGGGGCCAACATACCTGAAATATGTTTAGTCAAGCTCCAATGGTGGCAGCAACATAAGGAACTGGCCTTTTCAACATTGTGAGAAGCTTCAATGCATCTATTCTAATTTCAACATTGTGAGCAACTTCAATGCTATTCTCATCGGAAAAGCTTAAGACATCAACAATTTTGACTAGCGATTCCTCCACTTTTTGACACTTTATATCCTTTGCTTCTCATACACAGTTGTCATTGCCGAAGAAGAAGAAGTAGAAATAGAGGAGTCAGAATCGGAGTGGCAAGAGGAGGAAGATTGGTTCCAGAGGTTGATGAGGCAATGAAAAGTAAGACTAGGAATAAAATCTTTAGTGGAAAGGGTTTGCACGGTGGCAGGACAAGTGTATCATAGCCAAAATCGAGTCAGTGTTGGATCCTAGAGCAATCGTAAATGACGTTTAAGTAGAGACTACCAAAGATTTCATGACATCGAGAGAAGCTAAGTGCGCAATAGAGAGCTAAAAGAAAAAGGTGCTGTTAAAGAAAAAGAGGAAAAAAAGCATTAAAAAAATGTTTTTCACACGTGTGTTAAGGGAGCTGGTCCATATTGCACTATGAACATGGATCCATGATACAATTTACCGTCTTAAACCACATGGTTTTGAATTAAAACTACATAATTTTGGTTGGTTTGTATTACTTTAGTCAAATTAGTTGGTAAACAAATTATTTAATCACAAATCTATCACTAAATAGTGATGGAGTGCAAAATTCATTATTGTTTAGTGATGGATTATAGAAATCGTCACTAAATAGTGACAGAATGTAGAATCCATCACTAAATACTGACAGCTTAATGACGGATTTGTGACTAAATAATTTGATTCTACATTATTTATTCAGAAAAATAATAAATTTATTTAGTTTTTTTAATTATAAAACTTAAAAATTAATAGTATTGAACTTCCTAAATTTGGTTGGTTTAAGGTTTGTGTGTGTGTATAAATGTCATTTGTATATAAAATATGTGATGAAAACTAATTAATTTATTTAATTTTGTAGTTGTAATTGATATTTTTAAAACTTAAAAATAAAGTCTTAAATCACATGGTTTTGAATTAAAACTACATAATTTTGGTTGGTTTAGCATTACTGTACATATATACATCCATAATTTTGGTTGGTTTGTATTTAATTTAGTCAAATTATTTGGGAAAAAAATTATTTAATCACAATCTATCACTAACTGTCACTAAATAGTGACAGAATGAAAATTTGCCACTATTTAGTGACGAATTGTAGAATCCGTCACTAAATAGTGACAACTTAGTGACAGATTTGTGACTAAATAGTTTGATTAATGTTATATATATATATATATATATATATATATATATATATATATATTAAGAAAAATAATAAATTTATTTAGTTTTTTATAACTTAAAAATTAATAGTATTAATCTTCCTAATTTTGGTTGGTTTAAGGTTTGTGTGTGTATATAAATATCATTTGTATATAAAATATATGATGTAAAAATAATTAACTTATAGATTTGTTTGAATTAAAACTACATAATTTTTGTTGGTTTACGATTAGTGTGTGTATATATATATATGGTTGGTTTGTATTTAATTTAGTCAAATTTTTTAGGAAAAAAATTATTTATTCATAAATCTATCACTAAACTGTCACAAAATTATGAATTTGTCACTAAATAGTGACGGAAGGTAGAATCTGTCACCTAATAGTGACGGCTTACTGATAGATTTGTGACTAAATAGTTTATTTACTTGAAATTAGTTTTACATTTATATATTTTGTACTTGAAATACCTATATAGTAAAAAAAAAGTAAAAATGGTGTAAATTTCAAAAATCTAAGACTTTAAGTACTAAAAGCAAAAAAAATTTATTAGAAACTTATTCTTTTGTCCATCAAATTAACAACAACACTAACCAAGGGATAAGTTAGTATAATGGAAACAAAAATTAGGGATGTTATAATATATTACCTAAAAATGAGAGATGCACTAATATATTTGAGTAAACCTCAAAGGGGTTTTGGTAATTTATCCTAAAGAATATTACTAAATTTAAAAAGTGAATGGCTTAATAACTTATTTTTTTGCAAAAATACTATGAAATATGAAATTGAAACTCCGTTATCCTTAATTTATGAAGTTAATTTCAATTTATTTTAAAAGGGAATTATCTGTGTTATATAATCTATTAGTATTTAATCTTCATATTAACTAATAAAAATAAATTTCCTGTAGTCATATCATGTAGATTTTGACCCAACCAAGCTTCCCTGGACTTGCTAAACTGAATTTTATTACTAATTCTGAAATACTTTGTTCCCCTGTACAATTGCCGGTAAGGGTCAACATTGTGTGGTTGTTGGCCCTTCTAATTTGCATATGTGACTAAATATCAATAGTACTTTGATAATTTTTTTAGCAGATGAGTGAAAAAGACCTTTTTTTTTTTTTCTTCTTGTAAACTTGAGAGAAAAGTTTCAGTGAAATCATTTTCAGAAATTTTAAACAGAAAATTCAACAACTGTGAAAGAGGAATCAAGTTCTAGGCACCAACTTGAAAGTTTCTTGGTTATTTCAGAATGTGAATCATTTAACCGAACAAAATTTGATTTTTTTTTTTTTATTTCTTCTTATTATTATTTATTTCAGTGGGTGCCATTGAATTCAATGTGGACAATTCAATGCTAAATGTGAACCAAATTTTATTTTCTATGTATTTTAAAAAAAAAAAAAAATCTAATGTTAGTCCGCATTAAAAAATTTAACTTTTATTAACATTATGGACAATAATATTATCAATACATGTTTACTCAAGTAGCGAGAATTTAATTTATCTTAAAAAAGATCCAACTTGTAGTCTGTATTCAAGAATATATAGAGAAGAAAAAATCAAGTGACCCATTCCATTGAGTGCAGTTTTTTTAATATGATGTCCGATAGAGGCAAGTTGTTTGTTTAAAAATTACGTATTTAATTAAAGTAATAAAAATTAAAACCTAATAGCATATGGATGAACTCTAAATAGCTTGATATTATTTGTTTAGTCTTCCAACTCATCAAAAGTTAGAATGATTATAAAATTTCTCACCATTGAGGCTAAAATAATGTTTGCAATTGTGCTAGTTTTTCAATTTACAATGTGTACTTCATCCAAAGACACTATAACCATAAACCAAACCTTTAAAGATGGCGATGCCCTAATCTCTAAGCAAAACAATTTTGATTGTGGGTTTTTTAGCCCTGGTAATTTTAGGTACAAATATTTTGGAATCTTGTTTCATAAAGTTCCAGCGCCAAACAGGAACCACCCCATTAATGGGTCTTCAGGATTTCTCTCAATTGACCAACAGGGCAACCTAGTTCTATACGGTGACCATAGTCCAGTTTGGTCTGTAAATGTTCCAACAGAGATAGTAGAAGATTAAGCTGCTCAGCTCTTGGAGTTGAGCAATTTGGTTTTGGTCAAAGGTAAGGAAGAAAGAACACTATGGCAAAGCTTTGATCATCCAACAGATACCCTTATACATGGGACGAAGATTGGAGTTAAAAAAAAAAAAGTAGTCAAAAGATGACCCAGGAATTGGAACCTATTCGTACAGACTTAACCCTGATGGTTCACCACAACCCTTTCTATACAATGTTAAAAATCAAATCTATTGGAGAGCTAATCCATGGCCATGGAGAACATTCACAGATTTATACTACTGAAATTTTGTTAACAATCAGGATGTGATATTATACAACTGTTCCTTTCACCAAAAGACCATTATCTCAACGTAGTTGTTGGACGATTCAGGGTTTCTCAGATGGCTAACATGGCAAAAAAATGATGGCCAGTGGAAGGAGTTCTTGTTAACGCCTAAGGATCTGTGTGACTTGTATGGACGGTGTGGTGCTTTTGGGAAGTCTGATAATTCTAACAAAGTTAATAGATTTTAATGTTCCTGTTTACCTGAGTATAAGCTTAAGTCTGCTGCCGACTGGAGAGATAGGTTTGTTGGGAAGCGAAAGGAGTCTTTATCGATTTATAAAAGTGGAGAGTCTAAAACTTCCTGATACATCAGCAACAGTTTGGGTGGACATGAGCATGAGCCGTATTGACTACGAACAAGAATGTAAGCGTAACTGTTCTTACTCTGCATACTCTGACATACCTCTTTCTGTTAATGGAAGTGCTTTTTTGGCATGGTACGGAGAATTGATTGACACGACAACTTTCGTGCTCGACGCTGGCTATAATCTGTGTATTTGTGTTGATGCACTAGAATTAGGCACTCTACATTCTTGCTTACTAGATCGATATTTTTTAAATTTCACCACCATGGGTTAACTTAAATCATGGACATTTTTAATTTAATTCAATGGCTTGTCTCGGTTTGGCTCTAATTATGGGTGTAAATGAGTTGAACACCAAGACGAGCCACTTGTGAGCGGCTCAATGTTCGGCTCGATAAAACTTCATTCGAGTTTGTACACTAAAACTCGTTTAATGAACGGGTTGAGTTCAAGTTATACAAAGCTCGGCTCATGAAGGAGTTTGGCTTGTGAAGCTCACGAATATGCTCGAATAGAAGCTTATAAAATTACTTGTAATTTTAATATTTAATAATTTAATTTTAGATATATAATATATAAATTAATTTTGTAAAAAATATATTAAAAATATTTTATTAAAATAAAATCATAATTTTTATTAAATATATTGTAATTTATTTAATAAATAATTTATTTTTAATTTTTTAATGTATAATTTTAATTCATAGTTTATATTTTTTAAAATTTCTTTAGACTCATTAAGCTCGTGAACAGCTCGTAAACATTGTGTAGGATAACAAGCTTGACTCGAGCTCGGCTTGATTTATAAACGAACTAAATCTGAACTAGCCAAAGCTCAACTCGATTACACCTAGCTCTGATAGCTCTTAGTGCCAGAAGATCAAGCAGTTTTCTTGACAGAAAGGAGATGGTGTCAATCCTAATAGTGTCCATTGTAGAAGCACGGCTTATGATTGTCATATTTATCTACTTTTGGCTCAAAACCAAGAAAGACAAATTGTAAAAAAGATGTTTGTGCATGATCTTTACAATTTCTATTTTGTTTTCTTTTCTCCCCGTAAATTGTACTTTGATGTATTGTAAATTGCATTTGAAAGCAAAAGATTAACTATTTACTGATAACCATGTTGATAAATATTTTTTTTTTCTAAGGACAATAAAGAAAAGTCTGAACAAAAATTTACTTGGTCCTATAAATAATACGTGCTAATATGAAGATGCAATGGCAGCTGAAGATGAGTTTAATCTCAAAACCATTCATGCTGCTACTGACAATTTTTCTCGAGCTAACAAATTTGGACAAGGTGGTTTGGGACCATATATAAGGTATGAACTTGTATTCATCCTACACAGTTTAATCTATGCAAAATGAGTGCACCATGTAATTGTATTACTTTCTGAAGATCGGTGCACATTTATCTTCCAAAATGGTTGTTTAGGGTCAGCTTTCTATTGGCTAGGAAATTGCAGTAAAAAGAATGTCTAAAACTTCAATGCAAGCAATTGAGGAATTGAAAAATGAAGTTATGTTGATTGCCAAGCTTCAGCACAAGAATCTTGTCAAACTTCTTGGCTGCTGTATTGACAGGAAAGAACAAATGTTGATATACGAGTATTTGCCAAACAAAAGTTCAGACACATTTATTTTTGGTAAGTCTTTTTCCAATTTTCATAGAACAAAAATATTAGACAGTTGCGATTCTCTCTTTATGATTGCACTACTAGAGATATTGTTGTCATAGGATTCTACCACTTGTTATGTTGTTCTGTTTCAGTTATTGTATTATATCAACATACCTGTATATATTCTTATATGTATCAATACAATACAAGCTAATTTCATTGTTCATCTTCATTCCTAAGTTGGCATCAGAGCGATTCACTATGGCCAACAATTCTAGCTCAAGCCTATCATCTTCTTCTATATCTTCTTCTAGCTCTTCTTCTTCTACCACTTAAATACCTTCATTAATCCCTATTACACCCATAATTACTTCAGCTTCTACACATATTCAATAGACCTTCTTTATAAAACTCAATTCCAAAAATTATATTCCATGGAAGCTTCAATTCTAAGCCTTTGTTGAAAAACAATTTAATTGTTCAATTTAAGCTTTCAATTCAGATGAGGCAGTGAATACCGACCCTTATTTAAGCATTTTGAACAAATTAGAGTGTTTCGTCAAATTGAACATGACGGGTCATATAAATTTTTCTAGACTCTAAACCAAGACACCTATAACCATGATAATGTATTGAATAGCCAAGAAAGATATATTGCTTAGTGCAAAAAGAAAATTTGTGCCTATTATATGGACGTAAAAGTGGGTAGATTGCACATCCAAAGATTCTTAAAAAAGAATAATCAAGTGGTTTTTGAAAAAGAATTTGAAAAGGAATTTTATTGGCAAGTGACTTTGTTGATACTCAATACCCTCATTATGTCTACAAATTGAACAAATCATTGTATGGTCTGAAGCAAGCACCATGTACCTGGTTTTAAACGCTCAGCAATTTTCTCCAGTCTATTGGTTTTCAAGGATCTCATGCAGATTATTCTTTATTTATTTTCTTTAATGGTGCTCACACTTGTTTTCTTCTTATTTATGTGGATGATATAGTTCTTATAGGGAATTCAATTTCCTTTGTTCAATCAATCATTGATCAACTATTAGTAGCTTTCTCCTTTCGTGATCCTGGCAAATTGAATATTTTCCCTAGCATTGAGGTACTCCCACATTCTCTGGGCATATTATTGTCACTACAATGATACATTAGCGGCCTAATCCATGAATATGCGATCTTGCAATCCTTTTTCCACTCCAATTGCGGTTGATGCCTCTTTGTGCAAAAATAATTTAGGTTTTTTACCTCTACCAGAAGCTACCAAGTACCGTCAATGTTGCAGATCTTTATAGTACATCACATCTACTCGGCTAGATATGACCTTTGTTGTTAACAAACTAACACAGTTTATACATAGTCCTACGCACCAACATATGCAGGCCATGAATTGTCTACTTTGCTACTTGAAAGGCACTATGCATTCCAGCTTGCTTATCTATAAGTCTTCTAATCCTCAGTTGGTAGCTTTTACAGATGCTGATTAGGCAAGGTCCCTTGATGACGGTCGATCAACAAGCAGATTTCTGATTTTTTTTTTGTCATTAATCTCATCTCACAGCATTCTAAAACGTATACTACTATAGCGAGATCATCTCTAGAATCTGAGTTTAAGTCAGTAGCAAATGTTACGGTTGAGCTACAGTGGTTGGTTAAGCTACTGTCTGAGCTTGGTGTTCAATTATTGGTGCAACCTCATATCTCTTAGGGCCATTTTTGTGTCTTCAAATGCTGCATTCTAAGCTCGAACATGCCATGTCAAGGCAGATTTCCAATTCATGTGAGAACAAGTTGCTCGCAAGCAACTCATTGTTGAGTCCATCCATTCTCATGATTAGCTAGCTGATGCCATGATGAAGCCCTTGTCCAAACCTTCCTTTACTGTAATTTTTTATAAGCTGTGGTTACTCTTCTGATATTGTTGTCATAAGATTCTATCCCTTGTTGTGTTGTTCTGTTTCAATTATTGTACTTTATCAACATACCTGTATATATTCTTATACGTATTAATACAATACAAGCTAATTTTCTACTTATCTTCATTCCTAAGTGCTCTAATTTTGGCTTTCCTTTTGTATAGTTTTTCCTTTTATATCAGATTTCTCAATATGATTACCATTAACATAAAATGAGTATCTATAAGAAGTGTATGCAGCAAATACAAAATTCTTGAAAAGTTTATGATATTGTGTCTTATTTTAGTTATGCACTATTTATCCTGAGTAATGGTCTAATTTTATTTTTATTTGGATACTAAAATTTTAATTTGTATCATTTTAGTTAGTATCTAATATTCTATTTAAGTATCATTGATTAGTGTCTTCGAGAAGATATAATTATGTGGAAATCAAAAAGAATATTTTTCGAATATTCTCTATGTCGTTTTCCACCTCATTATCTAAATTTAATGGATTAGATGCACATTGAAATTTAGTTTCCAAATTAAACAAAATGAATGTTTGGTGACTGCAAGTGCATTTAATTTAATAATTTTGGGTGAGGTGGAGCATGATATGATGAATATTTAAAGAATGATCTCACATGAATTGCTATTATATCTCTTGCAAAACACTAATGGGTGATATGTAAATTAACGTTGGATAATAGAAAGATACAAACAGAAATTTAGTACCTAAGTTAAAATAAATGAAAGTTTAACAAGCATATGTGCATTTAACCTGCCTAACAATGTGTTAACAAAATGATATCATTGAGATATAAGACTAAAAAAAGCTCTTTCTGATGTATTTTACTATCTGAGAGAAAGAGATCCTTGATGAATTAGGAAAGGCGTTTCAGTGAATATTATATCTTCATCAAGATTTAAGGTTAACAATCATACATAAGGATTTAAAAAGTAGTAACATCTTATTTGATGCCAAAATGAATCCAAAAGTTTCAAATTTTGGCTTAGCTAGGTTATTCAAAAGTGATCTACTTCAAGACAAGACAAGTAGACTTGTTGGAAGATAATAAGTATACCATACAATACTTAAATTATGAAGTTTATTTTTTTTATTTTTTACAAATTCAATTATTAACATAAATTATTTTATGTTTTGTTATTTGGTGGATATATGTCACTAGAGTGTGCAATATTTGGGAAATTTTTAGTGAAATCTTATGTCTTTAGTTTTGGGATTATTTTGTTGGAAATTATAAGTGATAAAAAAAAGCAATGGCTTTAATCAAAAGAATCCTTCGCCAAGCTTAATTGGTAATGTAAGCAACAAAAATTTCTACACCTACGCCATTTTACATATAAATGTATCTATTGCATGCAATTAATTGCATGAACCATTTATTCAGATATGGGAGTTATGGAAGAAAGATAGAACATTGGAGATAGTTGATTCATCATTGGTGGGATCTTCTTCTTATAAGTCCAAAGAAGTCTTTAGATGCATTCAAGTTGTTTGCTATGTGTTCAAGAAGATGAAATGGATAGACCAACTATGTAAGAAGTTGTTCTAATGTTGAAGAGTGAATCAACTCTTCTTTCTCCAAAACAACTTGCGTTCATTTTTAGAGAATTTTCTAGTAACCATAATCTCTATGAGGAAAAGAAGGAATTTTCTCTATAAATAAGGTGACAATTACTGCATATTTAACTCGCTAATTATCCCATAAAAATTTTATTCTAAAATCAATTTAGAATCTAATTAGTTTTAATTATTTTGTAATTATTTTTTAGTATAATATTCCTTTTTCTTATAATATTAGACATATAAGGAATGTATTTCTTTTTCTTTTTAAAGCGTTGACAATCAATTCCAAGTCAGTTATATATAAAAATTTAAGTGAACTTATATATTAGTTGAATATTTTTCATTAAATGATTAAATTTTCATCTAATATTTTTTAATTCCACAAGTGCCAAGAGTGGAGAGGGGATGAATTAGTTTTTTGAGAAATATGGGTAATTTTTGTTTTATGTCCAAGAGCAACAAAAAACAGAGTAAGAATTGTATAAAATGAAGAATAAGAGTGACAAAAACTCTAAGGATTTATAGAGGTTCAGCCATCAAATCCTACATCCTCTCCTCAACCACAAGTTGAGAATTTCAATTCACTATCAATCTATTTCCAAGTGTAGATTAGACTCTTACAAGCTTAAATTAAGCTACCCAAGTGTTTTTCCAAGCCTCACACTCAAACCTAAGCATTTTCACAAGGCTCACACTCTAACCCAAGTGTTTTTAATGGCTCACACTCAAATCCAAGTGTTTTCAATGGCTCATACTCAAACTCACTTATTAAGAACAATCCTCTTAACCCAACTCACTATTGAGCTTTTGAATAATGGTTTTAAACACTCACCAACCCATACTCAAGAACACTCTTAAGATAAATAAGAATTACAAGAATTAAAGATGAAAGCTTGGGTGGTTGAAGGATTAATTTAAAGATTAAATGCTTAAAGATTTCTCTAAATGTGTTTGCTCAACTTCATTCACTTGTTCCAGCTCTGTTCTTGGTAGTATTTAAACCTTCTAAGAGATAAAGAGTTGTTGGAGGTGCTTCTAATGCAAATGGAACCATTTAAGAATCAAAAGAAAAGTGCTCTGCATGCTGTTCATGACTAATGACA
The DNA here is from genome assembly GCA_947683625.1 of Mallotus nudiflorus. Classification (NCBI taxonomy): domain Eukaryota; kingdom Viridiplantae; phylum Streptophyta; class Magnoliopsida; order Malpighiales; family Euphorbiaceae; genus Mallotus; species Mallotus nudiflorus. The sequence goes on from CANTUR010000037.1 coordinate 3,603,377, forward strand.
AATCGTCATTGGTCATAACAGTCGGGCGCTAAGATAAAATTTCAAATTCGTGCACTTTTATAAGTTGCGGTGCTTCTATCGTTGGTAGTGATGAGATTCTAGACAGCAGTGGTGGTTTTCATTGCTCATGAAAAATTTGTCACCACTCATAACGAGTGTGTCATGACTTTAGTTTGCTCCCAACGCTGGTGGTGACTACTCTTCAGAATTTTGGGAAATTTGCAATTTTAAACTTCATAATTTTGTTCCAAATTTTTTTTTCCAATGATTGGGATTTGCTTGTGATCATTAGAAATGAAGATTCCCATCATAGTTGACCAAATTTGACTTTGGATTTTTGATGAAAAATTAGATCTTCAATTTTTTCCCTATCACCATGCATGATGGCTTTATCACCACTCATGATAGAGTTGCAGACTTGGAATTTTAACAACTAAACTTTTCATTGCTTAAGATTAAACTTGAATTTTGCAATATTAATTAACTTGAATATAATCACTTAAACACATGAATTGAATATAATTTTACTTAATTACTTGTGACCATAAAAAAAGATTATTTTACCCCTCAAGGTTCAACAATCTCCCCCTTTTTGATAGTAATAAACAATTATGTAAAATTAGGCTAAAAATTGGAAGGAATTACTCCCTCATAAAATAAGCCTAAAATTAAAATTGCAAAGAATCATTAAGCAGGTCCATTTTGCATATTTGAGCTACAAACACATTTACCACAAACCATAATAAATAATGTATATCCAAAATTCAACACATCAACTAAAATGTTTCCAAAAAAAATATATTCAAAAGAAATAATTCTCCCCTTTTAAAAAATAAACACTTACTCAACCATAAAAACATTTTCCCCTCAAACACAATTCACCATATCCAAAAACAAATATAAACATTTTACATTTTCTCCCCCTTTGTTACTATATAAAAAACAATAAGAAAGAGTTTTAAAAGGAAGGTTCTAAAAAAAATGAAAGGCCATAACCATGTCAAGTTCTAAAAAGACTAGAAAAATATGGTTAATAAGAAAAATAAAAGTTCATGAGATATGAATTATGGCCTATGACAACAACCAACTAAAATATGTATCCAACTAAAATATATCCAAAAAGTTGTCATAAATTAACCAAGAAGATGTCAACAAAATCAATGTCAATAAAACATGGAACATAGTCACCAACACTTTCATTTTAGCTAAAAGGAAAATTAATAGCCATATTGAATGACCCACCAATAAGTCACAAAGTAACAAAGATGCAAAAGCTCTAATTAAACCAAGGAGTTACCACAACTATCAATGAAAACTATCAATTAACCAACATCAAGGTTCTAAAATATCCAACAAAATCAAAACTTAATAACTATAAAAAATTCAATAACCAATGGCAATTTAACCAAATAGAAATTTAATATCCATCTCCAATAGCCACAAGCAAAACACAAAGTATCCATTACATAACACCTCCACTTTAACAAAAAAAAAATCACAACATATCAACAAAGTTTGTATATTCATATCAAGTCAAGCAAAAAAATAACAAACTTTGCAAAATTAATTTATTTGAAATAACAGAAACTTCATTGCCAGTGACAACAGTATAATGATAATGATTTAAATCCAAAATTTTCTAAAATGAAGCTTTGAACTTAGGTTGAGCTATTTCAAACACAATAGGGACCAATACATGTTACAACATAATTAATCAAAGTTCATGTATATAATAAATTAACCACTAAAGGTTTAAATAATTGATTATAATGACACAAGCAACCATATATCATAATAAATTACCATCCAACATTTTGAGATGACTCAATTGGAAGGGAAGTAGCTTGATCATTCTTCATTACACCTTATTGTTGATTTAGCTCTTCAAGCCTACTCATTTGACAAGCTCCACACACTTGTCCTTTTGGAACTTCACTTTGAGGAGGATAATGACATTATCACCTTTGCTTATATCTCTAATAAGCTCCATGCTAGCATGACTAAATCTCATATGGCACATCTAAGTGTCATATTTAATAGCAACAAAACACTTAACACCTTGGTTAGTCAAAGAGGATAGATCGATAGTCTAAACATTGTTAACTCTTTCACCATTGAAAATGACTTTGTTCTCTCTTCCATATGAGTTACAAAGCATTTCTTTGATTCAAAAGTCACTCTATTACTTTATCATATAATTGACTAATATTAAGTAAATTATGTTTTAAGCCATCAACTAAAAGAATATGTTCAATATAAGTAGAGTCTTTTTTACCAACTTGACTAGTGCCTATAATCATACCCTTGATATTGTCACTAAATGTAACTTTGTCTCCCTTTTTCATCTCCAAATAAGAGAAGTAGTTGGCCTTCTCGATCATATGCCTTGAACATCCACTATCTAGATACCACTTTTCTTTGCATATTGTGGATTCCAAATATACCTATAAGAAAATGCTTTATCACACTTTAGGTACCCAAATGTACTTGGTTCCTTGGGGGTTAGCTTTGAAAGGTCTATCATTTAAGTAACCTATATGAGTCTTTTTAATATAACATCTAGTATTCTTGTGCCCCATTGCACCACAATAATGAGATATAACATTTAATGTATGCTCTTTCATTTTAAAATTATGAAAACCATAAGAATGAACATGATTGTATTTCCTAAGCTTAGGTCCTCTTAAGCAATTTACTCTAAAGTTGCTAGTCTTATATCCATTGAACCTTTTAGGTCCATTAGTTTTAAGACTAGGCTTTTGGTAAACCTTAGTAATTAGAGTACTTAGGCTTATAACTTTTGAAGAACTAGCATGAGCATTTTCAAAACTAATACCACCTTTAGATTTTAAAGGAGTGGAAATCATAGATATCATGCCATCAATTGTTTCCTTTTCTTTATTAAATCTAGAGATAGACTCCTTGAGATTGCCATTTTCATTCTAGAAAGACATTTTGTTTAATAAATTTTTGCATTTTCATTAGCAATCTCAATTTTCTTAGAATTACTTTCATTCAATGAATTGGCTAACTCTTCATTAGAGGATCTTGATTTCTCAAGTTCTTCTTCTAGTTTTTTACCATTTCTTTGATTGAATTAATTCTAGACAAGTATTTATCAAATTTATACACCAATTTTTCACAAGCAAGTAATATATTATCATTAGATTTAAAGTTTAGAGTTACCTTATCAGTTGAAGGTTCCTCTAAAGCCATGAAGCGAAGATTTGCAACCTCTCCATCGGTTTCTTCATCACTAGAATCATCCTAAGTTGCTCTAAATGCTTGCTTCTTGAATCCCTTTCTCTTTTTTATAATGAGATTTCTTATTTTTCTAAAAATCATTGTATACTCATCTTCATTCTTATTTGAGTCATTATCACTAGTGTCTTTACTTGCTTTGAAAGTAATGCTTTTGTTATTCTTGGCCATCTTTTCCTTAACCACTTGATTCATTTTGATTTCATGAGTAAGAAGCTTCCTTAGAAGCTCATCCATAAGTAGAATAGAGAGATCATTTGCTTTTTTAATTCAAGCTATCTTAGCTTCCCAAACCTTTTGTGGCAAACTCACAAGAATATAGTTATTAACATTTTCATTTGAAATTTTCTTGCCAAGTTTCCTTATAAAGTTTATGAGAGTGATAAGCCTACTATACATATCGCCAATTTTCTTATAGGGATTCATCTTAAATAATTCATACTCTCTTCCAAGAATTTGTTATTTCTTATTCTTAACTTGATAGTGCTTTCATGCTTGGTCTTCAAACATTCCCAAATCTCTTTAGCGAATCTCAAATGCTTTATTCCATTATATTCTTTCCTACTCATGTTATAATAAAGAATAATGATTGCTTTTCTATTTCTCAAGTTGGCTTTGGATTGCCCATCACTCCATTCCTTTTTAGGAATGATCACCTCATTGCCTTTATTGCCTTTCTTTGTTGGAGGACTCTAACCTTTTTCAATAATATCCCATAAATTGACTCCTTTACTATCCAAAAATATCTTTATTTTATTTATCCAATATGTATAATCGATACCATAAAAAATATAGGTCTTATGAAGCTAGGACTATAAATATTAGGGGTGGCAACAACTTGACTTATTGAAGCCATAATCTTTTCTCCTAGATGGTTAAATCTTAAAAAATGGAGACTAAAGCTCTAATACCAAATGTAATTCCACAAGTACTAAGAGGGGGGCGAATTGGCTTTTTAAAAAATATGGGTAATTTTAGTGTTACACCTAAGAGCAACAAAAAACAGAGTAAGAGCTATATAAAATGAAGAATAACGGTGATAAGATCTCCAAGGACTTATAGCCCTCAAAGCTTACATCCTCTCATCAACCACAAGTTAAGAATTTCAATCCACTGTCAATCTACTTTAAGGTGTAGGTTAAACCCTTACAATCTTAAATCAAGCTACCCAAGTGTTTTCCCAAGGCTCACACTCAAACTTAAGTGTTTTGACAAGGCTCACACTCTAACCCAAGTGTTTTCAATGGCTCATACTAAAACCCACTTGCTAAAAACAATCCTCTTTGCTTACAAGTGAATAAAATCCAACTCACTTAATCTCACTGATGAGCTTTTGAATAATGGTTTCAAACACTCACCAACTTATACTCAAGAACACTTTTAAGATAAATAAAAACTATAAAAATTAAAGATGAAAGCTTAAGTGGTTGAAGGATTAATTAAAGATTAAATGCTCAAATATTTCTCTAAATGTGTTTGCTCAACTTCCTTCACTTGTTCTAGCTCTGTTCTTGGTATTATTTAAACCCTCTAAAAGAAAAAGAGTTATTGGAGTTGCATTTAACGCAAATAGAACCATTTAAAAATCAAAAGAAAAAGTGTTCTACATGCTTGTCATGACTCATGACAAATCGTCATTGGCCATAATAATCGGGGGTGCCAAGATAAAATTTCAAATTTGCACACTTTCATAAGTTGTGACACTTCTATCGTTGGTAGTGATGAGATTCTGGACAGTAGTGGTAGTCGTCATTACTTATAATAAATTTTTTACCACTCATGATGAGTATGTCATGACTCAGTTTGCTCATGACGCTGGTGGTGACTACTCTAAAAAATTTTAGGAAAATTGCAATTTTAAACTTTATAATTTTGCTTCAAAATTTTTTTTTTGATGATTAGGATTTGCTTATAATCATTTAGAAATGAAGATTCCCATTATAGTTGAACAAATGTGACTTTGGATTTTTTATGGAAAATTCAATCTTCGATTTTGTCCTGTTACCACTTATGATGGCTTCATCACCACTCATGACAGAGCTGCAGACTTGAAAATTTAACAACTTGACTTTTCATTGCTTGAGATCGAACTTGAATTCTGTAATATTAATTAACCTAAATATAATCACTTAAACACATAAATTAAATATAATTTTAATTAATTACTTATGACCATAAAAAAAGATTATTTTACCCCTTAAGGTTCAACACAATAGAATGAGGAAAATGAGCTAGAAAACCTAAGGAGTTTATAGAGGTTCGGCCCACAAAGCCTATATCCTCCCTTCAACCACTTATTGAGAATTTCAATCCACTAACAATCTACTTCAAGGTGTAAATTAAACCTTACAAGCTTAAATCATGCTACCCAAGTGTTTTCCCAAGGCTTACATTTAAACCCAAATGCTAAGAATAATCCTCTTAGCTTATAAGTGTTTAAAACCATAACCTAACTCACTTAGTCTCACGATTGAGCTATTGAATACTAGTAATAAACATTGACTAACCCACACTCAATAGCACACTTAAGATAGAAAGGATACAATGAATTAAACAAGAAAAGCTTGGGTGGTTGAAGATTAATTTTAAAAGTAAATGCTCAAAGATTGCTCTAAATGTGTTTGCTCAACTTCATTAACTAATTCCTACCTTTCTTAGAGTATCATTAAACTCTTGTGGAGAAAAAGAGCTGTTAGAGGTACATTTAATGCAAAATAGAGCCATTCAACCATAAAAGATAAAGGAACTATGCAAGTTCGTCATGATCATGACAAGATCGTCATGGTCAGTACAGTTAGGGTGCCAAAATAGAAATTTGAATTTATGCATTTTCATTATCATGACACTAGTGGTGATGCTGGTCATGAAAATTTTGGAATTTTTCATCATGATTATAAAAAAATCATCATGATTATAATTTAGGCGATTATGACCATAACATTGGTGATGACGCTAGTCATAACTAGCTTTAGGAAATTTTGGAAATTTGCAATTTGAATCTTTGTAATTTTGCTTGAAATTTTTTTCTAATGATTAAAATTTGCTTGTGACCATTTATAATGAAAATTTCCATTGAATTAGACCAAATTTAACTTCAGATCTCGATACAAATTTAATCTTCCATTTTCCTAGTTTGTCATGGTCGTGATGAGTTCGTTACCACTCATGACAGAGTTACAGACTTAGCAAGGCTAAAAAGGTTGATGTTGTATAGCTTAAGTACTTGTGTAGTTATGAACACGATGCATTTGTCATTACTAGAGCCAAGGATGAATATTTAAAATTTAATTAACCTAAATGTAAACACTTAAGCACACGTATTAAATATAATTTTACTTAATTACTTGTGACCATTAAAAATGACTATTTTACACCTCAAGGTTCAACAATTTTATATTCTCTCAACCTGTTACTTTGGATAATTACTATTTAAAAAGCACAATGAGCTAATTCATTGTCACATGTGTACCAATAAATTCCAAATTCATTTAAACCAAATATATTTTATTAATAAAAAATTATTTAATTTTAAATAATTTACAAAATTAAAAAGTTAAAATTTCAAATGAATTTTACAAAATTTTCATTTAAACCAAACATATTTACTTGGATTTATAAATGAATTCCACAAAATTTTATGGAATTCATCTGAACCAAATAAACCATTAATAAATATTGATCGGTATTCAGATCTACATGTATTTTAAATAATTATTACAAAATTCTTGTAAAATAAATTTATTTATTAAATTAAATTAAATTAAATATGAGAAGTTATATTAGTGTGAGCAACCTGACTTTTGTTGTTTTATGTCTTTTGGTTTTAAGATGAATTGGTTCCATAAGGGTCTTTTATTTCTAAGGGACATGGCAACTTTGCTGAATAAGAATAGATGATTGGTCTCAGGAGGGATAAGATGCTTTTTTTATTTTATGGAGTTATCATTCGATTTTTAGAAAATTGGGAAAAGAAAAGGGACAACATCAGGTCACTCAACGAGTATTGCCCCTAGCAGAGATTTTCAAGTTCGGGGGATTGCATCTTCTTTTCGACTATTTCTCATTATACAATGTTTAATGTATAACTACCACAATACCTTAATTTTGGCGATGACAATTTGTATAGCATTCACACAATTCATCAAATAGTGGAAGATAATAAAGTTGAAGTATATTATTATTACATTGCTTTCCTAATAAAATACATATAAAAGGAAAAAATAGATTGCGAAAAAGTAAATCTAATTTTAAATTTAATGAATCTGTAAGGCAAATGCGACCATTCACACAGCTTGCTCAATCATATGAATAATAGGATAAGTTATGGACACTTAATCATTTGAAAGAGTAAACGAAATGTAGATGACCATGCACTTGCAGTTATTATTTATGTTATGATGATAATATAGGGGATGCATTATCTCATCATTGGACCAAAAACATTATGACTCTATTTTAGGATATGAACTTTCACATTATTGATATTTACAATGTGATTTCATGTTTCAAAACTAAAGGATGTAGAATGATGATATGAAATGAGCATAATAAAGCATAGATTATTCATATAGCATGCAAGATTGCCAATCTCATCACATAAGCATAACAGTATTCCTAGATGCTGGCGATGATAAAATAAAATTCAATAAAATAAAATAAACATGCTAAAATGATTGAGTGGTCCTGAAACTCGACTAAGCTTATGTAGGTTTTGAAGCTTTAGTTTTGAGGGATTATCAAGCTTTCCTTGTTGAGAGGTTCAAAATGACAACAGAATGATGCTAGTTTGTATACCTTTGAAGCATGCTTTGACAAAGATGAGGCTTGGTTAGGTGGAAAAGAGGTCTAATTTCCTAAGAAACAAATAGTGGGAGAGCAAAAACTATCTAAGAGGGCTTCCAGCGCCTTCAATTGGACAAATTTATGTGTGTGTGTGTGTGTGCTTCCACTTGCTCCCCCCTTAAAATAGGGTGTAGAGGCACCTATTTATAATGAAAAATATGGGGAAGAGGGGGTATAGGCATGGTCACACATGTGTCCCTAGGACAGAGCGTGTGGCCATACGAAGTGTGCGTGACTGCGTTTGGCATGTGGCCACGCATGCTTGCACATGGTTATGCGCACTTTCATGCTTTATATGCTCCATTCGAGGCTTATGCGTGATATTCTAAGGTTAGTTCCTTGGTTTTTAGGCCTTCCAGATGCATTTTCGAAGTCCGTTTTGTTAGATTCAACCTCAATTTTAGCATATGACACCTAGGGGTGTTTATGCGCACTTTTGAGCGATATGCAAGAATCCTTGAGTTGTTTTGGACTAATTTAAAACCACTTCTGAAGATTTTGGAGCCTTTTGAATGTGTTTTTAAAGTTCATTTTGTTTGGTTTGGCTTTGATTTTATTGCATGACACCTATGGGTGTTTTTGGCTTTACACGCACTTTTAAGCGACATGCGCTGATCCTCGGGTTGTGTTGGCCCATTCCAGACCACTTCTAAAGGTTTTGGAGCCTTCCAAATGTGTTTCTGAAGTCCATTTTATCAAATCGATTTCTATTTTTTCACAAAGTTGGGTCCCGGTCTAAAGAAATGAGTACCGGTCCAACAAGCTGAGTATTCGAAGAAAGGAATTCTCAAATGAGATTCTCATTATTTCTATAATTTATATTTCATAAGGTTGGAGCATAACTTAATGGCTCGGTAATTGATTTCACACACTGGTGGGGTCAGTTAAGTTTTTAAGGTTGCACATTTCAGAGGTGTTACGAACGAGCAGACTTTAGTTATCTCGAGGGTTCGTTTCATCATTGGACCTTTTTAGGGACAGTCAAATTTGAGGTATGACAATTAGATTTTTAAATAAAAAAAGAGATTAAAGGACTATTATAAGGGACAAAATAAAATTAATGGTCCCTTAAAAAATAAGTAAGAGAATAAGAGACAAATTTTAGAAATGTCTTCTATTCTTTTTTTTTTTTTTATGAATAGGGGATGGTATTTTTTTTAAAAAAATAATAGGCTAGCTTTGAGGACAACTAATTTTTATCTATATATTTTTATTCTTTTAGCTATTTTCTTGATAAATTACTATAAACCGTCGAAAACCCAATTCAAAGAGTATTGATTTTTTTCTTTTTCTTTGATCTCAATTTTATAGTTTTGCATTTTCACATATATAGAAACAAATCCATTTCTTTCTTCTTTTTCTTTTCCTTTATTCTTCTTTAGCTCTTGTTTTATAACTTATCTATAAATTTGTATCCATTTCTAAATTTAAAATAGAATTAATATCCATTCCATTTCTAAATTAGAAACAAAAATTTTATTTTGTTTCTAAATCAAAAACATAAATAATATTTGTTTCTAATTTAGAAACAAAATTTTGGTTTCATTTCTGAATAATAGAAACAAAATTTTGGTTTATAGGTTTAGACTTTGTGGGCTTGGGGTCTTTCAAGGGTGTTTTAGGATTTTATGATTTTTGATGTGTATGAAGGGTGCTTTGGAAATCAGTGCGGAAGTTATAATGTTAAAGCCAACAAGTTGAAACCTAACTCTAATAATCAAAGCTATAATCAAGAGCTATAAAAAGGAGAGGATCATTAAAGTTTATGATTATTTTAGGAACAACAATGATGTGTTGTGATTGTTAGCCGTAACAACAATGGCATGAGTAGCATAGCAAGGCATTAAGAGAAATTGAAATGTTATGATTATAATTTTGCTCACCACTTGTTTGATGTAATGCCAAAAGAAGAAATTTTCATTATGTTTTTTTAAAAGAATTATGGGTTAATTTTTATTTTTTCCTTTAGTTTACTGTTTTTTAATGACACTTGACAATGTTAATGTATACAACAATGGCACATTGATAAAAGAATGATGATGGCTTGGATGGTATGTAAAGTAGTGGTAAGTAGTTGCATTTGTGAGAAAGTTTCAGGTTTATTTTCAACCGTATGTGGTCTTGGTAGGGGTGTGCATTCAGTCAGTTTGGTTGGTTTTGGGTCATTTTTTACCGAACTGAACCAAACCAAAACTGAACAAAAAAATCTAATCGATTGAACAAAAATTAAATTTTTTAAAATAAAAACCAAACTAACCAATTACAAACCAAATTTTTATAAAATATAAATTTTTTTATTTTTTATTATATTATATTATATTATTATATTATTTAAAAATAAAAATATATTAAATTTGGTTAATTTGGTTAACTTGTTTTCTAAGTATAAAAATTAAACCGAATTGGTTCGATTTGGTTTGGTCAGAAGGGTTGCACAAAGTCTTGGCAGCTTGCAGGCTTGCTTATATCTGTGTGGTAAGTAATTGCACTTGCAAGAAAGTTTTTGATTTAATTATTTATCAATTTTTGTAATTCTAACTGTTAATTCTTTTATTGTAGTTAATGGTTGCTAAAAGGAAACATAGGTGTACACATATAAAAATACCACTATCGCTATAAAGGGGTGCAACTATTTTATAGATCCAAATATTTTTATATAATATTTTTAAAGTAATATCTAAATTTTATTCCTATTTAATTTGTATGTTTTACTAACTTTTATAGGGTGCCATGCGAAACTTGAAGAAAATATTTCATTCTTGTCATCAAAATTCAAGTTTGAAGATTAGTTTTACCTTGTAAACTTTTTGTTAAACATTTTTAATGTGCATAAATTAGACAACTTACAATATATGGTAAAATATTTTTAATTACTCGTGATATATTGAGCATTTAAAGTGCAGATTCAGGATACTGTGAACATGTTCAATTCCTGTCTCTGTGTCTACTACTCATCAGAGGGCATTGATGGTGGAAAAACAGTCTCGATGTGCTACTAATATTGTCCATGTAAGTGGTGTTACTGGTAGTAGTAGTGGTGTGAATAAGGTAGTGGTCAGTAATGCTAGTGGTGGTGCAAGGAGTAGTAAAGGTCCTGATCAATTTAACAGACCATTTGGAAACAATGGTATGAAGTGCTTTAGTTATGGCGAAGTTGGTCACAGGCAGTTTAAATGTAAAAAGACTGCTGGGAAAAAAGCCTTGTTTATTAAGACAGATCATTATGATGAAGACAAAGTGGAAATTAAGGATGATCCTGTGTATAATAAAGAAGAAGCAATTGATGAAGTGCTCCTAAAAGGGGATATAGGGACTGCCCTGGTGGTTAGACATTCTGTTTAACAGCTGGTTCAGAGGATGATTGGCTGCGGAGTAATATTTTCCAATCCACATGTACCATATAAGATAAGGTATGTCATTTTATAATTAATGGTGGAAGTTGTGAAAATATAGTGTTTATTGATGTTGTCCAAAAATTAAATATTTTGACTGAGAAGCATCCAAAACCTTATAAGCTAGCTTGGTTTAAAAGAGGTGGTGAGGTAGCAGTGTCTAAGAGGGCTATGGTTTAGTTTTCAATTGGTATGAATTATAAAAATGTTATTTGGTGTGATATGGTAGCCATAGATGTATTTCACTTCTTATTAGGTAGACCTTGGCAATATGATAGAGCTATCAATCATGATGGGCGAACTAATACCTATAGTTTTATGTTTAATAGGAATAAAATTGTGTTGCTACTTAGTAAACAGGTGTTAGAGAAACCTAAACCTACAGGTGAAGCTACTGCCTTATTATGCTTAGCTTGATTTGATAAGGAGTTACAAGAGTCAAAAATAGGGTATTTTTTTATAGGAAAAGAGGTGGCGGAATCCAGTAGTGTTCCAAATGTAGTGGCTCCATTAATTACAGAATTTAGTGATGTTTTTCTTGATGAATTGCTCGATGGATTACCTCTACTGCGTGCTATTCAACATCATATTGACTTAGAGCCATGAGCCACATCACTTAATAGGCTACACTATAGAATGAGTCCCTGTGAGCATGAGAAGTTGCACAAGCAGGTTGAAGAGTTGCTATCTAAGGGGAAAATTAGGGAGAGTTTATGTCCATGTGTTGTACTAGCCCTTCTAACTCTAAAAAAGAGATGGTTCTTAGTATATGTGTGTAGAAAACATAGCCATTAACAAAATTACTATTAAGTACAAATTTCCTATTCTTTGTCTTAATGATTTACTTGATCAGATTAGTGGCTCAATTATGTTTAGTAAATTGGATTTAAAGAGTGGGTACTATCTTATTTGTGTTAGGCTTGGGGATGAATGGAAAAAAATGTTTAAGACTAGGGAGGGCTTGTATGAGTGGCTTATGATGCCATTTGTCTTATCTAATGCCCCTATTACTTTTATGTGTGTGATGAACCAATTACTGAGGCCTTTTATTGGTAGATTTGTTGTGGTTTATTTTGATGATCTTCTAATTTATAGTGCTAACACAGAAGAGCATATGCAACATGTTAGGGAGGTTCTTAGTGTGTTACACAGGGAAAGGTTTTATGCTATAATAAAGAAGTGTGTGTTTATGGCCCCCAAAGTGCTGTCTTTAGGGTATGTAATTTTAAGAGACGGTTTAGAGGTTAATGAAACAAAGGTGCAAGCAGTCAAAGAGTCGCCTACACCAAAGACATTAATATAAGTGAGGAGTTTCTATGGTTTTGCCTCATTTTATAGACATTGTATTACTAATTTCAATAGTATTATGGCTTGGGATTACTAATTTCAGCCTCATTTGTCTTGAGATTACCATATACACAGCGAGGTAATAACTCCATCTTTATTATTGTTGATCATTTCTCTAAAATAGTGTATTTTATCCCTTGCAAGAAAACCATAAATGCCATTAACATGGCACAATTGTTTTTTATGAGTTGTATGGGTTGCCTACCTCTATTTTCTCTAATAAAGATATCCATTTCCTTAGCCATTTTTGGCGTAGCATATGGAAGATGGTAAATACTTAATTGAACTTTATCAATATATACCATCCTCAAACAAATGGGAAGATTAAGGTGGTGAAAAAATCGCTTAGCAATTTATTACTTTGTTGGGTTGGTGATCATGTGAAGAGCTAGGATTAGAAGTTATGCCAGGTAGAATTTGCTCACAACCATGTAGTGAATCGCAGTATGGGTTTTAGTCCTTTTCAAGTTGTTTATTCAAGTCAGCCCCAAGGACCACTTGATTTGATGACACTATCTAGCAAGACAAAGGTTTATAAGAAAGTATTAGATTTTGTTACTAGGTTACAGGATGTTCACAAGATAGTTTATGAAAATTTGTCCATTGCTAACTCTAAATACAAGCAGATTGTAGATAAGAACCACAAACATTTGGAGTTCAACATGGGTGATTTTATGTGGGCAGTCCTGACTAAGGATCATTTTCCAATTGGTGAGTACAATAAGCTATCTATAAAAAAGATTGGTCCTATGGAGATTATGGAGAAGATTAACCTCAATGCTTATTGTCTAAGGCTACCTAGCCACATTCGTACTGCATATGTTTTTAATATTAAGCACTTAATTCCTTTCTCTGAAGATTCTTCTAATGATGATGTTGTTCCAAATTCGAGGTCAAATTTTCTATCACATGGAGGGAATGATGCGAACCAGACAACCTTAGAATATATGGATCGCTTGGATTTTGGAAAAAAGGTCATAGTGCGCAATGCGACTTCTAAAGGTTCTAACTCTTAGGCCTGAATGAACTGTAGGGCCCATAATATAACAAAACGAAGCTAATTTAGAGACTTAGGAAAATATTATTAGGTTTATGTGTAACAGTCCAGCTTCAAGCCTTAATTCCATCGTTTAGGGCCTCAATTTTCAGTTTAAAGTTTTATGTTTATTTTAGTGCACTTTTATTGGGTTTTCCCTTTTCTTTTAGGGTTTTTTTTTACCAAACAGTATGTATTTGTAGTTTTTGGATGTTTGAGACAATTTTGCTGAATTAATAATCAAATTTATCTTTCTTCCCAATTTTTGATATTCCTTTGTGAATCAATGAATATTGATGCCTTATATTCTGGTATTTAACTGAATCAATAGATTAAAAGAAGGTTGTTTAACAGCCATTCATGCGTGAATCAATGGCAATCAATAGTTATCCTTATTTATGAGGCTTTTGCTACATTAGATTGCCACTAGAGATTATGCAAAAATAAAAAGCAAGAAGCATAAAGATGATTCAACCAAACACTTAATTTACAAAAAGAACAAACTTTTATTTTATGGAAACATAAGAACTGATATTCAAACCTGCTACCTTAATCTACAAAGAGATTCTTCTTTTGTCTTTAGCTGCAAATCAAACCAACCAATTCTTTATGGATTTAATTTGTAGCTTCTATGAAATGGGTATGTTAATATAAACTAGTAACTGATACTATTTTTTTCAGTCAATAACAATATTAACAAACCCACCAAGCTTCTGCAAAAAATGGGTATGTTGAGTGAAGGTTTGCTTTGCTCCAAAAGTTTTTAGTGTCATAGATGAGGGTTTCTAATTATGGTTACAGTGATAGGTTATCTAAAGAAGAATTAAAACACAGTTTGTTGGCTCTAATTAGCGACGATGATAAAAGTGAGGACGACGACAGACAAAGGTAAGGACAATGGTGATAGAAGTAGAAAATGAAGATGATGAATGGTGAGGGTGATGATGATAGTGAGATGAGAGAGATAGAGGAGAAGGTGGTTGGCTCTTAGGTTGAATAAGTGAAGAAAAGAAAATTAGGTTAATTACATCAACAGTACCCAAAATTAAAATGAATTCCCATTAAAAGACCTTAATTTCATTTTGTCACTTAAAACCTCCTAAGTGTTCACTTGGGTACCACAAAGTGCCTCTTTACACAAAATGCATTCTAATTGAATTTGTAAAATAGTGTGTAGAACCTACTAACTAAAGAACAAAATGCACCTACTTCATCTACATTTTACAAGGCCGAAATACATGCTTCATCTATAAATGCATTTTGTGTGAGGAGGCACTTTTATAAGACCCAGGTGAACACTTAGGAGGTTTTAAGTGACAAAATAAAATTTGGGTCTTTTAATGAGAATTTGTGATAAATTTGGCTACCGTGGGTGTAATTAACCCAAAGAAAATTAAGTTATTTTTCGAACAAAGAAAAGTACTAATATTATTAGAATAAGCGTAAAGATCCATAAGGGGATTACAGGCCCAATTATAAGGAAGGGAATGGTTTAAAGTAGAAGTGGCCACCTAGTTTGCTACTCTATTATAAGATCTGCGCACCCAACTAAAATAAACGGTAATAAAACATCTAAGTTTATATAAAACAGACTCCACAATAGATAAAATTTCCCAGGGATAGTTATTCTTGTTAGCCATAATATTATACAAAGGTAAACAATCCATTTCAAAAATACAAGATAGGTATCCCTAAGACAGTGCAAAGTTGACTACAAAAAGTAAAGCCTTAACCTCTACATGGAGTGGGGAAGATGCAGTAATACACATAGATGCGCCATAAGTAATCCTACTAAGTTTGAAATGACCAACAACTACTAGTCCTACATAAAAAGTATGTTTGTTAAATGAAGCATCAACATTAATTTTTAAAGCCCCTGAATGGGGAGGCAACCATAATGAGGGGTGGTGTATGCTCTATACTAGCAATAATGGTACGATGCCTATTATTGAAAAAGTCTACATGTTTAGCTAGATCAAGTTACCATGATTGTAGTAGATCAGGTTGCTCTCCTTGGAACACACACTTATTTTTAGCTTTCCAAATAACCCATCCAATCATAAGGAGGAGTTTGAAGTTGTTCTTATCATTCCTAAAAAAGGGCAGCAATATGTGTCCACCAATCTAGCAAAGAAATGTAGAGACAAACTATGTAATCTTCATATGAGCACACTTAAAAAGCACATGAGAGATCAATTTAGGTTGTTGCAAGCAAATAGGACAAAGTTTTGAGCTAGCAATGCCTCTCCTAAATAAAGCATGTTGTGTAGGAAGAAAAATTACAAAGTAGCAAATTACGAAGTACTCTCTATAAAAAAAATCGATTTTGGGAATAGTATTGTTATTCCATAGGATAGTCCACATGGGTGAAAATATGTTCCTGCTATTCTATCATTTGAGGAAGCTGAATTGGTAAGAAATTTGTAAACAAATTTGATGGTAAGAACACCTGATCTCTCAAAATGGCAAACAAACTTGTCACTAAGATCACCAATAGGAAACTTCAAAATGCGATTGATATCTAATGATGAAAAATGTTAGTAGAGAAGAGCATTATTCCAAGATCTATGCCAAGGAATCATTAAATCTACTACCTTGACAATAGCATAGTTGGTTAGGGGACTGGTAAAGATATGGAATTTTAGGGCATTAGGGATCCATGGGTCAGCCCAAATGCAGATGTTCTCCCTATTATCTATATTACAATGGAGGCCTGATAAAATATTATCTCAAGCTAACAATAAGCTGGTCCATCCCTAAAAAGAGTGATATCCCACTTTGGCTTGAAGAAAGGATGTTATGGGAAAATAAATTTGTTTCAAAAGTTAAGCCCAAAAATAGTATAGGTTATATGCAATTCACCATACTTGTTTAGTATGCATGGCTATATTAAATTTTTCAAGATCACGAAAACCCAAACCTCCTTTAAATTTTGAACTAGTAAAAATTTCCCATTTAACCATATGGAGAGATTGTTGACCCATATTATTTCCCCACCAAAATTTGGAAAATAATTTGTGAACTTGTTCATAAAAGCCCTTTAGTAGTTTAAAATAAGACATTATATATGTAGGGATGGCTATTAATACTACTTTAATAATCACTTTATGACCTATATGTGAAAGAAGATTATGTCGCCACATTTAGGTTTTAGTAAGGATATGATCCTTTAGAAAGCTTAGGGCTTTAGTTTTTACTTTTCCCCACAAAGTTGGCAAACCTAAATAAGTAGTAGTATGCTTGATATCCTGAATGCTTAAGCACTAAGTGATCATATGTTGATTGAAGGGAGGGGTATGCATGCTAAAAGTGATACTAGAACTTTGTCCCGAAGTAGAACAATAATATTGGATGATGCTCCAAATAGCTCTAATTTTATTAAGATCCATAAAACCAAAGAGGAGGGTGTCATTTGTAAATAGTATATGGGTTAGAAGAGGGTGTCATTTGCATATAGCATATGGGTTAGAGGAGGGCATCTTCTATTAATTCAATAACTTTTAATTAAGCCTTCATTAATTACATTATCTAACAAGGATGATAAGACATTAAAAATAAATAAGAAAAGGTAAGGGGATAAAAAGTCCCCTTGCCTAAGACCACGAGAGGGTGCTCATTGAAAAGGTTTGAATATTGGACAGTAGTAACACATTACATGATTATATGAACAAAATTGATCTAAAAACCCATCTTCAAAAGAAGTTACTCCAGAAAGCCCCATTCAACATGGTCATAAGCTTTATATATATATATATATATATATATATATATATATATATATATATATATATATATATATATATATATATATATATATATATATATATATAATTTTAAGCAAAATGGAACTTCTTAAGATTATAACAATGACTTAAGGCATGAAAGATCTCATGGGCGACTAGGATATTATCCTGAATGCATCATCAATTAGGAACAAAGGTAGCTTGGTTAATAGAAATCCATGAAGATAAAAAAAAAAAAGGTTTTTTCCTATTGATAAGAATTCGAGAGATAATTTTATAAATAAAGTTACAAAGGCTAATAGGTCAAAATTGGGTGACTTCAATAGGATTAGGAATTTTAGGAATCAGGACTATAAAAGTTCGATTCCATTCTTTTAATAGATAGCCTGCCTCAAAAAATCTTTAAAACCGTTAACAAATCGAATGCCCCACACTACCTCAGAATTGTTGATAAAATAGTCCAAAAAACATATATAGGCTTGGAGCTTTTAAGGCACCAATCTAGAAAGTTATTCATAATTAATTATTGGTGTAATTAATTGTGAGTTAGCTTCCTAAGAAACAATATTGTTAACTTTATCAAGTGCTTGATCAACTAGTGACACACCAGTAGATCTAAATAGCTACTGATAGAAGGAACCAATTACATGTTTGATCTCTAATTCAGTAAACACCCATTCCCCTTTATTATTTTTTATTTTCTAGATTTTATTAATATGTCTATTATGAATAGAGGTCGTATGGAAAAATTTAGTATTCCTATCTCTATTGACGATTATGAATTGACTTACCAAAATATCAAATCCTACTTTAATACTTCACCCGCTAACATTAGCCCAAATCAAAATATAAAAGTTTGGCTTGAACATTTAATGGACATCCCTAATGTTATCTCAATGGAAATATCTACCTTTGGCCTACCCAGTGATCTAACCATTACATTACGCATTACCTATAGCACACAAACTTGCATTATCACCCATTCTAAACCCATGCCCATGGCTAAGGAAGTTGAACTGAGTACTAAAAATAATCCAATTAATCCCCTTACTGGCTTAGGAGTGAAGTGGTTGTTAGGAAAATTCTGTAAGTGCACAGTTCGTAATAAGTAATAAAGAGTGAATATGAGTACTGTTCCCACAAGGAGATTAATACCAAGTACCAGCCCTAATTATTTCCATAATCTAACAAAAGTATAGTTTTTGGAATAAAATAAATAAAAACTAACAATCAAGAATAAAAATCCTAAATCTGAAATATTTAATTTAAAATTTAGTAGTTGGAAACTAGAGCCCGGATTTACTTCACTAGCTACTACTTGAATTACAAGATTTTTCACAATTCAACTTGTTAACTCAATTAAGGGTAAATCACTCAAATTACCTAGAGTCTCTTTCAAGATCATCTAAGAACATGAAAGTTAATTATAGCCTATTTCCATGGTCACGTCAATTAACTAGGGTTCATTAAGTTCCTTAGCAATTTATTACTCTCCAAAGGATTCATCTACTTTTATGATCAAGGTTCATAAGTTTTACAAGTCTATGAGCTAATAAATCATGCAACTTTTGTTGTCTCTAATTTATCCAAAAACATGTATTTAATTAGCCCTAAAATTAAATACAAGACATTAAACTCAACTTGTAAAATTGACTGAAAATTAATTTATTAAGAGGAAACAAGAATCCAAACAAGTGATAGACTAACTACATAAATCCAAACCCTAAGAGAGCTTAGCCATACATGGTTGTGGCGATGAACACAAACATAATAAAAAGAGTTAAAGATGAAAAAGAAGAAATAATAATTGTTGCTCTTAAATCTTGCACAAATCCTCCTTCTTCAATCTTTGTTAAATGTTTATTTGTGTCTTCAAAGTATGAATGGAAGTAAGTATAATAGAATTGGATGATGTTTTCTTTTGCCAAAAAGCTCCCTTATATCCTCGTTTATAAGCAAGGTCTCATGGTAAACCTACCTGTACTTAAATTCTCAAAAGGGAAGTTTTCTCTACTCGACATGTCTTCAAACACAGCCATGCCACATCCTTCATTTTTTGGCATAGTTTCCAGTATGGTCATGTGTGATCCCATGTCATTCTCTCATGATTTCTTCAATTTGCATATAAGAGGGCATGGCTTCGAGCGTGGTCGTGTGCAATCCCACATTATGACTATTTTAGGTCCAAAAGGAGACATGGCTTCCAATATGGCCTTGTCTCTAGCCCTGCTGCATTGATTCAGCTTACAATACAAGACATGGCCATAAGAACGCCATGATGTAGCCCACACCATACCAGTCCTTAATTATTTTAGAATTCCTTTCTAGACTTACCTATAAAAAGGAAAATAATATTTAATAAAAACTCCTAATTTGCTAGAATTTAATTTAAAGACAATAAAATCGTAAATAAAGTTATAAACTAAAATTAATCCTAAATAAACCTAACTTCTGCCTAAACATAACTACTTAATTAGTCAAAATTCATTAAAATTAAACTAAAAAATATATGATAAATTACACACATCAGTGGTCAGAGCACTTTTTGATTAATTGGCAAAAATGCAAGCTTTTACTTGAGATGAAAAATCAGAGGGAGGGATCTTCAATTGAGCTAATCAAAATAATTTTAGAGATTAATCTCTTTTATGCTTTTATACCATTATTAGTTGAAGCCCTATGCAAATAGCAAGCTAAATCCCTAGGTTCTCATATATCGAAAAAAGTGGATACAACAATTACACTCAATAATGTTCAATAGGAAGTATGAATTCTCAGCATGGAAAATATATTTCGATTGATAAAGGAACAATTAGGATTAGAAGCTGACAAATTCTTCAAAGGCAGTTTATAAGAGCAAAGCAATTGGCAGGGAAGAAGCATAACAATGACCCCATATTACAATTGATATCTAAGATTACAGAGGAAGTGGATGGGAACGCATCAAAAGATCAAGCTAAAGAGGACACTACTAATGATGGCGTCAGTGGCTCGTCCAAAGCCACCCAATCACCATGACATTTATAACTTGGAACTATCAATGGTTTGGGCGACCTTTGACAGTGTATACTCTAAGAGACCTATATGGTTCTCATCACCTAATTTTGGTCTTCCTTATGGAGACAAGACATAATAGGGGGTTTATGGAAACTCAGAGGAGGTGATTACTTTTCAATGATGGATTTTATGTGCACCCTTAAGGTATTGCTAAAGACCTTCTTCTATGGTAGACAAAAGACATCATAATCCAGGATCTCTCTTTCTCTCAAAACCACATAAATTATTTTCTCAACTTGATATGCATAATAATATAACAATTACTTTTATTTATGGTCCACCTTCTAAACAACATAACCTAGCTTTCTAGTAGAACATGAGTATGTTAAATCCTAGTAGAAATAAATTTGGTTATGCATGGGTGATTTTAATAATGTTCTGTGTTCTTATGTCAAAAAGGGAGGGAAAGAAGTCTTGTTTTCTCAATATTGGCCTTTGAAGGAATTCTTAAATACAGGAGAACTCATCGAACTAGAGTTCAAAAAAGGCTAGCTACACTTAGAAAAATAGGTAGATTGGTTCTAGAACCATCTTTCAACGGTTAGAAATGGCCTATGCCAATTGCTCATGGCGACGCATATATGAATTTTCATTTCTTAGCCATGAATAGTTAGTTGGCTCCGGTCATCGCCCAATAGTCTTCCACTTATACCCTAGCAATATACAAAGAAGATATATTTTTAGGTTCGAGTACAAATGGCTTTACTTTACTTATTGTAGACAGGTCATTGAAAATAGTTAGGATAATTAACATTCTAGATCTAAAATGTTTCAGTTGACACAAAAATTAAGAGCGTGCAAGGAGAACTTATGAAATTGGAGCAAGCTTAGGGTGAGAAATTCTAAAATCAGAATTCAAGAAGTGAAAACAAAATTAATTCCCTCCACTCTTCAAGAACTAAATCTAGAATCCCAAGAGATGGTATCAAATCTTTCTCAATAATTGTATTCTAATATAATATAACGTATTTTATTAAAAATATTCATTTTAGTTTATGAAGAAAATATGAAAAATTATTGATTTTTTATTTGATTTTTATTATTATTTTTATATATTTACTTTAGTAATCATATATTTTATTTCAAAATATTTTTATTTTCCATTGTTATTTTTTTTGTAAATGAAGTGAATTATTTTAATTATTTTAAAAATATTTTAAATTCACAAAAATAGTAAAAAAATATAAAAAATTATTAACTTATAGTATTTGTGAAAAAATTTTACTTGCATCAAAAATATATATAATGTTTTTTAATAATATGTGGTGTTTTCTTACAAAAAATAATATCAACTTTACATAATAATGCTTTTATATGTAAAATAGCACTAATAGTTTGTGAGAAAAAATTAATGATACCTTAAACATATGTGATACTTTCAAGATGAACGGGGTGGCATTAGATTCAATCCACCTAATTAAGACTATTCTTGTTCTCTCTAAGGGATAAAGCGAAGTTGTGGTTGAATCCCTAGATATATATATAGAAAAAAATAATAATCATCTATTTCTAAAATTGAATTTTATAGATAAAGAATAGGGTAAATTACTAAAACCTCCCTAAGGTTTACTCAAATATACTAGTGCATCCCTCATTTTTTAGTAATACATTATAACATTCCTAAGTTTTCTTTCCGCTATACTAACTCATCCATCCATTAATTTTGTTGTTAATTGATGGACTAAAATATAATTTTTTAACAGAAAATATTTCTTTTTGGTCTTTGAAGTTTTATATTTTTAAAATTTATACAATTTTTTTTTTATTTTTTACCTCCTATATCACTTTTTAAATTTTTACTTATTTAAAATATAAAATCTCTATAAAGAACAATATTTATATATTTAAATTTTAAAGTATAAATATATTTCTGTATACAAAAAATGTTAATATATAAAATTTTTTTGTAAAAATAACACTTGTTCTCATAATATTCTAGATTATACATATTTCATTTTCAGTGAAAACTATACATTTGTTTAGATAAAGATTTTATGATTAAAAAATATATTATGATAAAAATTTATTATATAATTTTTTACTTGAAATAAATTTTATATCTATATATTTTATATAATGTTTTTGTCACAAGTTTTCTAAATGTCAAATATTCACGTAAAATTTTGAATTTCTTAAATTATTTTAAAAGTTTACTCAAAATTATGTTATAAAAACTTATTCACATTATTTCAAAATTTTGATTATGAGTGAATCTAAATGAAAGATTAATATTTATGAAAAATCTTATTAAAATAGTTTATAAAAATATGAATTTAATTTTGTTTAAATTAAAAATAAAAATTATAAAATACATTTTTATCATAGTTTCTTTAATTGTAATGTTCTTTTTCATCATAATGTTTTATTCTAAGAAAAATAAATTTTAGAAAAAATAAAACTTGTATAATAAAAACGTATGAAAAGTAATAGTACTATTACATTTATTTTCACTTAATAAAATTTAAAATTATTTAAAATTTATATTCATATTTGTAATTTAAAATATTAAAATTAAAATAAGTGACTTTATTTTTACTTGCCAAAATTTTTTATAAAAAAGTGATATAGGAACTAAATAGTTAAAAAAATGATATAAATTTTAAAAATATAAGAATTTAAGTACCAAAATAAAATATTTTTTATAATAAAAATTATACATTAGTCTATGAATTAATAGCAAAACTAATTGAGGGATGAATTAATATAATGGAAATAAAATTTATGGATGTCAATATATTAATAAAATATGAGAGATGCACTAATATATTTTAGTAAACCTCAAGAGTGTTTTAGTAATTTACCCTAAAGAATATCACTAAATTTAATGAGTGAATAGTTTAATAACTTATTTTTGCAAATATACTATAAAATATAAAATTGAGACTCAGTTATCGTTAATTTATGCAATTAATTTGAATTTATTTTAAAAGCGATTATCTCTATTATATAATCTATTAATATTTAATTTCCATATTAACTAATAAAAATAAATTTCTTGTAGTCAATTTAGTTATTATGTGGATTTTGACCCTGTATATTGCTAAACTGAATTTTATTACTAATTCTTTTTTTTAAAGAATTTTATTACTAATTGTAAACTACTATTTTCCCTTATACAATGGGTAATTTACATTTATGGTACCTAAATTTTAGAAAAAATACTATTGTGGTACCCAACTTTTAGCGAGTCACTTAAAACTATATGACCCTTTTTTTTAGTACTAATAAAGTAGCTGAAGAACAATTCCGGCCGATGATGATTGCATGGCACAAAACTTGTCGTGTGACGTGGTGCTCTAAACTTAAGTGGCAAACATGCAGAAGACATGTAAAAGAAAGATGCCACATCAACCTATGTCTTCCCTCTCTTACGCAAATGCTTGCACCTCTGAAACATCAACACTTTTTTTTTAGAAATTTAGTTTAATTGAATAGAAACAACACCAATACAAGCCAATCTCCAAGACAATACAAGAACAAAATCAGCGCTATTCTAAACACAAACAACCAATAGCCTAAAGAGGAAGCTAAATGAGCAACCACAATAAACACTAATCACATGTAATAGGTCGTGATTGAGACAAACTAACAATAGGCAAAACAAAATTGCAATAACACACAAGTGTATTAGCACTAAACAAAATCAGAAAACTAAACTTGCAAGGCCAGAAGCTCACTGTAGACGGCGGGTTTAGTGCACGTCCAAGATTTTAGCAACCGCAATACTATTTGAGCTCAGGGCTCTAGAGAACACACTAATCACTGTCACAAAGACATGGCGTGGAGATGAGGAGTCGCCACCCAGGGTAATAATTGGGACAAATAAAAAAGGTGGTACTCGATTCCCTAAAAGAAAGCTAGCACCACAACTAAGAGATTCTGGATACGGAATACCAACTTCTTTCAGTTTTGTGTTCATTTAGAATTACTTTATGAATTATTATTTTATTCTTTATTTACATGCAATTTCATATAAACCTAAAACAATAAACTCCAAGGCAAACTAGTCATGAAATATACAAGTAAATAATGCATTCAATAAATCACATAATCCCTAAGTTAGTCTAATCTACATGGATTTTAAATAAATTAGCTAAATCTACATGTTTTAATTAATATGTGAACCTAAAGACCTAATTCCTTTTAATTTTAATTAAATGAACTTAAGTCTACTAATTTTAATAAAAGTGGGCCTAATTCAACAAATTATGGAATATTTAAATCAATGGGACTAATTCTAGATGTTTTAATTAAATGGTGATCTAAAATCTACAAATTATGAAAAAGGTTTAAATTAAGTGGGTTAAGTCTAAATTAATTAAATTAAATTAGGTGAGCCTATGTCTAATTAACTAGATGGGCCTAAGGATATATCTAACCTAAAATCTAATTAATTATGGACCTAAAGATATATTTTAATTAATTAAACCTAATTAATTATTAAGTGAGATGGGCTAAAAGAATTGTCTAAATTTAAATAAATAAATCAAAGCCTAAAATGGGCTCAAGGCCCCAAAACACATAAAAATAATAAATAAGCCCATAAACAAATTAAAACATAAAAGAAACAATTAAATAAGATCAAACAAATAATTAAATTTATTCCTTACTAAAACCCTAATTTTTATTAACATGCAACCTAAATTAATCTACTTCCTCCATTGATTTTAAATAATTACCTAATTGAAACCTAACTTTACTAACTAATTAAACCAAAAAAATAAACAAACAACCATACATATGATTTTATTACTCCTACTATTGGGGCTATTACATTAATTCATAAAATAATTAATAAAATAAAAGATAAAAAGCAATAAATAAAATAACATAAAAAACCCTAGAAACTAAGTCTCTACAAGGCTTTATCCATAGTATTCCACGGACTTCTCATGAAATTCATTCCTCCCACATGATCATCATGCGTTTTCCTCTATAATCACCACAAAAAAGATAAAATAATGATTAACGAATAAATTATGATAACAACTTGAAAAAATAATAATAAAAATAATAATGTAAAATAATCAAATAAATAAACAAATAAAGAATAGAAGAAAATAATATGCTTATGGATGATTTAGGGTGCTCATCAGATTGATAATTCACCATTCCTGACAAATTTTTGAATCTTTCTCTTTAAAAATTCTTCACGAGTCTTGAATTAATTGATGAATCAAAAGGAATTTTTGTAAAATATTCAAGAGAAAATCACGTTTTTCCTCTTCTCTTCCGTCTCTTCTCCTTCTTTTTCTTTTCTTTTCTTTTTTCTTCTTTTCCTACTCTTTTTTCCTCTTTTTTTCTCCCTTTTTTTTCCCTACTGCTTCCCTTCCTTTCTTTTTATAGTACAACCAGGAAGCCTAACCCTAATCCTTATATGATTCTAATTCCAAAAGTGTATTTAAAAATTTTAAATCGGATAGGATTAAGTTAATTAGGAAGTTTAAACCAATTAAAATACTAAATTGGAAGTAATTAGAAATCGAAAAAAATGGAAGAATTCAATTCCGACCGGGATTGTGCAATTCCGATCAGAATTACATAATTTCAATCGGAATTACATAATTCCGATCAGAATTATGTAATTCCAATTGGAATTACATAATTCCGGTTGGAATTATGGAATTCTGACACACTCATTTTCTTTTTTTTATAATTACAAAAAGGCCCCTGGAAAAATTTAAATTTTGCAATTAGGTCCTAAAAAGAACTTTGTGATTTAGTCCCTGAAAATATTAAATCCTTCCTTTAAAAGCCCTTAGAATTTTTAAAGATTAAGTATTGAAGACATTTTCATCACTGGAGTCCTTTACTGCATCCATAACGTACCATCCCGAAATTGGGTGTCTACACTCACTTTCACTAGGAAAAAAAAATTAGAGAGATGCATCTCTCTTAAAAAGGATAGCTAGTTGCTTTGAAATATTGTTCTATATATCCCCCTAATTTAACAAAAAGTTGTCTCTTGATAACCAATTAGCTACTAAATTTGCCTTCGTCTTGATAAACGCTAATTTAACTCCCAGATGAATAAGATATACTCTATAATTCTTATTAATATCTTTAACAAATGATTGAATTTTCCTTGTAGCTGAGTCCCCTTTATTTCTAAAGTTTCATTCACCATTTCTATCACACCTTTAGCATCTGATTTAATGATTTCATTCCTTAGATTCTTATTTTTCATAAAATAACAAGCTTTTTGAATTGACTCGCTTCTGCTACCTCAGCCAATGAACACTTCAACCTCTTAGCTCAAGCCAATGAATACTCAATTGCTCATGATCTTAGCTAACACCATTATATATGTCTTAAACAACATTATACCCTACTTTTATATACATGTTAAAAGGAGCTGAATCAATCATTCTGTAATGCAACACCTCTAGCTGCACCAAGAACTAGTAACACCTAAAAGAATACAAATATAAGTATGAATATGGGTATTGCAAGAGAAAAGAGCCCAATAGGGAAAAGATACTTGAGAAGAGGATAAATGAGTTCTATGAACAAAAGCAACATGTGAGGTTCCAAAAGCAATAGGCAATATGGCGGCAGCAACTAGATCACACCCTTCTAGAACTTTTAATATTTTAATTATAAACAAAATAAAAGAATCCAAATAAGAAAATAAACAGTTGCAAGAAATAAAAGAAAAAAAAAAAGGATACAGTTAGGATTGATCGGCAGTGATGAATTGGGCGAAAGAGCTGAGAGAAGCAAAGGAGCAATTATGGTAAAAGGTGGCCCCTTGGCATGGACCACTTATCCTAGAGATGATTTAGCCATAGAGAAGAACATAATCCATATGACATTGCGCATGACTGAGGGATTTGTTAAACTAAATTAATAAAAAATCCTTTGAGACAAATTAGAACTTGAGCATTTGCTCATCATTGCCGCTTGAACCACCCAACGGTGAGCAGTGATGCCGCTGCCACATGCGAGGGTTTTGGTGATAGCAATTACTCCACTAGCTGTTCTCATCATGGCCAAATCAAAATTTCTTTATTACACTCAATTTCTGGAAGTTTTCTTCAGTAATTGAAAAAGAAATCGATGGATGTGTAAATGACTTCTGGGAATGACTTAGCTCCACCACCATTTGATAGGGAAGCCTCAGCTCCATTTGATAATTCAATGTACATGACTTTTATAAATTAGATCTGATTCACTTTTGAAAGAAGAGAAAAAATTATCTTTTATGAGAGAGGGTTAGCTTGAATAGTAGCAAAAGAGGCAAGAGAGTGTTGATGTGGCTTTCTTTTAGAGGCTAACGTGGCAATTTTTTTTACACATGGCCTACATGTTTGCCACTTAAGTTTAGGGCACCACATATGTAGACATCCAATTTCGGGATGATGTGTTATGGATACAGCAAAGGACCCCAGTAATGAAAATATCATGAATTAGTCTTCGATACTTAATCTGTAAAATTCTAAGGGTTTAAATGTAGCTTTTAAAGGAAGGATTTAATGTTTTCAGGGACTAAATTGCAAGATTTTTTTAGGACCTAATTGTAAAATTTAAATTCTTTCAGGGGTCTTTTTATAATTAAATATTAAAAAAAATCTGTCAGAATTTCATAATTCTGACCAGAATTATGTAATTCCGATCAGGATTATGTAACTTCGATCGGAATTATACCAATTCCGACCGGGATTATGTAATTCCGATCGGAATTACACAATCATGGTCGGAATTGGATTCTTCCATCTCTGTTTTCCTATTTCTAATTCAATTATAATTGGTTTAAAATTCCTAATTAACTTAATTCTAACTATTTTAAAATTCCTAAATATAATTTTAAGTATTGATCTTATATTTTAGGAATTAGAATCACATTAGGACTGAGGCTAGGCTTTCTAGTTCCACTATATAAAGAGAGAATAACAGGAAAAGAAAGGGGGATGATGAAGAAGAAGAAAAAGGAAAAAAAGAGAAAAAAGAGGAGAGAGGCGCGAGAAGAGAAAGAAGAAGAAGAAAACGTGATTTTATTTCTTTTGAGTTTTTTTTTACAAAAAATTCCTTTTAATTTAACAATTAATTCAAGATTCATGAAGAATTTTTGAAAAATAATATTCGAAGATTTATCAAGAACGGTGAACTACTAATCTAAGAAGTGCCCCAAATCATTTATAAGCATCATTATCTTCTTTTTATTTCTTTTTTATTTTTTATATTATTTATTATTTTTTCTTTTATGTTATTATCATAATTTATCCATTAATTACAATTTTATCTTTTTATTTTGGTGAGTATGGAGGAAAACGCATGTTGATCCAATGGAAGGGGTGAATTCATGAAAAGCCCATGAAAAATTAGGGATAAAGCCACTCACAGACTTAGTTTCTAGGGTTTTTTTTATTTTATTTATTGCTTTTTATCTTTTATTTTAATAATTGTTTTATGAATTAATGTAATAGTCCCAATAGTGGGAGTAATAAAATTATATGTACGGTTGTTTGTTTATTTTTTTATTAAATTGGTTAGTAAATTAAAGTTTTCAATTAGGTAATTATTTAAAATCAATGGAGGAAGTAGATTAATTTAGGTTGCTTGATAATAAAATTAGGGTTTTAGTAAGGATTAATTTAATTATTTATTTGATTTTACTTAATTATTTTTTTATGTTTTTATTTGTTTTTGGGTTTTATTTATTATTTTTATGTGTTTTGGGCCTTAAGCCCATTTTAGGCTTTGATTTATTTATTTAAGTTTAGGTAATTCTTTTAGCTCATCTCACTTAATAATTAATTAGGTTTAATTAATTAAAATATACCTTTAGGCCCATAATTAATTAGATTTTAGATTAGAAATAATCTTAGGCCCATTTAGTTAATTAGACATAGGTCCATCTAATTTAATTAATTTAGACTTAGCTCACTTATTTTAAGCTTTTTTCATAATTTATAGATTTAATATCACCTTAGAATTAAAACATATAGAATTAGGCCCACTAATTTAAATATTCCATAATTTATAAATTTAAGGTCATATATAATTAAAATAAGTAGACTTAAGTTCATTTAATTAAAATCAAAAGGAATTAGGTCTTTAGGTTCACTTATAATTTAAAACATATAGATTTAACTCATTTATTTAAAATCCATGTAGATTAGACTAACTTAAGGATTATGTGATTTATTAAATGCATTATTTACTTGTATATTTCATGACTAGTTTGCCTTGGAGTTGATTGTTTTGGATTTATATGAAATTGCATGTAAATAGAGAATAAGATAATAATTCATAAAGTAATTCTAAATGAACACAAGACTGA
This sequence comes from Mallotus nudiflorus, assembly GCA_947683625.1. Lineage (NCBI taxonomy): Eukaryota > Viridiplantae > Streptophyta > Magnoliopsida > Malpighiales > Euphorbiaceae > Mallotus > Mallotus nudiflorus. The sequence continues at coordinate 3,633,338 of CANTUR010000037.1, forward strand.
AAGAAGTTGATATTCCGTATCCAGAATCTCCTGGTTGTGGTGCTAGCTTTCTTTTATGGAATTAAGTACCACCTTTTCGATTTTTCCTAGTTATTACCCTGGGTGGCGACTCCTCATCTCCACGCCATATCTTTGTGACAATGGTTAGTGTGTTATCTAGAGCCCTAAGCTCAAATAGTATCGCGGTTGCTAAAATCTTGGACGCACACTAAACCCCGCTGTCTACAGTGGTGACTCCACTGGGGATAAGAGATACTAATTCTACTTGTGTTCTTTAGAATTATTTTATTAATTATTATTTTATTCTTGCATTCATTATGCATGTCCCTATTAACCAATGGAATTAGTTTATGATTCCATGATTCCACTAGCTTCATGGGGTTGTAGATTGGCTAACCATCACTTTTGGCCTTAACTCGATCCAAGAGAAATTATCAGGCTCATCTGACCAGAGCTTGTAACCCAAGTCCTTAAGGGGGGTAGTCTTCTCTCGAGTTTGCAAAGGATGTTGGGCCCCTCATCATATATTCGTCTGGGTCTTCCTGTGTTTGGAGTTGAAAAGGTGGCAGACTGGTGAGAACTAATTCAAGCCCCTAATCAATCACGAAAGAGATCCTTAGCAGACTGGAAAAGAGCCCCATTAATCCACTCTATTTGGAAGCTACGCAACCTGAACAAACCAAAAGAATGGAATAACAAGATGGAGGAAATTGGACCCTATAACACGTCCAAGGAGCACTAATGGATGATATGAGAGCAATGATGCAAGATGAGTTAAGAGAAGCTCTAACGGGACTGATGCCACCACCTGCTGTTGCTGCACCACCCGCTGTGGCCAACCCACCTGCTATGGGTCCACTACCTATTAACAATGACAATATTGGGGAAATGAAGTTGGATGATGTTGAGAGTTATATAATTGAAAAAGCAAAAAAGGAATCACTTGAGCAAGTTCAAGAGTTGGAATCTAGACAAATGAAGGCATTAACTCAAAAGATGTCTAATATGGAGGAGTTGATGAGGGGATAAGGCTTAGGGTATCCGTTTGACTTTGATGATGTAATGCAATTTGAGGAAGACAGGCTACCTGATAAATTCAAGATGCCGCAGTTGTAGAAGTTTGATGGTACTGGGGACCCGAGAATTCATCTCAGTTAATACATAACTACTATGAGTACCACTAAGGCTCCTTTGTATGTGGTTACTAAAATGTTTGTACTATCTTTAGAGGGTATGGCTGTTAATTGGTATTATGGGTTAGAGAAGTCTATCCGAGCATATTAGAGGGAGTTGTGCATTATTTTTCTAAAGTAATATGACTATAATACTAGGCTTGAGGTATTTATAAGAGATATGGAACTAAACAAGAAAAAGCCCAATGAATCATTTTTAGATTTTCTAACTAGGTTAATAAATAAGGCGGGAATGATGAAGAACAAATTAGTAGAGAAGGATCAGGTTAGGATGATAGTTCGAAATGTGTCACCTATCCTAGTGGAGAGGTTACAAACGATGAACCCCAAGACATTTGTGGACCTTTATAATGATGGGTTACAGGCTGAAAAGATCGAAAATGAGAAAAAGAAGGCCACTAAGAACACTGGAGTGAGAAAGTACCCAACTGGGGGCACACAACAAGGAAATACCAACTGAGTCATAGGAGTTCATGCCATCTAACAACCTAAGAGATTCTCAAATTTCAACCAACCCTTATCCAAAGTCCTAGACCATCTTATTCAAAAAGGCCTCTTTAGACCTTTAATCCCTTCTAGACCACTAAACCCAAAACTCCCTAGTTTTTATTAAAATAGTTATTAAAAGTTTCATCAAGTTGCTGGCCATTCTACTGACTCTTGCATATGACTTAAACATGAAATCCAAAACCTCATAGATTCTGAAAAGATCATAGACCCTGAAAAGTCAAGCCCAAACCCAAACACCCGAAATAATCCTTTCCCAAATTACCGAAATGTGCCACCCTCAACTACCATAATGATCAACTCAGGAGTAAGCAAAGAAGAAGTGCTAAACTCTTTTTAGGATCTAAGCCTTAAAACTACTGAGAAATCTCCCAATGCTCTTAAATTTGTAGAAGAGGCAGAAGACTTGTTGGGTCAGCCCTCAGGTAAGTTCGATTATAAGGTGTTTTACTCTAAACCACCTTCTTTTGACATATCCATTGATACAATTGAGCCTACAGGATGGGGTGAGGAGTTCGATGATGAAAAGTTGCTAGTCAAGAAGGAAAAATGTATGGTCGAGGTATGGAAAGAAGGGAAGAAAGATCAGACTATAGGGATGATTGATATTTGGTATAGTTCTGATGAGGAAGGCACTAAAGGGTATAATGTATAGGTAGATAATCCTAAAGTCAGCCATGTTACTAGAAGCGGGAAGGGTTATAAGCCAACAGAGAAAGCCATAGAAAGGGAAGAAGCTATCGAAGGAGAAGACTCAAATGAACAAGGTGATGACTTGATTCTCGAACAGCTTAAGAAAACAAAGGCCAATGTAAGCATTTGGGAGCTCTTGATGCATTCAAGCAGCCATAGAAGAGCTCTGGTTAAGGCCTTGACTAAGATAAATATTGAAACTAAACAACTCCTGAAGCAATGGTAGCCAAGGTTATTGAGAAAAAGCATGGGGTCATTACTTTCTCGGATGAGGATTTACCTGTGGAAGGAAGGAACCATAATAAAGCATTATTCATCCCAGCTGAAGTAAGGGGGAAGAGGACCAATTATGTGATGGTGGATGATGGGTCCGCGATTAATATTTACCCACTACAAATCCTACCCAATTTAGGAGTGAAGGTGAAGGATTTGACAAAATCAGACCTTGTAATAAGGGCTTATAATATTAGCATGAGGAGTATAGAAGGAACCTTTATGGCTTTTGTGAAGACTGGACCTATAGAAGCAATGGTGGAATTTACTATGCTAGATATTCCTGTCACCTATGCCCTTCTTCTGGGTAGACCTTGGTATCATGTCTTGGGAGGAGTGCCTTCAACCATGCATCAAAAGGTGAAATTCTTACTTGATAGGGAAGTGGTGACTTTAGATGCTAGTATGGGTAAGACTATGTCTGTAGTTATTGATAGTCAGAAACATGTAGTCACTCCCCCAGGTTACCAGGTAGCCATAATTTTAAAGGGAGTCACAATGGATCCAAGGGTTATGAACATTATAAAGAAGATGAATTATCAACCAGGACAAGGACTAGGAAAAATGAGCAAGGAAGCCCAATACTGCTAGATTTCAAAACCCAAGATGTCACAAGAGGATTGGACTATACTAGAGCTGGGTTTAGCAGCAAAAGGGCACGAAGAAAGTTTTTCTATGAGAATGGCCTAGGGAATTTGGGACCTCTGAAAGGTAACTTTATCAAGAAAAGGAAGGAGAAGTTCTACCAGGGTTAAAAGGAGCATGTCCAAGTAGCTGGTGTGGATGTCCCTGGATTTGAGATTTTTAAGGAACAGATAGTTGAAAAGCTGGTGCAAGACAATAAGGACAAGGTGATGAAGACAATTTCCAAAAAGATGAAAACCAAAGACATTAAAGAACTACTTTGTTTGCCACCTAACAAAGAACCACCATAGGAATTAGCTAGTATCATTAATAATAGTTTTACTGATGTTTTTTATGAAGAAACTGATGTAATAATTTCCAGTTTGTTTGAGGATGAAAAATTTGTTTCCTTTATGGTCAATGATATAAATTCTGGTTTGGCTTACTTGTGTGATAATTATTCTGATGGTCTTGTGCATTTTAATAATGATCGTTCATACATGTTTAACATTAATTCTATTCAATTAGATTCATTAAACATGGGCACAAATGAACAACCAAAACACATTTTTATATCACATGACTTAACTTTTGAAGAGAGAGAAAAATTTAAGAGAATATTAATAAAAAGAAAGGTAGTATTTGCTTTGTCCTATGAGGATATGCCAGGATTAGAGGAATTGCAGAGCATCACATTCCAACATATCCTGAAGCTAAACCTATTAAGTAGAAACTTCGTAAGTTAAGGGAAATATAAGGGAAATATAAGGGAAGAAGTCGCTAAGCAAATCCAGGCTGGTTTTCTAGAAGTTGTGGAATACCCTCAATGGTTGGCAAATATAGTTCCAGTTCCTAAGAAAGACGGAAAAGTTCGAATGTGTGTAGACTTTAGGGACCTGAATAAGGCATGTCCAAAGGATGATTTTCCTTTACCCCATATTGATGTGATTATGGATAGTGTAGCATCTAGTGTGATGTACTCTTTTATGGATGGGTTCTCAAGTTATAATCAGATAATGATAGTAGTTATGGACAAGATCAAAACTGCTTTCATCATGGAATGGGGAACATACTGCTACAAGGTGATGCCCTTCAGATTAAAGAACGCAGGAGCAACTTATCAAAAAGCGGCCACTACCTTATTTCATGATATGATGCATAAGGAAGTGGAAGTTTATGTTGATGACATTATGGTTAAGTCTGAAACAAGAGAGGGACATTTTGAGGCTTTGGATAAGTTCTTAGCAAGAATAGAAAAATATAACCTAAAGTTTAATCTGAAGAAATGCATCTTTGGGGTAACTTCAGGAAAGTTATTAGGGCACATAATCAGTATTAGAGGAATAGAAGTCAATCCAGACAAGATCAAAGCCATCCAGGAGATTCCAACACCAAGAACAGAGAAGGAAGTATGAGGGTTTATAAAAAAAACTGCAATACATTAGCAAGTTCATTGCGAGACTTACTATGGTTTGCGATCCGATCTTTAAGCTTTTGAGGAAGAATCAGCCCGTGGAGTGGAATGAAGAATGCTAGAAAGCCTTTAAAAAGATTAAGGAATACCTTACTAACCCACATGTATTGAGGCCACCAAGACAAGGTAAGCCTTTAATCTTATATTTGGCTTTAGAAGAAAAGGCGATAGTAGCGATGCTAGCATAAGAAGGGCCCGAAAGGGTGGAGTACGCTATATATTACCTCAGTAAAAAGTTCCTGCCATATGAAGAAAAGTACAATCTTATAGAAAAGATATGTTTGATCATAATTTGGGCTACAAAGAAGTTAAGGCATTATTTCCAGTCCTACAAAGTACAAGCTATTTCAAGGATAGATCCTTTAAAATACTTGTTCCAAACACCAGCTTTGACTGGAAATATGTCTAAGTGGTTAGTTCTTCTAACTGAATTCGATATAGAATATGTCACTATGAAGGTCGTCAAAGGTAGAGCTGTAGCAGAGTTTCTAGCCCAAAATGCAGTCGAAGAAAATGAGCAATGGAATCTAGAGTTTCCAGATGAGGACCTAGCAGTAATAGAACAATGAGAATGGAAACTTTATTTTAATGGAGCCCTGAATAATAGAGGAGCAGGGCTGGGAGTAATTCTTATCACACCAGAAGGAGAAACCATCCCAATGGCCAAGAAATTAGACTTTAGGGTTACAAACAATATGGCTGAGTACGAGGCATGTATCTATGGCGTGGAAGCAGCATTGGCAATTGGAGTTACAAACCTATTGGTCTATGGAGATTCCATGTTAGTCATCAGCTAGGCTAACAAAGAGTGTGAAGTAAAAGAAGAGAGATTGAAACCCTATGCCCGCTATCTGAGAAAACTAATAAGGAATTTTACCAAATGTCTCTTTATGCATTTACCAAGAGAGGAGAATTAAATGGTAGATGCTTTGGCAACACTTTCTTCAATGTGGGATAAACTGATGGGATCGATGATGAAACCTTTGGTAATAATGAAGACAAAAGCTCCATGTTATGGCAAAAAACATGTCATGAATATTCAGGTAGGGCTAGAGGAAAAGCCATGGTTTTATGACATCCTGAGATTTATCGAGGAAAGAAGATATCTAGATGAAACAACTTCCAAAGATAGATATGCTCTTTATGTTCTTGCACGCCATTATGTAAGTCATGATGGGATACTATACAGAAGGATGCTGAATGGAATACAACTGAGATGTCTTAAGAAGGATGAAGCAGAAAAGGCAATGAGAGAGATTCATGTAAAAGTTTATGGACCACACATAAATGGGATAATTCTAATAAAGAAGATTACTCGGCAAGGGTACCATTGGAAGAATATGGAAAAGGACTATATTCGAATAGTGAGAGAATGCCATCAATGTCAAGTACACAGGAATCTCAATCACCTTCCCCCTATAGTTCTAAACAGTTAACATCTCCATGGCCCTTTGCAGCCTAGGGAATAGATATAATAGGGGAAGTAAAACCAACTACTTCAAACAAGCATAAATATATAGTAGTTTCAATCGACTACTTTTCAAGATGGATAGAAGCAAAATCTTTTGGCATCTTAAAATCTAGACATATGGCAAAGTTCATTGAGAAGAACCTCATTTGCAGGTATAGGATCCTACACCATGTTATGACAGACAATGGAGTTCAGTTTTAGGCAGAAACTGCTGAGTTGTTACAAAGATACAAGATCAAGCATCATAAGTCCTCACCTTATCGACCTCAAGCTAATGGTGCAGTAGAAGTGGCTAATAAGAATATAAAGAAGATTCTCTATAAAATGGTGAAGACACATAAGGACTGGTCTGAATACCTCCCTTTTGCTTTGTGGGGATACATAACTACAACACGTACTGCTACAGGACAAACTCCGTTCTCATTAGTATTTGGTTATGAAGCAGTTCTACCCATTGAGATAAAAATTAAATCCTTGAGAGTGGTTATGGAAGCAAAAATCCCCGAGAGTGAATGGATGCAAAAGAGGTTTGATTACCTTGTATCTCTAGATGAGAAAAGGATGGATGCTTTATTCCACACTCAGATTTATCAGAGGAGAATAGCAAGAACATTCAACAAAAAGGTTAAGCCGAGAAAGATAAAAGCTGGAGATATGGTATTAAAGCATGCAAGGGCAATGGTGTATGACCCGAGAGGAAAATTCAAACCAAATTAGGAAGGACCGTATTTAGTCAAGAAAATTTTGCCCAAGGGAACCGCAAAGATATAAGATCTAGAAGGGAATGAATTCACTGAGCCAATCAATCTCGATCGCCTTAAGAAATACTACCTTTGAAAAAAAAAGTCCGCTAACTAGAAAACTTAAAAAGGCTAGTTAGGCAAAAGTTAGGACATTCCCACTGTTCAGAAAACCTATAAAGGGTTGATCAGGCAGAAATTAGGGAAATGAAAATAGGAGAAAAATGTTCAGTTAAAAAATCTGAAAGGACTAGCTGATAATAGGAGTTGTGTCATATGATGTAATAAATGTACTTATTTTTGCCCTGGTTAATGAAATGAATTGAAAAGACATTTTTGTTAAATATTGCATCTTCTATCTTTATTACAAGACACAAAGACTTAAAGGAAAAATAAAACATAAGAAACCAAACTTATGAGACCACTACTTTTGTTTTTATTTCTTTCTTGACTCATCTAACAATATTTGAGTCCTTTTGTATTTAATAAGTTCTAGTGATTATGTAGATTGCATAGTAACCCAAGTCTTGTAGTTGTCATCAGTAGTCATGTCAGCATCCAGGCACATATTTCGTTCTAAAGCTCTACAAGGCCATAAGTTCTTCACTTTGTCCAAGAAATCTTATCTCAGGAGAAAACCTTTGAAGTCAGTTCTAATAGCAACAATGAATTAAGGGCGACCATGCTGACGACAAAGGCATGAGGGAGAAAGAAAGGTCGAAAAGTGTAATCTAGGAATAGGGACACAATTGTCATACAAATTGATGGTTGTGAATTTTAATCTCCACCAAGGACAGATCCAAGTAATCTCAGTATCAGCAATGCCTTTCATCCAATCAGTCCATTGATCCGTAGTGTGCTTATCCTTTATCTTCAAAGGACAAGATTGTAAATGATGAGTTTGATAAATCAAAGCATTGGGAGGAGCATCAAGCAGAATCAATTTCTCCTGTAACCAAATCTTTAAAAAAAAACTAAGCTGAAAACCTGAAAGGGCGGCTTAAGCAAAAAAAAAAGGGGGGGGGGGGGTTACATACCTGAGAGTCGGTTTTGAACTTTGAAATTATCTAACCTAATGATAGTCTCAACAAGTATAGCATGCACGAGATTAGCTCTAATTTTTACTTGTTCTAAGATACTGATAATCCTTACATTAGCATCTCCATGAGAAGATACTAGCAGAAGGTGACAATTTTAATCCAAGCAGCATTGGTTTTGTCTCTAGTTCCACAAGAGAAAAGTAGAAAAGGAAGACTGATGATTTCAGCATTATGCGCATTGCATGTAGAGAACATCTGGGGGCATATCAAAGAATGCTATTAATCTATTGGGAAACTCAATCTTAAGGTCTGGGAGAGCAAAGGTAGCAGTCGAACTTAATGAACATCCCATAATAGTAGCAAATTCCTCGACCAAAGGACATAACTCTTATCCATTGAATCTAAATACATGATCCTTAGCATCCCAGAAAGTGGCAGCAACGTGTAAGAAATTATTGTCTATCTTTAGATGTTGAAAGGACTTTAAGGGTTTGACATGAAAGGGCATCTTCCAATCATCTCTACTAAGGGTCTTAAGAAATTTCTTCATCAAAGTAAGCATGGCTTGTATCATAATGGAGGTGAAGAATGGAATTGATGCAGCGTATTTGTCTTATGGTTCTTATATAGGTCGTAAATTAGATATATAAAGGATTAGGATTGATTTTTGGACCAAATTCGTGTCGGAGTAGGAAAAGAAGAAGGATCAGAAATCCATAATTCTGATCAGAATTATGGATTTCTGATCAGAAATCTAAGACGCCGGCCGGACTTCTAATGTTTCCGACAAAAAAAAAGGGAAATTACAATTTGGTCCAGAATAAAAGTCCATAATGCATAAAAAGAGACAGTTCTGAAATATCTCAAAGTACAATCACGCTAATACAATTCCTAAAGAAAGTCAGTCATCCTGAGCTCTAGTGTCTGGCTAGGGTCTCCACTCTCTTGTTGGATTGTCACTTTGATCTAGGGGCATGGGAGTCCTGGCATCGTGTCCATCAAAACCTAGGTTAGCAAGTTGTTGCCGAAGCCTCTCATTCTCAGGCTCCAAATCCCTGACATAATTCTATTGCATTAGAAAATAGTTACAATCCTATATATCATGCATACATTTGCATATTTTTTGTGAATACTAACCCTCCAAGTAT